>JAVLUX010000008.1:29164256-29764256 GCA_032164185.1 Moxostoma hubbsi
AAAATGTAGTAACCCACCCAAAACATTTAATTCATGCTTCAAAACCTAGTTATTTTGTCAGTAAATTGGCCAATTCCACCAAAATGTAAAGTGTTTTTTTGTCATTGT
The DNA here is from genome assembly GCA_032164185.1 of Moxostoma hubbsi. Lineage (NCBI taxonomy): Eukaryota > Metazoa > Chordata > Actinopteri > Cypriniformes > Catostomidae > Moxostoma > Moxostoma hubbsi. Next base: position 29,164,365 of record JAVLUX010000008.1, read on the forward strand.
GTGAGCCATAATGGTCAAAATGTTTAATGTTTTTTCACCATGTCATTCAACCATGGAAATATTTATTAATCACAAATTTTTTGTTCTTTGACACTTACTGCCCTATACAAGAAATTAAGTTTTGTCTAGCTGAATACTATTATGTAATCACACTGAGCTTTTTAGATACAGATTTCAACAGTAGGTAAAAGTTTACTGCGAAAAGTCAATACTGTACAATACTGTAGTACACAGAAAAAGGATATGCACATATGTATACGGTTAATTTATTTTTGTAGCAATGTGTTACATGTAAACAGAAGATTCACATTTGCATGTCCATTTTTACACATTTCTTAGATGTAAAGTAATACATAGTAAACAGAAAATTGCCACAAAAAGGACTTCATGCAAAAAAAAAAAAAAAAAAACCAACCTGCTGTAGTTCTGTAAAAAACAAATTGTACCTCCTCACAGTACGTAACACTATAAGTTCCTATCTTCTTTGAGGACATCCTGTTGCTTTTGTTGGACTGGCCAAAGATTTAGCAGACATCACAAATATTCCACGCCATAGATATTTATGGAATTTACATGTATGTCGGACAGATACTGATAATTGAATGGATCATTTTGCATGTGATGGCTCACACGATGAAATAATATTTAGAAGTTGTGAAGAGTATGACAATTTCACTGAGAATCAACTCATCAGTTTTAATCAGCAAGACATGTGCATTTAGTTATTGTGAAAATTGTAGACAACTGTACTTTTTTGCACACGTGCCAAAACGCAATTTGCTTAAATTAATGAGAAATTCAAATCAGTTGTGAACAGGAATCGAACTGTTCAGAGATTAACTTGTTTTGAAAAAAATATTCTCATTTGAGATCTGAGCCAAAGCAATTGAGAAACTAAAATGAACACTAGCTGTAGTTCACAAATTCTTATCTTGGTGACCTAGAAGGATGTCAGATCCTGACAATTTGACTTATTGATGATTCAGTTCCACTGTGAACTTACTAAGCTTAATATACTGAATAGTGTTCAATACATTTTAAAATTGTTAGTGGTAAACTGAGCAAGAGCACAACGTAAAAAGCAAAAGAAAATGGTAAACTAAGGCATCTGCCTTAATAGAACTAATTATTATATATGCATTTCTGCAAAATTGCAATGATGTACAACAACCTTCAAAATATAAATGTCACCGTTTTTGCTTAACATTTGATCAATCCTGAAAAAGCCCTACCTAACCTCTTTGGTTTATGCAAATGTTATAAGAGACTTTATAAGACGAAGCATCTCATTTAGACTAAATATGAGTGGACATGTCACTGATGTTTAATGTAAAAATGCACATAAATTGAAATGTAGTACTATTCAGTTTGTTAGAAGGGCTGTATGCTAGCTGCAAAAACAAATAAGTAAAAAACTAAATAGCATTGTAAAGAAAGTACAATACTGAATGCTTAATTATTAGTATGTAACACTTTTTCCAGATAACTAATAAATACTGCATGTTACCCAAACACAGAGAAACATTTTTGTACTTGTTTTAAGATGTAGACACCCACCTCAGGCAGATGCTTTGAAGCCCAACACTGCTTTACCCTATCAAGTGCCTTTATTTTGAAAATATTTAGATTGGAACAGCTAGTCACTTATGTAAAATTTATATGAAAAAAGTCTATAAAAACAACTTACAATTCAAATAACCCCATACAACTCACAATCATATTTTATAAACACTGAATGTGTTCAAGCCTCAAGAGAATTCAAAATGGTAAACAACAGTCCTCGGGGCTGACCCTCCTACCCCAATACTCTAGGAATGAAGATGGTAGTCAGGGCAAGGGTGAGAATGACGGTAGCTGGTTATGAAGAGTGCAGATTGATGCCACCAGTAGAACATGAGGACCACCAGTATGTGCCAGACTTGATGGCTGGAGCCCAGGTAGTTCAGCTGACCTAGGGTTTACAAAAAGAGCATTAAGCCTTAAATTACAGCAGCAAGGTATGGTCTTTGGTTTAGTCCACCTTTAAACCTTAACTCTCCTTTACAGTCTTGGTTTCAAATTTGAAAAGAAATTTGAATCATTTGACTTATGACATTTCTCTTAAGTAATCATGGGTAGGAATTCTGCCATAAAACACTTTATTTTTAGTAAAGTTGAATAAACGTATACTGATGGCTTCAACAGAAGCATACACCATTGTTTAAACACGGTAGGTCTGTCTTTAAAGTTTTAGAAGTTCTTGTTAAAAATCAATTTGTCCATGCAGAAAATGTATAGGATTTTTACTTCGGAACCAACTCATTTAGTGATGGGAAGATCAAAGAATTTGACTTGGATCTTTGAATCTCGTTCAGCAAAATGAGCGAATCTTAATTCAAGTAATTTCGTTCACTAGTCACATGACAGCCGCATAAGCTCTACAGGAAACAGAATGGATTAGTTCACTCCCGAGTACCAAAGGGCTTTCATCCATCATCACGTGACCGCAAGTACGCTCTGAATAGAAGACAGAACAATTAATTCACAAGTGACAATTACTGTTCTTTCACAATTTGTTCTCTTCTTTACGGCTTACGGTTCTGTGTGTTGCAGATGTTTGTTTGTTTCGTGATCAATTCATGTACGTGTGACAATAAATAACGTTTTTAAAATCATACAAATTGTCATGGTGAATTATTTTCAGGTATTTAATGCAGGAAGTGTTTACAAGATATTTTCTACCAAGTGTAAATTTTATGTAAAAAAAAAAAAATAAAATAAAAATTAAATAAATTAAAAATAAATAAATAAATAAATAAATCAGTAAATGCTAGGGCTGCAACTAACTATTTTTTTTGATAACGATTATTCTGTGATTATTGCAATAATTATGTGCAGTAAAAACAAAATATATGTTTATTCAAGAGCTATTCTCTAAAAGCAAGTCAAATATCTTATTATATTTAACATTCTCAAAATGTTTTCTAAATGTTAGTTGCTAAAGAAAATATGTTGTTTTAAGGGAGTTTTAGATATTGTGATTTTTTTTTTGTACAGGTCCGTTTGGGCCAGTGCTTTAGATTATTACTGACCCTGCCAAAATTTTCATTGGCCCCAGCAGTGGAGTAGTTATGTGTTTTTGGTCACCCATTTAGTCATGCAACTTTTGGCCATGTGTAGTGTTTTCACACACAGGATTAAAGATGAAATTATTGGCTGAATGTAATAAACATATGAATCCCTGAGAGAGGAGACTTGCTACTAAATTGGTTGTGACTGTGTAATATAAGGTAGGTAGATATTAGGCCTGATCTATGAATTAAGAATGTGGATATAAACATAAAATCAGACAACCCAAACAAGACCAACACTGACTGATATACAAAGCACAAAAACAAAAATACCTGTACGGTCCAGAAATGAGACATGTAACCGCCGTTTTATGAGGATGAAATGAAGTAAAACTGTTTTAAATATTCATCTTCAACCTGCAGCTGAACAGTTCTGATAATAATAGCGGTATTGCATTTCATATCAAATGCCATTATCAATATTGAATTAACGTTTACATTTTGAAACATTACCTAATTAAATGTATACTTACATTTTGGCTATTGAGCAGTTCGTGATTTCCAGGCATGTGTATAATCAGTGTTTAATAAAGTTTATTACGTCTCATTCGGCGCTTCATCTCTAAAGACGAATTAAAGAAAATGTGTTTTTTTTTTTACAGTGGGAATAAAACTAGCGCTCTGTCCCTTTACGAGAGCACATGCATGTTAAACAGACTACGCTGCACAGAGAGATGATGAGACATATGCATGGAGAGACATGGATTATCAGTCTTGTATAAAGAAACCTTTTGATTTCTTGTGTTACAATGTGTGGACTCTTCACCAACATGTAAAAAAAATGTGGGGATTTCGTGCACTATCAACATGGAATGTGCAGGGACAGGCCTACTTAAAATGATGTGCAAAATGTTTTTGTTTTTTTTCTGCTATTTTCTTCACATTGGTAATAGCTGCTGCTATGATACTTGGAAAATAGTGAAGACAGTGCTAGGAGAGTGCACTCTTTTTCTGCACGCTCTTATGCATGCACACGTCTGTGCCTTGGTGCGTCCAATATATTATGCATTTGCGCATCTTTGCAAGCTAAATAGAATTGCACTTGCTCGTCGGTTACAATACTTTGTTTGCTCAAGTGTAATTTTTGTGCCCTCTCGCTTGTTGTTTGCTTGCACTAATGTTATAAATGCAGCACTGGCCCAATCGGGCAAGTGACAGTTCTAGCAACTTGCCCAAACCTCTCTCACACTGGCCCCGGGCCATTGGGCAGACCTTATTGCCAAGCCCTGCACAGATATGTACATTATGACTCAATAAGTCGTGAGCCATCACGTTATAATATAGCTGCATTAAGTGTGCATGCTTGAGTGATGAGCATCCCTGTGACAGTGTGTGCATCAGCTGGGTGCAGTTTCAATCTCTCCCCCTTAGATTGGACATTCGCGATCACAGATGTGCTGACCGCACAGAGAAATGCCAGTTTCAGATTTTGTTATTTACATAATCATTAAATATAATTTCATTTAAGATGTAATGCTGGGGTGTTACCTTTAAAGTAGGGATGCACCGATCCATTACCTGGTTTGTTATCGGCTCCGATACTGAAGATTTTAGACAGATCGGGTATCGGTCCAATGAGCCAGATCCAAATCCGATACAGTGTGTTAGTCATGTACGTTACGGTCAAGCTCCAAAAATGACAAAAGAACCATTAAAACACCATTAAAGCGGTTCCTATGACTTGTGCATTTTATTCAAAGCCACTTGAAGATGTGTGATAGTAAGTAAATATATAGTATCCGCAGCGCCAGCGCGTTAGTGAATGGCGCTGCTCTGTTTACACAAACTCGCGGCTATTTTTAGCCTTCACAGCGGTGCACAATATTTGAGCGCTACTCATGAAAAACATCTCAGATGTAGATGTTCAATAGTTCAGTTCACTTATATGCATTTAGAACGGCACCGGAGGTGCTTTTCCAGAATTTGAATAAGAAGCTAATTAAACTACTGTGAACTTGACTACAAACAGACACATACAGGACTTCCTGGAGAGTTTAGAATGTCAAAATAAAAGTGTGAGGGTTTAAAAACTGCACGATTAAGATATTACTGTTGTATTTAAAAGTCAATAATAATAATAACAATGTATTATTATTGTCATCATTAGTATTTGTTTGCAATTTATAACAATATTTAAAATAAACGGGTTCCAAAAAATAACTGTGTGAATGAAAAGTGGACTGATGTCTTACAATTAAATTGAACAAAAAAAAGAGATCTGCATCATTTAAAGTTCAGATGTAAGTTGAAACATTTTGGGGAAAAAAGGCTTAATACTTGAATTACTGTTAATTTTGCTGCTATATTATCCTGTAGACTAGTTAATAATAAAGTGTTTCTTAATAAGCTATACAGTTATACTGAACTAATGTGTAGTTAAGAGTTTTGTGGTTCTTTACATTTGGGCTGCAACTAACAATTATTTTGATAATTTAATAATTAACGATTATTAGAATGATTATTGGACTATTCACCGATTATTGCTACAATTAATCATTAGCTCTTAACTGATTATTCAGCTTGTGCCCCGGCTTGAATTGTTGTATTAAATGTGCTTACAAACAATAAAGAGGGAAAAAAATCATCTTTTAAAGATACCTCTAAATGACATTCACTGAAATAAAGGGGGAAAAAATATTTTTATAAAGTTAAATTCAGTAAATAAATTCACTGTAAAAAACAAACAAAACTATTGTTATAAGTGTTTTTGTCTTGTTTTCCATTTAATTAAATAGTCTACAAATCCTCAAAACAAGATACATTTACTTGAGAAGCAACATAAGATATTTAGACTTGCTTTAAGAGAATGTCTCTCAAATAAGTGTATTTTGTATACAAGTGTATTTTTTCACTTTGTTATATTTTGGCGAGTGCAGTTAAGACAAAATATACTTTATATTCAAGATCTATAAGAGTTTGTTATTTTAAAATTTGTATTTTTAATATTATACTCAACATTCTCAGATAACAATTGTTCTTCTGCAGTACAGCTGCTAAAGAAAATGTACATTGTTTTAAGAGTTTAGGGGCGAAGACTATTCGGTCACATTTTTCTTCATTCAATCCATCTTTAACTCTCAAAAAAAAAAAAAAAAAAACTCTCGTATTAATAAAGCTGCGAATAGCCAATTTTCTTCACAATAAGAAATGCACAGTGACATATTTTATGATTCGTTAAGTCGCAAGCTATCGTGTTGTAATCTAGCTTTAGCAAGTGTGGGCTCGATGTATGAGCGTCCCGTGACAGTGTGTGTATCAGCCAGATGCAGTTTTAAATCTCTCCCCCTTAGATCGGGACATTCTCGCAACTCAAAGAGGCGGCGCCGACCACACAGAGAAATGCCGGAGTTTGTAGTTAATTACATGACCTGCTTCCATAATATTTGAACTTTAATAAAGCTATAACGCATTAAAACTGCATTTAAGATGCAACGCTGAGGTGTTTCCTTTAAAGATCTCCGACTCCACTTATTCCACAACGAGAGTGCTTCTGTAATTACTTATTTGGTATTTTTGTATAATTCCCTTGTACTTTGTGATGTACATCACCTGAAGCTGTCGATTCTAAACTGATTATGCAAAAAAACAACACTGGTATTGAATCAGGATCAGCCGATACTGAGATTTCTGGTATCGGAAGAGAAAGTGATACCGGTGCATTTCTACTTTAAACAGTATTTACTTATTTTGTATTTTTGCAATATAATTCCCTCATACTTTGTGATCTACATCACCTGGAACTGTTTGGAAATTTTAGGGTGCATCTGGACTGTGAGCTGTGCAATTCTTCCTCAGTCAGGTGTGAACTGCAATACTGCTCTCACACGTCATCATTAGGGTTTCATATGATCTCATATTACGTTAAATGAGATCAAATGACTATTTGACAAATAATTTTTTTTAGTGTCATTGTTTCAGCCCTAGTAAATTCAAAGTTTAAAGCTAACACTTTATAACCAGATTCAAGAAAAAAAGATCAAATTTGAGTCCAGAAACACTTTGTGTAACTGTAAGGGAAATTAATAAAATGCAGCTGTCACATGTTAAATGATCGAAAGTACCTGAAGATTGACTTGTGAACTAATCATTTATTTTTCCTGTACCAATCCTATGGGCACCAATGCCATGGTCACGTGTCAAATGAAATAAAGACTCATACCTGAAGACTCGTAAGTTGAACTAATAATTTCTGTTTCCTGTACAGAGCCCATGTGACTCAAATACAGATTTTGAGCATGCGCAGCCACAACAAAATGAACAAATCACTTTCTGAGACTACTCGTTCTTCCGAGTCATATAAAAGTTTAGTTAAAAATTACCCATTACAGCACTCAATAGTACATTCATCATCTAAAAGGGTAAAATTAGAAATATTGCCTCTACCTGGAAAATAACGCTCTGGAACTTTGGACATGTAGAAGATGATAGCAGCTATAGCAAGTACATACATTATCAGCAGTCTGGCAACAAATTCCTAAAAAAAGAACAAAATGGAGATTATTTGCAATGTTGAGAGCACTATGCATATAATATTCAAACATTTTGCATGAATCTTGCCTGGACTACATCGGAGCTGAAACCCCCACTGAGCCATATCCAATGAAAGGTGGGAATAAGGCCATATCCTGCTACAGCACAGAATATAATGGAGCGCAGCTTCTGCCACTTCTTGGTCAAGTAATGAGGGTGTATCTGAGCAAAAAACACTGCTAGCATCATGGCAAGAACAATTAACAGATACATCTGCCGCCAGTACTGCAAAGACAGACACAGAAATCAGACAAAACAATCATTAGAAATTGCATTTAAACTAGCTACATGACCTGCAAACACATGGAGGTCATATTTATGGGCACAACACAGACTGACAAAAACATCTACTGATTTACAAACAAATTTCACTTGTTCTACAGTAGAAAGCCGATGCAAGAAAAAGCAATGGAGAAAACAGTCTCTCTTTCTCTTGGGGCACTTGGCTGATTGAGTAGTCATCCAAAAAGCAAAGCTAAACACTTGGCAGGGGGAGAGTGGAGATGGCTCACCCACGTGTGAATGTCATATGGTGGGGAACAGAAGTGACAGAGTGGGTCCACGAACACAGCCATCTGCTTTGGGCTGGAGCAGATTTCTGCCGCATTCTGGGGCACAATAAGCCAGCATTTCCAATATGCAGGGAGAACCATGTGGAGCAGCGTGGCCAAAAGCGGCGGTGCTCGGCAAATAGCAAGTGGGAGTGGAGAGAACAAGAGCAAGCAGCTTGCTCAGGATATTCAAGATCCAAGTTTTCAGAAAACTGCACCGAAATCTCGAAACAAAGATTGAAAGCCAAGCAGCACCTCTTCGTTTTATACAGGCAGTACACAGGGGGTCCATTGTGCAAACTAACTGGAAGGGTGGAACAAAGTATCATACAACAAAGACATACTACTACAGTGTTACAGTAATCTCAAGGGGAAATCAACATGGTACACCTCTTAAAAGGGCTCCTGCCTGTGACTAAAATAATTGAGACAATAATTTAAAATCTAGTCTCCATTAGAGACAGCCAGGTTGTGTGCGTTCATATGCGGTTTCATCAGGTATTATCTTGCGAGTTATTAAATACATATTTAGAGCGTGCAATAGTGTCTCTCGGCCGAAAAGAACAGAGGGTTTGAACCTGTTAGCTCAGGTTAGCAGTTTGAATCATGAGTCACTTTCTCAGTGAATCAGCCATAGTGACAGCGAGTTCACAACTAGGAGTGCATACATTTCAAAATAAGAGTCTGTTTTGGCTTCTTTATAATTAAAAGTCCTGCATTATGTACCACTTTCTTTTTTTCTTTCTGGTTATTACTGATTGAGATTGTAGTACCAAAAACTGCATTTGGGATTGAATTAAATTTGCACTCTTGTAGTCTGTACTCTCTGTCTGGTCCATCGGTGGCAGTAAAGAAGGACCAAGGCAGTATTTTAAAACAATTTCAATGATATAAAACAGTCTTTCGGATGAGACATTAAACAGAGTTCCTGACTCTCTGTGGTCATTAAAAATCCCAGGGCACGTCTCGTAAAGTGTAGGGTTATAACCCCGGTGTCCTGGCCAAATTCCCCCCATTGGCCCTTATCAATCATGGCCTCCTAATAATCACCATCCCTGAATTGTCTACATCACTCTACTCTCCACCAATACATAGTGTGCGGTGGGTGTTCTGGCGCACTATGGCTGCCGTCACATCATCCAGGTGCATGCTGCACACTCGTGGTTGTTGACGAGATTCCCCCTGTACTACGTAAAGCGCTTTGAGTGCCTAGAAAAGCACTATAAAAATGTAAGGAATTATTATTATTATTATTATTATTAATATTATTATTATAGGAGATCAAGCTTTTGACGCTTAGGACAATTGAGGGTCTTGTACACCACTATTACACACAGAGCAAACATTCATTGATGCTCAAGAAGGCAATACACTACTATATGAATACTATTCTTTATGTAAATATCTGTAATGTAGATTCTGAAGGGCAGTACCAAATAAAAAAAATATTTTCTCTTATATTTGCATAAATTATTAAAGGGGTGTGAACATTTGAGACAAAAGGGGAATACAAACTTATCTTCTGAACTACACATACTGTATATTAAATCACAGATTAATGGGTTATCATCAGCAGTTTTCCTTCGGCTTTCTATCTAAATCAAACAATTCTGTGATTTGGCTCCTTAATGTTTTAGTTTAGGAGCCAATGACTCCAAAGTAATTTCTTTAGTCTGAAGCCCTGTTTAATGTGTGTGCACTTCGAACATTCATATAATTAAAATCGCAGTAACAATTTAAAATAAGGTTTATTTGTTAAACTAAAAAATACTTCTACGGCACATATTAATCTTGGTTAACGTCAATTTCAACAAACTAAAACATTTTGAAAAGTTGTTTACATTAACATTTATGCATTATGAACTAAAATTAACAATTTTATTTTAATAAATTAGTATTGTAGAGGTGGTGGTGGCGTAGTGGCTAGAGCACAGGGCTGCTGGTTCGAACCCCACGGCCACCACCATTGTGCCCTTGAGCAAGGCACTTAACTCCAGGTTGCTCCGGGGGGATTGTCCCTGTAATAAGGGCTTTGGATAAAAGCGTCTGCCAAATGCATAAATGTAGTCCAATTTTAATAAATGCTGTAAAAATAGATTGTTCATTATTAGATAGAGCCTTAATGTAAAATGTTACTGTAAAGCAGTTCAATGGAAAGGAGGCGAGAACCGGCTTGACAATATAAACAACATTAAATAAAAAGGTCCCTGGCGGACGGAACGCCCAGCCTGATTCTCTGGGAACAGAGGGGATCACCTCCGCCCCTGGCAGCAGTTCTCCTGCTTCAGGTGAATCGGCCGGGAGCCCCTTCACCCCTCACGTTCGGCGGCTCCGACCGCTCCAGGCGGTCGGTTATGAGCCCCTTCACCCCTCACGTTCGGCATCCGGGCTCCTCTGTCCCCCGACAGATGGCCGTGGCTGCTCCGTTGGGGTGGATGGTAGTGGCAAGAACTCTACACTACAGCATATCCCTCCTCCTTCCTGGGATTAGGCACCAGTGCCAAGCAGTTGAGAACCAGCTTGACAATATAAACAACATTTAATTATATAAAAAGACACACACGGGGCAGCTGCCCGTAAATGCTCTCTCTCCCTCGCGCCACCGTCCAAAGTTGGCCTTTATCTCTCTCGGAGACTTGATAAGCCTGATAGGGACCGGGTGTGTAGAATCACAACCCGGCCCTGCCCTCCGCCCTGTCACAGTTACCCAAATCGCTTTCAATAAAATCATCTAATAAATGGAGGATAACAACGGTAACAGATTAATCTCCATTCCATCTCAACTCATTACAGATAAATGGTACTTTTTTTTTTTCTTTTTACTAAACAAATATAATAGGTATTCACAGCACACATACACACCAGACTGTTGTACCCCAGGAAAAGGTGAACTCTTGCTCTGTATCTGTTGCACAGGTAACATATGCCCACAACACAAGCAGGCCAACCATCTGCTGCTAGAGACCACAGTGGGATGATGCACCTCAAGCCACCTAATTAATCTACCTGTCCCCAATTGTCATTACCTCCTAATGCACAAAACACACACACACACACACACCGTGCAGATCTCTCCATGTCATTCACTTGAGCCTTGGATATGCTTGGATCAACCTCTACCCATAAACATTTATTACCATGCTTATGAATGGGAGGTTTACTTTACCTCCAGCCCCCACACCCCTCCCCTGACCCAGAATGGTTTAACTGGAGCACCTTGTTACTCTGCAGTTACTATGCCCCCACTGTCTCAAAAACTGCACGTACATTATTGCAGTAGAAGGCGTAGAATACTCCAGTTACGTAACAGCCTAGAATTCCGACAGAGATTCCAGCGTAGTCCAGCGTCATCCAGCGCCGGCTGGTCTTTTCGGAGCGGTGGCAGCAGAACAGGTGATAGCCCACGGAGCACAGCATGCACACCTGTGAAGTGTTGAGAGATGGAGAAGCCTTTTTTTAATCCACTGAGCCTCATATATGCACAAACTGTTCACATGTAAAGGAACATCTGAAACCTGCATTGTGAACCTATACAGTTTTTTTGTCTTCACGTAATTCGGTGTAGGCCATATATAAATTTTGTATGTGATTCTTATGGCTCTATAAGAGAATACCCACCACAATGCCCTTGGAAAAGCAGTAAATCGGTTATCCTAATAGAGAGGGTGGTAGTGGAGGCACTTTGCCTAATCCTAATGTTTAAGAGAATAGCTGCCAAGGATAGAAGCTGCTACTTTCTGTCTATTAACAATGGCACTATAGCAGCCTAAAACAGATAAAGAATTTGTAATTTTTAAAAAGACAATTTTTAATTAATTTAATATTTGGCAAAAGTGAATGTGAAGTGTGCAAAAAACTGTGTAGCTTATCACAACCATCATTTCTACATTTTCTGATTAAGAGCAATGATCTATCGTCAGTTTTATTCAAAAGGCTGGACCCAATCAAACAAAAACCCAAGGTTACTCATTCTTCATTCTTACAAGTTGAATCATTCATACTGCTGTAAACTACATACTGTTTGCCAAAGAAAAGTTAACCAATGATAACTACTGAGTTATCAAATCAGACTTAAACAAAACTATAAATCAGAACCTCTAAACATTAATTTATATGACGGGAGTTCCTCCTTTGTTAAATGTTCCTAATCATTTACTCGTCATCATACCAGATTTGTATGACTTTCTTCTGCAGATCACAAAGGAAGATTTTTAGAAGAATATTTTAGCTCTGTAGGTCTATACAATGCAAATGAATGGGTGCCAAAATTTTGAAGCTCCAAAATCCATATAAAAGGCAACATAAATGGATTAAACCACTGGAGTCATATGGATGCTCCCTTTGTGTGGATTTTGGAGCTTAAACATTATGGAACCCATTCGCTTGCATTGTGAGGACCAACAGAGCTGAGATATTTTTTACAAATATTCATTTGTGTTCTGCATAAGAAAGTCAAACACATCTGGGATGCCAGGAGGGTGAGTAAATGATGAGAGGATTTTCATTTTGGGGTGACCTATACCTTTAAGAGCACTTTAAATAGATCCACCCCAGTAGTTGACATACAACTAGATGTTATTTTACAATTCAATCAATGCATTAAAAAGAGTACCTGGAAGCAGAAGAGACCTATGGAGTAGATGACATAGTCCTCCCTAGATGCTCCTAATGAAGGCAACACTGCCAGCAAATCATAGACTCCCAGTGTAAAGAACAAGAAGAATCCCAACATATGACTCCAGATGTTTACCGTCTCATTGGACAGAATGAAAAGGCTAAAATAATAATAAATATATAAAATGAAGGATGGGCATTCTGTCACAGACACTACCATTTCATCATTAAATAACAGCGTTACTCTCTCAACATACTGATATTATGTCATGTTATTAATAAAATGCAAAAATATTTGTTATGCATGCTATTTAAATGATTACAATACACATTTGAAAGACAAAGATGTGAGTAGGACCTGTATTCACCTTTTAATGCACAGTCTAGAGGTCAGATAGGCTCTGTAGCCATCAGTGATATAAGGATTTTCCCTAAGAAAAGCAGGCACCTGCTCATAAGTGTACAGGCGGATTCCCCTGGGCACCAGAACTGGCCAATACTGGTAGCTGCCCAATTCAATATACTGAGCATTTTTCAGCACCTTTGCTGATGGCATTATGATATCATTCAGTCTCTCACTCGGAGTCCTAAAGACACACATATGCAACAAAATACACACGTAAAAGGGGGGAAATCCTTGACACAATACCGATAAATAGTTTGTAGTAAAAAAAAATTCCCTTCAATGATCTGTACTAGAAAACACAGTATATGTATTAACACTGCGCTGAAAATAAGCAGCGGGCTGTAAAGGTGCAAATTTCTTACATGTAATTTAGAACCGAAACTTAAAATGACGTAAACATTTGAAATAAACTCGCTGTCCAACAAGTTGTCGGAGTAGACGGCTAAGCACTAAAGAACTTTCACACAAACACACAGATATACACAACGTATAAATCTCCAGAACGCTGAACACACTTATTCTAATAATACATTATTAATTTCATATAGCTAGATAAATGTCTTCATCACCAAATATCAAACTCACTGTAGTGTATATAAACTAGGTAAACAGCTCAATGCTAATCACATCTAGCTAGTGAGTTATTTCAAAAACTTTAAGAGGTGTTCGTTTAACAGTGAACGAAAACTTACCATTGAATGAAATAAATACTTGCATTGAAAAATCTTTTGTATAGATAATGCTCATGAGCAAAAATAATATTCCTTCCTCAGACTCATGTTAGCCCGATAACAAGACGTGCTGTCTTGCTAGCAGCTGTCAGGCTAACAGGCTAATTTAGAGATTAATTCATGTCACATGTAACCTGAGGCTTTAATCCCGGTCTGTCTTCTATTGTCCTGTGATAATTTTATCAATCTTCTCAAGTCCTATGATAATATGTCGTGTATATTATAATAATGAAGCTAAAATAAATTCGAGTACATCATATTTTAAGACTGGCATCCTTTGTTCCCTATTTATTTATTTATTTAGCTTCAAGATGCAACCTATGAAAAGAAAGGGGGTTTGCCATGTTTGCGTTTTTCATGTGTACTCCGTAACAAATTCATGATTGGTTGTTTTTACACTTTGATTAGCAATTGGCACATTAAACACTCACTATGATTCTCCGGCATCGGTTCTGGATATTGTTCCAATACTGATTCAGTGTTATTTATTGAAATGTTTCCTTCATGCTAAATTATTAATTTTGACTAATAAAGTTAATAAAATACTAACATGTGGTTGCAACATCACTCATTTTCCCAAAGCACTCATTTTATTCATTGTTTAACTGAGTAAAACCTGTAGGTGGCAGACAGCTGTCAACACGATTTGAAGAAGACTTTTTAATATTATTATTTTTTGTATTTTTTTTTTTTTTTTTTATCTCAGTTGTAATCTTGTGTGATACTCCTCTGGGGCTAGAATCACACTAAATATTCCCTCAGCTTCTACACCCATGATAATTACCTTCTCAAGTGGGAGTGTGTTCTTCATTAGCACTCCTAATTCACCTTTCAGCATTTATTTTCTTCTTAACAGGCTGTCATCAGCATTGCCAAGGCAATTTCTCCAGCAAATCCACCATGTCAGTGAAAGAGTGGCATCACATTTTTGGTTCCAGTGTCTTTCATTTAAAATATTTGTACTAAATGTTATTGTTTAGTGAAATTTGGGTTCACAATCACTCATTCAAAACATTTTACACATCAAGAAAAAAAAAGTAATAAAAAAAAAAAATCCAAAGTTTAAATCATGTATACTCTCATGAGATGTAGAATCTAGTCAGACTCGGTATGCCTAATGAAAGACCTTTTGAGTGGGTCACCTCATGGGGGCTGACATGTTGAGATCTTATGACCAGACAAATGTTCACATTATCTTGGTAACACCCATGTAATTGGACTCTTTTACTCATGGGGTAAATTAATAATGGCTGACTGCAAATAGCACTTTCCTACGGCTGTGTCTAGAAGGTAACACCCAGACAGCCTAAGTCTCACAAGAGTCTCATTCACTATTACTATGGTTAGGTTTAGGGTCAGAACAAGTGGTAGGGTTAAGGTTAGGGGTAGAGGTTGGTGTAGGGTTTCTGTAAGACTCCAAATAAACAGTGTTTAACAGCTCTCCCAAGACTTTATGTAACTGAACAGTTAGGGATCTAGACAAAAACCCCTTCCTACAATGACATCGGCAATTAAAAACTTTTGCACGATTCTGCATCCACACCACTAGGTGTCATTTTAAGTCCATGATGACTGTCATATTAGCTAGCATAAACAAAATAAACCAACAAAAATGTACAGAGGACACCTTTTTCAACCTCTCCACACTTGAACAATGTATTCGATTGTTCTTATGATTTGCTCCCTCATGTTCACCCTCTCTAAACCTCTTGTTTCTTGGTCCAAGTCAACCCCCACACGCAGATCTCCACTGGTGCCCATGATATGGCCCTCAACCAAGAGCAGACATCAAGTCCCATAACAAGGAAACAGTCATTGAAGAAGAGGTTGGCCAAGTGTCTTACTGAGAAACATTCCAGTGAGTAAAAGACATTGCCACCCTGACAGCGGCCTCGCAAAGGCCCGTCAATGCTCCCCTGCTCTGGTCACTTTTATTTATTATCTCCGCCACAAGACATCTGCTGCCGCCATGCCTCTGTCCTTGCTGTCCACACAGAAGGTGCACATCAACGTTTTCACCACAACCTGCACTGAAGTCCAGCTTGCAGGCGGGAGATGCCACACTTTGCTCCAATAGGATGTGTGTCGTATTCGATCCCGCTCCCCGCCGACTGATTAGCACGATATGGGGATGGAGGGAGGCTTTGCGAGCACTCAGAGTCTCAGACTGATACTTACAAGATCAGAGTGCCTTTGTTTGTTTGGTGTCTGTTGTCTGGTCATGAGTCTATTTTGGGGAGCTGACACTTTGAGAGAGCTCTGGACCCATCTGAAGAGGCCTAGTTTGCCGCCAGTTCCTGAACAGTGGGAAGTCAACGAAGGTAATGCACTGGCCTTGACACAAAATGGCAGAGGCAGTTTCTTGTTTTTGAGGGAGAAAAGAAGACCACATGCAGTTTAAAATGCCACTTGGCATGTATTTTTCCTGAAAAGAATAGCTAGAACAAATACAATATTTGTATTTTTTTTTTTTTTTTTGTAGTGAGGATAGATGTCCTTAGAATACAGATTTGCTCTCTTTGTATGTGTTTGCGCGTGGTGGAAAAGGGATATTTACACAATTTCATGAAACAAAATGACATCCATATGTTAGATCCGGTTGGTTTCACATGAACATATCTTAACGGACAAAATGACCGATATTATCACTGCACCAACTTACACCTACATATGTAAAAAGTGAGCATGTGCATTAATGCAGGGTTTTACATAATCTATACCCCTAAAATGACTTTACTTGAAGTGACCAAATGCACCTAATATAATATTTTTGACTTGAATAAAATAGTTACTTTGGATTTTACTGTATGAAGTACATTTTTTAAGTGTTTTAACCCTCTGTTGTGTTCACCATATTGTTCATATTGCTTCACAGAGGTACATATGAGTTTAAATGATGACTGGAGATTTCAGCTTAATCTTATTTCTCTAAGCGAAAGTTACATCTGCATAACAATATAGGGAAGAATTGAGCTTTAATTCACTTACATTCTTACATCTTACATCACTTACATCACATTTATATCTTCAATAAGATGTACATTTGGCTCTAAGACTATAATTCCATAGAGAACAAAAGAATTGTAAATACAATTTCCACAATAAGCAAGAGATTAGGTCAGACAATGCAATTGTTCTTCTGCATCTGCATTGTTCTTCTGCATAAAGTGCGTATTTAAATACACACTTTATTATAAAACGGATTATTAATACAGTTTAATAATAACACACACACACACACACACACACACACACACACACACACACACACATACACACACATTTGTTAATAGAGATGTATTTTCGGTTGTCACAAAAAATTAATTAAAACTGCACTATGTAACTTTTTGCTCTCTAGCCACATATGTGGTTGAAACTTAAAATTTCAAGCAATTTGCGGAAGAATACATTATGGCAGTCGTGTTCTGGCACTGCTCTTCTGGCGGATGAATCTCCCAATTTGACTTACTTTAACATCGACTGTGATCATGACAGGAGTCATAACGTGATATTTTCATGTTGATATTATGTTATATGATTAAACAATTGAAATGGAAATATTACTTGCTTTGATGAAGATAAACAACACTCTTCTTTACATATATGAATTATTTTACACTTAAACAGCATTTCTGACACTACACTCAAAGCGAACAGGGGACACTTCTCAGCCACCACAAGTAGATCTTAATGATTATTCAAGTGTTTTATCTACTATTAATTGTTATATTGTACTACAATTTTCAATTTAAGCGGTTAAACTCGTGATATGCTATACATGTTCAATAGAAGACTTTACTATTTTTATACTATATTGTCCAGCCTCAGGTGCTAAAATAGCATGTCTATGCAATGCACACTAAAAAAATAAAATGAGGATTCAATAATGATGGGAATAAAATATACTTAATAAAATCTAAAAAATTATATATGCAATATAACAATTACAAGTCAGTTTTAGAAGTAATACATATTAAACATGCCACAGTAACAACCAGACAACATAGATACACCGCAATCGATTAACACACAAGTAATGTTCGATTCATAAAAGCATGACATGCAATATAAGCTTCAACAACCCTACCAGAAAACATATCCAAGCATTAGCAGGTAAACTACTTTGCCAAATGGATAACAGATAAACATCCATCTAAAACACTGTCCTGAACTGTGTGAGTGTGACTGAACTGAGTTGAACAGCGTAATTAGTTTCTCCAGCTGGAACATGAGACAGCTGGCAATTCTTTCCTGTGTGTGCAGACATGAAGTAATGACGCAAGGCTGAACGTCATAAACCAGTGATTTTGCGCCAAATCAAATGTGACAGCTCAAAATACAAATAATTTTTATTAAGCTTATGTGCCAGAAAAACTAGCACGCAGCCATCTTGAAAATGTTTCGGAACTTCCATTCTAGCAGCTGCTGAATAGATATTTATGATGTTGATATTAAAGTGTAATTAGCTGGCAAAGTGGATTTACAAGTTATAGAGTTGTCAAAAGCTTTCATGAGTAGTTTAAGGCATTCAGGGGATGTCATAACAACTGGAAGCAATCGTCAAGGGTGCATCTCAATCAACTCCCTAGTTCAGAAGTCAGGGCACTGATCAGTGAGTCGAACATTTTAGGGCAGTCTCATTCGCAAAATCATTCCAGTTTGCTCCCTAAAAAAATCCCACAATGCACCATAAAAACCTTGGAGTATAATTGCTCACTATGTTCCCTAATCAAAACATTGTCATGTCTTCTGTAGGCTTTCAAGTCATTAGATGATGAGAACAAGTGTAAAACTATGACGTACAAGCCTTATTTTATCTTTAAAAGAGATGTTGTTAATGTCTTTCATTCATAAATACCATGAAAGTGAAACAATCTTTATTAAAGTTATTAAAATAGTCAAGTCAAGTCAAATTTATTTGTATAGAGCCTTTCACAACACGCATTGTTTCAAAGCAGCTTTACAGAAGATCAGGCATTAACAGAAGATAGAACTGTAATGTCTATAATGTCGATGAATCATCATTGTGTATTTAGATAAAATACGATTGTTAATCGTGTATAAAAGTAATATAAGTATATAAGTAATTAAATAATAATTGTATTAATAACCCCAGTGAGCAAGCCGAAGGCGACTGTGGCAAGGAACAAAAAACTCCATAAGATGTTGATTAATGGAGAAAAATAACCTTGAGAGTAAAACAAGACTCACTATGGGGGCCAGTTCCCCTCTGGCTAACATCATGAATATAATGTAAATATTACTGATGTATAGTGCAAGTCATGGTTTAAAATGATTAAAGTGTTAAGGGACGGTATTTACACATAGATTTTGTATGAACTGTAAGATTAATGACCAATGTATTTGAAGTCCATCCTGGATTAACTGCAGAAGTTCACATAGATGCAATTGTCCTTGTTAGTTGGCTGATGAAGGCTTTTGTTGGCAATTGATAGTCTATGTATTCCATTTCAAGAGTGTAGTCCATCAATAGACCGAGGTGATGCAGGCAGAGATCAGGGATGTGAAACGCAGATCAACCTGGTTGGCTTGCACCGGCTGCATTTAGTCATCATCACACAGTGACACGTAGCAGTGGAGTCCAACACGTAGCAGGAATGGAGCTGGATCCAGCCGGTTCTGGTGACCTCAGGATAGTAGTCCCGAGGTTGAGACAGGGAAACAAATAAAATAATATAAGCATAGATGCCATTCAATTTATTGCAGAGTTATAGATCATGATCAATGTTTCTGGTTCCGGCAGACTAAACTAAAGAAGCCTAATTGTGGGTTGGAGGATAAATTAGGTGTATGCCTGGCTAAATAGATGAGTCTTTAGTCTAGACTGAGTGAGTGTGTCTGCATCTCGAACAGTGTTAGGGAGACTATTCCATAGTTTAGGAACCAAATTTGAAAAAGATCTACCTCCTTTTGTGGATTTTGATATTCTAGGATCAATTAACAGGCCAGAATTTTGCGATCGTAATGAACGTGATGGAATATAGCATGTTAGGAGGTCACTTAAGTACTGCGGAGCTAGACCATTCAAATCTTTGTACGTAGTTAACAGAATTTTAAAATTAATATGAAATTAAACAGGTAGCCAATGTAACAACGATAAAATGGAGCTAATATGATCATATTTCTTGGTTCTCATTAGCATTCAGGCTGCTGCATATTGAAGTTTATTTATTGATCTGGCTGTGCATCCTCCCAGTAATGCATTACAATAATCTAGTCTTGAGGTCATGATTGCATTAATTCGTTTTTTGGCATCAGCAACAGAGAGCATGTGCCGTAATTTAGCAATATTTCTTAGGTGGAAGAATGCTGTTCTACAGACATTGGTAATTTCATTTTCAAAGGACAGATTGGTATCAAATATAACACCTAAGTTCTTCACTGTTGAAGATAATGTAACAGTACATCCATTGAGATTCAAATGATATTTATATAGTTTTTTGGTCCAATAAATAGTACCTCTGTTTTGTCAGAATTGAGAGAAGGAAGTTTTGGCCATCCAATCTTTTATTTAATTGAATCTCTCTGCTAATTTGCAGAATTGTGAAATCTCATCGGGTTTTATTTATATAGTTATTCTTTAAATAGTTATTAAAAGAATGTTTAAAATGCAATCCTATATATGTTTTTATTTATTTATGCAATTTATACTTTATAATAACACTGTACGTTTGAATATCTTCAATGACAATGAACAATAGTGTCATTTATACAGCAATGGTGCTGATTAATAACAGCAGCGCTTCACTGCGTGAGCTTGTTAACCTGTGGCAGGTGATTGAGCTATAAGTGTCCCAATTTAAATCCTTGGGTGTTAGAAAAAACACCTCGCTGGCATTGTCATGTAGTAAAGGTGTGCTGTAGGCTCACACCATCAACTCTTGGTGAAAAAAACTTTCTGTGCTCCCACACATCGACTCTTCTATGTAGCTTCAATACAAACAGGAAGTTAGATGACAAAATTCGGAAGAGCGCAGCTCGGAAAAGGGGTGGGGCTGAATACGATGAATAGGCTTATACAGAAGTGAAGGTAAGGGCATTGTTTTGAACACTGATTTTGATGTAATCAATCAATAATGGCAATTTTAACAAGCCAAAAAAATATGACACAGTGCAGCTTTAACAATAAAGCAATTAAAACTGTTAAATATTGGCTACCAATTACCAATACTCCGCTCTTTACCAGTAAAAATACATGATTTAGATAAAGGCTACATACTTTCGTTTTAGTCTGTGGGTTTTGTGAACGATATCAACGGGTTTATGTAAAATGATATATTGTAACGTTTATGCAAGTGCAAATCATTTTCCTCCTGTAGATGTCACTCTACATCTATTTCCCATCACACAATATGCCTGCATATTTTGATTCATCCACCAAATTGCTATCAAATCCACTGTACAGTTTGCGTTTTTAAAATAAATGAATGGAGAAGAAACAACAGTAGATTAAAAAATGCCTACCTTTAAAAGATAATTAAAAGCTAATACTGTGAATGGATATTTGATAATAGGAATGTGAAATCTTTCAAATGTAATATACAGGTTAATACAATTAAAACAGTGAAAAAAGAAACCATACACAAATAATAAAGTGTCCTGATTCAGATGAGTACCTCACCTTTTGCTGGGTCCTAAAGTGCACGCTGTGGTGGTAAATGATTGTCGAAATAGGTCTAGAAATGTCCACTAGATGGTACTGTGGTAACTCATTTTGTTATTACCTACCTTCACAGCTCATGTTTGCTCAATTGTCCAAGAGTACTTCTTTCCGTCGCCTTCACTCTTGAATAGAATAATTTTCATATAACTAAATCTTGTTGAAAAATGATCAAAGGAAGAATAGCATGGGGAATCTGAAACTAATGTATCAATTAGCTTACAATGTGATAAAAACAAATGTGAACAAAAATTGTTCAGATGAGTTCAGTGCAATGTCTGAGGCCATTGTCAGACCCATATCCTGATATTTAAAACATGAATAGTGAGTGCTTTTGGGGGACTTTTATCACAGTGGTTTATTTGGTATGTGGCCCTGGGCTGAACAACCTTCAACACTGCAAATGGATTGTTGTTTTTATTCGATGGTGCACCATCATGTTGCGGTTGTACAAATTAGTATTACCTTGCAACTCCACAATAATGGATTTCTCATATCTTGTGGGGGTAGTCGGCATAAATTATTTTCTTTTCCATTTGTGTTCACCTAGCTCAGATACCAATGGAAATTACAGTCTTCTCATCACAAAATTAATTCCACTGATGTTTTTGATACATCCGTGGACTCTGACTGTTGATGATTGATGGTAGATTGCCTAGGATCTGCTGCTTTTCCCTGATATGGAGAGGGGAGAAAGAGATTGTGTGTCATGGACAGTGCAGCGGAAAGAAAGCCAGGGAGGGGTATCTGCCTTCCACAGCGCTAGATTCGACCCTGAATCTCCTCCCGCTACAGGACTACCCCACGCCCAGGCCTGTCTGCGGGATTGGCACTAATTCAGCAGCATCAGAGTCTAAACGCAGCAGTGGTCCGAACTGTAAGAGGACCCAAGGAAATGCGAGGGATTCACCTCAACCAGGGTGGGGAGGGATGGCTGGGTATGTGGGGTGTCTCAAGGTCAGTTAGGGGCATCAGGGAATTGGGGTGGAAGGAGAGAATAATGAGATTTTCATTCTCCCTTTCTCTCTGTTGCTGATGGCATCACCTTGCAACCTCCTGTCAATCTAGCACCTTTCATCAGCTGAGAAGGACAGAGGGGTGTAGGCGGGCAGGAAAAAAGGAAAGAGGAAAAATACTGTTTATTTTTTAACAGGACTGTTAATCTATTTGGACCGGGGTAATAGAACATTTGCCAGGCAACTGCAGAGACGCATCTGCGGGAATGCGGGGTTGTGACATTCTGCCTAAATATGCTGAGCTTTCTCTCACCTCTCATCAAATAGTGTGATCTTTATGGACTGTATCATATTGTGCCATAATGTGCTTTATTGTCCACAGAATAAGCTTTTCTTAAAGGTAATTGGAAACCTGGAAATGGCTGCTATCTGCGGATTTTTAAATACATTATATCTGAAATGTAGCCTGGGTAATGACCCTGTCAATGTAAAATGTAAGATTTATCTTGGCAGACAAAATTGATCCATTTCACCTTTGTCTAATGGAAATTTTTTATCAGGGATTATCTGTTTATGTAAATGAGCGTTGCCCTGGAACAGGGAAATAAAAGGAGCTTGATAGGACAGTTAATCTAACACTTGACACATCAATGTGGACATAACACACTAGAGCTCTCTCTCTCTCTCTCTCTTTTACTCTCTCTCCCTGTTAAGGTTGGAATTACTGGAGGGAAATAGTCAGTCCAGACTTCACCAGGTTGCTGAGATTATTTAAATTGGGAACTTCACTTCATTACCATTTTAAGAAAAGATACAAGGACCACCCACAGGGAAGCAACACTTGATAAAAACATTGATAAAAATAAAATGCAGAACATGTGGATTCTAATTATGATTATTTATCCACTGTATCTATATTAGTTATAATAATATTAGACCTCTTTTTGGTCATTTTAAAATGTATGGAGGCTATATTATATATATATATATATATATATATATATATATATATATATATATATATATATATATATATATATATATATATATATATAAAATGTATATTCTTTTGCATTTCCATAGGCTTTATACAACCGTTTTTGTCCACTGTGTTCATGGAACTGGAAGAGTTATCAGAACATTGTATGTTCTATAACAGGTCTCTTAATCTTAATTACAAACACTCTTGTCATTTTCTGTCATTGATAAATTCTCAAAACATCAGCATGAAAGCGTTATTCATTAATTGTTGGTGGAACATTCTTTAAACTTTACAGCATTTGTTAAAAAAATGCAAGGGTTCCTATAACCAAGATAATTTTTTTTAAAACAATTTTAAATAAACATTCCCAGAACTTTTAAATAACTTTTTCATAATGAAATGGGAATGCTAGTAAAATGATCAAAGAACATAAAATTGTTAGCCTTGGCTTCTTTTGGAACTATTTTCTTTAGCGGAGCAAAAATAGACAAAATAACTTGTGTGTAACTGCGAAATGTAAGTTAGTTGTTATGAGGCGGCAGGCAATCATAGTTGTGCTGACATATGGAACAACAGCATGATTGCGAGTTAGATATTGTTTTTATGCAACAGTTCAACAAACAAGTGAACTTTACATTTCAGACAACAAAGAAAGGCCAGTCAGTTTGTGCATTTCTTCACATCCACTTATAATAGTTCTAAAAGAGGCCAAATCATCAAGCACATCTCACTCTCTGCATTCATACTCTGCTTTTGAACTAGTGCTGTTTCGTTCATTAACAAATGAGTGTTCTTGAATTATTCTTTACAGTGAACAACTCAATTTCGTTCACTTATATTATTTAGTTGGTGATCGGCTCCATGTTTTTTTAATGAACCTGTTGCATCAATGATTGAATGAAACACTCATTATATAAAAGATGCTGATTTGTTGCCCCCTTCTGGCAGAAATATCTAATCTCCGGATATGGTTGCTGAATGAATCATGAAAAGAAATCAAATTGAACAATAAATAAAAATTCCCACAATTCTTTGGAAAGCCATGAAGACTGAGAATTGGGGTGAGACAATAAGCAGAGTGTCATAGTGCTATTGGACTCATCCAATCAGATTTCAGGACTTGAACAAATGGTTGAATAAAAAATATCTTTGCACTGAATATCACCATGACAATGGTTATCTGTAGCTTTGTGCCTATGAA
Organism: Moxostoma hubbsi; assembly: GCA_032164185.1. Classification (NCBI taxonomy): domain Eukaryota; kingdom Metazoa; phylum Chordata; class Actinopteri; order Cypriniformes; family Catostomidae; genus Moxostoma; species Moxostoma hubbsi. The sequence continues at coordinate 29,189,127 of JAVLUX010000008.1, forward strand.
TGAATCACAGCAGTGTTAATAGTGAGTACAACCACACTCTTACTTGTGCGAAATTGCTTAGCTATTTGATTGTTTAGTGGCTAACAAGCTGATAAACTGTACTGCCAGTTAAATGCAAAGTATGCTGTTAGGTCTTGTCTTTGTATTTGGACACTGGAGTATCTTAGTTTGACCAATGTTAAACCATCAGACAATGAAGTTTGTTTTCTTTCTGAATAATTTTGTTTTCCAATATGGGCTCATGTAACTTTTAGAAACATGTTAGGTGTTTGGACACAAGACACTTAACAACCATAATGTAATATTGCTTTTTTAGCTCTAGAAGCCTCTGTGCATCTTTTATCATGGTCTATGTTGCGTTTTCAACAGAACAACCTATCATTTTCACCTGAAATGTGTTTATGTGGTGGCTGTCCAGTCTTTGACAGAGCAGTCACTTAAAAGAAGGCCGTTTGGATTGACAAGGCCTCCTTGCACGCATTTGTGGCACTCCTTCAGATATGATGTTTTATGAGAGGTCTCGTGTTGTTTGTAGCATCTCAATGTGACAGTGTTGCTATGTTTTGAAATACAGCCCAAGATCTCCACTGAGAGAGACAAATGAATATTTAGCATGTGCATGGCTTGTCCCAGGGCAGCCACATTGTCAGCTTTACTGAGGCAAGCCTAGTGCTGATGGAGTGTCAGACATGCCAGTGTACATTCCACTATGAGTAACCCCATCACTGTTTCATCCATTGACTGGTGTCAAGGGGCCCCCAGACAGACCTCGTCCCTCACGAAGGGTCCGCAGTAATTGAACAGGCAACAGAAGCATAGCAGAGCATGTGGAGCCATCATAGTCACAGTGCTATAGAGCTGGAAGTGATCTGAAATATGTCCTGTGGTGATCAGTGCTGTTGTGTAAAAGCTCATGACTGGTGCAGTGAATGTTGGATTTCTGGCCAGTGGGTCTGCTCTAGGGTTGACTGCTGGCCATAGTATTGGCTTAAAGTTTTAATGTTTTACTGATGATGAGAGAATAATGAGATATATTTAAGATATGTAAGAATATTGACACTGCTTTCTCTCAATGAATGTAAATGGGGACTAATGCTGGCAGTCCTTAACATTCTGTCTGACATCTCCTTTTGTGTTTCACACAAGGTAAAGTATAGGACGTCATGAGGGTGAGCAAACGATGATAGAATTCAGATATTTTTGGTGAACTATCCCCTTAAATTGATTTCACTTAAATACAACAATCCTTTCCCCTTTAAGTAATTTGTTTAGGTGTAAAAAAGTGAACTAATAATGGGCAAACAAGGAGGTGGGGTATGATGCAAGACTGAGTGACATGTGACAATACAGAAACAAAACAAAGCCACATGCTCTCACAAGACACAGACACCCAAATGTCACAGGCGCATATCACATCATGCCAACCGACAGATAAGAAGAGCGAATGCATGGCAATGCTGCTTCATTACTGTTCAGACACATCTGCTTACTGCTCCACGCTTTGCTCCCTTGCTTTTGCATTTTAATCTCAAATTTTCATATCTGAAGTTCAGCAAAGTGCTCAAAACTAAAAATTTGGCACACACTCTACAATCAGTAACTTTTGGGACTGATATTCTACTACAAAAAAAGGAGTTTTTCTGTAAAAGTGTTCTACCAGCCTCCTACAACTGGCAGTTTACGTTCCTGAAAAGGGACAACACAGCTGCCTTCACACAGACAGACGAGAAAGAAAATGCCTCCTTTCAGATCAAACTCCACTTGCTGCACAAACTGCCATAGACTTCACAGTTCTTGAAACAAAACTACTTGCATTATTGCCAACCTTGATGGAATACACAGGAGAGCATCAACGCAGACATCCTCAGCCTACAGCCAGTGAGTCCTGTAATCAAACGTTCCTCGACAGGCTATACTGAGCTTAAAAAACCCAGCAAAACAGATGGCAAAAGTGACTGAGGAAAGTGAGAGCAAAAAAACCAATGGCATAAACAGGGAGATTGGGAGCACTCTGAGAGTGGGGGTCTCCATTATCAGAAACATTGGTAGTGGGGCTACTACCACTTGCTGCATTCCTCGAGCAACGGTTTTTGAGGTAAATAAGGAACTTATGAACAGTCAAATGAACCGGCCCAGTCTCCGAAGGGAGGGGATCATGCTCTGCTTCAGTATGTCATAGTACATGTTGGGATTCATTGTTCCCTCAATGAACTGTAGCTCCCCAGTGCTGGCAGCACTCATGCAGCCCCAGACCATGACACTCCCACCACCATGCTTTACTGTAGGCAAGACACACTTGTCTTTGTACTCCTCACCTGGTTTCCGCCACACACGCTTGACACCATTTGAACCAAATAAGTTTATCTTGGTCTCATCAGACCACAGGACATGGTTCAATACAAATCCATGTCCTTAGTCTGCTTGTCTTCAGCAAACTGTTTGCAGGCTTTCTTGTGCATCATCTTTAGAAGAGGCTTCCTTCTGGGACGACCAATTTGATGCAGTGCGCGGTGTATGGTCTGAGCACTGACAGGCTGACCCCCCACCCCTTCAACCTCTACAGCAATGCTGGCAGCACTCATATGTCTATTTCCCAAAGACAACCTCTGGATATGACGCTGAGCACGTGCACTCAACTTCTTTGGTCAACCATGGCGAGGACTGTTCTGAGTGGAACCTTTCCTGTTAAACCGCTGTATGGTCTTGGCCACCGTGCTGCAGCTCAGTGTCAGGGTCTTGGCAATCTTCTTATAGCCTAGGCCATCTTTATGTAGAGCAACAATTCTTTTTTTCAGATCCTCAGAGAGTTCTTTGCAATGAGGTGCCATGTTGAACATCCAGTGACCAGTTTGAGGGAGTGTGAGAGCGATGACACCAAATTTACAACACCTGCTCCCCATTAACACCTGAGACCTTGTAACACTAACGAGTCACATGACACCAGGGAGGGAAAATGGCTAATTGGGCCCAATTTGGACATTTTCAATTAGGGGTGTACTCACTTTTGTTGCCAGCGGTTTAGACATTAATGGCTGTGTGTTGAGTTATTTTGAGGGGACAGCAAATTTACACTGTTATACAAGCTGTACACTCACTACAATGTTTACATTGTAGCAAAGTGTCATTTCTTCAGTGTTGTCACATGAAAAGATATAATAAAATATTTACAAAAATGTGAGGGGTGTACTCACTTTTGTGAGACACTGTACATGTGAGGAAAAATTATATTCAGAGAGAGCAATCAGAACTCCTTAAGAGAGATTTCAATGAAATCTTTGAAACACTTGGGAGATTGAAAGTTCAGTTTTTCAACAGTGGACCACTCCCAGCCTGAGGAATATGTTTTACATGAATACAAATATGTTTTCCCCGGTTGCTAAGTCTAAACACTTGGTTGCACAAAACCTGCAACATGAGAGGATCTTGGGCCCATTGATCATTTCAATCTTCTCTGGAGTAAAAGAGAACTGTTTAAATCAGATGGCCTTCACCCAAACAAATTTGGTGCAAAAGTGCTAAAGGACAATATCTACTTCTCCCTCCTTCATCCATCTGCAATACGCACAAATCCACTCAACCTGGATGGCACACAAACACCACCACAGTGTCTGGATTACCACAGGATTGCACTTCAGCACCTGGGTGGACATTTGATCAACAAATCCAACAATAACATAGCGAAGACACAACAACATGGGGCTTAGCCCCACACACACATAAATTGCTCCAAGATACATGACCCAAGGAGATCAGCCTCAAGTAACACCAGAGCCACAGTCTCTGTCAAAAATGGCTATACCACCAAAAATGGCTCTACCACCAAAACCTTGCAGGCCCTGCTCACCCTCCCTCTGAGAGAGCTCTCCGGCCACAATGCAAGGGTACATCTCATCCTTCTGTGCTTGATGAACAACAAACAACTGATAACAGCTCTAATTGATGTGTATCAGGTTCCCGCTATGGTAGCAGCAACACTTATAAATGTTTACAGAACAAGCGGAGCCTGCTGTGCCAGTGGCTTTTTCAATATCTGTTATGTTAATTGATTGGAAGACTAAGGCTTTCTCAAAACGTATGGCAAACCAATCTAATCTGTTGCATATTAGACATAAATCCAACATTACTGTGGAGCCAAAAAAACAGATACTATCAAGTTAGCACTTTTAAACATCTGCTCCCTAAAAAACATGTCATTTCTAGTCAATGACCGCATCACCACAAACAACCTGGACTTTATGTTTCTAAATGAGTCTTAGTCAGTTGCAGTGCAACAGTCCTCAATGAATCATCCCCTCCAAACTTTACTTTTATGAGTGTCTGTAGAGCTGTTTGGAGAGGTGGAGGATTAACGGCAGTATTTAAATGTATCTTTAAATGCATTCTTCACTTGGTGATTACTTTTGAATATCTAAGTATTGGACTAAAAGGTGCTCTGCACATTCTATTCTATTTGTAATTATTTATAGGCCTTCAAAATACTCTCCTGGCTTATTATTGATGCATACAGATAACAGAGAAAAGAAAAACATATTCACAGAATCAACAATTTACCCCTACCCAACCCCACCCTGACACTCAACAAACGTCCCTGTGGTCACATATATGTATACACACAAAATAAATAAATGAATACAAAATACTAATATATATATATATATATATAAAAATAATCACACACATAAATCTATGTTTTCCTCTCCACTGGCCTTCCCCGAGAGCCCTCCAAAAATGCCAGATAGCTGCCCCATTTCCCATCAAACGAATCCCAGATCCACAGCCTTCTACATGACACTTCCTCGAAAGCCACCACACTTCCTCGAAAGCCACCACCCTTTCCATCTCTGTGCACCACTCTTGAAATGAGGGTGCTCCAGCTGACTTCCATCCCCTTAAACAATTTGTCTACCTATCATAACACTGGTTAGGGCCTGATTTTTTTATGTGCTTATCCCCTATATTGATGACCACTCCATCGCCTAAAAGTCTGGGGCCAAATTAAATTTGAGTGCCCAATATGTCACACATAAAACTCTGAAACTTCAACCAAAATTCTTGGATATTAACACGCCACCAAAAAACATGGATTGTGTCTCCATCTTCTGATTGGCATCACCAGCCTATACAATCTAGTGGAGGTCCAATAGAATCTATGTAAAATCTTAAATTGCATAAGATGCACCCTTGCACCTCTAGATACAGATTTGATATTTTTAGAATCCTAGCCCACACTCCCTCCTCTAATACCAAGTTTAAATCTTTCTCCCATAATCTCTTGATAGAAGTTAAAACTCTGTCCCCCAGTCTCTGAATTGGCAGGGAGTAACACACTGATGCCTTATGACCTTTTCCAAAAGCAGTAACCACCACTCCCAGTATCTGCTGCTTTAGGGCGGTGTATGCTACTCCCAAAAACAGTACAGGTGCAGGTGGTAAAGCTGTAAATACCTAAAGAACTGAGATCTGGGAATCCCAAAATGTTGAACCAAATTTTCAAAGGATCTCAACACTCCACTCTCATGTAGGTCACCGAGTGTATTAACATCCCTCAGAATCCACTCTGAACAGCAGAAAGGGGACTTCTACATAATTTTGGGTTCAGCCATTTGAATAAATGCCTGAATTAAACACACTGGACACTTTTGTCCATACCAAGTGTAAATGTGAGATAACGGGGTGAAATTTAACTTCTCCGATTAGTTTGATAAAAAGGCTTTGCAATGGCGAAATAGGGGCAAGAACGTCCTGTTCAATACAAAAACAGGGGGGGCTCTCTCAAATAAATTTGCAAAGATTTCAAACAAACTGCTTTCACATTGTCATTATGGGGTATTGTTTGTAGAATGCTTAGGAAAATAATACATTTAATCAATTTTGGAATAAGGGTGTAACATAACAAAATGTGGAAAAAGTGAAGAGCTGTGAATACTTTCCAGATGCACTGTATTTGGCAATAAAGGCAAAATTCCAAAGGTGAATGCATACCTTGACTCCAAGGGCCTAAAGACAAAAAATCAAGTAAGAAATCTTGGTGACATTTTGGAGTAAGACCTTAGTTTCAGTAGTCACATCAAAGCAATAACTAAATCAGCCTAGTATCATCTAAAAATATAGCCAGAATTAGATTTTTGTATCCAGTCAAGACTTGAGAGAGAGACTTGGTCATGCATTCATCACTAGTAGGGTAGACTACTGCAATGGGCTCCTAACCGACCTTCCCAAAAAGACCATTAGACACATGCAGCTCATTCAGAATGCCGCTGCCAGGATTCTCAGGAACCAAAAAAATCTGAGCACATTACTCCAGTCCTCAGGTCTTCACGCTGGCTTCCAGTTACAATTAGAATTAATTTTAAAGTACTATTACTCATTTATAAATCTCTCAATAGCCTAAAAACTACTTTTCAGATATGCTTGTTGATTATAAACCTAACAGACCTCTCAGATCATTAGGATTAAGTCAGGTAGACATGTGAGACAGCGTTTAGCTATTATGCCACCCGCAGCTCAAACGAGCTTCCAGAAGAGGTTAGATGTGCCCCAACAGTAGCCACATTTAAATCCAGACTGAAATCACTTCTGTCTAGCTGTGCATTTTCTGACTGAGCATTGTGCTGCACTTTTTGCTTTTGTCTTACTTTCATTTGAATTATTTTGTATCTCATCGAAGAATGAGATCCTCATGGAAGAATATGGTCAATTTTATCAGTGTAAACTTGATCAACCAACAAAAATAAGAGAAGTAGATTTTATTACTTTGTTAGGGACTGTCTGATGGAGAGATTGAGTGAGGAACTGCTGTTAGTACCTGAATAAAAGAGGCCTAAGACACCCCATACTCTGTACCGAGAGTGGGCATGAGTGGTTCTGACAGTCCACGCTTATGTTCTAGTCCTACTTGGAGATTTTATTAAAAATCTAGCAGTGGCTAGATATCATACCCAGATGTAGTGGTATCTTGATTAGAATGTGAGGATGTCCTTGTGACATTGGAGGCATCCACAGAAGGATGGCACATATAAGAGTCTGCAGGCTTTGAATGGAAAAACCTAATCTCTCTTGGTGTCTCCACTCAGACAGGGGCGCCCAGAGATTAGGAAAAGATAGATAGCGGATTCTTTTAGTTCAGATTAGATATAAATTTTTCTTTTATTTTCTTGTTTTATATACACAGTGTTTTATATACACAGTCATTGGTTGGTCATGGGTACACTGAGAACAGAACTGCATTTGAGACTAAAATTAAAGGAAAATAATTTCAGTAATGATTTGGATAATTTCATGTTCTCTGCTTTTTCAATTCACTGAAGTCGTGCTCTTAATACCTGTTCTCCTGATTTTTATGATATTTTATATTTTTAACGGATCCATTGTCACGAGAGTCAGACATAAACGTTTGATGTGAGTGCATGCAGCCAAGATGACATAAGCGCAATGCACTCATGACAATAACAGACAGAACATGGAGCATGCATGTCCGGATCCCGACACCAACCGAACCAGACGGAAAAGCTAGGATCCAGACACCATGCTCCGAACATGATGACAAACTGAGGAGTGCGTGGCAGGGAAAACACAACCGAAGCCGTGCGCTCACACAAAGACAGAAAATTAAATGCAAAAGAAACATAGAATGATGATGTCATGGTTCTGCCACACAAAAATCCAGACTGACAGTGACAGGACAGTGATACCCACCCACCCAAAAGTTAAATCTTGATGAGCTTCAAATAGCACAGAAAATCCCCATCAAGGCACTTTCAACACTTCAGCTTGTATTCTGAAAAATAAGATGAAAAGTGAATTGCACTTCTCCACTCTAGTTGCAATGGGGCTTTTGTGCAATTTAAAGAGTTTCAGACCACCAGAGGCATTAAAAACGAAACCCAGGCACTAAATGTAGTGTCCCCACTCATCAAAGATCATACGGCTTCTAAAGGACACTGTGACAGCTGTTTAGAAAAGGTTTCGCTAATACACTTGAGCATACATACTCATTTAAGAATATGACTGTACCAAAGTGACAGGTTTTGTCTTTACATGTGAAATTTGTTCATGTTTTTATAAAGGCATGAACAAACTGGATTGGCAATCATTTATTGAATTGACCCCTGACACTCCTCATAAAGCTTCAAACAGTGCTAGACTGATTCTAGATTCTAAATGAATACCATCCATCCATCCATCCAACACTGACAAATAAGGTTTTCTGAGATTACAAAAATGTTAAAACGTTTGCAGTGTAATGTACACATGTATCAAGGGTCTAAATGGGCTTTCTCTGTTTTGTGGTTTTCTGTCTCTATTTCAACAAAATGTCAACAGGCTACCTGCATGTTGGTCACGCCACGTCTTTGCCACAAGAGTTTTATCTTTTTAATATTATTATTTTTTTTTAAATATAAGCAAATACAACAATAATCCTGAATAAATGCTAATTTCTATTTAGCAACTAATTTATACAATACATGATACATCTTATGTTCATTTAAAATAACAATTGCACTGCTTACAAGCTCTTACTGTAAACAAATGACATTATCACAAGATTGATGTTGCTCTGCACACAACACCTACTGCTGCTGCCCAGATGTGACCTATTACTTTAGACTGTTTAGTTTCTCATCTGCTCTGTTCCCCCTGGATATCAGAGCTCCGTCCTGATGGTAATTTGTTCCTAATCAGCTGTCAGCTCACAAGTGATGATGAGGAGATCATGTTGCAGTGGCGGTAGGTAATGGCCTTAAAAAGTCACAGAGTCAATGTCAATGGGATCTCTTAGATTCAATCAGGAAGCTGCCATGACGGATGGCCCCTGCTGACATAACCACTCATTTTGAGCCCAAGCATCTGGGCCCTAGTAAATAACCATCAGAGGGAGGGTCCAAGGGACAGGTCATTAGCCCTGAGATAAATAAATATCTATTTTCTATGAAGGCTGCAAGCCATTTAGCACAGACCTGGAAATTTCACTCAAGATTAAATATGGTCTTACTGCATGGTGCTTTGATGAGACAGAGAGGAAATTTATATGCAGGACTTGGCTGGTGAATGTGATTTTAAAGAGCTGATGTGTTGGCTTAGGGTTCGGATAAATATCTTCTTTTCCCCTGCCCCCTGTGCGATGCAGAGACCTCAGTCTTTATACATTTATAAGTGTATAAGCTTTTAAACATGTGAGACTATACTGGCTCCTTATAAGGTTTGGTGTACATCTGTGTAATACAGTACCAACCAAGATATCTCTTTTTTTTTACCTTTACGTTTGGTTTAATGAAGTAGAACTTTAAATAGCTAATAAAGCTTTTCTGGAACAGAAATTCCCACCCAGAAGATTAAACGTCCAGTAACTTTGCACTATTATTGCTCTAAGTGCTTAGCATGTCCATTGATCACATGCATGCAGAGAAGGCCCCATTTAGCTAATAGAACTGGTCAGTTTGTATTCTTAAAACCCGGTGGAGAATTGGCATTTTTGAACCATGGGTTCCCACATTTTTAGAATAGGGATTTTTAATTTATGAGTAAAATAAGGTATGTCGTTAACATTACAGTAAATTCCACAGTCGTAATTTAACCATTCATTTGAAAGATTCTGTGTCCTTTTTTTTTTTTTTAAACCATAAGTTTGTTAAGTTACAATACAAGTATAAATCAGATAACTGCTGTAGTTCATATGTAGGAACTTCTTAGCAACTTTCATTTGTAAAAAAGCACAGTGGATTCACAGTGGATTGACTGTGTGTAATTTATGTTGTAGAACAAAGCATAAATGCTTCTTCAAAGCTGAACACCTTATTTTACTTGCAAATCCAAAATCCCATTTCTAAAAACCCATTGGAAATTCCAGAGGGAATCCATAATGAATTAGCCTTCTGAGCTGGCCTACAAATTGACGTCATGATGACTGCAACAGCTCTATGTAGGTCCAGAATTTTGCATTAGAAACTCTTCTGTCTTTCTAAATTGTACACAAATAAACTGCACTTATTTAATCATATAGCAACGTACAGTATATAATGCAAAGACAATTTATAAATGACTCTAGTTGATGTGTTGTCATTAATTCAGTTAATAGTAATGACTTGTATCCATCATGCCACCCTCAATATAAACATTATCATATTAACCTCCAAAAATCTATTCATATTCTTTTAATCGGAAAATGGGGGTTATCTGAATAATTGACACCAACTCTAAGATATAAAATATTAATATTCTCCCTGCATGCCTGTACCATGATCGTGAATAGCAAGTGTCTCCTTTCAAAAAAAAAAAACCTTTGGAACGGTCAGGAGGGTGGCATATCTGCGGTACAGCAGGACCTCCAGGGTTGACCACTGACCTTCATGCTGTGGTCCATCTTCACAGATGAGTTCATGCAATTTCTCAGTTACACCAACACGCTGGCCATATATCTCTGTTTCATGCCAGATCTCACACTCAGCAATTCTGAGGGAAGCATCATTAGGTATAATGCTCTTTCTCCGTTTTGGCAGCAAATTTCCCCCATTAGAAATGATGTTATTGGACACCTGAGTAATGCTAGGTGGAATTAATGATTGGCAAGGCTAAATGTTAGGTAGAATGACAGCTTCAGACACCATTCCCTTTCAATGTATATTTCTCCAATGTAAGTGAATACTGACTGAGGCTAACATTCTGCCTAACTCCTGAATCTGATCTGATCACTAACAATAATGAAACAGCCGACAGAGAGGAGGTGAACACTCTGACACGCTGGTGTCAGGAGCACAACCTCTCCCTCAATGTCAGTAAAATCAAGGAGCTTGTAGTTGACTTCAGGAAGAAAGACAGAGAACACAGCCCCATCACCATTAATGGAGCGCCGGTGGAGAGAGTGAGCAGCTTCAAGTTCCTCGATGTCCACATTACTGAGGAACTCACATGGTCCGTCCACACCGAGGCCATTGTGAAGAAGGCTCACCAGCGCCTCTTCTTCCCAAGACGGATGAGGAAGTTTGGAATGAACCACCACATCCTCATAGTTTTGCTTTTGGCCCTGAATTTGTTTATGTTCAGAAGATTTCCATCAGTTCTGTACATGATTTTGACTCCCTGGGGCAGATTATCACCTATAAAGTGGAGGATGGTGCAGATGAAGACAGAGAACAGGGTGGGACAATGATACAGCCTTGCTTAACCTTGTTTTCAGTCCTGAAGGTCTCAGCTTCTTCGCCACTCCTACTGAGTACTGTGGTTGGCATATTTTTATGCAATAGTGTCAGTATATGAATGTATTTGTCAGGGCAGCCTATTTTTTTATAAGATCAGCCAGAGAGATGACGATTCACAGAGTCAAAAGCTTTGGCGAGGTCATGTACAGTGGTTGATTTTGCTCCTGGCATTTTTTTTGTAGTGAGCAGTGAATCACATGTTCATAAAACCCCTGTTGGGACGAAACCCATTTTTCTGACAAAGGGAGAAGTCTGTTTGTCAAGACCCAGGCTATAATGTTACTGGTTGTGGACAGGAGGGAGATGCCAAGGCCCGCTGCCTTTAGGACTTCAGCTGGAATTCCATCCGGACCAGAGGCCTTATAGGTTTTCAGCTTCATAATGGCATCTTGCACCTCTCTCAGTTTGGTGCAGCCATTTACTTCTCTGCTGTTTGCTGTGCAAGTTGATGTAGAGCCTCAATCTCGGCTGTAGAGTCCCTGTTTAGGAGATCCTCATTGTGCTCTTTCCACCTTTTTTTCAACAATTCATTATCCTTCAGCAGGGTAAGCCAATCCTTAGAATGGAGAGGAGTAACACAGCGGTGGCTGGAGACATAAACAGCTCTTGTGGTATCAAAGAAACCTCTGTTATCCCCTGAGTTTACAAGATTCTGGATCTCCAGGGCTTTCTTTGTCCACAACAGGTTTTTCAGTTCTCTGACCCGGCTTTGGACAGCAGCCTTTGCTTTTGCATGAGCTGCTCTTTTTGTTTTGCTGTTGATGTCATTTTGCCAGGTTATGAACACCTGTCTCTTAGTGTCAATGAGCTGCTGAATTTCAAAATCATGCTCATCAAACCAGTCTTGTTTCTTAGCTTTATGTCTAAGGTCATGTTTTCAAGAGTTAAGAACAGCAGATTTGAGCATGTCCCCATGTGTTTCCATGTCTACCGTGTACTGCTTGGGCAGTGTCATAATGAGCACATTCTGTAGCTGTTGTCAAAAGGTGAAATCTTCTAGCAGTTGGATGCTGATCTTTGGGTGACTCTACCTTTCTGTTCACTCATTTTAATTTGGAGGCAGATAGACATGATGGAGCAGATAACGTGATGTCAGACCAGCAGTCATTTGCACTGGTCATTGCTCTGGTGTTATGTACCTCACGGTGATCCTTTGTGCGGACGATCATTTAGTCATTATATAGTAAGGTGCCAGAGATTAGAGCATGAATATAACCAGGATGATTTTAATTTATTTTTTTGGTGGAAAAGTATATAGGTGATGGATAGGCCAGGCTCTGAGAACTTTGTTAACAGCAGTATACCACTGGAGTTTGTATTGCCAACTCCTTCTTTGGTTTTGTTTACGTCCTACCCTGGCATTAAAATCTCCAAGCAGGATTAGCTTTTCCTCCTTAGGGACTTTTGTTAGAGCACTGTCCAGGTCAGCATAAAATCTCTCTTTAGTTGTATCTTCTGCATCAAGCGTTGGAGCATAAGCGCTGATGACAGTGGCACTTTGGTTGCTTGCAAGCGTTAGGCGTATGGTCATTAGGTGTTATTTGATACCCATAAGGAGTTCAGCAAGGTGGCCATTGAGACTTTTTTTAATGGCATAACCGAAACAGTGATTTCTAGGTTCATTGGCAGGTTTTCCTTTCCAGAAAAAAGTATAACCACATTTCTCCTCTTTGAGTTATCCTTCATCAGCCAGTCGTATTTCAGAGAGTGCAACAATATCAATCCCAAATTTCTATAGATCCCTTGCAATGATGGCGGTTTGCCTTTCGGATTGATCACTACGTTTGTTGTCCATGAGTGTCTGTATGTTCTAGGTTCCAAAATAAACGTTTTTCTGCTTCTGACCCGATAGTGTTGTTCCATCTGAGTGTTGTAGTCCAGACAGGAAGTTTGAGGCAGGCAATATTTCGGGCACCTGTTCTAGCCATTTCCCAAAATTGGGGTGAGCAGAGTGGATCCTAAATAGGGCTACTCAGTCATGGATGCAGCTGCTGAAAAAGCCCTTCTGCCTCAATCCATGACTCAGAGACTGAAACAAGCACCCATCGCCTTTGTGCCAGGTTGTAGTTAGAGGCTTCCGGACTTTACAATCCTGCCCCCATTACCATTATTGATTGCCGCAGGACTTTGTTTAAATCCTTTCTCAGAGGATGCCTGCATGTGACATCTTTTAAAGTGGACAGGCTGATGTGCCTGCAGCCACCACACAATCCTTGGCATGGAAATCAAGATGATTGGGGACATTCTCTATTATAGCCTTCATTGCCATTGTGACTATCTGTCATACACCACCAATTCTGACATTGAGGTCTTTGTTCTTTGTTGGGCCGCAATTTGTCTGGAACCTCCAGATGGCATAGCTCTCAGGATCATTGGAATGCACAAGCTTCTCCACCATGGCAAGGTGGCAACCCAGGGAGAAGAATGTCATAAACATATTTGGTGGCATGAGGGTGAGTAAATTATGAGAGAATTTTCATTTTAAGGTAATAATTGCAGGTTATCACTTTTTGCAGTGTGATGTGTAAGTCAAATAACTATTTGTTTCAATTGAGTGAGGACAGGAATATGACCTGGGCCAGACAAGCATCACTGCCATATGTATGTAGCAGGGTGAGGTAGACCCACCTGCTTATTGGCCAGTGTCATGCTAAAACTGTGAACCAATAAATACCCATTTATTAAATTTAAAAAGAGAGGGGTTCAGTTGTTTGGGATGCCTTATTATTGGTACCACCCCTTGCAGACATCCTTCGTCATGAATGAAGGTATGTGCAATAGCTGGGTGAAATTTGTTCTTTGTGTATACGTGATAGTAATATCAGTGTATCTGTTGCCGCCAGGATAGCATTAGTGCATCCTCCTTTTCCCTTTGATGTGCGCTGGCTGCTTACTGTTTTCAGCTCCTTGACGTGTAAGTAGCTGCAATCCTACATGGTGAGTGACCATGCGTAGTGCGGTTTGCTGTGAACATCTTTTGGTATGTACGATTGCAGTTCTTGTTTATTGTTTGTTGTGTTTGTTTATTGTTTAGTAATTTTACTGTTTCATGTTTGGCAGGTTTAATGTGCACATTCAGGGCGTTTCCTTGGATCATTATGGGGCTCAATATACATCTTCTGATGTGCCTACACTGCAGTTTGCATGAGTCTTTTATGTAACCATGGGCCCAGTATTGTGTTCGCCCAAGAGTGGGAGTTAGTCGGGAGACCAGCGGTAAAATTAGTTGGCTGTTGTTCGGCCATTCTGTCTCATTCCGGCTGTGCTTGTGATGCCATTATGAGTATGTGACTGTTTGCTTTTGTTTATTTGTTGTTTTCTTTCTTGTTTTGGTTGTATTGCGATTTGTACACATTGTTATAAATTATTTTACTTTTGTATTTGTATTTTTACTTTAAAGTTGTGTTTATTTTTCTATTTTCTTTGAAGTGGGTAATGTGTTAATTATTTTTGTACCGTGCTTTCTTTGCACATGTCGAATTAATGATCAAATTTACCTTATTTGTTTAATTTATACTAAATTGAGATTGTATTTGTGTAATATGGTTTGAAGATGTTTTCTTTCTTTAAACCACTGATTACTTAGAGCTTGTTAGCACCGGCTAATCATTGGTGATCATGTGTGTGACTTTTTTGTTCTATTTGTATTTTTTTTTTATAGGAGCTGGGGAGGTTTAGAGTGGGGAGGGGTTGCTGCTGTTAACCTTTGATGGTGTGTCCCCACTGAGTGCTGTGTTTAATAATTTTGTACATAATTTTATAGGTGTGTTCTGTGCTGTGGGTATTAACTGTGGAGTGGAAATTTGGGGGTTGTGGCTAGCCTTCCCTCTCCCTTTATCTTTTGTTTTTGTTACTAGTGAACTGTGGTTTTGTATATGTGATGTCTTGTACTAGTCTTTTGTGATGTGTGTATGTTGAGACCATTGGTTTAAATGCAGGGACAGAATGGTTTTATAAATTTTTGTATACATAAATAAAGTGATCCTCTCTGTATACGCTCTTGCCCATGTCTCTGTGCTCACCCTACCTTTGGCTAATGAATATGTGTGCCCTTATATAGGACTGTTACTACCAAGTTTACTCTGGGTGGCGTAGCCGACTATAGAGTGTCATTCATAGGGTTCTCATTCGTTCCCTTTAATTATTTTCCTTTGTGTCCCATCTCACCAATAGTTTTGATTTACATATAGCCGCAAGAGTGAGGCCTGGTACCCTTCCCCTTTGTTGTTTTCTTACCTGTTATTGCCCCTACTTGACCACACCATCACACTTTGGCGCAGTCAGCAGGATAGTTGTTTTTTTTTTTGTAAAGTTGTTTCTTTTGAGACCCTACTGTGTTTCGGGAAGAGACGTGGGGAGAGTATTAAGAGGGTACTTTGTTTATTGTATGTTTGGAGTTGCAATTTGTTTTATTCTTTCTAAAGGCAAGCTGTGGTTAAGTCTCCTATTTTCTCTTTTGGTATTTCCCTCTACAAGTGGTAAATAGTGTCCCTGTTTGTAGCTATGGAGGAGGAGTTGCAAGAGTTAAGGGATTTAGTAGCAAAGTTAAAGGATGACAATGAGAAATTGCATCAAGAGCGTGCATCAACCTCGTCTGTGTCAAATGATTCCCCTTCTAGTGTTGCAGAGGCTCCTGCTATTGTGCCCCTGCGCACGGGTACTGGTGCTACCCGGACTGAAAGGTTTGTGTTTGTACCTTGTGATCAGAGATGTCCAAAGTTTAATGGCAGGACTGGCATCAGCATTGACAAATGGGTTGAGGAGGTACAGGCATGTATGAAGGTGTGCCAACTTTCTACCACTGATCAAGCATTTTTCATGGTTGACCATTTGAAAAGGGAGGCAAGTGTGGAGATTCGTTATTGCCCTAGTATCTCATGCTAGGGATGCTAGAGAGTGTGATGGGGAACGTGTTCCCCCTCACCCTACATCCTCCCACATGGCCCCTTCTGCAGCTGGGAGTAAGCTGCCTTTTGCGCAGCAGTCATCAGAAAACTAGTACCCACCGTGCTGCAGAGCCACAGCTCATTTGCGGTTAGAGTATTTTTCAGAGTTCTTGTTCGGAACCCTCTTTGATGTCATCATGCCCTCATTTGGTACTCTGCATTAGTGGGGTTTAGGTGCCCTGCCTTTTAGAAACAGGCTCTATGGTATCTACTATAACAGAGAGTTGTTTCTTGCAAAAGTTGGAGACATGGGATCAGGATTGCCTTCAGTTATGCCAATGGCTGCAACTCCATGCTGCCAATGGCATCCCCTACATTGGATATGTGGAGTTGGATGTAGAACTCTATGGCAGGTTAGTGCCAAAATGTGGGGTGCTTGTTGTCAGAGACCGTTCTGGTGGTTTGTGTTCCCATGTACCTGGAGTTTTGGGAATTAATGTTCTCAAGTGCTACCAGGAGCTCTTTGGACAACATGGCCCTTCTCTTTTTAATCAACATCGGTATTACAGGTGCCAAGTTTCATAGCCCAGGTGTTCCATTATTGTCATGAAGTACGTTCTCAGTCTCGTTTCGGTCATGTGTGTTCAGTTAAGGTGTGTGGTCGTAAGGTCGGGGGAATGTTTCGGTGCCAGTGGTGAATGTTGGTACCACTGACATTGTGCTTTATCTGCAAACTCGTTTTGGCACCTTAACCAGTGTCTATGTTGTTAGTTTACCCTCAGGGGTTACTAAGATTAAAACAGTTGTGGCTGCTGTTAGTGTGCAGGCCTCTCATGAGGCATCTATGGATGAAGAACAGATAAAGTCCACTGATTTATCTGAGTTGTTACCAGAGGATCAAGAATGTTTCAGGGCCTTGCTCTGGCAGTATAAGTCGATTTTCTATGCACACAAAGATGATTTGGGGGTGTACTAACATGTTGTCACACAACATTCAGCTGTTGGATGACACCCCAGTTAGGCAGTGGTACAGTCGGATACCCCCCTCGGATTATGAGGTAGTGACGGCAAACATTAATACCTTGTTGGAGGCTATGGATATACGTGAGAGTTGTAGCCCTTACACGTCCCCTATAGTCCTCATTAAGAAAAAGGATGGTAGCCAAGCATGTGCATAGATTACCACCAACTGAATGCTAAAACTAGGAAGGATGCATTTCCCCTTCCTCGCATTGAGGAGTCCTTAGACTCACTGACAGGGGTCCATTGGTTTTCCACTATGGATTTAGCTAGTGGGTATAACCAGGTCCCTGTCCGGCTTGTTTGAATGGAATTGCATCCCCTTTGACCTTTGTAACATGCATAGTACATTCCAGCGACTAATGGAGTGGCTATTTGGTGATCAGCAGTGCCAGTCATTATTACTGTACCTCAACGATATAGTAATTTTTTTCGTCTTCAGTTGCGCAACATCTGGAGTGATTGGAACTTGTTCTGAATAGGTTACAGTACGAAGGACTTAAGGCAAAATTTGGGAAGTGCACTTTCTTTTGTTCGGAAGTGACATGTCTGGGGCATGTGATTTCGGCCGAAGGTGTTTCCACAGACCGAAAGAAAATCGAGGCAGTGGCCCAATGGCCGCAGCATACTGGTGTGTCGAGTTGCTAGTTATAATTCACTAGTTATTAACACTGTTTTGTGGAAGGATTTGCCAAGTTTGCGCCACCTCTACATCGGGTAGAGCGGAGCTTTGCCAGTGGCTGGACTCCCCAATGTCAGAGAGGCTTTGAGGGATTGAAAGGTAAGCTTAACACAGCCCCCATATTCACCTATGCAGACTTCTCCCTTCCCTTTATCCTGGAGGTGGATGTTAGCCTGAGTGGGTTGGATGCAGTCCTCTCACGGGATCAAGATGTTAAGGTGACACCTGTTGCTTATTTGAGCCATGGCCTCAGGGCCACAGAGCGCAATATGTCAAACTATAGTTCCATGAAATATACATTTTTGGCATTGAAGTGGGTACCGATTGGGCAATAAATGCGTGGTGATAAAATGAATAAATGATAACAACCCCCTCAGCCATCTGACCTCAGCTAAATTGGGTTGCCATTTAGCAGTGCTGGGCAGCACAGCTTGCTTGCTTCGAATTTGAAGTTAAGTAGCGACATGGGAGATGTAATAAAAATACAAATGCTTTGTCCTGGAAAAATCCACCTGTAGTGGGGGCTGGGGATGGCTTGCTTCCAGGTACAGTACGTTCCAGCTTTGGTACAGTATACTGCTGAAGTCCCTCTGGCTACCCAGGATGTTGTGACTGCCCTACTGGGACATTCTGTCGTTGATCTGCAGGAGGCTGACCCTGTGATCAGCAAGATCTTGGCATTTTGGAGGAAGTGAGAGCTCCCTGAATATCATGAGTGGCGTCAGCTTTCTAAGGTGGTGTTCACTCTTCTTCAGCAGTTGGACCATTTAGTAGAGTGGCAGGGAGTGATTTACCATTGCATTTTGTGCCCTGACGGGGGTGAGGAGATTTCGCAAACGGTTTTGCCTATTGCGATGCGGCATGGAGTTCTAAGAGGATTGCACCAAGAGCACAGGCACCAGGGCATTGAGCACACCACTGAGTTGGTGCGACAGCTGTATTATTGGCCGGGCATGACAGCCGAGGTGGCGCGATGGTGTCAGGAGTGTGAGCGATGCCAAACAGCCAAGGACACAGAGCCAGCTGCCCAAAGCTGCATGGTCATTTGTTGGCTTCCCGGCCAAATTAAATCTTAGCAATCGACATCACGCAGCTAGAGGCCTCCTGTTTAGGGCTGGAAAATGTTCTTGTGATGACCATGTCTTCACAAAGTTCACCCCTGCCATTCCTTCTCAGGAGCAATGGGCAGAGACTGTAACGCAGGTGCTGGTGATAGAATGGTTTTGTAAGTTTGGGGTCCTGGGGAAAATTCACTCTGACCAGTTCCGCAACTTTGAATCATTGCTGATCCAGCAACTTTGCATGCTTTATTGAGTTGAGAAGTCGCACTACACTGTAACATCTGGCTGTTAATGGTCAGTGCGTGTGCTTCAGTAAGACCCTGCATAATTTTTTTTCGTACTTTGACAGTTTCAAAGAGGTGTCGTGCCTCCCTCAGGTGCTGTTTTTGTATAATACCACCGTGCACCAGGCCATGGTGCAAAGAGATACAGCAGCTAGCACAAATCTCCCGCATACCTGGTTCAGCGCTTGTGGGTGAAATCTTCATTCTCCATTCAGTAAATCCGCTCCAGTGTTTATTATATGCCTTGCACATATTAAAAAAGCATGCACTGCATTACACAATCAGTTTCAGTGCTAGTAGGTGCAATTGAGTCAAGTGTGTACCTCCTGAAAATTGGTAAATTCTAATTTTAGTCACAGAACATGGGGAAAAACATTAGTGAAGTTCAGGACTTTATACAAAGGTACCTGGGTTTGTTCCTGGCAGGCATCAGACGCCCTAAACCTGACCCCACCCTAATCGGAACGTGTGAGGCTTAGCACGAAACAACTCGGGACACCTTTCTCCTATCGTGTGGTTTCAGGAAGAAAAAAACAATACTGTATTAACTGCATTTTTTACGCGTTAAACAAAAAAAATAATAAGTGATATTTCAGATGCAGTACAACACATTTTAGAAACTCCCACTCTATCTTCCACAGTCCATCAATATGAAGCACTGTTGCTGTTGCTCCATCTGCTAGCGTTAATGCTGTCCATATAACAAGCGCTTGTCAATTTAAGCTGTTTTATTGACTCATCTATTGAGTTAGGCTTTAAACACAATAATCTTTCTCTTTTTTTTCCCATCTTCTGCTCTTTTTTTAATAAATGAATTTTCATGAATATATCTCACCCATGTGGTGGGGTGTTGTTTCTCACAGTTAATCACTGGGCAGATAAATCATGCACATATTTGGTGTCCATCTGCTGGGAAGGTACTGCAGCCTTTCCTCCTTTCCATTCGGCCTGATGGACAATAACACCAATGGAAGGCAATGAGATTCAGTGCCAGTAGGCTACACCTCTGCGCTGGAACATGTTTCCACCGGGCCAGGATGTACTGATGCTGGTGCTGTGTAGGGGGGTGTCTTGGTGTGATAGAGCAAAATGTTCTTAGAAATTATTTTCCCTGTGCTACACTATTTATGCATTCATTCACTGGTAACACTTTACAATAATCTTCTATATTTTAACATTAGTTAATGCATTAGATATCATGAACTAACAATATAAATTATTTTACGACAGTATTTATTGATGTTGGTAATAATTAAAGAAAATACACTTGTTCGTTTTAGTTAATTATGAATTAACTAATTTTAATGTATACTGTTAATGTACAATGTATTTTAAAAATGTCATATATGCTGACATAAATGTTTACCAAGATTAATATGCATTTTATAAGTATTGTTATTTGTCAGTTCATGTTAAGTAATGTACTTAATGTTAACAAATGCGACATGACCCAAAGTGTTACCCATTCATTTATTCTTAATTTGTTTATTTGTTGCTTGTCAGTCTATTCTTTTAGTTAATTGTCTGACTCTTTGATAGACTTATTTCTCAGTAACTCTTTTTCTGCAACAGTGCATTACGAATATCCAGAACTTGGTAGTTAGCAAATGTACTTAATGTGAAAGTATACCCTTGTAGCAAGAAGGGCATTAGTCCATTTAAATCAGTCATCAACTAATTGAGCTTTAGACATTCACAATAATAGTTATTTTTCTCCTCTTGTGATGTGAAACAAACCCATTATCACTCTATGATGCTCTCACCATAATTACTTTTAAGGCTAAATTTGAGAGAATGCATCAGTTACTGATTACTGAGAGATCTCTGATATTCTGTCACAGTATTTATGACTTACTAAAGATTGAATGACATGTCACATTAGAATGTCTCCTTCAGTGGATGCTTAACGGCTCTTCTCTTTAAAACTCCAGAGCATCCCATCAATTATTTCCTAAGCAGCCATACTGAAGACATCACTTAGAACAGTGTGAGGGGACAGGACTGTCACCACCATGACAGATGCACTGGAGGCAGAGAGGTCCCAACAGAATGCACTTTGGACCATTTGAGACAAGCCACTTCTGTGGGATGGGAGAACAGATGAGGAAAGTGATGTGAATAGTTGTAAGTATCCTGAAGTGATGCTCCTTCAAGCTTGATGGCATAACATTCACCACAGATTCAGTATGTTCACAATATACATTTTGATTTTAAACATTGAAAGCAGAAATTTTCAAGTCTATTTTTAATTCCTGCTGTCCCTTAACCATTACAGCTGTGTATATGCACACAGAGAGGGAATTAGTACACCGGGTAAATTGTATTCTAATGTCTTCTAATGTATGGGGGCATACAGCTATTAAGTGCAAATAACTGAACTGAATACTTTAAATTAATAGAATTTTTGTTGATTTATTTTCCACTATATAAATCTACTTGATTTTTTTAACGCCATTTCATATCGAACATTTTGAATGACTCAAAACAGAAGAGTAAAAAAGCCTTGTGTCACTAATGATACAACTGGTACTTTGATGACCAGTAGTCATTACACACACATTTGGGTCTGGAGAAAATTAATAGTGCATTAATCAATATGAACTAATTAGCTAATAACATGTTAATTAAATGCCTTGTTTAAAGTTTTGAGGCATGAAATGCCTAGTCTACCATGCAAGCCACAGTCTTCAAGCTTTGTAAAAGGATACTTGGTGTTGTCATATGTGAGATACAGGAAATTAATGAGATGCTTTGTGTATTTTCTTTATCTCATTTACACACATGATGTTAAACACTCTCAAGCCAGTTCTTTCTCTGAAGTGTGGCACCTGGTTTCTTCAGCTCTGATCAATCATAGTGTGTTAGCAAAACAAAGTGGTAATAAATTAAGATTTGATCAGGCTTGCAGATGGGAATTTAAACCGCCATATGCTTGCTGCTTCTTTCTGACACGGAGATCTAAACACATAGTGTTGAGCAGGATCAAGAATGGCAGAAAGCCAATACAAACTCAAGTCTTGAGTCCCAGATCAGTGAGTTATTTTACTGTGGGTCATTATTGTTCCTTTATGTGAAATCAATAGGCCCCTGTGGAATAAAACACTTGACCTAAAGATTCGTTTTCTTTCTCCTTTCACTACCTTGGGTGGAAGTGCACCTTAAGCTCCATGCCAGATTTTTTTCATTTGATTGTAAAGACTGAAAATGTAAAGTCATTAGTAAGTCACAGGACTTATGTTTATTCCCTTTTAATGCATTCTACTATTTTTTCTCAAAGGAACACTGTCACATGCAATTGTTATCTTTAGGATCTATTTGTACTTGATCTAATAGGGCTTATCCACTGCAACTCAATTCAACTCGACTCTGTTCGCTTTTTGGGGGTTATCCACTGTGGATAGTGCCTGGTACCTGATACTTTTTTTAGTACCACCTCGGTCAAGGTTCCAAGCAAGCCGAGCCGATACTAAATGTGATGTCAAAATCCTGCAGATCACTGATTGGTCAGAGAGAATCGTCACTACCAGCGTCATTTCCGACACAGGACATCAACCCGCTAGTTTTAAAGTTAGCAACAATGATAACAGTATCATTTGTTTACACACCTTTCAAATTGTGAAAAAAGAAATGGCTGTGCGCAAAACCACGCCGTGGTCAAAAAATGAAGTGCAGACTTTCCACTCGTTAGTGTAGAATGAAACAATGCAAAACTTAAAAGTCTTTCAGGAAGTGTATCAGCTTTTGGCTGCACACGGCTAACATTGGACCTACCAACAGTGTAGGGAAAAGTAAAAAAAAAAAAATTAAAAGTGACTACAGAACCATCAAGGAAAAGTGGAAGTGGTTCGACCAAATGGACACGATCTACACCACAAGCAATGGGAGGGAGAGTGCCCTGGACTAGTGTTGATCCACGAGACTCAGCCACAATGGAGGATGGTATGTTTTGTTATGTTAACTCTATACTCTGCTTGAAAGCTTCACTTTATTTAGTTGACCAGGTAATGGAAGCTTGCTTCTAAAACAACCAGGCCAACCATGCAACAACTGCTTTATGCAGCACAATGAGCTAGTAGCAAACAGTTGTTATTAACGGTTGTGTTATTGTTTTGGATGATGTCACGGCAGTAGAGGTGGCATAACTTTGACGATCAGCCTATAATCCCACCCAAATTGAGGCGGCACTATATAGCAGTGGAAAATAAATCTCAGAAAAGTAAAGCGAGTAGAGTTGAGACGAGTCGAATCCAAAACGTGCAGTAGAAAACACATAAATATATGCTATAACACATAAAACTACTTTTGTTGGTGTAACCTAATATATTCAAGTTGATTCAGTGACATTAAAACATATTTTTGACTTGAATACAATCACTTAATTTAGATGTTATCTCACAAAGCACATTTTAGGTTAAACTATTTTTTTTCAGTGTACACTGTAAAAAATGAGAACCTGCAATTGTTACCTTAAGGAACAATTTCTAACCTTTAACCTTTAGCCTTGATATGCCTGTTTTGTTGGTGTAACCCAATGCATTCAGGTTAATTTTGTCATATTCAATATTATTTTAGACTCAATGAAAATAGTTCCCCGTCTGTCGCTCACTTCGACGTCGTGTCGAAGAAGCGACACTAGGGGTCTCTCTTGAGCGCCGAAAAAAAGTCCTCAGCGGTGAAGCAGACGGAGGCCATCTCACATCCTGCCCTGCCGCAAGCCTGCCGCCATGGGCCATGCCCCGTCTGCTCACCGAGGGCGTCCTCCTGCGGCTATGAAACACCCTGCTCCGCCTCAACCCGGGCCCAGCTCTCAGCCCCAGCGTCGAGCACTCCGCAGGAAGCAGACACCCCCATCTCACGGACCCCCTCGAGGACCCGGAAGGCTCCCAGGTGCACCGTAGACGCTCGACCCAGGGACCAAGACGTTAGGTCCGGAGATGGTAAGACCGTTCCGTCCCCGGTGGAGGGCCGGGAGGAGAATTTTTTGTTGAATTAGTTTTCACATTCTCATATTCTCAGTAACAGAGCCATTTCCTTTTGTCTCTGGGTCACCTGAACCGCAAATGCCGTTCTCACGGCACTCTGCCGCCAGATCCCAACAGTCCCGGCATCCTGGATGCGGACCACCTGCCTCCAGCCCCCACCACTGTTCCCCGGCCGGCCGGTTCCGACGAGTCTAGAGGACGCCTATCCTGGTCCTCCTCCTCAGTCACTAACCTGCCCCCTGCCGGGTGTGTGGAGCAAAGTAAGTGCTTTGAGTCTTTTCTCAGCACCAGAGCCTCAGGATGCGTCACCGCCTCCCGATGGCGCTTTACCTGCTCCGCCCGCTGCTCCGCCTGCTGCCGGGTATGTCAAAAATAATCGTCCCCTTGTTGCCCCTAGCGCGGAGTTGGACACGTGGCTCTCACTTCCCAACCCATCTCGCTGGCTGGCCCGGACCATCCGAATCGGTTACGCAATTCAGTAATTGCTAGGCTTCCGCAAACCCCCCCCCCCCCCCCCCCCCCCCCCGATCTTGGACTTGCGAGTTCTCAACCAAGCATTGCACAAACTCCTGTTCAAAATGCTCACGCAGAAACACATCTTAATCTGCGTTCGACATCTAGATTGGTCCACAGCGGTAGACCTGAAGGATGCGTACTTCCACGTCTCAATTTTGCCTCGACACCACCCCTTTCTGCGGTTCGTGTTCGATGGCCAGGCATATCAGTACAAGTCCTCCCCTTTGGCATGTCTCTGTCCCCTCGCGTCTTCACGAAAGTCGCAGAGACAGCTCTTGGCCCGTAATTGCCCCGCAATTACCTCGACGACTGGCTCATTCTGGCCCACTCATGAGAGTTACTATGCACTCACAGAGACAAGGTGCTCAGGCACCTCAGCCGTTTGGGGCTTCAGGTTAACTGGGAAAAGAGTAAGCTTACTCCAGTTCAGAGCATCTCTTTTCTCAGCATGGAGTTTGACTCAGTCACAATGTTTGCACGTCTCCTCAATGAGCATGCGCAGTCAATGTTGAGGTGCCTCGCCGCTTTCAGGCCGGGCACAACGGTCCCCTTAAAACTTTCCCAGGGTCTCCTGGAGCATATGGCATCATCCGCGTGGACGCACCGCTGGTGTTGATGCATATGAGACCGCTTCAGCACTGGCTTCAGACTCGAGTCTCGAGACGAGCATGGCACAGCATGCACCGTGTGACGATCACCCCCGCCTGCCCGTAGAGACCTCTGTTCTCTACGGGCAAGAGTACCCTTGCAGCAGGTGTCCCGACGCGTCTCCGTCATGACCGATGCCTCCAGATTGGGTTAGGGCACCATGTGCAACGGGCACGCAGTAACAAGCCGTTGGAAAGGAGGCCTCGCTGCACTGGCACATCAACTGCCTGGGGTTGTTGACTGTTTTCTTTGCCCTGCGGAAGTTTCTCCCATTAGTTCAAGACAAACAGGTCAAATGATCAGGTCAGACAGCACAACTGCGGTGGCATACATAAATTGCCAAGGCGGCGTATGCTCCCGCCACATGTCACAACTCGCCCGTTGTCTCCTCCTTTGGAGCCAGCAGTGACTCTCACATCCCCGTTAACCTCAATGTGATAGTGGACACGCTGTCACGACAATGCTTGCCCCGCGGAGAGTGGAGGCTTCACCCCCAGCCGGTCCAGCTGATTTGGGAACGGTTCGGCAAGGCCCAGTTAGACCTGTTTGCCTCCCAAGAGACCTCCCACTGCCCGCTCTGGTATGCCCAAACAGAGGCTCCCCTCAGGGCAGACGCACTGGCACACATCTGACCTGCGGGGCTGCGACATTTCCCCCAGTGAGCCTTCTTGCACAGGTGCTGTGCAAGGTCAGGGAGGACGAGGAAAAAGTCACCCTTGTGGCTCTTTATTGGCCCAACTGGGCCTGGTCCTCGGACCTCGTATTCCTTGCCACAGCCCCTCCCTGGTGAATTCCCCTGAGAAAGGACCTTCTTTCTCAGGGACGGGGCACACTTTGGCATCCGCACCCAGACCTCTGGAACCTCCACGTCTGGCCCCTGGACAGGACGTGGAAGATCTAGCTGGTCTACCACCCACGGACATAGCCATGATTAACCAGGCCAGAACCCCCTCTGCCAGGCAACTTTACGCCCTGAAATGGCGTGTTCGCGAATTGGTGTTCTTCCCAAGCTGAAGACCCACAGAGGTGCGCAGCTAGGTCAATGTTCCTGTTCCTACAGGAGAGGTTGGAGGGGAGGCTGTCCCCTTCCACCTTGAAGGTGTATGTTGCCGCTATCGCAGCTCACCACGACCCAGTAGACGGCAAGTCTCTGGGTAGGCATAACTTCATTATCAGGTTCCTAAGAGGCGCCCAGAGGTTAAATCCCTCCCGGCCAGGCCTGTTCCCCTTCTGGGATCTCTCGGTGGTCCTCACCGGTCTTCAGAGATCGCCCTTCGAGCCGCTAGAATCAGTTGGCTCAGGGCCCTCTCTCTAAAAAAACGGCCCTGCTGATCGCGCTGGCTTCCATCAAGAGGGTCGGGAACCTGCAAGCATTCTCTGTTGTGACACTTGCCTGGAGTTCTGTCTGGCAGACACACATGTGATCCTAAAACCACGACCGGGCTACGTGCCCAAGTTCCCTACCACTCTCTTCAGAGACCAGGTAGTGAACCTGCAAACGCTGCCCTGGGAGGAGGCAGACCCAGCCCCTTCATTACTGTGTCCAGTATGTGCCTTGTATCTGGACCGCACTCAGAATCTTTAGGTGCTCTGAGCAGTTCTTTGTCTGCTCTGGGACAGCAGAAAGGGATCGCTGTCTCCAAACAGAGACTTCCCCACTGGGTGGTGGATGCCACCTTACTGGCCTATCACACCCAGGCTGTGCCCCCAATGCGGGTTCGAGCGCACTCAACAAGGAGTATTGCGTCCTTGTGGGCACTGGCTACGGGCACCTCCCTAGCAGACATTTGTAGAGCAGCAGGTTGGGCAACACCTAACACATTTGCAAGATTTTACAATCTCAGGGTTGAGTCAGTCTCGTCCCGTGTTTTCTCATGTCCGAGCCGGTAGAACTCGGTACACGTCGACGGTCTGACTGGGTGAATTGCACTGTACTTGCGTACAGCGCCCTTTCCCTCTGCCGAGGTAAAACAGTGCGCCTTCTTTCCAAGGATACCCCTTTAGGTCCCTGGTTGATTCCTCCCTAGCCCTCTTGGGTCCGCAGTTCAGCGGAGGAACTCGCCGACCCAGTCCACTACGGGTACCCCAGGCTACCCCTACTGGAATAGGTGCTCCACAGGTCAGGCCTCCTACGTGGACTCCTCCTGTGTGTACTTCCATGGTACGGTCACCTTACGAGCTGACCTGCGTCTCCCTTAGACAGTCCTTCACTGCCCTCCGGTCGCCATGTTGTTTCAACTCCCCCCTCCTCGAGGTTGGATCTACCACCACGCCACTCTTTCCCACATGTGACCGAAGAGGCCATGTGATGCATTTTCGCCACCTTTACCTCCCCTTTTGGGCAGGTGTGGCCTCCGCAGGGTCTTTTCCCCCTTAAAGAATAGGAATTTGGGTAAGACCCCCTTCCCACGATGCAGTAAGGGCCCCGGCTGCTCTTGCTCTATGCCGAGAAACATAGAGAGAAAAGAGGCCCAGCCAGGCTTGGCCCATTCCGTAGTTGGCAAGCGTCGCCTTGTTCCCCTCTAGGGTAACCAAAAGGATTCCGATGACTTTTTTTGGGCATTGGGGAAGGGTACGTGCAGTCTGAAACACAGTTGGTCGCTTGTGCACGTGAAATACCTGCCTGCTCCTGTGTCAGCAGTACACGTACACAGCTCAGCGCATGGCGTGATTTGAAGTGGACCCCTAGTGTCGCTTCTTCGACACGACGTCGAAGTGAGCGACAGACTGGGAACGTCTCGGTTACGAATGTAACCTCCATTCCCTGATGGAGGGAACGAGACGTCGTGTCCTCCCGGCCACGTTGCTGAGCCGAGCCGCTGAGGTGGCCGGACGCTCCCGGCTCCTCAGAAAAATCCTGAATGAACGTGCGTATTTCCCTTGCCTTTGTACCTGTATGTCCGGGGGTGGGGTATGCAAATACTGTTCGCCAGCTCTCATTGGCCTTTTTTCATAGATCAGAGGCATATTCTTCGCTCAAGAGAGACCCCTAGTGTTGCTTCATCGACACGACGTCTCGTTCCCTCCATCAGGGAACGGAGGTTACATACGTAACCGAGATGTTCATTTAGATGTTACCACATGAAGCACAATTTGTTTTTAGGTTACCTTACTAAATACTTTTTACAGTGTAAAGTAGTCAAGTTGTTATTAGTCATGTTGCAAAATAATTTAAACAAGATAAAATAATACAATATTTAATAAATAATAAAATAATAATAATATTAAAACAATATTAAAATAATAAAACAAGATAATTTAGATATGACCACATAAAGCTAATATTTTAGGTAACCTGACAAAAATCTAGTGTGTCACACATTCTGTACAATATCTGTAATACTTCACTTTCTTTCATTTCTACCAGCCTCTTACAATTTTGATCTCCTATCATCAAGGTCCGGAGCCCCAGATCAGTACTTTTGATGGAAACTTAAAATCAGCCCTATTAAGTGACAAAGGTTCACTCTGTAACAGCTGGGCTGGCGAGAGGCTGGAGCTTGTCTGACTAATGAATCGTGAAACAATCAGGCAGTAGCCATTTGTGTTTAGATCTGTAAATATGGCACGGAACAAGTGCCAGACCATTGCCGGAGCTCCAGCTGGGGCCACAGATGGTCTGGATTCAAAGCAGCGCAGGAGCCGTTAGCTCCTACGTCCCACACTGCACCTCTGCTGTCGCTGAGTGACAACTTCACTTTCGCACTAACTTACCCATTTGCCCTGCATTGGGTGCCAACCATTCTTAAAGTGGCTGACAGGTTGTCTGAGTGGGGGCTCCCCGAGCTCTGGCATTGGCCAGAAGAAGAAAGAATAAGGGAGGAGAGAAAAAGTGAGGGGTGAGAGAGGGAGAAAAGAGCTATGATGAAGAGCAATGTGATCTTGCTATTTAAAGACATGATCACCTAATTAACCTTGTAGGGCAATGACTAATTCTGACATCTCACCCACTACAACCGTGGCGTGGTCTGCAATAAATCTCATTAAATAGCTCTTTTTCAAATATGAACATCAAGGCTAGACGCAGACTCGCTGATGTTTTGATTTTATTTTAGCCATAGGATTTTAAATATGCACTCTGATTATCAGTGCATCCATGTAAATGGGCTCGTCATTTGACTTCCTACCTGACAGCTGAATAAATATACCGCAACATTAAAACAGACAAATAATGGCTTTTCTTTGCAAAAGATTCTTGACATTCATCTGTGCAAATGATAGAAAAGGTGACAGAATGCATTAAATCTGAGAGGCGAGGGAGACGTCCTTGAGGATAGAGCCATGAAAGGAGATGAAAGGTTTATTTAATCTATTTCCAAGGTAAATGATCCTGCGTCACCGCTCCTCTCCCCTGTGTGCCACTGATTTTGACTAAAAGCTGTGCCATGCCATTACATCTAATCAAATTGTAGCAGTAATGCTAAGAGAACTACCTATAAAAAATAGCAGTACATAATAGGTGTAATTCCTTTTGGTTTGTTCGAATCTATGCTTTTATATGAGGCGTGTATGAAAAGTTGTTGTTGGCATTGATATTTTCTATTAATTTAAAAAAACTACAATCACTACATAATGTTTTCTTTACCACAGCATAACATGCAGGGAGATGTTCAGCATGTCGTTTTTATGGCCATGAATGAAGTATAAAGTCAATTT
Source organism: Moxostoma hubbsi (assembly GCA_032164185.1). Lineage (NCBI taxonomy): Eukaryota > Metazoa > Chordata > Actinopteri > Cypriniformes > Catostomidae > Moxostoma > Moxostoma hubbsi. The sequence goes on from JAVLUX010000008.1 coordinate 29,219,057, forward strand.
AAAGTGTGTAATTTCTGCACTACCAACACTAGCAAACAGAATGGCAAAAAAAATAAGGATTGGTTAATGGAATGGTGTGTTGTCCAATTTGGATGGGACTGGATTGAGCTCTGAGATCCCCTCACCCCCGGGTTATCTGGCTAAAGAGACATTTTTTTAAATAACAATTGGTAAAGGCATTATGAAATATAAAGGTGGAGAAGGTGGAGGGATGCTGGAAGTATAGTTACTGGTGTAAGTGAAGCAGCAGCTCATATATCCTTGCAATATGATTGCAGGCCAAGATGAACAAGCTCCTCCTCAACTTTCTTTTGGAACTTCATAATTACACACATCAGCTTTAATGTAATCATTGCAGAATCCTATTAATAACATTACATTTACTGACATTCAAAATTGTTATTAAGTCACGATGCTTATTGGAAAATTTTGTATGTAATTACACTTTGAAACTGCAACGTCCTATTCATGCACACACACACACACACACACACACACACACACACACACACACACACACACACACAAACAGCAAAAGACGAGAGCAAGCATCAGGTGAAAATGAAAGGCTATATTTATTGGCATCTAAATGAATATGATCAGGTCATGCAGCTCCTTCAGTCCATTTCAGTAATAATAGAAAGCAGGGCCAATGTCCTTGTGTTTCTCTCTCTCTCTTTGAATACCAAACCTGGCCAATGGAACTTATCGCAACGTTAACTGTCATGACCCTGCTCGGGCAGGCAAAATGGCTTAACTAAGCTGTCATCTCTAATCAAGCCAATAAAAGGATCAGATAAATGTTTATTACATTGTGGGAAAAGATTATTTCTATACTGAAATTGAGGATGACCTTTCCAGATAATTCTTAGTTGGCTTTTTTAAATGGTGGATAAATCACAGGCCCTTTGTTTAAGGTTGATGTGGTGGAACCTCACTGATGGAGGGTGTAAAACATGTAGCTAGTACTTGCTCTAAACCAAGGACCAATTTAGTCATACAATCAAAACTGTAATCTCAGCAAAGATAATGGTGAATCAGGGACACATTACATATACAGTAGGTCACTCTGTATTATGTAGTTTACACTGTCTCTGAGCTGTTAATTTGAAAGTTTGACTCAATCATCAGGCCCCAGAGCAACAACTGATTAACTGATATTTGCCTGGGGGAATATAAGAATTACGTTTGACAAAATAAAAAAAATCACTCTATTAACTGCAGTATTATGGGTTCCGATAGCGTTACAAATTACGTTCAAGATCACCATGATCATCTATCACTGACGGAAAATTGCCTTGGTTTCCCAAATCATCATGAAGTTCTTTAATGTATAGAACCTTTTGAATAGAAAGTGCTTTGTTACAACAGTTATCACGTCCAAAGGTGCTAAATTAAGGCCAAAACTTCACCAGTATCTCCAATACAGCTTAGCTACATGTATATTATTGTAAATGGCCCAAAATAAATGGGTTGGATTTGCAAGTGTGGACATTGTGAAGTGCAGTAGTGTACATTGGCTTTGCATTAGGGCTGCACGTTTTCAAGTTTTTCATTAACCGTTAACCGAGGCCCTTAACGGTTAATACTCGGTTAACCATAGTGTGCGCCAGGGATGGAAATTAACTTTTTTGTCCACCGGCCACTGTGGATTTCAAAATCTACCAGCCACTCAATGTTTTAACCAGCCACTTTCTTGTTTTTAACCGACAATGTGTAACTGCATGTGAAAATTAATACTACAAGATCTACAATACTTAAGCCGTTTATTTAATCTCAAGTCTCAATGAAATACTGGCATTTTCTCTTTCTCTCTTATAGCCTACACACACAATCCATGAACTGATATTCATTTCAGTTCGCATACGAGGAAAACACAATGTTACGGACGTGCGCGCTCTGAAAGCGGCACTGAAAGATGCTTTAAAACTTCCACAGAGACATCAAACAGAAAGCACAAAACCTTTCTTTAAAGTGAATTTCGTTTTGTATTAATTGTGTCTTAATTTTAATCAATGTTTCATCAACCAATTGCCTGGATTTAATAAATAAGAATTAAATATAGCAGACGATATAATCACGAAGCGAGGCGCCGGCGCGTGAACTGGAGCTCGTCTCATAAATGAACCGAAACTCAGTGTATAAGGTAGCCTTGCCTCACAAATAATTCAAAACTAAAGAAAACAGACACAGACTGCTCTCTGCTTATGTAATCCGTAAGAAATGTGCATTTCTCTCTGGTGCGTTACTGCGAAGACCGCGAGTCAGCATCGTCAACTTCATCTTTGCAAATGACACGGACAAAGAAAAGACTTGTTTATTAATAAATAATTAAAATATCTCCTTGCTATATTTTACATATTCATAATCATTACTTTTGCCGGTTCTTTGTGACAGATTTTAGGAGCTTTATTGGCAGCGCCACGCCGCCACCCTTACATGAGCGCGTCACCGCACCCACCAGAATAGCTCTGTTTTTTTGTTAAGGATTTGTTTACTGTGTGTGTGATTCATTTAATGGAAAGCACATTCACTGAGTTGTCTTGCTAATCAGTGTCTCCTCGTTTATTCAGTCTCTGGTGGTGCAAAAATGTATTACAACTAAATTCAATGCACGCCATTGACGCCACTTAACCGAGCAAAATGTTTCACTCCGTTACGCAATTTTTAACGGTTAATCGGTTAACCATGGACACCCCTACTTTGCATTCATCAAACTGCAATAATAAACTTTCACATTTAGCTTAGAGCAGTTCTAGACTGGGAAACTAGACAATGATACTCTCAATCACTAATAAGAGAAAAACTACTAAAGATAATCAAGAGAAAATAGGGGAAGTGAGACTGAAAGAGGGTCTACAATCTGCCACACAGGCCATTAGATGTGTGCAGTGGCCTGTGAGATGTTGTATCACTTTAATTAGTAGGAGACTGAAGAGCATGCTTATGTGGGATGATGTGGAGAGGTTGATTGTGTTTAGTCGCACCTCACAGCAGGACATCTCCTCCAAGTGGCTTTTGTCAAGCTTGACTTGCTCTCTTGCTAAATGGTGAAGTGATTTGAAATGAGATCTAGTGAGTCTGCATGTGTCAAAATGTCAGGTTTCTGCTGGATTCTGATTTTGGAGTATCTCTCAGTACGCTGGATGAATATGGGGTAAATTAAAGGCGTTAACTTTATCCCTGGACTAACTGAGCCAATCCATCTGTTACCTAAACATATACTAGGTAAGATTTCAAAGAAAAACAATCATAAGCTTATAGAGCACTTGAAAAACAAGCCTTGTTGCACACAATAGTGATACAAAACATAATCGGGTCAATTTATGATACATAATTGGTTCATAACGTAGATAAATGTGATTTATAGATTTATCGGTCATAAATTGCATTCACTTGTCCACTCAATTCATTGATTCTAGTAGGTAATACATATAAAAAGTAACACATATAAACCCAACAGGAAATACATTGGCTATATACAGTATACTGTATATACTGTATATGTACACAAACAAGGCTATATTATTTTTGGTTTTAAATCCTTGTGTGGCTTAATTTTAAGATTAGATAATATTCAGACAAAAACACTCTTTCAGAAGGCCATGAATGTTGAACATTCAAGGGCTGAGATCATGTTTAATATCTAGAGAGTACCGTGCAGTCATCTACTATGCAGACATAAGCATGCTCTCTCTCTATATATTTATATTACAGGTCACATATGCAATGGATTCCACATGCTGAAATGAAAACACATTATTTCAGAAGCTACGCTATATAAATTAATCTGTAAAAAGGAAGGGAAAATAAAGATTTCTGTAAAATCAAATGAGGTATGAACTGCCATAAGCACAAAGAAAATTATTCCCTTTGGAAATCGTGTATTTGTAGAAGATAATTTCTCCAAAACGAAGAGTGTCTCAATGCACTTGACCCTCTGTGATTATCTCCTTTATGCTTGAACTCTCCTTGAACTTAGAATAACCATCATACAAGTGGGACATGGCCATCTCCTTTGCATCTGGTTATTCTAGCTCCAATTTGCTGCCCAATACCTTGATCTATGGCCGAAGTCACCCTTTCATGTATTAGTATTAGAATCAGCACATTTACTGAAAGAAGCACCTGAGTGTGACCCTGCTTTTGCTTTTTAATGTCCTGATTAATTTAAATAGTAATTAATTGACTTTCCAGGTCAGATATTACTATTGGACAACCCCTGATACTTAATCTTCTCATGTGGAAAAAAAGAGTTTTAGGTTCTTTCCCACCCACTGTCCTGGTAATTTTCCCTTAGTAACTTTCTAGATGAGAACTCCTGAGGAGACTTTTCCCCTGTTGTATTCGCATCCACAAAAGGAACCACCGTAGTGACGTAATTTACTATCAACCATTTTTTCTGACATAATTTGCACGTGCATTTCAATAACAACAACATAAAAAATAAAAATAACACCGACAGAGGACCCCGGGATTGGAGCTATACAGCCTCCGAAGGCAGCATTTTCCAGTTTTCGGACACAGCTTGTGTCTTCAGTTTATAGTTTAAACTGGGCTTGCAAGCCAAGTCAAGAGGTGCTCCGTGCTGCAGCTGGAGTGAGAGGAGAGGCGGCAAAAGCGTGCTTTAACCACGGATCACACGCAGAACTCAGTGGACAACATGATGAAAATGGACTATAAGCCTATTTATCAAAACAATCTTTTACAATAAAGGCTTTAATGACTCATATTAACACACATGCATATTCTCTTAGTTTATATTCATTCACAATTGTATTAATTTCCATCAAGTTAAAAAAGATAATATGAAATGAGACATGCGATTCTGATTAAATTATCAAGAATTCTTCACATTTTGAGATACTGTATACTGTATAGAACAACACAGATACAGGGACATGTCAAAATTAATTCAGCTATATTCAATCCCTAGTATTATCAGGACTGTCAAACACACAAGCAAACGTTTGGTTCGGTCTCTTTTTGCAGCTCGCCAGTCCAGCCGATAATGTCAAGTAAAGTAATTTTTATTTGTATAGCAGCTTTAAAGAAAATCATGCATTAACAGAAAATTAATAAGTAATATCTATAAAGTCTTAGAGTCATCATTGTGTAGATTGATTAAATACGATTATGAAGTGTGCATAAAAATAAGTAATTACATAATAATTGTATTTAGAAACCCAGTGAGCAAGCCGAAGGCGACTGTGACAAGGAACACAAAACTCCATAAGGTTAATTAGGTTAATAAATTTAATGGTGAAAAATAAACTTGGGAGAAACCAGGCTCAATGTGGGGGACAGTTCCCCTATGGCTAAACAGCATGAATATAACACCAATATTACTTATTTACAGTATGTGCAGTGCAAGTCATGGTTTAAAATGATTAAACTAAGTAGTGTTAAGGGTCAGTGTTTAAACAAAGATTTTGTAAGAAATGCAAGATTAATGACCAATGTCTTTGAAGTACAAACTGGATTAACTGCAGAAGTTCACATAGATGCCATTGTCCTTTGTTAGTTGGCTGATTGAAGGCTTTTGTTGGCAATTTATTGATAGTCTATGTATTCCATTTCAGGAGTGTAGTCCATCATTAAACCAAGGTGACGCTAGCTGATATCAGTGAGGTGCTTCGCAGTTCAACCGGCCGGTAATTTCGGTGAGGATTATCCTAAATCCAAGGTTCAGGTAATGGCATATGAAGTATCCCATGTCTTATGGTTGGAGTTGGCCTCTGTTCATCCGCTGTGGTCCATCGTAATAGACTGAAGTGCTGTCTAGCTGGCACCTGCTGCATTTAAGAGACACGTAACAGTGAAGTCTGATACCAATCAGGAATGGAGCTGGATCTGGCCAGTTCTGGTGACCTCAGGATAGGAGTCCCGAGGTTGAGACATGGAAACTATTAGAATAATATTAGTGTAGATGCCATACAATTTTTGACAGAGTTATAGATCATGATCAGTGTTTCTGGTTCCAGCAGACCTAACTAAAGCAGCCTAATTGTTTGGTGAAGAATAAATTAGGTGTATGCCTGGCTAAATAGATGAGTCTTTAGTCTAGACATAAACTGAGTGAGTGTGTCTACATCCTGAACAGTGTTAGGGAGACTACTCTTGATAAACATCTGATTATTTAAATCCGCAATCCCAGGAAAATGTTGATGTATTAATCTGTTAAGGGAATTGTAAAATTAGCACAGTCCTTTAAGTAGCAGGCTAGCAGCTAGTTTGTTTAAAAACGATGGCTGTGGAGCTCCTCTCCATTCTCAATGCAGGTTTTTGACCAATCACAGGCTGAAGCACCTCCCACAGTATCTATATCCCCAAAAGTATCTACTCCGGAGTAGGAGCTAAAAATGTCCCATAAAACGGTTTTGAGGAACTATAGTTCCTAAGGTGCGAAAGCAATGAAAAGCACCAGACCCGGGGAAAAGTACCTATAATGGGCTTTAGTACTGTCAGTGGGTACGGACCTTTTGTGAGACAATCCCATAATGTTCTCAGGTTCAACACAAAAGTTTATGCTGATTTATTCCTTAATGAGAGAGTGAGAGGGAATCTAAGAATATAGACAATAGGTTTTAAAATAACTTTATGACCATAAAGTTTTAAATGAGAATAATTTCGACATCTGAGGAATGTCACAGGTAGTGTAAATGCATTCAGCACATTGGAGATCTGAAGTACTCGCGTGTCCCGATCCCATTCCACCTCTCTACCCATATTTCCTGTCTCTCTGTACTTTGCTATTTTATCAAAGGCAAAAGCCAAAAATAAAATCATAAACTTGGTCAATTTTGATCATTGAATAAGAGGGAAAATAAATTTTATGCAAACACTGTCCATACAGTACACTTAAAATAGAGAGGGGAAACCGAAAGAGAGGAAGAAGCAGGGGGAGAGGAGCATACAGATAGAGTTTCACCAGGAGATGAAAAAACAGATGGTCACCCTCAGCAAGACATGAACAGAGAAGATTTGAAAACATCTTGGGCCCCAGCAGCTAGTAGTTTCTCAGTCTGTAGAGCTTCCACAAGGGTAAGTAGAACAATCACATCATGGCAGCGAGAAAAGCTTTTGTTGCATAAAAAATTAAAGGAACAAAAGTCCAGTAAAAAATACATAACCCACTATGTTATTCAGTGAGTTGTACTACAACAACATTATATAATAAATGGCTAGATTTATTTAGTTTAAATTAGTATAATGAATATTGTGGCTCTTACAGAACAGAACAGTAATTAATTTTACACAGAATTTACTGCTTGTAAGAAATAAAAATGCAGGAGGCCAGTGTCCAATGTATATGATGGTATATTTTAACTGAAAGGTGATCTATGTTTACAGGACAATGGTATTTGTAAAGATATAAATGTCAGGTTGAGGCAAGTTGTCACATTTATTTTGGGGCAAGCTGTCAATGCATTTTTATATTATAATTTTCTTCCTATTTTTTTTTTTTTTTCAGAATTGTTTTACTAAGTAGATTTTGCTGAGATGCCTATAATAGGTTGTTGATGACTTAACCATATAGTGTGACAACATGCTCCACTATTGGGACATTTTATTACAGAGGTCAACATGTGTTCAATGAACTGTACCTTTTTTACTGGGCAATAATTGTGAAAATTTTCAATATCTTTTTTTTTTTTCTTTTTGTATTGAATACCTTAAGGTATGTGTCTACACAAAAATATACTTATTAAAAACTAAAACCTATACCCAGAGAAATATTCACTGGAGTAAAAAGTGTGACAACTAATAGTCCTGGTCTCCCCAACATGTCTTTATTCAGGATAATTGCTGTTTGAAGGGTCAGATAGCACTGAAATCTGTATTCGTGAGGCCTTTGTTCTGTTTTGACCAGTTTGGTGACTGTGTCGTATGAGGTTACTAGAGGTCAAGTAAGGACAAGGCTCACACAATTATGTTGTTATTCACACAAATTAAGCCATAGTGATAGGCTTTAAAAATGTAAAGTAATTGGGGGGGAAGATGTTCAGGAGGGAAATGCTACAGAGGATGTATTATAAAAGTGAGAAAAAAACGCAGTTTTATAAAGCTGAATACAATGACTCTATCTTCAGTGTCTGGGCTACATGATGCCAGGACATTTGGATCATGTTTTACCAATCATAGCCTGCACCTCCAGGGGGAAGGGATGAAATTCAGTGTCAGCAATAACACAAAAGGACCTTGGTTTAACATTTTGCCCAAGCCATGTCCCCACTTACAGCCTAAAGCTTGTACTTGCTATTCTGGCAAGCTGCTTTGGTCCACAGACTGACAACCTCTCCTCCGGCAGTGATTGACCACCTGAGACTCAAGCTCACACACACACACACACACACACACACACACTCACACACACACAGGCTTATATTCATTCACAATTTTATTAGTTTAGTCAAGTTTTTTTTTTTAGCACTAATAATACAATTGTCTTAGATGAAATGAGACATGCAATTCTGATTAGATTCTCAAGAATTCTTCACATTTTGAGATACTGTATACTGTATAGAACACCACAGATACATGGACATGTCAAAATTAATTCAGCTATATTCAACTATATTTGCACTGTCAAACACACAAGCAAACATTTGCTTCTGTCTCCTTTTGCAGCTCGCCAGTCCAGCCGATCAGCACATTTAAACACCCACACATTTTCTCCCACTTTTTCCACAGCTCTTCACATGCAAACTGTTCAAGCCTCTTGCCTGCCAGCCAGTCAAGATGGCCCCCCAGCCCTGCAGCCAATCCCACGGTCTGGCATGCAAAAGAAAACCGCAGGCCAGCTGATCCTCTCCTCGGCTACCTTCATCTGCTCCTTTGGAAACTTTTGGACATGCATGAATTTTTGAGAGCTTCATGGTCTACTGGGCCGGAGTGGTTTGGGAAGGAAGAGTAGGGAAAAAGCCCGTGAGTCATTTTCAGGCTTCAGAAATCTGTTACTTGACAACCCTGCTACAACAGATCAGTGCTTGGTTGTACAAAAGGCGGAAACTGTGGCTTGAAATGAGAAAAAAGGCCATGGTTAAGCAGAGATTGGCAGCTAGCGCCTGTTTTGTTGTCTGTCACAGACTGTGGTTGGAGATTTCTTGCATTTTTAGCCCCAGGCAGCATTGTAACATGGCCTAAGCAAGATGCTATTGCAGCTGTAAACAAATATTCCTTACAAAGGCCAGAGTAACACTTCTTTTCAGTGATTCATATTTGCACAAAGTCTTTTAGCTTAGATTATTTTGTTCTCAGTATAGACATCAGTGTTGGGGAGTAACTAAGTAAAGCAGTGACATTACTAACTTCATGATAAACTACAGAATTCTGGGCTCTCTATTGGAAGCTGTTGCTGAAACATATAAAGGCAAGTTACTTGAGGAGGAACATTGTTTTTTTATTTTTACATCAGTTGTGCCATGACACTGCTCTTCTGCGCAGATAAATCAAACTCATGATTGCTTTTGATCATATCAGAGTGGATCTGACTAACTACAAGAGTCATTGACAGTAAGAAGAAATCCTACATGTAGTATGCCTGCCACTGGACCCTATTTTCTTTGTTTACAGACATGACGTAAACAGGCAAGGACCAATGATGAAAGCCTAAAATTTCCTGCAAAATCATTATTGTAAGCTTACCGTAGTGACTCTGGCAAGAACATAATTCAAATCTAATAAAAATTAAATAAAATGAGAACTACCCAGTAGTTTATCTTTAACTACATTTTTAACAAGCGTGACAGTAGCTCCAATATTTACAAAACCGAGCAGTACTTCCATTAACAAGATGCTTTTTCCAACGAATACCAATGTAACATGACAAAATGCTACATAGCTTTTTAATTAATTTATTTTAATATTGTATTGAATGCAACACAGCTTTAAAGCCACCAACGTTGGTAATAATAAAATGCACAAAAGTGCCCTGTGGCTCACAAATATACCTTTGGGAAGTCTGATTCATTTTTGTGAATTGTTTCATTCAGACACTTCATTTAATTGAACAGGTTGAAAAAATGTTTTCACTGATGCAGTCCCTGCGCAGCTGGGACAATATTTAGCATTTTTTTATAGTGATATAAAAACTTATACTATTATTTTTATTTCAACAATTTTACAGTATAATATAGGTAAATGCTGATGTTCATCACTATGTTTTGATTATACAGAATTTTAATTACTGGTCCACTAATCAGTCACCGTTAATTTTCTTGTTACGTGCCATCATGTTATTACAATAATAGAACAGTGTGCAACGCAGTGTCATTTAAACGGTCCACATATCAGAGCCACTGCAGACATGTTTGAGCTCATAATATTAAAGTGCTCGCCTGTTTCATTCTCCCTCTCTCTCCTCAACAGTTCCCTTTAACTTTAAACTGTCTTGTCTAATGATAAAAATGCAAATATCAATAAAATTTGCATATCTCGTTTAAACAGATGTAATAAACAAATCTCACAAAACGTCTAGGTTACGGATGTAACGTCTCGGTTACGTATGTAACCTCTGTTTCCTGATGGAGGGAACGAGACGTTGTGTCGAAGAAGCGACACTAGGGGTCTCTCTTGAGTGCCGAAATATGCCTCTGATCTATGAAAAAAGGCCAATGAGAGTTGGCGAACAGTATTTGCATACCCCGCCCCCGGACATACAGGTATAAAGGTGAGGGAAATAAGCTCGTTCATTCAGGATTTTTCTGAGGAGCCGGGAGTGTTCCCGGCACCTCAGCGGCTCGGCTCAGCGACGTGGCCGGGAAGACACGACATCTCGTTCCCTCCACCAGGGAACAGAGGTTACATACATAACCGAGAGGTTCCCCGTCTGTCACTCACTTCGACGTCGTGTCGAAGAAGCGACACTAGGGGTCCACTTCAAATCCTGCCATGCGCTGAGCCGTGTACGTGTACTGCTGACACAGGAGCGGGCAGGTATTCTACGTGCACAGGCGACCAACTGTGTTCAGGCCGCACGTACTCTTCCCCAATGCCCCAAAAAAGTCGTCAGAATCCTTTTGGTTACCCTAGGGGGGAAACAAGGTGACGCTCCCAACTAGGGAATGGGCCAAGCCTGTCTGGGCCTCTTTTCTCTCTATGTTTTCTCGGCATAGAGCAAGAGCAGCCGGGGCCCTTACCGCATCGAGGGAAGGGGGTCTTACCCGAATTCCTATTCTTTCAGGGGGGAAAGACCCTGCGGAGGCCACACCCACCCGAAAGGTGAGGTAGAGGTGGCAAAATACATCACATGGCCTCTTGGGTCACATGTGGGAAGAATGGCGCAGTGGTAGATCCAACCTTGAGGAGGGGGAGTTGCTAAAACAAGGCGACCGGAGGGCAGCGAAGGACTGCCTAAGGGAGACGCGGGTCAGCTCGTAAGGTGACCGTACCGCGGAAGTACACACAGGAGGAGTCCGCGTAGGAGGCCTGATCTGTGGAGCACCTATTCCAGTAGGGGTAGCCTGGGGTACCCGTAATGGACTGGGCCAGCAAGTTCCTCCACTGAACTGTTGCGGACCCAAAAGGGCTAGGAGGAATCGACCAAAAGGGGTCTCCTGGGAAGAAGGCGCACTGTTTTACCTCGACAGAGGGAAAGGGCACTGGACGCAAGCGATTCACCCGGTCAGACCGTCGACGTGTACCGAGTTCTACGGGCTCGGACCTGAGAAAACACGGGACGTGACTGGCTCAACCCTGAGATTGTAAAATCTCGCAAAGGTGCTAGGTGTTGCCCAGCCTGCAGCTCTGCAAATGTCTGCTAGGGAGGTGACCCTAGCCAGTGCCCATAAGGACGCCACACTCCTGGTGGAGTGGGCTCGGACCCGTAGGGGGGGTGGCATGGCCTGGGTGTGATAGGCCAACTGAATGGCGTCCACTACCCAGTGGGACAGCCTCTGTTTGGAGACAGCGTTCCCTTTCTGCTGTCCTCCAAAGCAGACAAAGAGCTGCTCAGAGCGTCTGAAGCTCTGGGTGCGTTCCAGGTAGGCACGCAAAGCGCGTACCAGACACAGCGGTGAGGGGGCTGGGTCTGCCTCCTCCCGGGCAGCGCTTGCAGGTTCACTACCTGATCTTCTGAAGGGCATGGTAGGAACCTTGGGCACATAGCCCGGTTGAGGTCTTAGGATCACATATGTGTCTGCCGGACCGAACTCCAGGCAAGTGTCGTTAGTAGAGAACGCTTGCAGGTCCCCGACCCTCTTGATGGAAGCGAGCGTGATCAGCAGGGCCGTCTTTTTAAAGAGATGGCCCTGAGCCAACTGATTCTAGAGGCTCAGAGGGGGATCTCTGAAGACCGGTGAGGACCACCGAGAGATCCCAGGAGGGGAACAGGTTTGGCCGGGAGGGATTTAGCCTCCGGGCACCTCTTAGGAACCTGACGATTAAATCGTGCTTACCCAGGGACTTGCCGTCTACTGGCTCGTGGTGAGCTGCGCTAGCGGCAACATACACCTTCAAGGTGGAAGGGGACAGCCTCCCCTCCAACCTCTCCTGTAGGAACAGAAGCACCTCTGTTGGTCTTCTGCCCAGGAAGAACACCAATTCACGAACAGACGCCATTTCAGGGTGTAGAGTTGCCTGGTAGAAGGGGCTCTGGCTTGGTTGATCGTGGCTACGACCGTGGGTGGTAGATCAGCTAGATCTTCCGTGTCCCATCCAGGGACCAGACATGGAGGTTCCAAAGGTCTGGATGCGAATGCCAGAGCGTGCTGCGTCCCTGAGAAAGAAGGTCTTTCCTCAGGGGAATTCGCCAGGGAGGGGCTTTAGCGAGGAGTACAAGGTCCGAGAACCGGGCACAGGAGGGCCAGTAGGGAGCCACAAGAGTGACTTGATCCTCGTCCTCCCTGACCTTGCACAGCACCTGTGCAAGAAGGCTCACTGCGGGAAATGCGTGCCTCTGAGCGGGTGTACCAGAGCGGGCAGTGGGAGGTCTCTCGGGAGGCAAACAGGTCTACCTGGGCCTTGCCGAACCGTCCCCAGGTCAGCTGAATCGAGTGGGGGTGAAGCCTCCACTCTCCGCCAGGCAAGCGTTGTCATGACAGTGCGTCCGTTATCACATTGAGGTTGCTGGGGATGTGAGTGGCACGCAGCGACTTGAATGGAGGAGACGACGGGTGAGTTGTGACACGTGGTGGGAGTGTACGCCGCCATGACAATTTATGTATGCCACCACAGTGGTGCTGTCCTTTTTCCTGACCAGGATATGTTCGTCTCGAACTAACGGGAGAAACTTCCGCAGGGCCAAAAACGGTCAACAACTCGAGGCAGTTGATGTGCCAACGCAGCTGGGCCCCTTTCCAACGGCCTGCCACTGCGTGCCCGTTGCATATGGCGCCCCAACCCGATCTGGAGGCATCAGTCGTGACCAGGACGCGTCGGGATACCTGCTGTAAGGGTACTCCAGCCCATAAGAAACAGAGGTCTGTCCAGGGTTTGGATGTTTGGCGGCAGGTGGGGGTGATTGTCACACGGTGCGTGCTGCAGCGCCATGCTCGTCTCGGGACTCGAGTCTGAAGCCAGTGCTGAAGCGGTCTCATATGCATCAACCCCAGCGGCGCGTCCGCCGTGGAGGATGCCATATGCCCCAGGAGCCTCTGGGAACATTTTAAGGGGACTGTTGTGCCTGGCCTGAAAGCGGCGAGGCACCTCAACACTGACTGCGCACGCTCGTTGAGGAGACGTGCAAACATTGAGACTGAGTCAAACTCCATGCTGAGAAAAGAGATGCTCTGAACTGGAGTACACTTTTCCCAGTTGACCTGAAGCCCCAAACGGCTGAGGTGCTTGAGCACCAGGTCTCTGTGAGTGCATAGTAACTCTCGTGAGTGGGCCAGAATGAGCCAGTCGTCGAGGTAATTGAGTATGCTGATGCCGGCTTCTCGGAGTGGGGCAAGAGCTGCCTCTGCGACGTCCGTGAAGATGCGAGGGGACAGAGTCATGCTGAAGGGGAGGACTTGTACTGATATGCCTGGCCATCGAACGCGAACCGCAGAAAGGGGCGGTGTCGAGGCAAAACTGAGACGTGGAAGTACGCGTACCAATCTAGATGTCGAACGCAGATTAAGATGTGTTTCTGCGTGAGCATTTTGAACGGGAGTTTGTGCAATGCTTGGTTGAGAACTCGCAAGTCCAAGATCGGTCGTAAGCCGCCTCCTTTCTTGGGTATGATGAAGTGTGGGCTGTAGAAACCCTTCTTCATCTCGGTTGGAGGGACAGGCTCTATCGTGTCTTTGAATAAGATTGTAGTGATTTCCGCGCACAGGGACCTGGCATGTACGCTGTGTACTGCGGGGGGCAAACTCTGCCGCGTGTCCAACTCTGCGCTAGGGGCACCAAGGGAACGATTATTTTGACATACCCGGCGGGGCTTCGCAGCGGGGCGGAGCAGATAAGGCAGCATCGGGCGGCGATGGGGAGACCCGAGGCTGGGGTGCTGAGAAAAGACTCAAAGCACTTACCTTGCTCCGCACACCCGGCAGGTGGCGGGTTAGCGACTGAGCAGGAGGAGGTCCAGGGTAGGTGTCCTCTAGACTCGACGGAACCGGCCAGCCGGGGAACAGTCGTGGGGGCTGGAGGCAGGTGGTCCGTGTCCAGCATGCCAGGACTGTTGAGATCTGGTGGCAGAGTGCCGTGAGAACGGCATTTGCGGGCCAGGTGACCCAGAGACAAAAGGAAATAGCTTGTTACAGAGAATATGAGAATGTGAAAACTGTTTCAACAAAAAATTCTCCTCCCGACCCTCCACTGGGGACGGAGCGGTCTTATCATCTCCGGAGCTAACGTCTTGGTCACTGGGTCGAGCGTCTATGGAGCGCCTGGGAGCCTTGCGGGTCCTTGAGGGGGTCCATGAGACGGGGGCGTTTGCTTCCTGCAGAGTGCTCGACGCTGGGGCTGAGAGCTGGGTCCAGGTTGAGGTGGAGCAGGGTGTTTCACAGCCGCAGGAGGACACCCTCGGTGAGCAGACGGGGCATGGCCCATGGCGGCAGGCTTGCGGCGGGGCAGGATATGAGATGGCCTCCGTCTGCTTCACCGCTGAGGACTGCTGGGCAGAGTCATCAACGGTGGCGCCAAATGGACGGAGCTGGGAGACAGGGGTGTGGGAGAAGGTGTGCCTTGTCTACCTCCCGCATTTCGACCAGGTCCGGTCCACAGATGCGTTTCTGGACCACAAAGGGTGGCCATCGCCTGTTCCAGTGCCGGCGCTTCTGACCTCCGTGGCCCGGGGGCGTGGTTGGTCTTCCAGCACAGTTCCTGCAGCACATCAAGAACAGGACTGCCCAAGGTGCAAGTTTTGAAGTGCCTTGGCCTGGCGTTGGTTGCAGGAAGGGCCGTGGCGTGCAGGGCAGAAGCGGTCTGGGACCGTTCCACCGCGACGGTAGTGAGAGCGGAGGAGCGAGGAAGCCTTGGCTTTTGCTCAACTCGTCATGCACGTCCAAGAGGAAAGGAATGGCGCACATGCCCGCGGGACCCATCAGCCCGGGAAAGCATAGCGGCCAACTACACAGGGGCGGAAATGACATCTTTATAAAGACACGTCCTGAAAAGGATGTTCAATGCCGCTGTGTAATGCTCTTTCAGAGAAATAAAGTATTTTACAGAGAAAATCACTCTTTCAATGTAACTCTTATAAACTCTGTGCTGTCAAAGCACCCAGGGTCAAAGCTGCATGCCGTGCAGTGAAGAGAAAAGCCGCTGAAGTGCGCCATAGATCCAACAGCAAAGCAGAGTGTCAGAGGATAGAAGCAGGATATCAGTTGTGTTACACGCAGCTGGCTGCATACACGACCATCGGCTCCGAAGAAAATGAATGAACGAGCGTATGTCCCTTGCCTTTATACCCGTATGTCCGGGGGCGGGGTATGCAAATACTGCTCGCCAACTCTCATTGGCCTTTTTTCATAGCTCAGAGGCATATTTCAGCGCTCAAGAGAGACCCCTAGTGTTGCTTCTTCGACACGACGTCGAAGTGAGCGACAGACGGGGAACCTCCGTTCTCTGATGGAGGGAACGAGACGTTGTGTCGAAGAAGTGACACTAGGGGTCTCTCTTGAGCACCGACTATGCCTCTGATCTATGAAAAAAGGCCAATGAGAAGTTGGCAGACAGTATTTGCATACCCCGCCCCCGGTCATACAGGTAAAAAAGCGGGGAAATACATCGAGTTCATTCAGGATTTTTCTGAAGAGCCGGAAATGGTCCGGCCACTACAGTGGCTCAGCTCAGCGATGTGGCCGGGAGGACACACAGTCTCGTTCCCGCCATCAGGAAATGGAGGTTACATCCGTAACCTAGATGTTCCCCGTCTGTCGCTCAATTCGACGTTGTGTCGAAGAAGCGAGACTAGGGTCCAATTTAAATCACGCCATGCGCTGAGACGTATACGTGTTCTGCTGACACAGGAGCGGGCAGGTATTCTACGTGCAAAGGTGACCAGCTGTGTCAGACTGCACGTACCCTTCCCCAATGCCCCACAAAAGTTGTCGGAATCCTTATGGTTACACTAGGCAGGGGAACAAGATGACGCTTGCCAACCTGGGAACAGGTCAAGCCTGGCTGGGCCTCTTTTCTCTCTGTTTCTCTGCATAGAGCAAGAACGGCCGGGGCCCTTACACGCATCGAGGGAAGGGGGTCTTACCCAGTTTCCTATTCTTTCAGGGGGAAATGACCCTGTGGAGGCCATCGCCTGCCCGAGTGACAATTTGGCATTGGCCTTTTTCATATGCAGAGGTATCCGATTCTCTCGAAAGAAGCTCCTTGTGTCACTACAATTGACACAATGTCTCGTTCCCTGAATCAGGGATTGGGGGTTACACTAGTACCTAGATGTTTCTCAACTGGTGGGTCGCAGGTCTATTCGGACTGGGTCGTGGACAACAGGGAAAGAACAACGCCTTGGTTCTCCCTTTGAAGAAATTTTGGTCGCCATCCAAGTGATAGCCTATTTAGGACTGCCAAGGCAAATTTAATGATAATCTCGCAATCAGCTAAAGGCTTCTCATCTGCACTTTCGCAGATATGTAACAGAACCAGCCTGCGATCATGATTTATTCTTCTCTCTGGCGCACGCGTGAAACAACCGGGCTTCCCTCGATATTGCTGAGCACAGACGTGTTCAAGATGTGTTTCAGCTAGTACTTATTTTTTCATAAATATTATAATTTGTTATTATTATTACTATTATTTAAAACTAGCAACACTGAACTAACCATGGCAATGAGGAGCCTTTCCTTCTGTTTAATATGTTTGTTCTGTTTGAATTATTTTTGAAATTGGGAAACAAGCATAATTCAACCTCACCGTTGTCTCCAATGTAATGTTTTCACTCATACAGATTTTTCGATTTTTTTCATTCTAAACATTTGTGACAGTTTTATAATTCATACAGACCCAAAGATGTTAAGATGAAAAATGTTCTATCTTATAATGTTTCAGTCCTATGACTCATAGAATAATACATCTATTTTGTGCAAATGTCTATTAAAACATACATGTTAATTTGGTATAATGTGACTGTAATAAAAAAAATGTTTTAGTATTCCTGTATGTCATTGTTCGTTATAGCAGATAATGGATGATAACACTGGCCAGGAAATGTAAAATGCTATGAAGTTATGGCATCCCTTCGTGGTAGGTGTTCAAGTTGGCATTGTAGGGGTTGACATTAGAGAACACAGTATGTTCCACATTAGGCATGATTGCCCTGTACTGAACTTAAGTACCATTATCCCTGTAATACTGGACAGCTTCAATATTTCATCCATCTGTCCTGTGCAACAGATTCAGAGTTCATACTAATCAAACAACACTTAAACAACACTTTGTTTTTCACCTAGACCTCATGGAAATGATTAAAGTAATGAAGGAGTGTGTGCAGTGAGTCCGGGCATTGTTGCCCTCACCTGGGGGGACCACCTCATCCACATCTATTAGTGTGGTCAGTGAAATTGAAATAGTATGCTGATGAATGTATTACTTATCAGCCATAGTTCATTCATCGATGTTTAGAATGCTGAATTTGCACCATGTACCTTTTGTATTTGAGAGCGTCTTTTGGTGTTCATTTTAAAATGGTTCAGTATTAAAGTGGTTGGATTTAATAGGTTACATGTGTCACACATCATGTAAATTATCTTGTTGTTAGGGTGAACCTGCACTGCAAATAATGTATTGTGAAGTTTTGTTCACGCATTAATTGAAAACAGCACAGACTAAATGATCGATTCTTGGGATTTAAGAATCGATATCGGTTCTTCAGAATGAGAATCGATTAAAATCGGGAAATCTATTTTTTCAAATTTTGTATTTCTTTAAATACTTTTTACATCCACCTTAATTTTTAATGACTGACTCAATCCTCGGCATGGACGATACCAGTGTTGCACAAATTTCTGGAGAGATTTGTTTTAGTTCTTAGTATATCATTTTGTCTCATTTGTGATTTTGGCAGCGTGCTTTATCGATATCATACTGGAATATTCCTCTTCTGCCAAGCTTCTGGAGGCTGGTAATTATCTTGTCAGCCAGTATTTTGGTATATCCACAGGCATCCATGGTGCCATCTATAAATGTCATCCCAACACCTTTGGCACTACATTTTCAACTATGTACTGAAAGCAATATTGGCATGCCATCCTCACTGCTAATCTTTACTCTTTACTGTTATATGAACATACCGTCTGACCTTATCTTTTGTCTATTCTGTTAACAGATGCTGTCCTTCATGAGTTTCCACAGACAACTGCCTCTGATGTGTGAGCGGCCAACAGACGCAAGTGTAATAATGAGCAGTTCAGCCAGAAAAAGGAACATAATGTGTAGTTTGTGTATAGAGGATCAGTGCAATAATGTTGTTGATTCTTTTAATGAAAAACATGGTCAGTACATTTTGTTCGGTTTTAAAATGCTGAAACCATGCAAAGTTAAATAAAAAACATTATATTTTAATGGCCTTGAAAACAAGTGCATTCAGCCTTTAGTATAGTGGTAACACATTTAAAATACTGTAAGTATGTAAAAGAGTATGTAATGTTGAAAGTATATTATACAAAGTTGTATAGCTAAGTAATGACAAACTGTACTGTTATTGACTACTAAGTGTGCATTTTTCTAGTATTTAGAATTAGCTAAAGGTAAAAGAGCATATACTATCGCAAAAATAATATATGAATGGTATATTGCTAGTATGTTTGGAAGACACTATAATACACTTGTTATGTACTTATAACACAATAGGTACTTTAATTTCACTAATCAAGCATGTAATTAGTCCCAACACAAGCATATACTTAAAGTGTACTAAGCATACTCGAAGTTGTTCCACTTTAGCACACAAAAGTACACTAAATACACTTTAAGTTGTGATTTGCTGCTATTAAATTACAATTAAAATATACTAAGTACAAAATTAGTTGTTCCAAAATAGCAAATTCAAGTTAACTAATCATTAACACACTTGAAGTATACTGATCATTAGTCTGTCTGCAAGTACACTGAAGTATGCCAAAATTGAATATACTTAGCATATTTTTTTTTCACCAGGGTAGTGTCTTGTGGCTTGCAAGCTACAGTTTTGAAGTTGCTTCCCAACACTGGTAGGGAGATATAAACTGTCGCAGAAAGTGTCATGTTATCTTGAATTGTTCCTCTGCTTCATTTACTGCATTGCTACCTAAAAGCTAGCATGCTAATAACTAAAACCTCCATCCGCCTCCTAGAAAGAGGAATTACTGGCTGTGTGCAAATAGATTATGATGAACTGCTTGAACTGCAATTAAGGCAGAGGGAAGGGAAGAGAAGGAGACGACAGCAGTTTAGACAACAATTTGGGCGACTGCAGCTGCAGCTGCTCTGTGGTTTAATGCAATAATTGATAGACTCTGCCTGTCACTAGAGGATCAGAGTAAAAACTTAAATTACCATCATTAGGACCCATATAATTGCTGCATCCCATGCAAAGCCTGTTTTTGTGTGTCATTATAAAACGACTCTTAAGTTATCTAATTTGTTCAGGCAGATCTACCCTTCCTTTGTTAGAGGAACAAATTAAAATTTGGCTTCAAAGTTCAATGGTAAATCTAGACAGGGACCGGTTTCAGAATTGATGCCATAGTATGAACATAATCACAGCTAAGCATTATTTCATTACTCAGTTGCAGTGATTATGCATCTTTAAGTGTTTGTTTGTAAATTTGCATCAATCAAATACATCCATTGTGAGCATCTTGATCAATACACTGATTTTACGATTACAAACTCAATAGTGGAGTAATAAACAACTTAGTCTCATGTGCAATTAAAATTATTATTCTACCATAGTGATAACACAGTGAATTTAATGGGTATTCCTATTAAAAGCCTAGTGCTATATGTAAATCCATTCATTGAAGGACACATGTCAGCAAGATCCCTCTGTGTGTGTGTGTGTGTGTTTGTGTGTGTCTGTGTCATTATATATATATATATATATATATATATATATATATATATATATATATATATATATATATATATATATATATGCTGAGCTTGCACATTGTTTCAATGCTTTCATTAAGACTGACAAGGTCTCTGAGTGCTGGCAAGATCTTTGCCCTTGTGCTAAACCACCACTCTTAATGAACCAACACACACCAAGAGCCTGTTTCCAGCCTTACAGAATCATCAAGATGAAAAACTGGAGCGCATCATAAAAGAATGAATTGTACATGTACACCCAGTGCCAATAATCAAGTATTAATGATTATTAAATGTGCATATGCTGGAGTTGGGTAATTGGAAGGTTAATCGACGGGCAACGTCAGTGGAGTCACATTTATCAGTTTCTATTTATCTCTTCTTGGGAGGTGGCAGGTTTACAGTAAATACCTTCTGTCCCCCTAATTTCCTAATGATGGGGATAATGATGGAGAATGGGGCAGCCATTAGCAGAGACAGGCTCTGTGCATCACTCTGTCAGCACTGCCTCTCTGAGGCCTGCAATGAAAAGTGATGGGGCCCAGTTACTCAACCCCCATCCCCCCTGAAAATCATCCACAAAAAACAACTTGGCTATAAAACACAAAGACATGCCAAAGTGGCCAACAAGAATCACTTGATGAAGGTTCCCTTATAGCACACACACACAGTATGTCATCCAGAGGTATATTTTGAGGTGACCTTTTTAATTTTTAGAGTTTTTGACATTTGCAATATGTTCCTAAAACATTCCTTGTTGGATGTCACAAGCACATTCAATTATGATTCACGATGTGAATGCTGTTCCAAAAGCATATGCGATTGTTTTAAGACTTAAAATTTTCATTAAATTGCACAATGACATGTTTATAAAATTGGATTTAATCTCTCTCACAATAATTCAGATAATTATTGTCCCAGTTCAATATTTTAGGTAACAAAAGTGTGCAATATCATACACTTTCACGATGTTCGTTCTGTTGATATTACCTGCTTGATTATGTCAGTCAGAGTTTGCAGTTGCATGGCTTATAGAAGCCGTGCTTCAAAGGGTGGGTATACTTTGGTTGACCATGCAAATGGCAGTTTTTATGATTGTTGATTGGACTGTGAGCTTTCAATCAATGTATATTTATCCCACCTAGAAGGTTGGCTTCTCTATATGATGACTGGTCAAGCTCTCAAATGTGCTGAACCACGTAACAAATGGCCAATCTCTGAATCAGTAATGTACATGAGTGACAGCATTTCGAAAAACACAAACGCTGTCATTCAGTCAGTCTGTGCTTCCCCTCTAGGCGTGTAACGGTATGACATTTTCAAGGTATGATAACATTCACAAAAATTACCATGGTATTACGGTTTCAAGGTATTTAGGTGCATTGATAATATTAAAAGCCATTCAAAATTTGGTGATGAAATAGGCTATTTCTGATAAACACACAGATAAATATTTAGGTTTAACCAATTCTTGAACTTTATATTGGATTTCTTCAACTTTAACTTTTGATCTTGAACATCAGGACACTCTCTTAATCCGATCAATTAAAAAAAGAAAAAGACAGTAGTCAGATGATTATAACTAAAAATATTTTGTTATTGTATTATTTATTAAATAGAACTGTAATCATTTGCAATGATTATTGCCCAGATTAACACTTAAAATATGCATTTGCATGCATTTGGTAATGTTGTTGCATTTGTGATTTAGTTAAATTCTACAATACCTACTGAAAATATATTATTCATGTACAGTTTATTTATTGGCATTTTGTCCAATAGGCCTACTGACAATTTCTTCCACAGTTTCACTGTTAATTTCTTGCATTCATATTGTCAATGTCAATTTCCTGACCACCAAAATGTAAACCCTATTTAGTACTATGTTTTACAAATAAAACGTATTATTAGTATTATAAAACACATTGACCTACTGTTGGGCTGCAAAAGTTCAAACAGTTGGCACATTAAATCTGTTTGCTGCATTTATGAATGTGACAGAAAGCTTAAGTCATTGTGCAGTTTAATGAAAATTTTAAGTCTTAAAACAATCGCCTATGCTTTTTTAATACTTTAGCCTAACTAATCATTACAAATCATGTAAAATTACATTGAATCTGGTATTTCTATGAAACGGGCTATAATTTATTATCATGTGTGAATTTCCACTTACATTATTTCCATAATTTTTGCGGAAAACATTACAGACTGGGTAACCATCAACGTTGATGGTGCCTCGTGGGTCTTTTTCATGGCCAAGTAATCCCAGATGATGCGCTCATGCCGCACTCATGCTGCGCTCCGCTCGTCATGGACAGCATTCGTGACACCTGCATGTCACCTTTAATCTTGAGTCATAGTCAAATGCTAAATGTTGCAGATTCTGTCTTAATTAAACTGAATTGGATTTGAGAAAAGTTCTTTATCTTCATGCAATACCGTCAATGAGAAGATTTCAATGGTATGATAACCGTCCATTTTAAAACCGAGGTATATTGTAAAACCTTGAAACCGTTACATCCCTATTCCCATCTTTTGAAAAGTACCAGACACCACTGTCTAAATAGTAGGATTGTCTCTTAATTATGCTGCCTCCTAAGATATCTTGTTTCAGTCAAAATTGAACATAGCATTGTATGTGTTCTTTCCGGATAAGCAATACCAGAATGTAGTGTGATGAATTTGATGGAAAATTAAATCCAAGGTGTTGGGCACATCAAAAGAAATTTGTATTATAAAAAATTCAATTCTGAAAAATGTTTATTAAAAATAGTTGTAAATAATTGGAAACTGACTATTTTACCCAAAATGTGTGTGCTATGTACATTTATGCTCATTAAAGTATCACATCTTTCCTCTCGCATCACTTGTATTGAAATCAGTTGCAAGTTGAGTCTCCAGTGTGCTGCATGTGAGGACCTATTTGAATGACGTGAGGAGCTGCTGCCTTTTTAGACTGTTCACAATCGCTCACTTATAAGGCTCTATTTCAGTTAAGATGCCACCACAGAAGACAGCTGCCTTAGTAGGCAGAAGACAGTGAGGCAGCTCACAAGGTTTTGAAACAGACCCAAATTAGTTTGCAGAATAGGTATTTACTAATTTACTAAATTAGGTATAAATGTTTTCTTTTCTTTTTGATCTTCTTAATCATTCTCATTTTCTGTCCCGAACAGCTAAGGATCTGCTCAATTCTCTCCTTTGTACATCTCTTTTTTGCATCTAAAATACTAATTTTCTTTCATATTTTTATCTCCGCCTCCCTTCATTCTTTCTGAGCTTTTGTCTGGCGCCCCCCTTTAATTAGTAGTCAGCACCACATGCACTGCTTTCAGTCTCACAGAACACATTAAAATGGACAACTTGCACAACTGCTTCTGCATTCTATGTAGTACAGCTCAGGCATTTCCGGTTACACCATTCAGCATGCCTACATGCAGGGATTTATTCATGGGAAGGTGTTTTTTATTCTTCTTTTGTTGTCAGTTGATTAAAACAATAAAACTTGTCTTTTTATAATTTGCTGAAATTTACAAGGTGTTATTTTTCCTTTCCAAATGTTGCTACACTATATATTTCCAAATAATATATCAAACATATAACCTGTAGCAGTCTGATTGTCTCATTAACACGTGTCTCATGCATTGCTTTTTTCATTCATTGTTGATATCATACCTGTTGTGCTTCAATAATAAATTCCATCATATGATGATTATAAATGACTTTTCTTTTGAATCAATATACTTATCAATTAATCAATGACACAAAATGTAGAGTAAAACAAACATATATAAAAACGGGGTGATGCATGTTGGTCAGGTCTCTCTCCTCCCCCACAAATGTAGCATTGCAGTGTTTGAAGCATGTTTCTTCATTCAGTGAGTGCTGGTGCTAACACCCTTTATAGTCTCTCTAACTTTCTCTCATTTGCAGTTTAAAATGGTCAGTGGTTAAATGTCTGCTACAGACCTCCGCGTGAGGAGAAACTGTGAAATGCGCTTGGAGTGTATACCAGCCATTGTTTTCTCAAATCGGCTTGGGTGTAATTAAAGCTTTGAAAACTTTTATCCCACTTAATTTTGAATTAAAAGTGGGATAAAACTAAATTAAGTTGGTGACGCTGTACACAGTAATGTTCAGAATATTCTTTCTCTGGTCCGTACTTTTAAAATTTTCTTCCGAACACTAATTTTAAGTAGTGTTTCGGAAACTAAGCAACTACGGCACTTGTAAGCACATATAACCGAAAACTTGCTCTGCACATCTCCTTATTTTAAATAGAACTATTAAATATTTAAGAATAAAAACTGCCAGTACAACAATGAATACAGTTCAAGACAACTAGTCCTTTTTTTCAGCTACAGCACTCCCATCCCCCAAAATAAACCACTATTAAACACCACACGAGAACACTCTGTGAATGTTGCTTTTGGCTAAATGTGACTGCTGACAATGTGAAGCTGTCATGCTGATGTTCTTCACATCCATCGTCCTAACTCGTGCAGGTCTCACACCAGTGTCAAGCAATGATTGACACTTCAGCCTCCTGGTAACACCAAGGGATCATGGGATCCCCTGCCATGAAGATGTAGATAGCTAGCATGAAACTATAACGTTAATCCTCAGGCCTTTGTTCAGCCTACAAGATCTGACTCAGACTGGGCTTCTGTCTTGTCAGGGCAGTAACGAGATCCTAAGTGACTTAGGTCCTCTGGTGATGTCAGACCTGAAGCTAGAGAACAGTGTCTTTCCGACTGTCTCAATGTAAGATCTTAAGTCATGGTAGCAGAACAATTTCAGTTTTCTACTGAAAGACAAACAGAAGACTAGAGATGAGGTGGGAAACTTAGAAAAAAAAAAAACACTTTTGGTTTCTTTTGCTTACTCAATCTGTTCTATGCAAGAGCTAATTTTCACCTCAACAGCTCTTTGAAATAAGGGGTAAAATTGAGTAGGACTCTGTATTGATGCAATCACCAGTTCTTTTTTCAAACTATTGTGTCGATAATGTAGTTCAGGGCCATTTCTAGGTGTGGGCGAACTAGGTAGTCGCTTTGAGCGCCATCAGCTGGGGGGGCCGCCAATGAGGAGGCTGAAGCAGCACCACCGATGTAGTGTTGGTCTGATTTCAAACAAATTCAGGAAGGGTTTGCTTCTGGTATAAATGCAATCCGATGAAACGGACCAACCAAAATCCTTATTATGTCCATGGACATAGCTGATCTTTGGTGAAGAAATCTGTAGATCAGCACAAAACTATATTTCACACTCAAAAAGTGGATTTAGCCTTCCATTAAATACTGGAAACCTTTTTGGCCAATATATTAGATAATTACACATTTAATAAAGGTGTTATTGAAAAATTCCTTAGGCAATTTCAGCATTGCTTCTCTCTATGCTTTACAGCATCAGAACAGACCCAGGTAGGATGCCGTTAGCAACTTTTTGACAGAGATAGAGAGAGAGAGCTCTGTGATCATAAGAACATGCACTTTTCAATTCAGAAATAATGGAAAAGTAACAAATAACAGACAAAAATAACCATGATGTAAATTTTTCAACTCATCAGAGTGATGGATAATGTTTATTTGTTGCATAAACTCTGATTGGAATGCGCATTCTGTACCATGTGGTGCTATTTTGCATAACTGTGACATAAACAATACTCGTACTATGTGTACCAGTTGACATATTTTTACTGGTATAATCTTTTATCAAGTTAATTGATGTAAATCCCAGAAAAGCGCACAAACATATTGACCAATGAGGGAACAGTTTGCTTACAAGTGACTTTTATCAACAATATTAGTCACGACCAGAGAATGAGGCTCAGGTTGCAAACGCAGAGTGAAAATAAACAAGGAAATTAGTAATACAAAATAAATCAAAAACAAACCAAAACTCCCACAAGGGGGAAATAACAAACTTAAACTACCCCGTAGGGGAAAAAGGTAATCCAGAGCTGGGGCAGAATGCAGCAGGGAACAGGACAGACCAGGAAGGGATGAACAGGAACAAACATACAATAATCAGGACCAACCAACTAGACTGACTGGAAAACAAGATGAACTGGCACTGGATAGCAAACAGGAGGAGAATAAAATAGGGAGAGAAATCAACAGGTTAACAAGACAGGGCAGGTGTGACTAATAAACTAATAATGGGCAAACAAGGAGGCGGTGTATGACATAAAACAGAGTCAAGACAGGCAATACTGAAACAAAACAAAACCACATGCTCTCACAAGACAACAAAACACCCGAATGGCATGAGTGCAAATCGGCATGACAATAAGGCAATATACACCCATGCCAACCGACAAACAAGATGAGAGAATGCGTCAGCAATGCCAAACAAAGTGATGCCACACATTCTCACACTAAACAAAACGCGTACATTGCAAGGCAAACTTCACAAGATGCATGCAACAGGTGACAAAAACAGTCCGGCCACACACACCCAACACCTTAGACCGATGTGACCGAACCTCAGCACAACATAAAGACAGCTCGCGACCTGGGTGCACAACGGGAGAGAGGCGGACCTGTGTTCGCGAGAGACAGACAAACTATTGACGCGAGTGCATGCTGGCAAGATGACGTAAGCGCGATGACCCACGTCAATATCATGGAGCATGAGTGTCTGGGTCCCAACACAGACCGAAACCGAACCAGACAGGAAGTCAGGATCCAGACACCATGCTCCTGACATGAAACAAGACAGACTGAAGAGCACACAGTAGGGAATAGAATCAAAACCATGTGCTCACACAAAGACAGGTAACGAAACACAAGACAATGATGCCACGGTACTGTCAGATATAAACCCAGACTCACAAAGTGACAGACCGTGAAACAATTTTGTCCATATTAAAATGTTGCCTTGTGAAAGTGAACCGAACCAAGGTAAAAAGCAATATTATAACAACTTCAGCTCCTGTTTGGGAGAAAATAAAAATGAGCTTCATGTCTGAAAATACCCTCAGTTTTTCCTCTTGTGCATTTGCTGCAGTTGTGGTATTGTGAAGCATTGCAATATATTGAATGTATTGCATCATTTAGTGATATCAGCAGTTGGTGATACCCAGCCCTAATATTTAACTTTGTCATCCGTTAACATGAGCTGATGCAAAGAAGCAATTATTTGTTTAAAAAAAAATTTAAAAGTTCAAAGCTTGATGACACTTATATGGAAATTTAATGATCTGTTTACTTTTGCCTTACAGATGCCCACAAAACCAAACATTAAATTTGATTTAGTGAGCACTCTCTCACTTACACAGGCACATACATCTTACTTTAATCAAGAACGCCCTTTTCATTCTCCCACCCCATCCACCTCATCTCAGCCACTAACATTCTGTTTCTCCCTACAACTCAAATTAACTGCAGAAATATAATCAGTTTTCTGACAGATTTTATACAGTACTTTATGGGTGATGGGTTAGGCAGATATTTGAAAAATTGAGCATTCAAAGCAAAACTCAATGGACCATGTAAAATCTATTAGTGTTCAATGGAGAGAGAATCAATATACGTATGTTAAAACACCCAGATAAACTCATGAGGGCAAGCCAAGGTGCCATGAGAGATGTAATCTCAGAACCGATATTTCCACTCCCTAAACCCAACCCTCATACAGTATGTCTATATTGGGAGTGTTGTTTGAGAGGTAAATCGAGTGATAAAAATTCACAAGCAAAAGGCTCCAGCTCAGTGAATTTGTGGTAACATCATATGGTTGGTTACATTGGGTTAAGTTTTTTTGTACAACTGAACACAGCTTATAGATAACTAAACAGAATATGTATGTTTTTTATTTTTATATTTTTACCCCCACATAAGGCCACCCTCATATTAGGACATTCTTAGGACGAGATATCATGGCTGCTAAGGGGTGCATTTTTCAGCAAAACTCTACTAGGGATTGGTGGGATGGGGCTGTCAAGTAGAACTCTTCTACAGTAACTGCCTTGCCTTTTGAGCTGTAAAATTACACATTACATTTAAAACAGATTTTAACAGTTGGATTTTTTTGTAACTTGATCCCACACTGAAAAAACAGCAAGATGCAATGGTAAAAGACATCTGTCTATTGTCTAGCACATATTTCCATAGTTAAACAATGGAAAAACAGCACTGACAGACACAAAAATGTGTTTAGTGTGAACGGACCCACAGAAGTTAGTTCACTAAATCTAACATGATTTTTATTTTGTTTCAAACTACAGTGTTTTAATTTTTATACAAAGATTCATTGGATTTGTATAACTGCTTAGCCGTCATCATAGGGCTTGAAGGCACAGGTTCCATAAATTAAGTCGAGGGAGTTCTCTTGACCTTTACTTCAAATGCCACACTGTTTGAGGTGTACAAGCATAATTAAATGGCACAGTTTTGCTGTCGTCTCATGTTTCCATGCCAATCGCACACCCTATCACTGCTGTTCATTTGCCAAGTTTAAGATGTTGGGGGCAGAGGTTAATGACAGCAACCACCAAAGCTTGAATAATATTGTTTATCTTTGACATTGGTTTTTATCTTGCTGCATGCACACAACTGTAGCCTTTGTTTGGCCACACTATCAGTAATGAGGAGACATTGACGTTGGGTCTTGTTAGTTGCGTACATTGTCAGCAAAAAAAGCTCTCTCTCTGGTTAACGTAGCCCACAATTCACAGTGACATTTAGCCATTAGCTCCATGCTGAATTGGACAAACTAACAAAAGCAGAAGCACAAAACGCAAATCACATCCAATTAAGAGAGGCATGAAATGGTGAAACCCTAGCAGGAGATTTTACAGGCAGCACACGAGGAAAGGTCAAGCTCCAGCAGAACAGGGCACAGTTAGACAACTGATTACGACTAACAAGCTCTTTGCTTTAGTCTGAATTAGCTGCATTACACATAGACACCCCCCCCCCCCCCCCCCCCCCCCCCCCCCCAATTCAGTAATAAACCCATACCATTTGTTAGATGGATCTAAGAAAAGGATTTTTTGCTCCATCTTATTATATCATAAACATGCAGGCCCGGCTTCTGACAGCTTTGTTAGGGTGAGCTGAGTGATATCATAGGTGGGCATTTGGGATGAGGAGGGGTTACTCAGACTACTAATTTAATGTATTTAATTGGCATAACATGGTGTAATTGTCAAAATCACAAGACCCAATATAACTATATTTTACACTTTTCCCCCATATTAAAAATATATTGAAATAAACTGATAAACATGTATGTAATCATATGCACTTAATTAGTTACTATTAATTACTAATCTTAACCAGTAATAGTTCTAAACATAACTAAAATTCACATTATATTCATTAATTTTCTCTTATAGCATAATTTCATGTACCACTGCTTTGAAACCATGGCTGTAGTGAAAAGTGCTTGTGAAATGTTTTACTTGACTCATAATTTTTTGGATTGAAGTAATGGAGGTGGTATAGTATCTCCATAATTAAGAAACAAAATAACACAATACACTTTTAAATAAATTAAAATTATAGCCTTAAAGCAAATTACAAAGACAAATTAGAGTCCCCACGATTGCAAGGATGGAGTGGAAAGAAAAAATATCAACAAGGAAAATAAGGATGGAGTGAAAGGAAATATATTAGATGGAGAGATCAATAACATATATTAATAATCTATAAGAGATGTAAGACATGTGGGCACATAATGTCAGTGTAATCAGTACATTTTCTAGTAATTGTAATAAGCTGTCATTAATTCACATTCATTTCATTGACAGAAAGCAACTCAGCTGCCATTTTAATGGTGGCCAGAGTGGTCCCCCTCCATAAACTGAAGTGTTCTGTATCCTCATAAGTCAGTAAATAAAATATTCCAATATCAAATACATAGTCCAAGTTAGCAGGTCCCTCAGTGCAGTCTATACAGTATATATGCAGCACTGAAAATCTAAACTCTGAAATATTGATGCAGTGGTCCTGTAACTGGTCCCCTGAGCTTGGGCACATTTCAGGGTGGAAACAGCTGGGAACTCTCCCCCAGATGCTCCTACATTACGTTACTCCCTATCTGTGTGTGTTTATGGAGTAGAAGAGCTGAGATTGGCTGTAACATTGGCAAAATGAGGCTAACAAACAGCCTAATGAGGATGTAGCAAAGGGTATTGATATTTTATCAGTGAAACTATATTTGTAAATTAATTTAGGGAACACAAGAATTTGGATGGATGGATGGAAAGTAATGTCATATAAGCACCAAAGGTTATTTTCATGGCAAAAATAGATTAGTTTAAAAAGCAATGACAAACAATAAACAAAAAACTATCACAGCACTGTAAAAAGATGTACAGCCATGGCCAAAAGTGTTGGCAGTGACATAAATTTTGTGTTTCGCAAAGTTTTCTGCTTCAGTTTTTGTGGTGTTGATTCAAATTGTTTCTAGATTATTGTCCATAGTGATCAGATGCATTTTAAATAATTGCAAAAAGCTTCATTGACTTGAAATTAAATATATCCCAAAACCCCAAATTTCACTGTTTTTTGATCCTGGCACAAAATGACCAGCTAACATCATTTCACTAATCATATCAGTAGCACCTGGGAAAGTGTGAACGAGTACTAGTCAAGTGAAATCACTATAATTCTGATTGAATTATAAGAGCAGACTGATTGCTATACAAGTAGGGAAAAAGTGCTTCCACTTATTGTGTTACTGTTAGCAATGGTTACCTCTAAAGAAAGACGTGTAGCCATCATCGCTTTGCATCAAAATGGCCTCACATGCAAGGAAATTGCTGCAAAGAATATTGCACCTGAAAGAACCATTTACCGGATCATCAAGAACTTCAAGGAGAGAGGTTCAACTGCAGTCAAGAAGGCTTCAGGATGTCCCATAGGGTCCAATAAGCAACAGGACCATCTCCTCCTGAGGAGTCAGCTACAGAATCATGTCACCACCAGTGCAGAGCTTGCTCAATAAAGCAGCAGGTTGGTGTGAGTGCATCTGCACACACATTGAGGTGAAGACTTTTGGACAATGGCCTGGTGTTAAGAAGTATAGCAAAGAAGCCACTTCTCTCCAAGAAAACATCAAGGACAGACTCAAATTCTGCAGGAAGTACAAGAATTGGACAGCAGAAGACTGGTGCAAAGTTATCTTCTCTGATGAAGCCCTCTTCCTACTGTTTGGGACATCTGCATATATTGAATGTTTTTGCCAATAAAAGCCTTTAAAACTTATGAAATACTTATCGTTGTTTTCCAGTATACCATAGAAACATGTGAAAAAATTAAGCAGCAAACTTTGCAAAACACAAAAATGCCAATACTTTTGGCCACGGCTGTTTAAGAGATGTAAGACACGTGGAGACAGACAGAATCTCTCATCGACACCGAATTAACAACAGGGAAAACAGAAGCATGCATCCCACAACAGTGCGGTGCGGGACAAGTTTTGATTGCTGAGTTCAGGTACGGGCGGGATGATGTGTGGGTGGAAATGGGAGAAAGAAATGACCCTTGTGACTCCTGCAAAATATATATATAAATCTATTTAAAAAAATAAAATAGATTTATTTAATGTATTTAAGGTAAAGAGTGTTATTTGTGTTATCCGTGTTATCGTAAAAAAATTACGATTTACGGTTGCAAGGTTGATTCATACAAATTCTTCCTTGTGCTCCATGCAGCAGAAAGTCTTAGTGCTATGGATGTTAACACTTTATTAAAGAAAGGTACAAACAAAACTTTGAGACCAACCAAATGTCAATCAAATATTTGGCAATGTTAGTTTAAGAATATTTTCTCTCTCTCTCTCTCTACCTGTTTTTTTTTTTTTTTAATTTTGGATGGGAATTGTAATGAAAATAGCCTATGATAGAAGGAACAGAATCTAATGGGAGTGGGACTGAAAAATTTGTGCTGCCCGCCACCTGCAGGTTTTTGCAGTCGGGAGCAGGACAAAACGTGAAAGTTGCCAAAATATTACATATTTTTTTGCGGGAGCAGGACAGAATCTCTCTGGAGCGGGTCTGAAAAATACATCCAGCACAGACCTCTACTTTATAATCCAGGTCCAGAACTTCACAAACACCCGCAGTGCGATTTTGGGTAGCTGATGTGGAGGGAGTGGGAGATATTTGATAAGAGCGAGCCTGTGATACATTAACAGCAGCCACATGGTCGCGATAGTGCGTATCGTGGCATTGTTTTGTGGTCCGTTCTGCATAATGTGGCAGCTCATTGTTGCTTATCGCGGCCCAGTCGGCACATTTCGCGGCCGGCCTGCTCGGTTCTCCTGATGGACATTCCTCCCATGATTGGCCCAAAAGTGGGATCACCAGGAAAATGCCCGGTATGCCAGATTACCAGTCCAGTCCAGCCCAGCCCTGCCCATATTGCTTTTAACCAATGCACAAATTAGGATTTTTATTTTATTTAAAACTGTTTCCCAAATGTTTGATTGGGTGGGCAAGACCATTTGGGTGGGTTCAGCCCACCCCTGCCTATGCCTACATACGGCCCCATAATCATGTATGATGTAAAAAAGTTAACTAATGAAGTTAATGTTTTAACTTGTCCTTTAAAACTATAAATCTGCTCTTTTAAAATCCTTTTAATATTGATCAATAAATGAACCTAGCAAACAATTACATAGGTTAAAATATGGTTGAAAGTGTTTAAGGTTTGTTTGATATGGATGAGAAACAAAATACACATTTCAGTTTCAAGATATCCTCGAACATAGATGGCAATAATACAAAGCCTATTGGCTCTTGGCAGATATCCCAAGATAAGTAGGTACAGTCCCCAAACACTATTGTGATCCAGTGACCATACAGATCTAAAGAAATAAGGAAAACTAAAAAATGTTGTCCTTATGAGAAGAAATTGTCATTCTGTTCACTCCATGTGATCTTGTGTACAAAAATGTTGGCTAATTTGGTCTGCTATTTTGCTATGGACCCTTTTCACAGACTGTGATGCACATTTCTGCCTTAATTTAGCAGAGTAAATCTCTCTCTCTCTCTCTCTCTCTCTCTCTCTCTCTCTCTATATATATATATATATATATATATACATAAACTACCAGTCAAAGGTTTTTAAACACTTACTCTTTATTATAATTTTTTTCTTCACATTTAAGAAACATAAGAAAGTCATCAAAACTATGGAATAACATAAATGGAACTATAGGAATTGTGTTGTGACTAAACAAAATCAAAACTGTGTTATATCTTAGCATCTTCAAAGTAGATGACCAGTAGTGGATATATCGTTACATATATATTATATTATTTAATGTAAATTTAAAACATTATTATTTGTTATTAATAATATTTTGGCATTAATAATAAATACATAAAACACACACACACACAATCCCAAAAATGTGAAGAAAAATAGGGCCATTAATATCAGTGAAATCAATACATTTTCTAGTAATTGTAATAAGGAGAGCTGTCATTAATTCACATTCATTTAATTGACAGAAAGCAACTCAGCTGCCATTTTAAGGGTGGCCGGAGTGGTGCCCCCCCATAAACTGCTGCTACAACTATGTTATTATA
Source organism: Moxostoma hubbsi (assembly GCA_032164185.1). Lineage (NCBI taxonomy): Eukaryota > Metazoa > Chordata > Actinopteri > Cypriniformes > Catostomidae > Moxostoma > Moxostoma hubbsi. Next base: position 29,253,057 of record JAVLUX010000008.1, read on the forward strand.
TGACTCTGCACAATTACAATGCAACAGAGACATAATATACTGTACTCCAGCAGGATGGCCTGGATTCATCTTATTTTGGAAGGACCCTTTATCTCTCTCACTTGTCCTGCTTCTCTCTTTCTCTCTCTGTTTGTCTTGCACTCCCTTTCTCCCATTCTCCTGGCAGGCTGGCCAGCCATAAGGTGGGGTGGTGCCTGAGGATAATGGCAGCAGAAGGCAGGGGAAGCGGACATCTGGCAAATGCTGCCCCAATATGTTTCTATGAAAGAAGCGAAGAATTTTCAGAAGACATGACGCTTACCCGAACGACAAGCTCGGTGGCAAAAAGAGAAAGATTAAAAATAAATTTAGTTAACAACTTGCCCGTTTCACCCTGCGATGCACATTTCAGTGTGCAAGAACTGAATGCAGCTGCCATTAAGCATTTCGTTAATTAGGAGAAATCATGTGTTGCCTCCTAAAGCTAATTCAGTAAGCACAGATGTGGTTCAGAATTATTTAACCCACTCTCTATTTCTGTCTTCCCCAGTCAATGTGGCAAATTCACTTGCTTCTTTTTTTCTTTCTGTTTCTCTCTTTTTTTTTTGTTGTAGGTAACATATTGTTAATTTGAAATGCAAATGTACTTTTTCCACATCCAATCATGTTAGTTCTAATGAGGTGTAAAATATGTACATTAATGACAGAGTTGTTTAGTTCTAGGGGCGAAGAAATTACTCCTAATCACTGCCTACGTTGTTGAGACAACAAACCACTTCATTCTGCTGGCTCATTAGGTTTAGAGTAGATCATGTTAAGGAAAAAGGCAGGCAGCATACTGAGCTAGCATTGTCTGTCTTCTACCATCTTGATATACTACAACAATAAGAAACATTTTAATGGGATCTGTGGAGGCTCAATCATATTAAAGCTTAAAGTATTTGCAATTTGAATAAAGTGCCATTAACCTACATTTAATAGCGTGTTCTTTTATGTGGTGAAATTACTGTTTAGAGGATTAAGGTGAAAGATTCTTTATGCTTTAGATTCGCTAATTGCACAATTTGGTAGTTACACATGACTAAAAGTAACACTAAAAGTTACTATTCAAATCTAAAGTAACCCCATAACATCAGGTTTTTGTTTACAGAAAAGTGGATGAGAGCATTTCCCTGCAGTTAAAGGCCATTGTCAACTCAAAAATAAACAAACATCTTCCTTTAGTTTTCTGCCAAAATAAAGGGTTAGGTCTTAACCGAGCCACAAAGCTAAGCCACATGAAAGTGTAAATTAATACATGAAGTACAAAAATATATAAAAATAAGTCAAGTCAAGTGGTTTTTATTGTCGTTTCAACCATATACAGTTAGTACAGTACACAGCGAAACGAGACAACGTTGCTCCAAGACCATGGTGCTACATAAAACAACATAGGACAAACACAGAACCACATGAGACTACACCGACTAAATAAAATACCTATATAAAGTGCACGGGCAAACGTGTGCAAAAAGTACGGGACAGTACAATAAATTACTAACAATGAACAGAACAATAGACACAGTGAGATACAGTGCAGCGCCGACCAGTACACAGTAGTGCAAAAGATGACAGTTCCTAAAAATGTAATGTAAACATAACATACTATGACATAGCAGTTATTGAGGTAGCAGCCAGTTATAAAGTGACAGTAATTAAAGTGCAACTCAGGACACGTGTGCGTGTATGTCAAACCAGTCTATTGAGGAGTCTGATGGCTTTGGAAGAAACTGTTACACAGTCTGGTCGTGAGGGACCAAATGCTTCGGTACCTCTTGCCAGACGGCAAGAGGGTGAAGAGTTTGTGTGAGGGGTGTGTGGGGTCGTCCACAATGCTGGTGGCTTTGCGGATGCAGTGTTTTTTGTAAATGTCTTTGATGGAGGGAAGAGAGATCCCGATGATCTTCTCAGCTGTCCTCTGATATAATGATAATACACAAAACATATTTCCATAATAATTTCTTAACAATAACTTGGTTTCAATGAATAATGATGAAAAGTGGGCTGAGATAAAAATAGGTCACAGTGAACAGATGTAAAGGTGATGTGAATATGTTTTCCCCCTCTATGTTTTATTATATCTATATTTTTTATTTATTCTGGTTCTCTTCACATCTGAGGACTCAGATGTGAACACCATTTCTTGAACAGTATTTCTATTGGAACTATATGTTTGCCCATTTTAAATGTTAAAAATCATATTGCAGTTCAAATCACAATTGCAATATTTTTTAAATTAATCACAATTAGATTTTTGATCCAAATCGTTCAACCATAACTGTATGGTAGAAATACATCTATTACAATATAATAATACAGAACGTGTAATCAGTAATTTTTTTCATGTTGCACAGGCCAATATGGTTGTTACCTTGGAGTTGTACAGACATCTAGCAATGTGGATGAAGCATCAAGTAAAAGCAAGATTTTCATTTATGAACACCATTGTAGACATTTGCTATTCACATTCAGCCATGATTAATTTATTCTGCCTAACATTGGTTAAAATGAGTAGTACTCTGGTGGTCATGTGATTTCACATTTTGCTCTCATCATGGGACCTGCTCCATGAATGATAAGCTACTAACTGGAGTCTTCATCTCTTATGAGTGTACATGATTAATTTAAACATATTTTTCAAAAGTTCTTTTAATTTTTTTGTGTGTACAAGAGTATATTCAGAGTTTAAAAAGTATAATCAATAAACATGGTTTAAGTACAACACGAGATCCAAGGAAAAGAAGGAATCAGTCAGAGTATTTTTTAGATTATATATGAATTTAGACTATTTTGTGCAACAAAACCAACAAGTTCAAACATTCCAAACTCCAGATCAAATTAACCCTATAGCTACTGTTTGTCTGTTTTTTCACAAGCAACTGTGTTATGAAAAAACAGTCCCTAAGCAATACCCTACTTTTCTTAGAGCCTTAAAAAAAAATTCAAAGTTAGTGGGTCAAACCAGGATGCTTAACACGTGGGACTGTCCAGTAGTCTTTTGTTAGCATTACGCATGTCATGGATGTTCCTTAACATCTCACAGCTCATGTGCTCATTATAAACTCCAGTAGAAGAAAAACGAATGTGTGGACATGGTCACACATCATTAGATGGAGATGAGTTCAGTGGGCTTTGTGTGACTGGCAGCACTGCCAATGCGCTCTGTCTTTGTTTGAGATGGATGTCTAAGAAAACAGAGGAATCTTTAACAAGCAGAAGATTGACGGCTCCAAATGAAGAGACCACAAATGTGATGTATGTTTAGTACCTGAGTAGTTACTTGTAGTAATTGAACATTATACTCTGTCAACACAGTATACTGTATATGCAGGGCTTTTATGCACCTTTTTTAAAGGGAGCACCAGTGCAAACAACTTATTATTTCAGGTTAAAGTTTTTATTTAAAAAAAGTTGTAAAGTTTTAAGGGGACACAGGCTAAAATCCTGACCTACTACATAATTTTTTGCAAACAAACTAAGAAAATGTAAACTGAAATTGAAAGCCTTTGTTATTTTCATTGTATAGAAAAGAGCAGCTTACACATTTTGATATCTCCTTTTGTGTTCCAAAAAATCATAATATACAATACGGTTGCATTTGGTAACATTAATTAAAGGAGCAATATGAAATCAATTGTTTAAAATTGTACTACAGTCCAAATTCAAAATATTGGAGAGAGTTGTCTCCCCTGCCCCCTCCTACCCAGACTCCAAGCTCACCTGGGTTGCAATGTTAAGGACACGCAACAGGAACAAGCAAACTGACAATGGCAAGCTGAAATGAGCCTTACCGTGCGTTCAGATTAGAGGCGGCGAGAGCATCAAATCGACCGGAAGTCATTCATTTTCTATGACAGCCAGCGTCTCTCGGCGGCGAGAAGCGGCACGGCGAGTCTTGGGTGGTGTGAGTGTCAGAGGAAAGTTCAAGTGCAGCCAACATTATGGTAATGAGCTTTGACGCGGTTCGTTGACAACCTATTGGAATATAGAAGAAAGAAACTGATTATTGCCGTTGCGGGTTTTCCCGTAATATTTGATCTGTCTCTGTTTGCTTACAGGGATATAAATAAAATAAAAAAAACGATGAGTGGACAAAGGTGTCTGAAATTGTTGGTGTGCCAGGTGAGTTGATGAAGTGGATATTATGGTGTATATAATATTATATAATAATATATTAAAATATTTAATGAGGATATACGCTACTTGTGATATGTCGCCAAAAAGAAACCGGTCGACATGTCTGGATGTTTTGTGGCCCCTTTAAATATAGTTCACAAAACAAAGAATTCTCAACGAACGTTGCCACCTATTTCAAATACGTCAGAGCGTTCACAAATTTTCGATAGCGTTGTTGGCAGGGCAGCCAGAGCGAATTTTAACTCTCTTGCCGCCTCTGGTATGAACGCAAGGTAAGGCTCATCGCTTGCCATTGTCAGTTTGCTTGTTCCTGTTGTGTGTCCTTAACACGTTGATCAGCTAATGTATTCATTTGCAGTGTTTTTATTGTTTGCAAATTATAAACCAGCTCATGTGGATTTTTTTATAACTCTGTCAACTAGCTAGATGTTTTGCTCTCTTTCATGGCTGCAGCGCGCTGTGTTTGCCTGCTAACTTGATTCAAATCTTGCAACACAGGTGTCGAAATACTATTGAGAAATTCCGGCCTTGAACGGACATTTCAAAGTAGAATATACTGGCTGTAGCATTGTTTTCAGAGAAGCCAGTATTTCAACTTAGCATGTTTCCTAAATCTCTGATAACATATTATGATAATTTCATGCTTTAGTACAGTAAATATATTACATATTGCACCTTTAATGCAATTAGTTAACATGAGTTTATTTACGGCATTTATTTAAATTGGGTTATGTTAAATTCTATATCCACAAATACATTATTTACATTTAAAGTTTAACATTAACCAAGATTTATAAATGATAAATTATTCATTGTTAGTTTATGATACCAAATGCATTAACACATAGAACATTACTGTAAAGTGTTGTTATAAAGAAGAGAACCCGATTTTTCCTAAACTGGGCACCTGATGGGTTAGACCTTTTCTTATCCATTTGTGTTGATATGGCTCTCGAGCATGAATAATAACCACTGTCAACCAATCAAGACTAAACTAATTCACCTTGGGGGTGTGCAGACTGTCTGGTTTTATATTATCCATCAAATCACTTTATTGTCACACTACTGTGTACACGAGTGCAACAGTAGGTGAAAGTCTTGTGTGCAGTTCCGAGCAACATTGCAGTAATGACAGTGACGAGACATAAACCACTTTACAATAAACAACATATTTACACAAAACAATTTACATATCAAATGTACCGGTATTACTGTACACCAGTGGTTCCCAACCTTTTTCCATGGGGGCCCCCCCATGTACATATTTAACAATCCGTGACCCCTCCCCCCCATATATTTATTGATTCAAAAAGAAAATGCTATGCACATAAACACACACACACACACACACACACACTGTATATAGTAACTAAATTTAGTTTTAAGTTTGATTAACTCCTCTCCAATATTATGCGGCTTTTTTGCCTTGGCAATCAACAGCGAACACTCAAAGGAACACTTTAGTGGCCTTCTGTAAATCACTACCTGCTCTTTTGAATACTTTTCTGATGTCTGTCGATCTTTTTGACAGAGCCATCTCTTCTCTCTAAGAATTCCTTATCTTTGCCGATTGTCTCTGGGTGCTTCGTTTCCTGGTGTTTCATCTTGCTTGGTTTCATGCTGTCGTTTGCCAGTTTTTCACCACAAAAGACACATTCTGGCCGAGACTTGTCTTGGCCTTCAATAAAACGTCTCGGTTACGTATGTAACCTCCGTTCCCTGATGGAGGGAACGAGACGTCGTGTCGAAGAAGCGACACTAGGGGTCTCTCTTGAGCGCCGAAAGATACCTCTGATCTATGAAAAAAGGCCAATGAGAGTTGGCGAACAGTATTTGCATACTCCGCCTCCGGATACGGATATAAAGGCGAGAGAAATACGCTCGTTCATTCAGGATTTTTCTGAGGAGCCGGGAGTGTTCCAGGCATCTCAGCGGCTCGGCTCAGCGACGTGGCCGGGAAGACACGACGTCTCGTTCCCTCCATCAGGGAACGGAGGTTACATACGTAACCGAGACGTTCCCCGTCTGTCGCTCACTTCGACGTCGTGTCGAAGAAGCGACACTAGGGGTCCACTTCAAAACTCGCCATGCGCTGAGCCGTGTACGTGTACTGCTGACACAGAAGCGGGCAGGTATTTTGCACGTGCGCAAGCGACCAACTGTGTTCAGGCTGCACGTACTCTTCCCCAATGCCCCGAAAAAGCGTCAGCATCCTTTTGGTTACCCTAGGGGGGAACAAGGTGACGCTCCCAACTAGGGAACGGGCCAAGCCTGGCTGGGCCTCTTTTCTCTCTATGTTTTCTCGGAATAGAGCAAGAGCAGCCGGGGCCCTTACCGCATCGAGGGAAGGGGGTCTTATTCCAAATTCCTATTCTTAGGGGGAAAAGACCCTGCGGAGGCCACACCCGCCCAACAGGGGAGGTAAAGGTGGCAAAATACATCACATGGCCACTTAGGCATGTGGAAGGAAATGGCACGGTGGTAGATCCAACCTCAAGGAGGGGGGAGTTGCTACAACACGGCGACCGGAGGGCAGCGAAGGACTGCCTAAGGGAGACGCGGGTCAGCTCGTAAGGTGACCGTGCCGCGGAAATACACACAGGAGGAGTCCCGTAGGAGGCCTGATCTGTGGAGCACTTATTCCAGTAGGGGTAGCCGGAGGTACCCGTAGTGGACTGGACCAGCACGTTCCTCCGATGAACTGCTGCGGGTCCGAAGTGCTAGGGAGGAATCAACCAGGGACCTGGGTCCTCTGGGGCAAAAGCGCACTGTTTTGCCTCGGCAGAGGGAAACGGCGCTGGAACAAGCGGTTCACCCGGTCAGATCGTCGACGTGTACCGAGTTCTACGGGCTCGGACCTGAGAGAACACGGGACGAGACTGACTCAACCCTGAGATCATAAGGGTGTTAGGTGCTGCCCAGCCCGCAGCTCTGCGAATGTCTGCTAGGGAGGTGCCCCTCGCCAGTGCCCATGAGGATGTCACGCTCCTAGTGGAGTGGGTTCGAACCCGTAAGTGGGGGGCATGGCCTGGGTGTGATAGGCCAACTGAATGGCATCCATCACCCAGTGAGACACCTCTGTTTGGAGACAGCGTTCCCTTTCTGCTGGTCCTCCAAAGCAGACAAAGAGCTGCTGAGAGCGCCTGAAGCTCTGGGGGCGGTCCAGGTAGGCACACAAGGCACGTACCGGACACGACAGTGAGAGGGGCTGGGTCTGCCTCCTCCCGGGGCAGCGCTTGTAGGTTCACTACCTGATCTCCAGAGGGCATGGTAGGAACCATGGGCACATAGCCCAGTCGAGGTCTTAGGATCACATGAGTATCTGCCGGACCGAGCTCCAGGCAAGTGTCGTTAGTAGGGGACGCTTGCAGGTCCCCGACCCTCTTGATGGAAGTGAGCGCAATCAGCAGGGCCGTCTTTTCAGGAGAGGGCCCTGAGCCAACTGATTCTAGCGACTCGGGGGGGATCTCTGAAGACCGGCAAGGACCACCGAGAGATCCCCAGGAGGGGAACAGGTTTGGCCAGGAGGGGTTTTTAACCTCCGGGCACCTCTTGGGAACCTGACGATTAAGTCGTGCTTACCCAGAGAGTTGCTGTCTACTGGGTTGTGGTGAGCTGCAATAGTGGCAACATACACCTACGAGGTGGATGGGGACAGCCTCCCCCCCAACCTCTCCTGTAGGGACAGGAGCACTGACCTAACTGCGCACCTCTGTGGGTCTTCTGCCCGGGAAGAACACCAATTCACGAACAGACGCCATTTCAGGGCGTAGAGTTGCCTGGTAGAAGGGGCTCTGGCTTGGTTGAACGTGGCTACGACCGTGGGTGGTAGACCAGCTAGATCTTCCGCATCAGGGACCAGACGTGGAGGTTCCAGAGGTCTGGGTGCGGATGCCAGAGCGTGCCCCGTCCCTGAGAAAGAAGGTCCTTCCTCAGGGGAATTCGCCAGGGAGGGGCTGTCGCAAGGAGTATGAGGTCCGAGAACCAGGCCCGGGTGGGCCAGTAAGGAGCCACGAGAGTGACTTGCTCCTCGTCCTCCCTGACCTTGCACAGCACCTGTGCGAGAAGGCTCACTGGGGGGAATGCGTACTTGCGCAGCCCCACCGGCCAGCTGTGTGCCAATGCATCTGCCCCGAGGGGAGCCTCTTAACGGGCGTACCAGAGCGGGCAGTGGGAGGTCTCTCGGGAGGCAGAGGGGTCTACCTGGGCCTTGCCGAACCGTTCCCAAATCAGCTGCACCGAGTGGGGGTGAAGCCTCCACTCTCCGCCAGACAAGCATTGTCATGACAGCGCGTCCGCTATCACATTGGGGTTGCCGGGGATGTGAGTGGCACGCAGCGACTTGAGTCGGTGCTGGCTCCAAAGGAGGAGACGACGGGCGAGTTGTGACATGTGACGGGAGCATACGCCGCCTTGGCGATTTATGTACGCGACCGCAGTGGTGCTGTCCGACCTGACTAGGATATGTTCGTCCCGAATTAACGGGAGAAACTTCCGCAGGGCAAAAAGGACGGTCAACAACTCGAGGCAGTTGATGTGCCAACGCAGCTGGGCCCCTTTCCAACGGCCTGAGGCTGCGTGCCCGTTGCATACGGCGCCGTGGCGCCATGCTCGTCTCGGGACTCGGGTCTGGAGCCAGTGTTGGAGCGGTCTCATATGCATCAACCCCAGCGGCGCGACCGCCGCGGAGGACGCCATATGCCCCAGGAGCGTCTGGAAAAGTTTTAAGGGGACCGCTGTGCCTGGCCTGAAGGCGGCGAGGCAGTTCAACACTGACTGGGCACGCTCGTTGGTGAGACGTGCCGACATTGAGACCGAGTCTAACTCCATCCTGAGAAAAGAGATGCTCTGAACTGGAGTGAGCTGGCTGTTTTCCCAGTTGACCTGAAGCCCCAGACGGCTGAGGTGCCTGAGCACCTGATCTCTGTGGGTTTTGCATAGTAACTCTCGTGAGAGGACAGAGACAGGCCAAAGGGGAGGACTTTTACTGATACACCTGACCCCCGAACGCAAACCGCAGGTAGGGGCGGTGTCGGGGCAGGGTGGAGACATGAAGTACGTGTCCTTCAGGTCTACCGCTGCGAACCAATCTAGATGCCGGACGCAGGTTAAGCGTGAGCATTTTGAATGGGAGTTTGTGCAACGCTCGGTTGAGAACTCGCAGGTCCAAGATTGGTCATAAGCCGCCGCTTTTCTTGGGTACGATGAAGTAAGGGCTGTAGAAACCCATCTTCATCTCGGTTGGAGGGACAGGCTCTATCGCGTCTTTGGCCAGAAGAGTCGCGATTTCCGCGCGCAGGGAGTGGGCATGTTCGCCGTGTACTGCGGAAAAGCGGACGCCCATGAAGGGGGACGGGGGCCTGGCAAACTGAATTGCGTAACCGAGTCGGATGGTCCGGGCCAGCCAGCGAGACAGGTTGGGAAGTGAAAGCCACGCGTCCAACCTCTGCGCTAGGGGCACCAAAGGGACGATTAATTTGACGTACCCGGCGGGGCTTCGCAGTGGGGCGGAGCAGGTAGGGCAGCGTTGGGCGGCGACGGGGCGACCCGCAGCTGAGGTGCTGAGAAAAGACTCAAAGCACTTACCTTGCTCCGCACACCCGGCAGGGGGCGGGTTAGCGACTGAGGAGGAGGTCCTGGGTAGGCGTCCTCTAGACTCGTCGGAACCGGCCGGCCGGGGGACAGTCGTGGGGCTGAAGACGGGTGGTCCGTGTCCAGGAAGCCAGGACTGTTGATATCTGGGGGCAAAGTGCCGTGAGAACGGCATTTGCGGGCCAGCCTCCGGAGCTAACATCTTGGTCCCTGGGTTGAACGTCTACGGACAGCCTGGGAGCCTTCCGGGTCCTCGAGGGGGTCCGTGAGACGGGGGCGTCCGTTCCCTGCAGCGTGCTCGACGCTGGGGCTGAGAGCTGGGCCCGGGTTGAGGCGGAGCAGGGTGTTTCATAGCCGCAGGGGACGCCCGTCGGCGAGCAGACGGGGCATGGCCCATGGCGGCAAACTTGCCGTGGGGCAGGATGTGCAGTGGCCTCCGTCTGCCTCACCGCTGAGGACTGCTGGGCAGAGTCGTCAACGGTGGCGCCGAATGGACGGAGCTGGGAGACGGGGGTGTGAGAGAAGGTGTGCCTTGTCTGCCTCCCGCATTTCGACCAGGTCCAGTCCACAGGTGTGTTTCTGGACCACAAGGGGTGGCCATCGCCTGTTCGAGTGCCAGCGCTTCTGACCTCCGTGGCCCGGGGGCGCGGTTGGTCATCCAGCGCAGTTCCTGCAGCACATCAAGAACAGGACTACCCAAGGTGCAGGTTTTGAAGTGCCTTGGCCTGGCATTGGTTGCAGGAAGGGCCGTGGCGTGCAGAGTGGAAGCGGTCTGGGACCGTTCCACCGCGAGGGTAGTGAGAGCGGAGGAGCGAAAAAGCCTTGGCTTAGCTCAACTCGTCGTGCACGTCCGGGAAGAAGGGAACGGGGGGGGGGGGCGTGGCTGTGAGCGGCGCACCTGCCCGCGGAACCGATCAAGTAGCCCGGGAAAGCATAGCGGATCTCCGTGCGTCAGGCTCAGGCTGGGCGGCAGACCCGAAGGTGGCGGCCCAGGCGAACGATCAGCATCCGATGCCGCTGTAACGCTCTCCGATGCAGCGGTGATGTCATCCAATTCTGAGGCAAGCAAGCGTGCCGGGGAGGCGGGCGGTTCGAGGGGGTTTACCCGGCGAACAGAGCCCGTCATATTCCCCAAATCGCCTTCATCGCCCGCAGCGCCTGCGCCGATCCCGTAGGAAGAAGGCGGAGCGCGGGGGGCGGTTGAAGTGGCTTTCTCTCACTACAAAAGAAAGCTGTGCGACCGCAATGCTATAACGGCCATGTTCTCACACTGAGAAGATGAACCATTGGAGAGAATACTCATCCCGAGCTCAGACGGAAGCAAGCAAGCAAGCGTGCCGGGGAGGCGGGCGGTTCGAGGGGATTTACCCGGCGAACAGAGCCCGTCATTGTCCCCAAATCGTGTTCATCGCCCGCGGCGCCTGCGTCAATCCCGTAGGAAGGAGGCGAGGCGCGGGGGGCGGCTGAAACGGCTTTCTCTCATTACAAAAGAAAGCCACACGACCGCAATGCTAGCAAACAAGCGTGCCGGGGAGGCGGGAAGTTCGAGGGGATTTACCCGGCGAACAGAGCCCGTCATTGTCCCCAAATCGTGTTCATCGCCCGCGGCGCCTGCGTCAATCCCGTAGGAAGGAGGCGAGGCGCGGGGGGCGGCTGAAACGGCTTTCTCTCACTACAAAAGAAAGCCACACGACCGCAATGTTGCCATGGCTATGTTCTCGCACTGAGAACATAAACCATTCATAAAACACTGCTTGCATGTGATCGCAGCCCAGGCATGCAAGATAGTGTTTTATGACCGAGAGAGGTGGGGAGAAAACACCGCATCCAGAAACTACACAGGGGCGGAAATTACATCTTTAAAAAGACGCGTCCTGAAAAGGACGTTCAACGCCGCTGTGTAATGCTCTTTCAGAGAAATAAACTCTTTTATGGAGAGAATCACTCTTTCAACTCTTAACTCTGCGCTGTCGAAGCGCCCAGGGGCAAACTGCACGCCGGCAGTGAAGAGAAAAGCCGCTGTAGTGCACCGTAAATCCAACAGCAAAGCAGAGCGTCAGAGGATCAGAAGCAGGATCAGTTGTGTTACTCGCAGCTGACTGCATACACACGACCATCGGCTCCGAAGAAAATTACTGAATGAACGAGCGTATTTCTCTCGCCTTTATATCCGTATCCGGAGGCGGAGTATGCAAATACTGTTCGCCAACTCTCATTGGCCTTTTTTCATAGATCAGAGGTATCTTTCGGCGCTCAAGAGAGACCCCTAGTGTCGCTTCTTCGACACGACGTCGAAGTGAGCGACAGACGGGGAACCAAAATTAATGTAGTTTTTGTCATAGTGTCTTAACTTTTTCTTCGCCTCTGATGAAAAATCACCGCATTTACGTTTCTCTGCCATTTTCCCTTTGATTTTGCCGTTACTATGACAACAAGCACATTGGGCAAGTGACGTGTGCGCGCAAAATTTAAATAATTATTTTATATAAGAGATCATTTTTGACTGCCTTATCTTGGCATTGTAAGGATATGATTTTTTTTTTAAAAACTTTGAAAAAATATTTTTATATAAAATTATTAGTGGAACATTTTATGCATCTTTATTCACCTCAAAGCATATCCGCTCCCGCACCCCCCTGTGAACTCTGGCGCCCCCCTAAGGGGGGCGTGGACCCCAGGTTGGGAACCAATGCTGTACACAATACACACAATGTAGAATACACATACACTAGATAAGGGTATATATATATATATATATATATATATATATATATATATATATATACACTAATTGAATTGGGAGCGAGAATATATTTGACAGAATGAAGATTAATAAAGTGCAGTGCTGATTGTTGATCGTGAGAAATCATGTGTTCAAAAGTCTTATTGCTTGTGGGAAGAAGCTGTCATGTAGTCGGCTGGTGCGGGTCCTGATGCTGCGATACCGCCTGCCTGATGGAAGCAGTGAGAGCAGCCCATAACTCGGGTGGCTGGAGTCTCTGATAATCCTCCGAGCTTTTTTCACACACCGTCTGTTATATATATCCTGGAGGGAGGGAAGCTCACCTCCGATGATGTTTCTGGCCGTTCGCACCACCCTTTGCAGGTCTTTGCGGTTGTGGGCGGTGCTATTGCCGTACCAGGCGGTGATGCAGCCAGTCAGGATGCTCTCTACAGTGCTGGTGTAGAACCGTGTGAGGATGTGTTGGTTCATTCCAAACTTCCTCATCCGTCTCAGGAAGAAGAGGCGCTGGTGAGCCTTCTTCACAACGGCCTCAGTGTGGACGGACCATGTGAGTTCCTCAGTAATGTGGACACCGAGGAACTTGAAACTGCTGACTCTCTCCACCGGTGCTCCATTAATGGTGATGGGGCTGTGTTCTCTGTCTTTCTTCCTGAAGTCCACCACAAGCTCCTTGGTTTTACTGACGTTGAGGGAGAGGTTGTGCTCCTGACACCAGCGTGTCAGAGTATGCACCTCCTCTCTGTAGGCTGTTTCATCATTGTCAGTGATCAGACCTACCACCATCGTATCGTCAGCAAACTTAATGATGGCATTGGAGCTATGTGTCACCACGCAGTCATTGTGTAAAGGGAATACAGGATTGGGCTGAGAACACAGCCCTTATACTTAACGATTTCACACAAACCAGAAATACATGAAACAATATGTCTGTGAAACTATATTCACAGTATTATGAATGGATTGTGTTTTATTTTGTTACGTTTTGTAGTGTGACTTATTTTCATTACAAAGTTAGAGGTGCACTATTTGATAGATTCCCCCGCTCCCCCTACCTCGGTCTTCCAGTGGTTTGACCTGAACTACCCCCTCCCCATCTCGTACTTCTGAGTGGGAGAACTTCCCAGGTATAGCCTGCCTAGCTCACAAAAAATAAAATAAAACTAGAATCAGGGCGTCCGCTCCGACAAGGTTAATTGACCCACAGTAACAGATGGTGACATGATATAATTGACTTGACGTGCAAATGAGCGATAGAAAACTGATTGCACAAATGTGACCATTCCGAAATAATTTGCGCCCCTGGCATTGCGGCAAGATGCCGCCCTGGGCGCTTGCCCATGTCGCCTATACCTAAATCCGCTAGTGTATGATCATATGAGTTTCACGAGTTTGCCTGCCCATATAATCTGAGTAACAAAGCGAAAACGTGCAGTAGCCTATGTGGCTTGCTGTCCGCAATGGAGGGGCTCGAGAAAGAGGCTCAACTCGAGCGCTAAATTTAGACCGATATTTCTGCCACAATGTTTTAGTATTTTATTATTATTATTATTATTATTATTATTATTATTATTATTATCATCATCATCATCATATTTACCTGCAATTATCAAGCTATTTATTTTTTTGCATTCAATACCACTTGGCTCAAAAAGTTTAAATGGGTAGTAGGAGTTATTAATTTATTCATACTTAAGTATGTGATGTGATGGCAAGAGGAAATAAACAGGCATTTCACCTCTTGAAGGTGTTGTTAGAAGACTTTTGCTGTTTTAGCAATTTTCACAACGCACATGACTTGAAAGCATTGTTCTTTATTTAATGAAAAATTTTGCCTGCTGTAGTAATGAAACCAACCAACAACAGAACTCTGTCCGAAGCCACACCAAAAGCATAATTTGAGCAATTTACATAGTAAGCCGCTGATAAATGTCATAAAAATTACAATCATAGAATTTTTGATTATATGTACTTTTCTACTTCACTTTTATGTTGCAAGTCTTCTGTGTTTCAACAATGTTGATGGCAGATTTTGTTTTGATTCGTTAAGTCATGTTTAGCCTTAAGCAAATGTTTTTGCCTCCACTACCCCTTCTTTAGCAAGCGTCAACAGGAGCCAAAACAAAGTGCTTTTGGCAAAAATAATTGTATGTGCACAAAAATAAACACATAAATAAGTAAGTAAATAAATAAATAAAAGAATGGAATGTCAAAAAGTGGTAATGTCAAACATTGGTCTCTCTGTAGAAAGTATTCAGTTTTGAACCAAAAGATCAATGCATTAAGAAGAGATTTGCATAACCTTTGATTTGTAGTGTAAATATTGCCCAGTTTAAACATAGACAGCCAAATTGAGCTTATTTCTCTGGGATGGTCTATACCATTTTTCTTTTCCTTTTAAACATGATTCATGAAACAATGGCAAAGATGGCCATATCCTCTCTCTAAAATCTATACCTTATTTCCATACCGTACAAACCATTGAGGTACTAAAAGGCACTCTTCCAATGTTGCATATGCTATTGTGTATTTTTAATGGTTAAAGGGAACTATTCATATTGCATATGATTTTCTCCCTGTAATCCTGCACACAGCATATATTTTCTGACAAATGCTATGAGCTAGCCAGTGACCGCCATGAGCTCTACATCTGTTTAGTCTCATTACTATTCCTAGTGCCCAAAGCTACACATTCCCCAGTCACCCAAAGACTCAGATTGAGGCTAGGCTAGCCAGCACTGACAATTTACATTCCCTCTTATTGTTTTGTCTGAGCCATCGGGCTAATCCCTCTAGCAACAGCTGTCCTTTAGCATCATAGATGCTAACTTCCCCTTTGACAAAAACAAAACAGGATCATCAGTGTCAACAACAATTTACCAAAAGCTATGGCTAACATCTTCTAACCACTTCAGGCTGATACTTTAAATCAACAAACGCCACTGTGCACTCATTTGTGTACAAATGGAGTTTTTCCATTGTAAAGAAGCTCTGCGTCATTATGCCTCTTGAACTTGATCAGCATACGAGAGACATGGAAAGTGGAAAACAATGTGAGTGAGGCAGGAGAGAAAAGAAAAGAAATCTGTTAATTAATAAATCCTGGCTAAAAAGGGCTTGGATGTTCATTGGAATAGGCCTGAAGAGACACTGACAGACACTGGGAAACCTGAGAGTTGAAATGCCATGCATGGCCAATCCACAGTCTTCTTTATACACAATGCATCTATCACAAAGCGCTTGAGAGCCACCCGAGCAGTGAAGGGCTGGGACTCATGGAATGACCTTTGTGACCTACATCTACCCTGACACATAAGTGCTCAGCTAAGTTCAACAGCCACTTGGAAAAGCAGGCCAGCTGAAAGAAGGCACTAATTAGGGTGGGGAACATGGATGACAGAGTCCCTCAAGAGCTGGCACACAGTATGAGTGTATACTGAACCTTGTCATGTAGGTCAGTTTAAAGCTTTTAGCAAAGCCATGCATATTAATCTACCATTTTTCTCTCTCTCAAACACACACACAAAATTACAGGAGGCTCTGGAGGCTTTGGAGGAATTAACTGTGGGTTGTTTCTAAAAACATATGCATTGCAAATTGAGATTACTGCTAGATACCTGTAGCATTCTTATGCTAGTGCCCAAATAAAGGTCCATATGTTTGGAGAATGTTTGAAAAGGACCTAATCATGTTTAAAAACTGAACACACGCTCCACCTGTCTAACAATTTTCTTCCTTTTTGCTATATTATATTACATTTGTATAGAATACATATATGGCCCCAAAAATGTAAACACTATGGCCACACTTAAAAACGTATTCACACCTTTGCATTCTGGTGAAGATTTTTGAAAGAATTTTGTTAAGTTTCAAATTATTTATCCACATATATTGTTCTTAACTAAATGTAAAACCCCAATTCTGAAAAGTTGTGACAGTATGGGAAATGTTAGTAAAATTCTGCACACTGAAGGAGTCCCCATTCAATTCGAAGCTGAAGACCTGCATAATGGATGAATAGGGGAAAATTCTGCTTGCTAAGATTAACAAACTTGTGTCTTCAGTGCCCAAAAGCTTAATAAGTGTTATTAGAAGAAATGGTGATGTTATAGAGTGGTACAATTTTTTGACTGTGGTATATTTTGATAAATAATCTCATCCCTGTTTTTAAAAGATTTCACTTCAAAGCAATACCTAAATATGTGTAATATTATTTTTTCAAAAATCCATGAGAATAATATTACTCCAATAAGAGAATTAATCATAATTCCCTTATTAAAGCTAATTCCTTACAATAGAAATTGTGAGTGGATACACCAAGATGTTGTATTATGATTTTACTGGTGGAGAATTTTATTCAGACAAATAATCTAGTTATTTGTCATTTATCTAATTTAGAATGGTTGCCGAACATGACTAATTGCATTATAAATTTCCTTATTTAATAATGTGGAATAAGGACAGTTTAATTTAGTTCACAGCTCACATATTTCGAGACCCTAAATTTAGCATACCAAATATCCTTACATGTAATGGTGTGAGAATTAGGGCAATTTAACAGTTCTCTCCTAAATGTCGCATACCAAATATCTCACATTGTCACTGATGGCTAAAGCCTACAGTGCTGCTGTGACATGCCGTTTCCGCCTTGCACACCATGGCACTCCTGCAGGTGCACCAAGCCAAGGAACTAAGAGAACTACAAGAGGGTAGTCCTGACACGGGACTAATGCAGGAGCTGCGCTCGCCCTCCGAGCGACGAAGGTCATGGCTCGTGCTCTTGGGCAGGCAATGTCCACCCTGGTGGTCCAGGAACATCACCTTTGGCTCAACCTGGTCGAGTCGCGAGAGGCCGACAAGGTTAGTTTCCTTGACGCCCCCATCTCGCAGGTTGGGCTGTTTGGCAACACTGTTGGAGACTTTGCCCGGCAGTTTTCAATGGTAAGGAAGCAGATGGAGGCCATACAGCATAACCTTCCCCAACGGAGCCACAGACTCGTCTCCCTGTGTGTCCCCCTGCGGCGGCAACACCAGCTCCACCACAGTCCACCCCAGACCAAAGCAGACCAATCCCTCCCCCGCTAGAGGTTCGGGTGGAGAATCCTTTGTTTCATTTGACTTTTGTTTTGCCATATGCCTGAAGGGCTGCGGTACCCACATTTTCCATAAAAGAGCAGTTTCCTCATTCCCTGGGCTCTGTTTCCAGTCTCCATGGCTATCATGATCACGACCGGCAGTCACCGGCTCTCTTTGGCAGGTATGGCTTCCTGGAGCCATGCCCCCCACTTCCGCGCACCCAGCCATGGCACAAACCCACCCCCACTCCACGGGCTTCGAGGACGAAGATCATCCTCCCCTGTCCCAAGCTGTTCCAGGAGCGGTCACAAGAAGCCAGGTAAGTGCTTTGATGTCTGTAGACTCGAGAGGCCCCATCTGCTGGTATGTCTGACACGGTAGTCCCTTTGGTCCCTCTCACACGGAGCTTGGGGACATGGCTCGGGCATCGCTGCCTTACGCGTGGAGATAGCCACCCTTCTACGGAAGGACGCGACAGAGCCTGTCCCTCCATCCGAGATGAGGAATGTGTTTTACAGCCCCTACTTTATCGTACCCAAAAAGGTGGCAGGTTGCGGCCTATCTTGGACCTGCGAGTTCTGAACCGTGCTCTGCACAAACTCCCGTTCAAGATGCCGTTCAAGACGCACATTTTAGCGCGTGTCCGGCATCAGGATTGGTTCGTGGCGGTAGACCTGAAGGATGCGTACTTTCCGTGGCATCTGTTTTCTCGGTATGGAGTTAGACTCGTTCTCGATGACAGCACGCCTCAACAACGAGTGCGCACAGTCGGTGCTGCACTGTCTGCATCCGTTCAGACAGAATATACTGGTCCCACTGAAATCCTTTCAGAGGCTCCTGGGGCATATGACATCCTCAGCGACGGTCACGCTGCTCGGGTTGATACATATGAAACCACTTCAGCACTGGCTACAGACCAGAGTCGAGAGACGAGCATGGCGCCACGGCACATACCACGTTCTCGTTATGCAGGCTTGTCACCATCTATTCAGCCCCTGGTCAGACCTAGCATTCCTACGGGCAGGAGTTCCCCTAGGCCAGGTCCCCAGCCGTGTCTTGGTTACGACAGATGCCTCCCAGCATGGCTGGGGTGCCGTGTGCAACAGGCACTCAGTCACCGGCCCTTGGACCGGCCCGCAACTGTATTGGCACATCAACTGACTGGAGTTGATGGTGATACTACTTGCCCTGAGGAGGCCACTGCCGTTGATCCAGGACAAGCATGTGTTGGTCTGGATGGACAACACAGCGACGATTGCGTACATCAACCACCAAGGTGGTTTACACTCTTGTCGAATGTCACAACTCTCCTCCTTTGGAGTCAACAGCGTCTCAAGTCGCTGCGGGCCACTCACAACCCGGGCCACCTCAACAGCACAGTGGACGCACTGTCGTGGCAGGTTATGCTCAGGGGAGGGTGAAGACTCCACCCTCAGGCGGTCCAGCTGATCTGGAGCCGATTCGACCAAGCACAGGCAGACTTCCCCAGAATCCTCCCATTGCCTGCTTTAGTACTCTCTGACCAGATGAGTACCAGATGCTCATCTGGTCAGACAGATCAGTCTTGGTTATGACAGATTCCTTGGCACATAGCTGGCCCCTGGGGCTACGCAAATATGCGCTCCCCTAGTGAGCCTGCATGCACAGATGTTGTGCAAGGACAGGGAGGATGAGGAGCAGATCCTCTTAGTGGCCCCTTACTGGCCCTCCCAGACTTGGCTCTTGAACCTCATACTCCTCACAAAAAGCGCGGAACGACCTTCTTTCTCAGGGACAGGGCACCATCTGGCACCCGCAACCGGACCTCTGGAATCTCCATGTCTGGCTCCTGGACGGGACGCAGAAGACTTAAGTGGCCTACCACCTGCAGTGGTAGACCCGATCACTCAGGCCAGGGCCCCCTCGACGAGGCGTCTCTATCGCCTGAAGTGGTGTCTGTTTGCTAAGTGGTGTTCTTCCCAAGGCGAAGACCCCCAGAGATGCGCAGTAGGATCAGTGCTTTCCTTCCTGCAAGACAAGTTGGAGGGACGGCTGTCCCGCTCAACCTTGAAGGTGTATGTGGCTGCTATATCGGCGTATCACGACGCAGTGGACGGTAAATATTTAGGGAAGCACAATTTCATCATCAGGTACCTGAGAGGCACAAGGAGGTTAAATCCCCCCCAGGCCACATCTAGTTCCCTAATGGGACCTCTCCGTGGTCCTTCGGGCCCTTCGGGGAGTTCCCTTTGAGCCCCTTGAGTCAGCTGAGCTAAAGGGGCTCTCTCTGAAGACCGCCCTCCTGATGGCGCTCACCTCCATCAAGAGGGTAGGGGACCTGCAGGCATTCTCTGTCAGCAAACTGTGCCTGGAGTTCGGACTCTCACATTATCCTGAGACCCCGACAGGGCTACGTGCCCAAGGTTCCCACAACCCCTTTCAGGGATCAGGTGGTGTACCTGCAAGTGCTGCACCTGGAGGAGGCAGACCCAGCCTTGGTGTTGCTGTGTCTAGTGCATGCTCTTCGCATCTACTTGGATTGCACGCAGAGCTTTAGAAGCTCCGAGCAGCTCTTTGTCTGCTTCGGGGGACAGCAGAATGGAAGCACTGTCTCCAAACAGAGGATCACTCACTGGGTTATCGACGCCATCACTATGGCATAACATGCACAGCATGTGCTGCCCCCTGCTGGCCTGCGAGTCCACTCTACCAGGAGTGTTGCGGCTTCTTGGACATTGTCCCGCGGCACCTCTCTAGCACACATCTGTAGAGCTGCAGGCTGGGTAACACCTAATACCTTTTTAAGGTTTTATAACCTCAGGGTTGAGCCAGTTTCGTCCCGTGTGTTATCAGTTGACACAAACAGGTAAGTTCAGGTCAGCTGGCTGGGTGTACCGCTTGTGCATAGCAGCTTTCCCCTCCCTTGAGGTGAAGATGTGCGCTCTTTTCCCAGTTGCATTCATGAAAAGTGTGAACCCTGAATGTTCTTTCTCCTTAGCCCAGCAGCCGTCGAGTCTTCGCAGAGGCTCGCTGCTGCCCCAGTACGTGCATCACTTAGGCCCCCATACTGAAATAAGTGCTCCACATGTGCTGGTTGTCTCCTTAGGAAACCCTGCATGATGTATATTCTGCTAAATGGTTTCCCTGCTGGTAAACCATGTCTTCCTTTGGCAGAGGGCCCTCTGTCCCTGGTCACCGTGTTTGTAGTAACTCCTCGCCTCTGTGGGTAGGACCTACCCTGGTGCCTCTCCGCACGACGTGTTTCCGCTCCGACCTGGTAAGACCGTGTGTTGTGTTCCACTTAGAAGCCCCCCCCCCCCCTCTTGGGACTGGGTGTGGTCTCCGTGGTGTCCTCCTCTTTGGAGGGACACCCCCCTATGTGGACCTTATATGGCCCACAGCTGAACGATTTTTGTTCCTTTTTCAGAGAGAACAAAAGAGAGAAGGCTATGGCTAGGCCTGCCAGTCCATTCACTTCTGAGCAGTTAGCTGCTCCCCAAGGTGTAGGGGACCACTTCATGCCTGCCAGTGTGTTGGGGGTAGTTACGCGATGGCTTGCTGCGCTGGCTACGAGGCACACAGAGTTCTGCCCATCTCGCACCGCCAGTCTGTGTAACCCGGTTCAGCTCTTGTGGCATTTTCCATTGGGACCCCTAGTGTCAACTCATCGAAACAAAATCGAGTGACAGATAGGGAACATCATGGTTACTGATGTAACCTCCATTCCCTGATGGAGGGAAAGAGACGTTGTGTCTCCCTAGCCACAACACTGAACCAACCACTGAAATGGCCGGGTCCTTGGCTCGACTCCTCAGTGCGAAACCTGAGTGTGTGTTTGCAAGTGGCACTTTTATACCCGTACGTCCGGGGGAGTGGCATGCAAATCCCACACACCAATTCTCATTGGCCTTTTCTCAAATTTCAGAGATGTCTGGGCTCCCATGGGTGACCTCTAGTATCAACTCAGTAACCATGATGTTTCCCTACATATAATGGTGGAGGTACGCGTGCACTTTAACCCATGCCCTGTACATTTATACTACCAAATTTGCTACAGGGTCTTACTGGGGAAACTAATGTGTTTGGGACTCATTCTATAGCATTCCCTTGCTCTGGCTGCTGTCATTTTAGACCCTGTTTACAACTTGTAATAAGACGCATTTCGGATAATCCGATCGCAAATGGCCAGAGCTAAATATAGTTGTAAATGGTGCAAAAAAATACAAAATAATTGTATAAATACAATTATTATTTAATTACTTGTTTTCAAACACAAATCACAATTGTATTTGATCTAATTACACAATGATGACTCATAGACATTACAGTTTTACCTTCTGTTAACGCCTGATCTTCTGTAATGCTGCTTTGAAACGATGTGTGTTTTGAAAGGTGCTATACAAATAAAAATGACTTGACTTGAATTGACAAAATAAAAAAAATTACAAATAAAAAAACATACAGAAGCAGTCAAAAACCACATCAAATTTGAGGTTTAAAACGGCATTCTGATGCATCCTGAATGCAGCGAAGCACCATCTCTCACCAGTCAATCACCCACCAAACAAAAGTTTAAATTTACGTGCGGATTTAAAAGGAAATGACCATTTGATCAGAAAACTTGAAAAAGTGATTACATACTCAAGGACGAGAACTTCACAGCTCTTCCTCAGTGTGTCTGTCTTATTTGAACATACAGGATGACAAGATGACAAGCACATCTGAAGCTTAATTAACGCAGGTACTCCACTAAAAAAACTGATAATTTTTCTTGAAATGTTACGTTTGTACATAGATTAAATTTCAACTGCACCTGGGAGAAACAGCACGCCAATACTTAACAATACTTTTAGTCTAAAATTTGGGGCAATTTACCCAGTCATTCAGAGGCAATAAAATAAGGAGCTTTTCCCAATTGCTCACTGTCCAAGAGTGCTAGCTCACTGCACGTTCACATCCACCCTGATTTCCAAACAGAAAGTGGAATGTGGTTTTCATGGATCTTCAGCTAGGCCTTATGCATCGTTTGGTCTGTTGTCACTCACCAACAACCTTTTTTATTCTAAAACATTGATCCTCCCATCTCTCCAACACTCCTGTGGTCTTCCCTCTTTCTAATCACACTGATATGTGTCTGATATATGTGAAAGTCTCTTTGAAACTCAGAGACATATGATGTACATCAGTGATAATCGGATAAGTTGGGCAGCAAGCTCCTGCTATCTTTCCAAAATCTCCACTCAACTGTGTGCCAGAGTGCAACTGTCTCATTACAAGCCAAGGAATTGTGTTCCACAGTTCTGAGCTGTAAACACAAATTGGAGGAAAGAAAGAAAGAAAACATCTAGCAAGCTGAAAGATGATTTGCATGACAGAAAATCTCTTAAGCTTTTAGGCGAGGCAAGGACTGAGAGGTAGGGGGTGGAGGGGGACAAATATCATTCTGTTACCTGTTTGAACTCTTTAACCAATTAAAATGGCAGAGCAGAGTGCATGTTTTAATATGCATGACAGAATGGCAGATTAGAAGGGGGAAAAATACTATGGCTAATTATGTGGTCAACAGGCTGCCATGATGCCATTGTACCTTCCATTTAATTTGCACATAAAACCTTGCCTTCATGATGGCAACATGCGTTTTTGATCTCGCAGTAAATCCAAAAGCTTTCAAGTGCATTGTTTTAATGAGGAAGAGAACATTTGGAGCTGTTCTCTGCTCTATTTCTAATAATTGTGTGTCATTATTGTTTAGCAACCTTCCAATAGTTATCTTATGGGAAATTGCAAACAGTTATTTTTTTTTTATATTATGTCATGGCTTCCAGCCTGCTTACATATTTTTAACAATACTTTTTTGTAGATTTTCAGGTTCAAATTAGCAAACACTGAAAAACATATTAAAATACAGAAGTTTATTTGTTGAAAAGCGAAGTAACTTCTAAAGAATAAGACCATACATACACTTACAAAGAGAGAAAAAAAACACCAACACACATACATTCCCCTCAAATATTGAGAATATCCAGTGGTCTATTAGTATGGGTTTTCTACTGGTAAATTCTGAGATTATTACTTTTGGTTCTCTTCTGAATGTGGGTTATATTTTTGTTTTCACTGTGGAAAAAGACAATTTTCTCATATAGTGTATATTGTTGGGAGACTTGGTATTACAACTGAGAGACAAATAATATACATGCATTAAAGCTGTTTGTCATCATCACTTTCCCAGACCATTCTAGGCCTTCACATCTCTCTATCCGCATCAGGTCTTGAAAGTGGTTCATCTCAGAAAGGGATCGAGAGGGAGAGAGAGAGAGAGAGAGATTAAAATCCTGCCTCCATCTTTTTTTATTCATAAATATTGCTGCCGAATCTGCAGAGCTTGCCAGAAGTGCAGCTCATCCAAAGTCATTTGCAGCAAAGTCCATTATCATCATCACTTCTGGTGATGAATTCCCCATGATAGTGGCACAGTTCGCTGCAGCCTGCACACATAATGACATTCTGCTCTCACTGGCAGGGCTCCCGTGCAGATAGCTCACTCTAAACCATCTTAGTGACAGACAATGCACCACTACAGTTCAGTCAAGAGCTTATCTTTCTTTAAAAGGGGTCAGAGAAAAGTTATTAAAAAAAGATTCTAGCTCTGTTACCAGTGCCTTATGTTTATTTGAAGAAAACAAATAGTATTCCAGTGGCACACTGACCCGTGGTGCTCACGTGGCCGATGTGACTTTGAATTTGGCTCGCAGCACTATCAGATTCTTGTTTGTCCCTTTTTTGCTGATATAAAAACTAGTATGCTGCCCACAGAGGAAACATTTTAAGGCATTGTAGACACACTACAGATATTTGAATATGCTACTATACATTTTTGTATGCTTCTCCGAGTATCACATTGGTAGCTTAGCAACATGCTAGTATCAAAGTCTAAAATCAATTTGTGAGTCAAGTTGCTGCCTATGTAGAGCATTCCAAATGAGTCACTTATGAGGTTCTATGATTGTTAGGATGCTGCCTTAAAAGGTAACTGCCTATGTAGGCAGTGGGCAGCAAGGAAGCCCAATATTTTCTTTTTAACAAGGCTTTAATCCCATAATTTCTTCTCCTCTCTCCCTTTTCCTCTCAATAAAAAGTGCCAAGACCCCAAAACTAAAATAATTAAAAAAGTAACGATATACCAAGGGATTGCTAGGGTTCAGAACTAGGAGCAGTTAAGAGATCTAGGTCAGCTCATTGCTTAGTTTGAAGTGAGATTTTGTTTTTATGTTTTGTCACCTTCCCCACAATGCATTGTTAGCTCCACACA
The DNA here is from genome assembly GCA_032164185.1 of Moxostoma hubbsi. Classification (NCBI taxonomy): domain Eukaryota; kingdom Metazoa; phylum Chordata; class Actinopteri; order Cypriniformes; family Catostomidae; genus Moxostoma; species Moxostoma hubbsi. Next base: position 29,277,911 of record JAVLUX010000008.1, read on the forward strand.
CCAGAGATGTGTTACCACCCACTGTGGTTCAGTCTCTGGCTCTGCAGTGTGCTCGTCTTTGAGCCTAAGTCCTCGGCTGCACTGTTACAGTAATGGAAGAAGACATCTCACTGCAGTGCTGTGTACTTGAAGTAAAACTAACATCTTTTAAGTGAAAGAAAAAAAAGAGATAGGAAGGAAAAACAGCTACAGAAGTATCAGGCTGTTAGTGATGGAAGAAATTAAGGTTGATGCCCCATTAAAAGAAATGTATGTGGAAGAGTGAAGCCAATAACTTCCAAAAGGCTGTAGGACAGAGCCACCTTCTATGAAATAAAACAGACACTGTAAGTCTGTCCTGTCTTGCCTAGCTCAGCAGAACATGGTCCTTACTTGCAAGGACCTTGACCAGCTGCCTACTATCAAGGCTTTTCCTTCTGAGGGAGTTTACTGAGATCCCATTATGAGAGGTCAGAATTATAATCAGCTATGTTAATGCTTTCACATTTAGATGGTCTTCATCAAGATATGAGGATGGATGTATGAAATTAAAACTTGATTGAAAACAGAACATCTTTTTAAATATATTTATGTTACAAACCTGTATGGCATCAGATGCATGTTTACTGTGATCAGGGACTAAAAATGAAATGTTTTTCATTTTACTTTGATCTGAGCAAAAAGCAGTATTTTTTTGTTCTTGTTCAAAAGTTCTGCAGACTCCTTTCCAAAGGGTTACTGGTTAGAACAAAATAAAAGAATGGTTAATAAAGTTCCTTTTAAAATGATAGTCCACTGAGTTGAGGGGTTGGTGAAATATCAATTGCAGTGTTGTCAGATCTCGCAAAAGAAACAAGCGACCTGGTCTGGAAAAACAAGCCTAAAAAAGCCACATGCCTCACCAAAATAAGCAAAAAAAAAAAAAAAAAAATCCTCTGTGGTGGATTTATTGGCATAGAAATCATAACAAGTGTAGTGCATTTAACCCTTTCTTTTACAGTTATACAAGGGAGCACCCTGAGTTCATATTAATCTACTTTGATTATTTACTCACTTTTACTTTTATGTTTTTTAACTGTATAGGTTACTCCTTTCCTTGGGTCCCTTAAGCTTTAAATGTATTAGTATACATAAGAATAAATTGGGATTTATATCTCCTTTAAGCAATTTCACAAGGTAACTAATGTAACTTAGTGAACTCAAATTAACACACTGAAAACACTCAAGTATAAAAAATTTAACAATTTACTAATATGAAAGTAAAATGAATCAAGTGACTTTAGAAATATAAAATACAAAAAAAAAAATTGTTATCTTTCTCACTGTTTTTATTTATGTATGTACCTTTAAATATGAGTCCACAAACTCCCTCTCAGTTTCACAAAATATGCTGGCAATATTAGTATAAATGCTTCAGTTTAAATGTTCCAGGCCTGTTTGTAGCTGGGGTGCATGGTGGTCAAAAAATATAAGACCTCTTCACTCAACACAGAGCAATAAACACACTAATTACAGACACAATTGTAACACACTACAGCATTTCTCTATGGACTATTTCAATTGGGTGATCACTACATTTTCCTGGCTCATGCAGGTCTCTTACTACAGTATCTCTGACTAGAAGGCATAAAAACTTTTGGTCTTAAGCTCTGCTTTTCAGAGATAGTCACAGTGTCTGGTTCGATTTCTTGTTCTGACTCATAATCATAATCATTGCACTCTACTTCAGCCTGATCACTTTCATCCTGATCAGTACTACGAGCCTCTTGCTCATCTGCAGTGCAGATAGGAGATCTGTCCCTTGTCACCCTACTTTGCAATAACTTGTGCATGTAAGTCTGGTAAGGCACACTAAACATTTCACACTCCAACTCTGAGGATTCTATCATCTCAGGTAAGTGTTTTTTGGGGGTTCTTTTGACACTTTCTTTTGTGTTTTGTCTGAGTTTGAATGTCTTTTTAGCTTTTCAGGTGGTGCATCACCAACATAACTCTCAAGCATTCTCACAGACTGTCCAATGAGTAGGAGGCAATCGCAATGCATGGTTTTTACCTCTCAGCCCCAGAATCTTCAGCAACACTCTATCACCCGTGTATAAAATCTGGAATCTCTCTTTGCTATCATATGCTTTTTTGTTTCGCTGGTGCACTTTGTTTGATGCTTCAGAGGCAAGCTGATAAGCTTCTTTTAGATCTGTTTTCAGTTTGGCCACATATTGAGAATGTTATCTTTCCTTTGTTCTATCAGCAGACGTTTGGAAGCACAGATCAACAGGGAGTCTTGCTTCCCTCCCGAACATTCAAAAGTAGGGAGAGTACCCTGTTGCGTCACATTTTGTGCAGTTATAAGCATGAACAAGAAACCCTACATGCTGACTCCACTGACGCTTTTTCTCACATCCTAAGGTTCCCAACATTGAGAGCAATGTGCGATTAAACCTCTCAGGCTGAGGGTCACCTTGAGGATGATATGGTGTGGTGTGTGATTTGCGAATACCAAATAGCAGCAAGAGCTCTTTTATTAGTAGACTCTCAAAATCATGCCCTTGGTGAGAATGGATTCTCGCGGGCAAGCCATAGTGCAAAACATACTCACTAAGATCTTGGCTACTGTGCGAGCAGTCTGATTCTCTGAGGGAAACGCCTGGGCATAACGTGTAAAGAGATCAGTGACCACCAAAATGTTACTTATTCATTTGGAATCTGGCTCTAATGAGAGGAAATCTATGCAGACCAGATCCATCCATTGCTAGTAATCTGGTGTAAAGGAGCAACTTTAGTGCAAGGTGTTTTGTGAGTAAGGCCCTCCCCACAATTCTTAATATATTGTTCCACCTCAAAAGCCATTTTGGGCCAGTAGAACCTACTCCTGATGAGATCAGCGGTTCTCTCTAAGCCCAGATGACCCATATCATCATGTAACAACCTGCACACAACCTCTCAGAATTCAGTAGGCAGGACAAGCTGGGAAACTTCTCCTACCGAGGGGGTTTTACTGTTTCTGTAAAGCAAACCAGCCTTCAATATAAGTCTATTCTCCTCAAGTTTCATGAGCCACAACTCAGAATTCACTTTTATATCTGTAGGCCATTTCCCTTGCCTCAAAGCTTCAATTACCTGTCTCAGAACAACATCACTCTTTTGAGCATTAACCAACTCTCCCACAGATTTCTGCTCCAAAAATCACAACTCAGTTGAGCAGGAAATGCGTACACATCAGGGATGCACTCAGGTGAGGCTCCTAATTGTTCAACATACCTAGGTGATTTGCTGGGCTTTAAGTCGAAATGAACACGCTGGCGTATGGATTTTACTCCTGTCTCAGAAATGCTTTGCCAACCCTCTCCTGCCAGGTTTCGGGAAAGCAAATCTGTATCAATGTTGTTTTTGCCCGGCCTATACAACACATCAAAGTCATAAGTGGCTAAGGCTGCAAGCCAGCGATGTCTGGTGGCATTAACCTTGGCAGTGGTTAGAACGTATGTGAGTGGATTATTGTCAGTACGTACAGTGAATTTGGCTCCATATAGGTAATCATGGAATTTATCCACAACCACCCATTTCAAGGCAAGAAATTCCAACTGGTGGATAGGATATCTCTGCTATGAACTGCTCAGTTTTCTACTGGCAAATGCTACTGGCTGCAGACCAGAGGAATGCTCCTGATATAATACAGCACCTAGCCCTTTTAAACTGGCATCTACATGCAAGATGTAGGGTTTGTTGGGGTCTGCAAAAGCTAGGACTGAGGCATTAGTGAGACACTGTATGATCTGGTGAAAGGCATCCGTGCAAGACTGATTCCACCTGTCTCCGAAGGGCTCAGAATCTTTCAAGTGGGTCTTGGATTTGGCTTTGTCAAACTTTTTACTTCGCTGGGTGGGTGCGTAACCTTTTGTGAGCTCAGTAAGTGGTCTGACGATTGCCGCGTATTTGGCTATAAACCTACGGTAATACCCGCAGAAACCCAGAAGGTCTGTAGGTTGCGGCCAGGTGCTAACAGCCTTAAACTTGTCAGGGTCAGTTGCAATGCCTTCATCCGAAACTATATGTCCCACATACTTCACTTTGGTCGGAGAGAATTGGCATTTGTCCAATGACAATTTTAGACCGACTTCCTCAAGTCTGTCTAAGAATTTTAGAAGTCTTTCCTCATGCTCTTCCAGTGACTTACCAAAGACTATCAGGTAATCCAAGTAGACTAGGACCTGAAGAAGGTTCATATCTCCAACAGCTTTTCAATCAAGTGTTGAAAAGTAGCTGGTGCCCCAGTAATGCCCTGTGGCATGCGTTCAAACTGGTAAAATCCTAAGGGGCAAATAAAAGCGGTTTTCTCCTTATCCTCTTCGGATATTCCAATTTGATAATAGCCACTTCTGAGGTCTAGGACTGAAAACCATCTACTCCCAGACAAACAGTCTAATGCATCATCAATGCGAGGTGTAGTATACTGGTCTGGCACTGTAAGGGCATTAAATGTGTGATAGTCTATGCACATTCTCACACTTCCATTTTTATTTCTGGCTATTACAGTAGGGGAGGTGTAGGGGCTTCACAATTCTTTGATGATGCCAGCTTTCATAAGCTCCTGAAGGTGCCTTGACACATCATCAATATCTGCTGGAGCCAAATGTCTAGAACATTCACGAAAGGGCCTAGTATCAGATAACCGAATATGGTGTTCTACTCCTTTCGCCAAACCCACATCCCACTCTTGTAGTGAGAACACACAAGCTCTATCTGACAATTGCTGCCTCAGGAATGGGAGAGTCTCCAAAGTTAATGAGATTTGTATCAAATTATCCTGTCTTTGTGGCTGGGGTTACAGGATCTGTTGGATATAAGTGACCCATCACTGCTCCTACAGGAATAACTGTGTCCTTCATGGATTCATTATGCATCAGTACAGGAAAATGTTTGACATCCATTTCAGAATATGGTACTACTACCATAGGCTGCAGTGACACTCCAACTGGAAGTGTGTCATGTGGAGAAGCCTCTACTAGCAGAACCTCTTCTCCTAATGGCTTTTTTAGCTCTACCTTACAAATTGCCAAACAATCCCCTCCAGGGGACAAAGACAAAGAGCCAGGGCCAAGCCACATTGCACTGCCCACTTCAACTTTTTCACTGGAGACAGCGGTGTCACACGACAAGTCTTCAGAAGTGGGACCAACATTGATGCCCAAGGTTTGCGCAATGTCCACCCCAGCACTTTCCCTACACAGCCGGGCCAAGCGTTTGAAAAGGTTAGCATTAGTGCCCAGAATAACTGGGGTTTGGTGTGGACTATATGGTCCCGGACTGATTAAGGCCAGGATAGAAAGGGTTTCCTGAGCTCCTGTGATTTTTGCTGGGAACTCTATGTCTACCATCACATAACCCAAATAGGGATAACTGGACTCGCTTAAGCCCCAAATGGCCAAACAGGTGACGGGGTGGTTGGGAATGCTGGACAGATGGCATTTGTACCAGTCTTCCAAAATAATTGTTACTTGCGAGCCACTGTCTAGCAAGGCTTCACATGCCTGTCCATTCACTTTCAAATGGTCAATCGACATTGGGCCTACCAACCCCTCTGGAAGTTGCTTTTGTCTTTGTATACCTACTGCACTCCTCTTCACTGAATAGTCGGCCGTGCAGGCATCTGGCTCAGGTGAGGGCAAGTCTCTACCTTTTGCTTTTTTCAGTGACTGGATTAACCTTTGAATGACTTTGGCTTGGTTTTCAGGATTTCTGCATTTTGCTGCAAAATGTCCACTTTCTCCACAGCGGTAACAGTAATATTCTGCCTCACTGAACATATTTGGCTAAGAGTTACTACACCAATTCCGGGATGTCTCCACAGGTAAGGATGTGACAGGTGCAATGCCATTTTTACCTTGCACTTTCTGTTGCAGTCTTTTGATCTGTTTTTTCAGTGCTGCCACTTCAGGGTTAGGACAACTTTCTAACATTGTAGTCTTTATGACTGGACATGCTGACACACCTTCATCTTTCACAGTGGTGCAAGGGGTGGCTGCCAAAGAAGCGAACATAGCTTTTAATTCCTTCAACTCAGATTTTAAGGTCTGTATCTCTGTCAGTTTATTGTCCACTTCTGCTTTAGCGTGGACCTTATGCACAGTGGAGTTTAGCTTGAGCCCTAGAGGCTTCATATTCTTCCTCAATGCGAATCTCACTCAACAGCTCTTAAAAGGATGGAGTTCCTTCCTTTCCCTTAGCTTGAGGTTGACTAGCATCATATCAGAAGCAACTGCTCCTCGGAGTAACTGTTCCACTCTAGCTTGGTTTGCCGAGCCAATAGCTTAGTCAAAGATTGTTCCAGTCTTCTAAGAAAGTCAGAAAGTTTCTCACTGGGTTGTTGCTGCATCAACCGAAAAGCTATATACAGTTCTTCCTCTGATTCAGCAGTACCAAAAGCACTTTCGATGGCCTCCAAGCACTGTTCTGGTTTAAGATCAGCGTTGGTTGCACGAACGACTTTTACTATAGCTAATGCTGGACCTCTTAAACTCTCCATAATTCTGCGTCTTTTCTCTTTAGCAAAGCAATTGCTTTCTTCTACCATAAGACGAGCTTGTTCGAGCCAATGTTCTAAAGGATCTTCTCCAGTGGGAGTTTGCACCATCCCAGAGAATACTCAGAGGCGACGATAACTACTGCTATCACCCACTGGTTTTTCTATCTTAGATAGTACATCATGAAATATAAAATACAAACCAATAAAAAAACACAAATATGTACATACACAATATGAATTCAATGAATTTACCAAATTCAATGATTGCTCCCAACGGATCAAAACACAGTTTCAAATATTTACCTTGTTAATTAGTTATCTTTCTCACTGTTTTTATTTATGTATGTACCTTTTAAATATGAGTCCACAAACTCCCTTTCTGTTTCACAAAATATGCCAGCAATATTAGTATAAATGCTTCAGTTTAAACATTGCAGGCCTGTTCGTAGCTGAGGTGCATGGTGGTCAAAAAATATAAGACCTCTTCACTCAACACAGAGCAATAAACAGAAAAAATACCTTTAAGGCTCTATTGTTTCACCTCCTGATGTTAGATGTCAGTCACGCCCGTGATCACGGTGATTCCCTCGGGGCCAGGGGCACTCTGAGCGCTCCCGGTGGCTCAGAGGTCTCTCTGGTGTCATCCTCTTCTGTAACTACCACGAATCTTCGTACTGACGACTCGTTAGATGAACACACAGTCCAACTGAGCAAGCTAGACCCTGTTCAGTCACCGTCTCTGTAGGATCAGTTTCAGTTCTCGATTTGACAACACACTAACTACAGACACAATTGTAACACACTACAGCATTTTTCATGCTATATATGTGAAACATTTCGCACAATCAAATGTATACACTCATATATATATATATATATATATATATATATATATATATATATATATGTATGATTTCAAATAAATTCTTTTTATTGTAAAAAAAAAAAAAAAAAAAAAAAAAGACTGGTAATGTCACGATAATATTTTTTCAATTTGCTGTATCAGCCAGTTGTCCCGTACTTTTGGCCATTATTTGGCCATCATTAATCTTTTTGTGTAATCAATACTGTATCTTTTCAATAATACTGTATGTATCATACCATAACAACATCAGCTCCTTTCAGGAGGGATATGGTAACAGAAACGCTTAAGAGCTCCCTCTAATGCTATCACTTTATAGAAAGTGGAATAAAAATGGCTAAAGGTGACAATACCATTAGCTCATCAGGGATAATTTCTAACAAAGGCATGGCAAAGTGTCCTTCTCCTATAGCTGACAACTGGTGATGGTCACCAGGTGGGATATGTTATCCTAACAGTCTGGAACTCTGCTGAGTTATTTGTTGAGAGATATAAACAGCTGTTATTCTTGGTAATGGAAAGCAATTAGAAACATCTGCACACTTGGCGGTGAGCGATGCCTTCCTAAACCACCCTGTTGCCAGGTGCCACTGGGATATAATTACATCATCAGAACAGCACCGGGCCTCCAGGACTGGTACTGATCTGTGAAGAACATGAATGCAGCCCCTCCCATACAAAAAGTGTGCAAGAGAGAGGCAGAGAAGAGGACAGCTGAATTTTTAGCTTTCCTTTCCTTCACTGATATTTGTGGTATCTGTGAACTTCAGACATCAGAAAGTGCACTTAGTATTTCTTCCTCATTAAAGCAGGTGTATGTAATTTGTTGAATGTTTCAGTTCTCTTACCTCACTTCTAAATATGAATAGTCAACTATAAGTAAGCAATTCATAGGTTGATTTCACCAAATGTTGGTGATTTTTGTTTAAGCGGCCCATTGAGGGTTGAGGTTGACCTCCAGTGACTGATGTTGGAATCACAGGCAATCAAGTACATTAATAAATATATTTATATTATAAAAAACTACATAAAAATCTATATAAATTACAATACATAGGCCTATATTGAAATATATCAGGTATTTCCTTTCCTTTGATGACAACTTGTCTATACATCATCCTAACTTTCATATTATCAAATAATAATATGTACAGGATACATTATTCATGTCTGAAAGCAAATTACAAGTTTCCTCAACAGCATCAGTAAACAAAAACTTGCTTCTGAGTGATGTTGCATCCACACCAATAGATGTCAGTATAAGGACTAGATGACTGCCATATTGTCCAGCTTTTCACAATTGTTTACATTTACATTTGCTTACAATACATTGTTTTGCCATTTACTATTTAACATTTCCTAAATAGACTTCCTAAGTAAGTAACTTAAAGGTGCACTTAGTAACTTTTTGTTTGTGTCATCTTGGACTTACAGTGACACCTAGTGGTGTGGAAGCAGCATCATTCAAACACAGTAGTTTTCAGTTACAGATGCCATTATAGACATTCACTATTTACAATCAGCCATGAATCATTTAATCCAAGAAAGAAAGTGTCCAATATCAAGATGCTACTGAGATTAAGCGAGTAGTATTTTGCTGGTCATGTGATTCTAAAATGGAAGCTCCCATGAGGGCACCCCTGCCCCATGTAGAATAAAACAGCTTTTAAAAGGTTACTGATATGAGTCCTCACCTCATGTGAGTGGTCATGTTTTAATACATTTCAAAATTGAAAGTTTTCAAAAAACTTTTAAATACAGAAAAAATAACCTTTTACACTTTGTACACTGTAATCTTCATTGTCACAGCCTGTACATCACTAAATATCTTTTCTGTTCTTAAAGCTCAGGTAACACAAGTCTATGCCATTGACCTTTAAACACAGCCCCCTCGCTTCAATAATAGGAGATCCCCACTGTGTGCAGTCTGTTGAATTACATACTGATGCATGCCTGTGGGTCTCCCTGTATTTATCACCAGCCCCCTGGTGAGAACTTTTCTCAGCTGTAAATATCATCAGTCTCTGCCACCCTGGAGAGAGCCAGAAGACAGTGGTCGGGAGGGTGACAGTTCAGCAGACACAGACACGGTTGTTTTGGTAGCAAGAAAACGTCTGCTTGCCTCTGATGATCTGGGTATATTGCAGGGAAATTGAGAGAATGTTTGTCTAGTCTGATTATATATGTATAAATGTATTATTTTAATTATTTTGTTAAAATTGCCACCTTTACTCACTTCTACGTCTCTGTTCACAAGCACAAAGCGACCATCTGTTTGTTTTATACTAATAGTCACATAGTATGACAACACTCGTAGTGTTTGGGGCCATTCACACCAAACATATTTTTGTGTCCATCCCAGGTGTAAACACACACTAAATGGACGTCTCTAACTGTTGTGCCATGTCTCACTGTTTTTTCATCATCTTTACACAGGAGCAAATGCCACATCAATTGACCAAGAACATAAACTTTTAAAAATGCTTCACGAGACACATGCATTCTAAAGGAACATTCATCATTGCTTTGTAATAGGGATGGGTGGATCGATCCTAAAGTATTGATACTTTCAATACTGATATTGTATCAAATTATTGATCCTCACACAAAAATATCGATTCTAACTTTTTTTAAACTAGGGATATTATTATTTGGTTATTATGAACATGAACAATAACCATAAGCTTCAAAATGAAATAAAAAGGATTAGGCAATATCAGCAAATACTTGTGCAGAATGGGAACTATTTCTTCTTCCACTCATCTTAACATGCATAAATGCTGAAATACACAAGCAGACAAGCACTTGCACTGACATAAGGCTCGTTCAAACAAGAGGGATTAGTGCCTTGAAGAGGTAACTCTTCATACTATGAGATAGTGTGGACATAGCAGTTATTGAGGTAGCAACCAGTTATAAATTGACAATAATTAAAGTGCAACTCAGTACACCTGTGTGTGTGTGTCAAACCAGTCTCTGAGTATTGAGGAGTCTGATGGCTTGGGGGAAGAATCTGTTACACAGTCTGGCCGTGAGGGACCAAATGCTTCGGTACCTCTTGCCAGACGGCAAGAGGGTGAAGAGTTTGTGTGAGGGGTGTGTGGGGTCGTCCACAATGCTGGTAGCTTTGTGGATGCAGTGTTTTTTGTGAATCTCTTTGATGGAGGGAAGAGAGACCCCGATGATCTTCTCAGCTGTCCTCACTATCCTCTGCAGGGCATTGCGGTCCGAAACGGTGCAAGTCCCAAACCAGGCAGTGATGCAGCTGCTCAGGATGCTCTCAATTGTCCCTCTATAGAATGTAGTGAGGATGGGGGGTGGGTGATGTGCTTTCCTCAGCCTTCGAAGAAAGTAGATACGCTGCTGGGCTTTCTTGGTAATAGAGCTGGTGTTGAGGGACCAGGTGAAGTTCTCCGCCAGGTGAACACCAAGGAATTTGGTGCTCTTGACGATCTCCACAGAGGAGCCATCGATGTTCAGCAGAGAGTGGTCACTCTGTGCTCTCCTAAAGTCAACAACTATCTCTTTTGTTTTGTAGACATTCAGAGACAGGTTGTTGGCTCTACACCAGTCCGTTAGCCGCTGCACCTCCTCTCTTTATGCTGACTCCTCATTCTTGCTGATGAGACCCACCACGGTCATGTTATCGGCGAACTTGATGATGTGATTCGAGCTGTGCATTGCTGCACAGTCGTGAGTCAGCAGAGTGAACAGCAGTGGACTGAGCACACAGCCCTGGGGTCCAGTGCTCAGTGTGGTGGTGGTGGAGATGCTGTTCCCGATCCGGACTGACTGAGGTCTTCCAGTCAGGAAGTCCAGGATCCAGTTGCAGAGGGAGGTGTCCAGGCCCAGCAGGTTCAGCTTTCCAATCAGGTGCTGGGGAATGATTGTGTTGAATACTGAGCTGAAGTCTATGAACAGCATTCGAACGTATGAGTCTTTTTTATCTAGGTGGTTGAGGACCAGATGGAGGGTGGTGGTTATGGCATCGTCTGTTGAATGGTTCGGACGATACACATACTTTAGTGGGTCTAGTGAGGGGGGCAGCTGGGTCTTAATGTGCCTCATGACGAGCCTCTCGAAGCACTTCATGATGATGGGTGTGAGTGCAACGGGACGGTAGTCGTTGAGGCAGGACACTGAAGACTTCTTTGAAATGGGGACGATGGTGGTGGCCTTGAAGCACATTGGAACAACGCCGCTGCTCAGAGAGATGTTGAAGATGTCGGTAAGAACATCTGCCAGCTGGTCTGCTCATCCTCTGAGCACTCCACCTGGTCGTTGGGAGGAGGGGTGGTCTTCCTCACCACCATGTCGTTCTGCACTTCAAACCGAGCGTAGAAGTCGTTCAGCACATTTGGAACGGAGGCATCTTTGTCTCTGCACAGAGCTGCATTTCTGTCGGCACGAAACGAGGCGAGCCAGTCTAGCTGAATGGCGGTGTCCGGAACTTTGTCGCTGAGCCGCGTCTCCATGAAAACAAAGATGCAGCAGTCTCTAAACTCACGTTGCGTAGCCTGCTGGAGTTGGATGTAGTCCAGATTATTGTCCAGGGAGCAAACATTTGAGAGCAGGATAGATAAATAGCACCATTTTGGATCCGGAGGGGCCGCTGTGTGCTACCTCGACGCCATCTTGGATGAATTCTAGAAACTGGCATTTTTAGAAACTGTCATCTTTTGCACTACTGTGTACTGGTCGGCGCTGCACTGTCTCTTACTGTGTCTATTGTCCTGTTCATTGTTAGTAATTTATTGTACTGTCCCGTACTTTTTGCACACGTTTGCATGTGCACTTTATATAGGTATGTTATTTAGTCTGTGTAGTCTCATGTGGTTCTGGGTTTGTCCTATTTTGTTTTATGTAGCACCATGGTCCTGGAGGAACGTTGTCTCATTTCGCTGTGTACTGTACTAACTGTATATGGTTGAAACGACAATAAAAACCACTTGACTTGACTTGACAAATGATAGAAAATCAGACAAACAGCTCCTGGAGTAAATTCATGCTAAAATAACAACATATCCAAAGTTGACATTTCTTATAATGAGTTTGTGTTTAATTGTTGTTAATAAGTTATATAAAAAAAATTGTTAACCATGGTTTTACTAAAGTACATCACAGTAACCATGTTGTTGTTTTTTGGCCTGAAACAATGGTTTTGCTACAGTAATATTGTAGTAGTAACCATGGTTAATTGTGTGGTAGCCTATCTAAGATTTAAATAAATACCAGATTAATCTATAGTTACTGTAGTGAAACCATGGTTAATTATTAAAGAGGTAAACAAAACAAAAGTCTAATAATTTTCTGTTTAGGCTTACAAATTCCAAAAAAATTATAAGAATTGATGTCAAGTCATGTTATTGTTAGAAACATGAGCCTTGTTAGAAGAGTCGAGGAGGTGGTGTTGCTACAGCTTACAGTGACATTTTTAGTGATACTCAGGGGACAGGATATAAGTTAAGGATATACAATATGCTTAATGTGACACCATAAGACACACACATGTGAGTCTTTTGCCCTTGCTACATTTATAGATCACCTGGGCTGTAGTCTGATTTCCTTGGTGAATTTGCTAATTTTCCATCAGATCTTGTTATTACGTTTGTAACTGCCTATCAGCTTTAGTTAAGTTTGTGACTATTTTTTTTGGTTCCTACCTAAAAATCATAGGAGATCATAGAGGCGGAACTAATTAGCGCCAACCTTGTGTTCCGCACGTAATTAAAAAGGGCACAACACCTGAAGTGTAGAGCTAAAACATAGCATCGCAAGAGCTCTCCGAGCTAAGTAAATATTAAGAATATAAAGCTATCTAAATGTATAGTATCCGAGTAAAAGAAGACAAGGAAGAAGACTTTGAGATTTAGCCCCTCTTAAGTAGAAAGCAGCCTACGAGTTCTCACGGGTTGACATGATATGTTGTAGAAATAAAACCCCGTTTTTTAACCAAGACCTCGTGCTTCGTGTTGACTACTGGAGGGAGCTACAGTGAGAACTCGACTGCTCCGCATGAGTAGGCGAGGAAGACGGCATAGGAGAGCGCGAATCGTGGTTGGGCCGAGACATCTCCACATCGCAGCGCGCGCCTTCACAGACGGCAACGGAGAACGCGAATCGTGGTCGGGCCGAGACATCTGCACATGGCAGCGCGTGCGCGCATTCATTTCAGCGCGAGAAGACGCAGTGCCCACGGAAGAATCAGGTTTCATAACGCAAATTAACAAATGTAATTCAGAGACATTAAGCGTTCTGCGCAAGAGAATGAGACATTTCTTTGCATTGCACATAAGTTAATGTTTTGTTACTTACCTTTTCTCAAATTGAAGTTAATTGATATTGCTACTGTGTTGATATTGTGTCTACTGATGAGTATGATGTGAATATTAATAAGAACTATTAGTACTAAGAGTAAGGAAGAATTGATAATATTTAGAGATTTAAAAGTGAATGGTTATATTACTTAATGTGGTATATGTACAAGTTTAACTAAGAGTTAATATTTTTGGTTTGTTTAATTTCATTTGTGGTAATTTAAGATTTAAATAAGGCCATATATAACTATAACAAGTTATCAGGCAAGACCATAGCTCCATAGATTGCAAAGTAAGTGTTATCTAACGTTATACTAGTCTTTGAGTACAGTTAGTACAGTTTTTATTTTGGATAAGCAAGTTAATTTAGCTGCAGAGAATAATTTTTCTCCAAAGTAGTGTCAGTAGCTGCAAGTAATTAAAGGCTGAGTATTCATATATCAGAGATAAAAATAACTACTCTATTGAGCTTAAGCTAAGTTAAACATAACTTAGATTATTGTAAACAAGGTAATTACTCAACTAAAAGCAAGTTTAGATTTAAACCAAACTAAAGCAAAATGTCAGAGTTTGAGCTTTTCTTTGAGAGTGACAAAGAGGGTGCAGGTGAAGACGCGCAGCAGCACGGCGCAGACATGCAACCACAAGCTGCTGAAGGCACAGGAGATAACCACACTTCCTCACAAGAGCCACATAGAAGCCAAAGAGTCCGCAGGTTTACGGAAAAGGGCCAAGAACTGCACGATGAGCAAGTAAGAAGATTTGCACACCGTTTCAGTGTGAGCTACGAGAAGTGGAAGGCTATCGCTAAGGATGCCAAACAAGCGCTGAGTGGACAATGCTCAAACAACCTGCTGCGTGACCACATCACTAAGATAAGCAATGCCTCAGATAATCTGAACGTTGTTTATGAAGATTTAAGGCACATTGACATTCCCGACCAAGACACACGTCGCAGAGCAGACACCTGCGAAGCAGTAACAAGAACAATCATCCAGACTGCAATGGCTCTTCTAGACACAAGAGGGGGTGAAAAACAAGAGGTGAAAGTAATTGAGTCTGTAATTAAAGCTGCAGCCTCAGACAAAGTAAGCGTGAAATCTCACCACACAGAGTCATCTGCTCATTCTCGAGCTCACTCAAGAATAACATCCCGTTCAAGCCAGTCTTCTGCAAGACAAGATGCTGCTGCTGATGTTGCTGCCAATGAAGCCACTTTAAAGGTACTGCTAGAGCAAGAACGTTATATCGCAGAACTTGAAATACTCGAAACTGAAGCAGCCAATTTACGAGCCAAACAAGAGGCTGAAAATGCAGAAAGACAAAGGGTGCTGGAAGCCAAGCGCAGACAACTAGAAAGACTGGAGACAATTAAGAAGCTAAAGGCTGCAAAGGCGAGACAGCAAGTATATGAACGAAGTGAATGCTCAGATGAAGAAATATTTGGGCTGCTCCATCAATGTGTCCCTCTGAAGGAGAATGAGGAAGTCAAGCATGAAAGTAGCCTATTGCAGCATCGCTCCCCACCTCACTCTCTGATACAACCAAAACAAGAAGACAATACTGCAGCTCTTGTTAGAGCATTCGCAGAGTCCATCAGTGCGAGTCGTCTTCCCGTACCTGAACCAACAACATTCAACGGTGACCCACTCAGATTCAATGACTGGAAAGTCTCCTTTCAGACACTTATTGACAGGAAAAACATACCAGCTGAAGAGAAAATATACTATCTGCGAAAGTATGTGGGTGGACCAGCCAAAAAGGCCATTGAAAGCTACTTCTTGCTAGGCACAGAGTCAGCTTATTGTGCAGCGTGGACCATCCTAGAAGAGAGATACGGCAATCCATTCCTTATCGCCAAGGCCTTCAGAGATAAGCTCGACACATGGCCCAAGATAAGCTCTAAGGGGAGTATGTAACTTCAAGAACTCGCTGACTTCCTTCGCAGCTGTGAGGCGGCCATGTCTCAGATCAGAGGTCTTGAAGTACTCAACGACTGCAACGAAAATCAGAAGATACTCTCTAAACTTCCAGACTGGCTGACCTCAAGATGGAATAGGAAGGTGATAGAAGTGGAAGAACAAAGTCACACGTTCCCTAGCTTTAGCCAGTTCGTCAAGTTTCTCACACGTGAAGCCAAAATCGCCTGTAACCCAATAACGTCCCTCCACGCTCTAAAACCAAGTGAAAGTGAGAAGATCAAGGTTTCAAAGACAAGAGGTCATGGAGCAAAGGTATTGGCAACTAACTCAGACGAGAAAGCCGTTACCACAAGCTGTGTCTTCTGTGAGAAGGTAGGTCACAGTTTACACAAGTGTCGCAGATTTATGGATGAGACGATTTCAGAGCGAGTCAAATTTGTTCAAGATAAGAAATTGTGTTTCGGCTGTCTGAAGTTTGGCCATCGCTCAAAGGACTGTGAAAACAGAAAGATCTGCGATATGTGTGAAAAAAGACATCCAGCTTGCCTCCATGATAATCGCACCAAGGAAGAAAGGACGCCAACACGGCCCAGTGGAGCAGTGGACAGTGGCAGGTCAAGGGAAAGGAAAATGGATCGGCCACAAGATAAAGCAGCAAGATCATCACGTGAGGCAACATCCAATAGAGTTATACAGAATGTTAAAGACACTCATACATCCACAGTCATTCCAGTGTGGTTGTCAGTCACAAGTGAGCCAGATCGTGAAGTCCTTGTGTATGCACTCCTCGATACACAGAGCGACACGACATTCATCCTGGAAGAAACGGCAAAGACTCTCCACACGAAGAATGAACCAGTTCAGCTAAAGCTCTCCACAATGGCTTCAGGAAACACAGTCGTGTCCTGTCGGAAACTGACTGGACTACAAGTGAGAGGATTCTACTCAGACAAGATAATTCCTCTGCCAGTGACCTACTCGAGAGAATTCATCCCTGCAAACAGAGACCATATTCCCACACCAGAGACTGCAAAGGCATGGCCTCATCTGGAACACATCGCAGACGAGATTGCTCCTCAACAAAGCTGTGACGTGGGCCTGCTAATCGGCTACAACTGTCCTCAAGCTCTTGTCCCAAGGCAAGTGGTGCCTGGTAAAGAAAACCAGCCCTTTGCTCAGAGAACAGACCTGGGCTGGAGCGTAGTCGGCTATGGCAACCCATGTCTCGATTATGGAGATGAAATTGGAGTAAGTCACCAGGTCATTGTGAGGCAAGTGATGCCTGGTCTTCAGTCCTCTTCAAACCTCACAAGCGAAGTTCACTATGTCTGTAGAACTCAAGTCAAAGAGGTAGTCTCACCTGCAGACGTCATCAAGGTGCTGGAATCTGACTTTGTCGAAAGGTCTTTGGAGGACAGTCACATCTCTCAAGAGGATCTCCAATTCCTGTCAAAGATGGAAAGAGGCATCAGGCTCAAGGACAATGGTCATTATGAGATGCCGCTGCCATTCAAGAATGAAAGACCCAACTTACCAGATAACATGGTGTGCGCCATCCACCGTCTCAGATGCCTAGAACGGAAGCTGAAAAGAAACAAACAGTACTACAAAGACTACAAGACCTTCATGGATGAGATCATAACACGTGGAGATGCAGAAAGGGTCCCAGAAGAAGACCTCAATAAAGCTCCAGCATGGTACATCCCACACCATGGGGTGTATCATCCCCAAAAGCCTGGAAAGATACGTGTTGTCTTCGATTGTTCGGCGAGATTTCAAGAGACATCCTTAAACGACCATCTCCTCACCGGTCCAGAGCTGACAAACACCTTGGTGGGAGTTCTGTGTCGTTTCCGGAAAGGTCCAGTGGCAATCATGTGTGACATTGAACGCATGTTCCACCAGTTCCACGTTAAAGCAGAAGACCAAGATTACCTAAGATTCCTGTGGTGGGAGAATGGAAATCTTGAAGCCAAACCATCCATCTACCGAATGAAGGTCCACTTGTTTGGTGCTGCTTCATCACCTGGCTGCGCTAACTATGGACTCAAGCACCTCGCAGCCGAAGGACACGGACACTTTAGTGAAGCCACCATCAAGTTCATTCAGAAGAACTTCTACGTTGATGACGGCTTGTCAAGCTTAGCGTCTGAAAGCCAAGCTATCCAGTTAGTGAAGGAGGCAAGAGAGCTCTGCAACAAAGGCAAACTCCGGCTGCACAAGTTCATTTCCAACAGCAAGAAGGTCCTAGCCTCAATCCCCAAAGAAGAATGTGCAAAAGCCACCCAAGACCTGGATATGGCCCTGGGAGAGCTACACGTGGAAAGAGCACTTGGCATACAGTGGTGCGTGGCTTCTGACGAGTTCTAGTTCAGAGTGATTGTGAAAGAAAATCCACTTACCCGAAGAGGAGTCTTGTCCACTGTCGCTTCAGTATACGATCCACTCGGATTTGTGGCACCATTCATCCTGGTGGGAAAACAGATCCTGCAGCAGATGTGTCGTGACAAGCTCAGTTGGGATGACATCTTACCTGATGATCTTCGACCCCTGTGGGAGTTTTGGCTCCAAGACCTGCGAAACCTGGCTGGTGTAAAGATTCAGAGATGCTACATTCCATCAAACTTTAAGGTTCAGAGCTACGAGCTCCATCATTTCTCTGATGCCAGCGTGTCAGGTTATGGCGAGTGTTCGTACCTCAGAGCAGTCAGTGCATCAGGTGAAGTCCACTGCTCTTTGGTAATGGGGAAGTCAAGAGTAACCCCTGCTAAGGTTACCACCATACCAAGACTTGAGCTGTCAGCAGCAGTCGTAGCCGTCCGCACCAGTGACGTGCTCAAAAAGGAACTGGATATAGATTGCCTACAAGAATTCTTCTGGACAGATTCAAAGGTTGTCCTCGGATACATCAGTAATGAAGCCAGGAGATTTCATGTGTTCGTGGCAAACCGTGTGGAACGCATTAAGCAAAGTACAGAGTCTGCGCAATGGAGGTATGTGGCTTCTGAAGAGAATCCAGCAGATCATGCCTCAAGAGGTCTTGCAGCAGAACAACTTGTAGCTTCTAACTGGTTCACGGGTCCAGGCTTTCTTTGGCAGAAAGAGCTGCCCAGCGAAGTAGTCAAGGTGGGAGAGATTGCAAGTAGTGATCCAGAGATTAAGAAGGCCCAGGCTCATGACACCCAGGGAAAGGAAATAAGGTCACTGTTAGATCGTCTACAAAGGTTCTCTGACTGGTCAAGAATGGTGAAAGCTATAGCCAGACTAAAGCGGCGTGCAAAGGAAGCGAAAGGCCTCAAGCCAAGGTCCTGGGAAAGCACCAGTTTAGAGGAAAGGAGAGACGCAGAGCTCAGCATAATCAAGATGGTCCAACAAGCAACCCTCTCTCAAGAAATACAGGGCATCCAGTGTCATAAGAACACACAAATCAAAGACAAGGCCAACAAATTACACAAGTTAGGTCCATTCCTGGATGACCAAGGTATCCTCAGAGTCGGAGGGCGCTTAACTCATGCTGCTCTTCATCCACATGTGAAGCATCCAGCTGTTCTCCCTAGAGACAGTCACGTGTCGGCATTACTCGTCAAGCACTATCACGAGAGAGTGCACCATCAAGGACGGGGAATGACCATAAATGAGATCCGATCCAATGGTATATGGATCCTGGGATGCAGCAGTGCAGTGTCATCCCATATATACAAATGCACAACGTGCAGGAAGTTCAGAAGATGCACAGAACAACAAAGGATGGCAAATCTCCCAGAAGATCGAATGGAAACAACCCCTCCATTTACTTACTGCGGGATGGACTGCTTCGGGCCATTCTACATCAAGGAAGGAAGGAAAGAGTTAAAGCGTTATGGACTGTTACTTACCTGCATGTGTTCCAGAGCAGTGCATATTGAAATGCTCGACGACTTGACCACAGATGCCTTCATTAACGCTCTGCGTTCATGCATCGCTATTCGTGGAACCGTACGGCAAATAAGGTGTGATCAAGGGACAAACTTTGTCGGCGCCAGGCGTGAGTTCATTCAAGCATTAAAGGAGATGGATCAAGAGGAACTCAAAGAACTGAGATGTGAGTTCATCATGAACACCCCAGCTTCAAGTCATATGGGTGGCGTCTGGGAAAGACAAATTCGCACTATCAGAAGTGTCTTGACGTCCATTCTAGAACAGTCAGCCAGACAACTTGACTGCTCCTCACTACGAACGTTCCTATATGAAGTTATGGCTGTTGTAAATAGCAGACCTCTGACCACTGATCATCTGAACGATCCATCCTGTCCAGAGCCCTTGACACCAAACCACATCCTGACCATGAAATCCACGATCATCTCTCCACCTCCGGGAAAGTTCGTCAGGGAAGATCTGTACCTCCGTAAAAGATGGCGCAGAGTTCAACTCTTAGCCAACAACTTTTGGACACGGTGGAAAAAGGAATACCTCCTCAATCTCCAACACAGACAGAAGTGGATCAAAGACAGCAGAAACGCTAAGGTCAATGATATTGTCATTTTGCAAGATGATGCTATACCACGA
Source organism: Moxostoma hubbsi (assembly GCA_032164185.1). Lineage (NCBI taxonomy): Eukaryota > Metazoa > Chordata > Actinopteri > Cypriniformes > Catostomidae > Moxostoma > Moxostoma hubbsi. The sequence continues at coordinate 29,298,059 of JAVLUX010000008.1, forward strand.
AACCAGTGGAAGTTAGCAAAGGTTATTGAAGTGCACCCAGGAAAGGATGGAAGAGTGAGAAGACTCAAGTTGCTTATCGGCGATTCAAATCTGGATGGAAGAGGAAAGCGCATCTCTAAACCTGTTCATTTGGAGAGGCCCATCCACAAGACAGTTACATTGTTGGAAGCAGACTGAAGACTCCAGCATCCTCTAGTCACTCTTTCAACTAGTTCCTAAGTTGAGATAAGTAAATAGTTAGTACTTTGAAATTAATATTATGTGCAGTTTATATGCAGTATGTGTGTCTCCAAGCTGTTCTGAGAAATCACTTGTGATTTGGTGGGAGTGTAACTGCCTATCAGCTTTAGTTAAGTTTGTGACTATTTTTTTTGGTTCCTACCTAAAAATCATAGGAGATCGTAGAGGCGGAACTAATTAGCGCCAACCTTGTGTTCCGCACGTAATTAAAAAGGGCACAACACCTGAAGTGTAGAGCTAAAACATAGCATCGCAAGAGCTCTCCGAGCTAAGTAAATATTAAGAATATAAAGCTATCTAAATGTATAGTATCCGAGTAAAAGAAGACAAGGAAGAAGACTTTGAGATTTAGCCCCTCTTAAGTAGAAAGCAGCCTACGAGTTCTCACGGGTTGACATGATATGTTGTAGAAATAAAACCCCGTTTTTTAACCAAGACCTCGTGCTTCGTGTTGACTACTGGAGGGAGCTACAACGTTGGATAGAGCTTTAATGGTTGGTGACTTCAACATTCACATAGATAATGAAAATGACACATTGAGATTAGCATTTATCGAAATTCTCAACTCTCTTGGAGTCAGACAAAATGTGACAGGACCAACTCATTGCCATAATCATACGCAAGATTTAACTCTGTCATATGGAGTTGATGTTAATAGAAACTCTGCCATAGAGCGATGGCATCTCAGATCATTACCACGTCTCTTGTATGCTGCGATCAGCTAATGTTACTCAATCTACAACAAGCTATCATTCAGGTAGAACTATTCTTTCAACCACTAAAGATAGCTTCACTAATAATCTTCCAGATCTATCTCATATACTCAGTAAGCCACAAAGAAGAACTTGATGTAATAACAGAAAATGTAAATATAGTCTTCTCTATCACTCTTGATACAGTTGCTCCCCTTTGTTTAAACCAAATTCGAAAAAAAGCACCGCACCATGGTACAATGATCACACTCATGCGCTCAAAAGAGCACCAGAAAATGGACCGCAAGTGGAAGAATACTAAATTAGAGGTATTTTGCGGTGCATGGAAGGATAGTGTCTGTAGCTAGCCATCAGAGACATTAGTAATTCATCTTAAAGTTCATACAAAATCTTGGTTTTTACAATCGCCACCTTTGACCAGCACCAACCAGTAGCACTTTTGAATGTGAAAGTGTAAGTCTCTTCCACACCAGAATGTTGAAGTAAAATTGAAAGTATATATTTTGAGTAAAAAGGACTTAAATGAAAATTCTCTCATCATTTACTCACCCCAGTAGTGTAGTCTAGGCTGGGTATTTGCAAGCATTTGCAGTGTAGCAACTCATAATGTAATAATGGCACATAATGCAATAAGAATGGCTATATTGATGAAATAAAATGTTCATAATATAATAATTTTCTCAAAACTTAATAAAACCTTGAGCTCATAATGTAATAATTTTTTTTGCCTAATGTAATAGGTTATTGCATGAGAAATGTATTGCATTATGAACACACTGATGCAACTTATAATGTAATCACAGTTCATAAAATAATAGCAGTACATAATGTATAAATGAGACTTATGTTTTGAACATAATGATATGAGCACAAACCAAAATAATATATATACAGTAAATAGGTTATTACTAGGGCTGTCAGTCGATTAACAAAATAAAATAATTACACAGTGTCCCGATTAATTAATTGCAATTAATCGTATTTAATTGCATATAAAATATTTCCTGAGAAAGCCCCTCATATAACAATAATTGAAGTTTCAAGTTTTATTTGTCAAATAAATAACCATACACAGTACAACATGAAGTGAAATTCTTGATTCTCCACACAGTTTACAATAAGATTATATATATATATATACTGTAAATAGATAAGGGTTAGAAATAAAAGTAAAACCACAATTTAAATAAAAATAAAATAGGGGAAAGAGAAATATATTATATGTACAAAATATGCATTTTAATATGAAATAGTATATTGTGACAGAAGTAGAGTAGCAGCAACAGTATTCAATATATAATGGTGAAATAATTATACATAGTTATCTTTAAACATTATATATATATATATATATATATATATATATATATATAAAAATAAAAAATGCATTACATTCTTTTTTTTAAAATCATTGATAAGACAATACAAAAAGCGGTTTTAGAATACAATGTATTGTTTACTACCATATTATTGATCATAAACCAATCATTGGCATACAGTTCAAGGCAATCCATTTCACAAGTGAATTTGTCAATCAGTTTGACATTTATTATGAGGGCTTGTTTAAGGACCAACACACCTGCGTCAGACAGATGCTTGTGTAGCGTCTCGGGTGCGTTGCGTCAATAATGTAAACATTTTTAGGTCACTGTGTCAAGTTAAATATAGTTTAATACTTAGAATACATCTTGAGATCCCTTAGTTCGAATTTGCGCTCCATCAAGTGTTTTGAACACAAGAACGTAAAGCATGATTGTGTTGTCCTGCCTGCTGAAGGATTGTTTTGTTCACTGTATAAACTGATGTTTCCCCGTCTGTCGCTCACTTCGACGTCGTGTCGAAGAAGCGACACTAGGGGTCTCTCTTGAGCGCCAAAAGATACCTCTGATCTATGAAAAAAGGCCAATGAGAGTTGGCGAAAAGTATTTGCATACTCCGCCTCCGGATACGGATATAAAGGCGAGAGAAATACGCTCGTTCATTCAGTAATTTTCTTCGGAGCCGAAGGTCGTGTGTATGCAGTCAGCTGCGAGTAATACAACTGATCCTGCTTCTGATCCTCTGACGCTCTGCTTTGCTGTTGGATTTACGGCGCACTACAGTGGCTTTTCACTTCACTGCCGGCGTGCAGTTTGCCCCTGGGCGCTTCGACAGTGCAGAGTTAAAAGAGTTGAAAGAGTGATTCTCTCCGTAAAAGAGTTTATTTCTCTGAAAGAGCATTACACAGCGGCGTTGAACGTCCTTTTCAGGACGCGTCTTTATAAAGATGTAATTTCCGCCCCTGTGTAGTTTCTGGATGCGGTGATTTCTCCCCACCTCTCTCGGTCATAAAACACTGTCTTGCATGCCTGGGCTGCGATCACACGCAGGCAGCGTTTTATGAATGGTTCATGTTCTCAGTGCGAGAACATAGCCATGGCAACATTGCGGTCGTGTGGCTTTCTTTTGTAATGAGAGAAAGCCGTTTCAGCCGCCCCCCGCGCCTCGCCTCCTTCCTACGGGATTGACGCAGGCGCCGCGGGCGATGAACACAATTTGGGGACAATGACGGGCTCTGTTCGCCGGGTAAACCCCCTCGAACCTCCCGCCTCCCCGGCACGCTTGTTTGCTTCCGTCTGAGCCCGGGATGAGCATTCTCTCCAATGGTTCATCTTCTCAGTGTGAGAACATGGCCGTTATAGCATTGCGGTCGCACGGCTTTCTTTTGTAATGAGAGAAAGTCACTTCAGCCGCCCCCCGCGCCTCGCCTCCTTCCTACGGGATTGACGCAGGCGCCACGGGCGATGAAGGCAATTCGGGGAATATGACGGGCTCTGTTCGCCGGGTAAACCCCCTCGAACCGCCCGCCTCCCCGGCACGCTTGCTTGCTTCAGAATTGGATGACATCACCGCTGCATCGGAGAGCGTTACAGTGGCATCGGATGCTGATCGCTCGCCTGGGCCGCCACCTTCGGGTCTGCTGCCCAGCCTGAACCTGATGCACGGAGATCCGCTATGCTTTCCCGGGCTACTTGATCGGTCCCGCGGGCAGGTTCGCCGCTCACAGCCACGCCCCCCCCGTTCCTTTCTTCCCAGATGTGCACGACGAGTTGAGCAAAGCCAAGGCTTCTTCGCTCCTCCGCTCTCACTACCCTCGCGGTGGAACGGTCCCAGACCGCTTCCACTCTGCACGCCACGGCCCTTCCTGCAACCAACGCCAGGCCAAGGCGCTTCAAAACTTGCACCTTGGGTAGTCCTGTTCTTGATGTGCTGCAGGAACTGCGCTGGATGACCAACCGCGCCCCCGGGCCACGGAGGTCAGAAGCGCCGGCACTCGAACAGGAGATGGCCACCCCTTGTGGTCCAGAAACGCACCTGTGGACTGGACCTGGTTGAAATGCGGGAGGCAGACAAGGCACACCTTCTCCCACACCCCCGTCTCCCAGCTCCATCCATTCGGTGCCACCATTGACGACTCTGCCCAGCAGTCCTCAGCGGTGAGGCAGACGGAGGCCACTGCACATCCTGCCCCGCCGCAAGCCTGCTGCCATGCCCCGTCTGCTCGCCGACGGCGTCCTCCTGCGGCTATGAAACACCCTGCTCCGCCTCAACCCGGGCCCAGCTCTCAGCCCCAGCGTCGAGCACTCCGCAGGAAGCGGACGCCCCCGTCTCACGGACCCCCTCAAGGACCCGGAAGGCTCCCAGGCTGTCCGTAGACGCTCAACCCAGGGACCAAGATGTTAGCTCCGGAGGTGGTAAGACCGCTCCGTCCCCGGTGGAGGGCCGGGAGGAGAATTTTTTGTCGAATTAGTTTTCACATTCTCATATTCTCTGTAACGAGCTATTTCCTTTTGTCTCTGGGTCACCTGGCCTGCAAATGCCGTTCCCACGGCACTCTGCCACCAGATCTCAGCAGTCCCGGCTTCCTGGACACGGACCACCCGTCTCCAGCCCCACAACTGCCCCCCCCCCCGGCCAGCCGGTTCCGACCAGTCTAGAGGACGCCTACCCGAGACCTCCTCCTCAGTCGCTAACCCGCCCCCTGCCGGGTGTGCGGAGCAAGGTAAGTGCTTTGAGTCTTTCTCAGCACCCCAGCTGTGGGTCGCCCTGTCGCCGCCCAACGCTGCCCTGCCTGCTCCGCCCCGCTGCGAAGCCCTGCCGGGTACGTCAAAATTAATCGTCCCCTTGGTGCCCCTAGTGCAGAGGTTGGACGCGTGGCTTTCACTTCCCAACCCGTCTCGCTGGCTGGCCCGGACCATCCGACTCGGTTACGCAATTCAGTTTGCCAGGCCCCCGCCCCCCCTTCATGGGCATCCGATTTTCTGCAGTATACGGCAAAAATGCCCAGTCCCTGCACGCGGAAATCGCGACTCTTCTGGCCAAAGACGCGATAGGGCCTGTCCCTCCAACCGAGATGAAGGAGGGTTTCTACAGCCCTTACCTCATCGTACCCAAGGAAGGCGACGGCTTACAACCAATCTTGGACTTGCGAGTTTTCAACCAAGCGTTGCACAAACTCCCATTCAAAATGCTCACGCTTAACCTGCGTCCGGCATCTAGATTGGTTCGCAGTGGTAGACCTGAAGGACGCGTACTTCCACGTCTCCATCCTGCCCCGACACCGCCCCTACCTGCGGTTTGCGTTCAGGGGCCAGGCGTATCAGTACAAAGTCCTCCCCTTCGGCCTGTCTCTGTCCCCTCGCGTCTTCACGAAAGTTGCAGAGGCAGCTCTTGCCCCGCTCCGAGAAGCCGGCATCCGCATACTCAACTACCTCGACGACCGGCTCATTCTGGCCCACTCGCGAGAGTTACTATGCGCCCACAGAGACCAGGTGCTCAGGCACCTCAGCCGTCTGGGGCTTCAGGTCAACTGGGAAAAGAGCAAGCTCACCCCAGTTCAGAGCATCTCTTTTCTCGGGATGGAGTTAGACTCGGTCTCAATGTCGGCACGTCTCACCAACGATCGTGCCCAGTCAGTGTTGAACTGCCTCGCCACCTTCAGGCCAGGCACAGCGGTCCCCTTAAAACTTTTCCATAGGCTCTTGGGGCATATGGCGTCCTCCGCGGCGGTTGCGCCACTGGGGTTGATGCATATGAGACCGCTCCAACACTGGCTCCAGACCCGAGTCCCGAGACGAGCATGGCTCCACGGCACGCACCGGGTAACAATCACCCCCGCCTGCCATCAGACATTCAACTACTGGACAGACCTCTGTTTCTTACGGGCTGGAGTACCCCTACAGCAGGTGTCCAGACGCGTCCTGGTCACGACCGACGCCTCCAGATTGGGTTGGGGCGCCGTTTGCAACGGGCACGCAGCCTCAGGCCGTTGGAAAAGGGCCCAGCTGCGTTGGCACATCAACTGCCTCGAGTTGTTGACCGTCCTTCTAGCCCTGCGGCAGTTTCTCCCGTTAATTCGCGACAAACATGTCCTGGTCAGGTCGGACAGCACCACTGCGGTCGCGTATATAAATCGCCAAGGCGGCGTACGCTCCCACCACATGTCGCAACTCGCCCGTCGTCTCCTCCTTTGGAGCCAGCACCGACTCAGGTCACTGCGTGCCACTCACATCACCGGCAACCTCAATGTGATAGCGGATGCGCTGTCATGACAACGCTTGCCTGGCGGAGAGTGGAGGCTTCACCCCCACTCGGTTCAGCTGATTTGGGAACGGTTCTGCAAGGCCCAGGTAGACCTCTCTGCCTCCCGAGAGACCTCCCACTGCCCGCTCTGGTACGCCCGTTCAGAGGCTCCCCTCGGGGCAGATGCACTGGCACACAGCTGGCCGGTGGGGCTGCGCAAGTACGCATTCCCCCAGTGAGCCTTCTTGCACAGGTGCTGTGCAAGGTCAGGGAGGACGAGGAACAAGTCACTCTCGTGGCTCCTTACTGGCCCACCCGGGCCTGATTCTTGGACCTTGTACACCTCGCGACAGCCCCTCCCTGGCGAATTCCCCTGAGGAAAGATCTTCTTTCTCAGGGACGGGGCACGCTCTGGCATCCGCACCCAGACCTTTGGAACCTCCACGTCTGGCCCCCGAACGGGATGTGGAAGATCTAGCTGGTCTACCACCCACGGTCGTAGCCACGTTCAACCAAGCCAGAGCCCCTTCTACCAGGCAACTCTATGCCCTGAAATGGCGTCTGTTCGTGAATTGGTGTTCTTCCCGGGCAGAAGACCCACAGAGGTGCGCAGTTAGGTCTGTGCTCCTGTTCCTACAGGAGAGGTTGGAGGGGAGGCTGTCCCCATCCACCTTGAAGGTGTATGTTGCCACTATCGCAGCTCACCACGACCCAGTAGACAGCAAGTCTCTGGGTAAGCACGACTTAATCGTCAGGTTCCCAAGAGGTGCCCGGAGGTTAAACCCCTCCCGGCCAAACCTGTTCCCCTCCTGGGATCTCTCGGTGTTCCTCGCCGGTCTTCAGAGATCCCCACCCCCGAGTCGCTAGAATCAGTTGGCTCAGGGCCCTCTCCTAAAAAGACGGCCCTGCTGATCGCGCTCACTTCCATCAAGAGGGTCGGGGACTTGCAAGCGTTCCCTACTAACGACACTTGCCTGGAGCTCGGTCCGGCAGATACTCATGTGATCCTAAGACCTCGACTGGGCTATGTGCCCATGGTTCCTACCACGCCCTCTGGAGATCAGGTAGTGAACCTACAAGCGATGCCCCGGGAGGAGGCAGACCCAGCCCTCTCACTGTCGTGTCCGGTACGTACCTTGCGTGCCTACCTGGAACGCACCCAGAGCTTCAGGCGCTCTGAGCAGCTCTTTGTCTGCTTTGGAGGACAGCAGAAAGGGAACGCTGTCTCCAAACAGAGGTGTCTCACTGGGTGGTGGATGCCATTCAGTTGGCCTATCACACCCAGGCCGTGCCCCCCACCTTTTTTTGCGGGTTCGAGCCCACTCTACTAGGAGTGTGGCATCCTCATGGGCACTGGCTAGGGGCACCTCCCTAGCAGACATTTGCAGAGCTGCGGGCTGGGCAGCACCTAACACCCTTACGATCTCAGGGTTGAGTCAGTCTCGTCCCGTGTTCTCTCAGGTCCGAGGCCGTAGAACTCGGTACACGTCGACGATCTGACCGGGTGAATCGCTTGTTTCCAGCGCCGTTTCCCTCGAGCAGGGTCTTTTCCCCCTAAAAGAATAGGGATTCGGGAATAAGACCCCCTTCCCTCGATGCGGTAAGGGCCCCGGCTGCTCTTGCTCTATGCCGAGAAAACATAGAGAGAAAAGAGGCCCAGCCAGGCTTGGCCCGTTCCCTAGTTGGGAGCGTCACCTTGTTCCCCCCTAGGGTAACCAAAAGGATTCTGATGCTTTTTCGGGGCATTGGGGAAGAGTACGTGCAGCCTGAGCACAGCTGGTCGCTTGTGCACGTAGAAATACCTGCCCGCTTCTGTGTCAGCAGTACACGTACACGGCTCAGCGCATGGCGAGTTTTGAAGTGGACCCCTAGTGTCGCTTCTTTGACACGACGTCAAAGTGAGCGACAGACGGGGAACGTCTCGGTTACGTATGTAACCTCCGTTCCCTGATGGAGGGAACGAGACGTCGTGTCTTCCCGGCCACGTCGCTGAGCCGAGCCGCTGAGGTGCCCGGAACACTCCCGGCTCCTCAAAAAAATCCTGAATGAACGAGCGTATTTCTCTCGCCTTTATATCCGTATCCGGAGGCGGAGTATGCAAATACTGTTCGCTAACTCTCATTGGCCTTTTTTCATAGATCAGAGGTATCTTTCGGCGCTCAAGAGAGACCCCTAGTGTCGCTTCTTCGACACGACGTCTCGTTCCCTCCATCAGGGAACGGAGGTTACATACGTAACCGAGACGGTTTCCATACAGCTGAAGTTTCAGTTACTGCCCTCTGGGGTAAACAAGTGATACTACAAGCTTGCATCTCACGAATCTTCTTATTACGGTCCAGGGGCATTGCGATTAATTGCATTCACTTTTTCGCATTATTTTTAATCGAATAATCGCACTGAATTAACACTATCAATTTTAAATCGAAAGCCCTCGTTATTACATTAAATGAAATGTAGACTACATTGTGAACTCAAACATTTTAATTTAACTAATTTTGTGATTATGACCTTCTCCATCATTTTGAGCTGCTTTGACCCAGAAACACATTTTAAGTTTTATGCACTAAATTCAAAAAGTTCCCACTTTCTAATTATGTAATTATTACGTTTCTAATCATTGTTGTGATATAATAATAATTTACATGGCTGTCATAAAAACATGTACAATGCATGCCCCCCCCAAAAAACATGCTGATACTTCACACTAGGGGTGTAACGGTATGACATTTTCACGGTATGATAACAGTCACAAAAATGACTACGGTATTACGGTTTCAAGGTATTTAGGTGCATTGATAATATTAAAAGCCGTTCAATATTTGGTTATGAAATAGGCTATTTCTGATAAACACACAGATAAATATTTTGGATATAACCATTTCTTGAAATTTATTTTGGATTTCTTCAACTTTAACTTTTGATCTTGAACATCAGGACACTCTCTTAATCCGACAATAAAAAAATGGAAAAAGAAAAGAAATCACAAACCGGTCAATCATTTGCAATGATTATTGCCCAGGTTAACACTTAAAATATGCATTTGCATGCATTCAGTAATGTTGCATTTGTGATTTAGTTAAATTCTACAATACCTACTGAAAATATATTACATTCAATACAATAATTACATTGTGAACCACACAATTTTTGTTTCATGTTACAATTTGTATTAAAGTGAAGAAAATCATCGGTTCATTCGCGCTCTGTTCTGCCATTTGAACTGAGGCAGATACCGCTGGTATCTCAGCTGTTTAATTAGGTGGTTTATGAGTCACCACAAGCAGGGATTGAACCAAAATTATATTAGCCGTGCAACCATTCAGTAACCGGATTAGGTAGGGATTGGAACACAGGACTTTTGGAAGTATAGTCCAGTTGAGTGGCAAATAGACAAGCTGAGTATAAAGTCAAAACCCAAATGTGGGTTATCTTTTAGCTATAGGTGTGCTGTCTTCAAACAGCTCAGGTACCCTCAGGACTTGATGTCGAAGACGCATTCTAATTTTAATTCAAATCTGACAAAGATAACATTTTCATAATAATATTCCAAATGGCTGAGAAATGATATCAAACACAACTGAAAAAAGAACAGTCTGGATATGACTTTCATTGCAACTTCTAAATTGTTTTCAGTATGCCCAGGATACATTTCACAGACCACTATAAAGCCACAAGCCATAGAATTGCTAAAGAGACATGCCAAGCTGATAGTCAGACTGTTTAAATAAATAAAAAAAAAATCAATCAATAAATATATTTGTTTAATTTCTCTCTGCATTTTCTGAAAATTTTAGCAACAATTTTATAAGCTTTTTTGACCACTATGTTGCTCTGTCTACAAACTGCTTTGGACATAATGTTGAAGAAGCATACCGATTTTCTTTCAAATCTGACAATGCATTCAAAAGATATGGCAAAGTTTAATATATTTAAAAAAGCAGAGAGGCAGTATGCCGATATGGAAAATAAATTGTATCATTGGCACCCTCATGACCCAAGAAATCTAGAGGCACCAACTTTTGAAGGTTTTAGGACATATGGTTAAAAATATATGGGCAAAAATAGCCATTTTTCACAATTCTTGACTCATAGGTGGAGCTGTCTCCAAACTGTGTCCAAAGACAGATGGCATGAGGGTGAGTAAATGATAAGAGAATTTATATTTTTGTGTGAATTGTTACTTATAAATTATTTTATCATCTCTACTTTCCTGGTAATTTATTATACAAATTAACACACTCTCTACATCAGGGGTCAGTATTATTTAAAAATACATACAATTAAAAAATATATATATATTATTAAAAATGTCACTGTTTTATTCTATTACATTAATACTTTTAAAGCTGCACAAGTTATTCAGTCAAAAGTAGTGAGTGGTTTTCTCGTTTCCTTGTTTATGTAATTTGATTAATAGCCTTTATATGACATAGCCTACAAGATAGTGTTCAATTCGGTTATATGTACACTTCAAGTCCAACATTTTGATGCAAATACGGTTTTTGTCCCACTGTTTAAAAAAACTTCAGACATAAACGACTGCGTTTACATTAATGTCTCATCATTTAGGCGCGTAGCCTCATTAGCGCTCAAACATTAGCGCCTGTCAATTAAACAACACGCAGCTACAGACGTCAGAAAATAAAAAAGTAAATCTTTTATATTTCATCTAGATCAACCAACCAGTGGTGATCTTGCTATTGCGGTTGATGTAATGAACACCCCTGTTCTACATGTATAACATAGGCTAGAAAACTACTCAAAAGGTTGATCGAGGACATCTCTCTTTTTAAGAGACAGTATTTTACAATACATAAACTTCTAGATCATTTTATTGCCCAGCCCTATTGATAACATTGCATTAATCTCTTCAAATTAGAGGCAGGATTAAAGATATATGGCTTGAGCAAGTTAAACTTACATGACACAGTCAAACAATTGTCCTTTTTCACTGCGAAAAACCCTTCCAGGTGCGGCAGAGATGTTCAGCTGTAAACTATGCTTTAGGCATTCTCCACATCCATAACAGATGGCACTAGATTTGCAGCTGCAGCTACACGTTTTTTATGTGTGCTTTGATTGGATGGGAGTCACGAGACTCTCTCCCAAGCCAATCATGTTGATAGATACAAATAAATATCAGAACAGGGAAGTTCTGTAAAAGTACAGCACTTAAAATATTCTCAAGTAAAAGTACAAATATACAGTTTTTAAACTACTTAAAAAATAAAATTCTTGGGAAAAAGTAGTTAATTACAGTAACGTGAGTATTTGTAATTTGCTACTTTACACCCCTGGGAATCATGAATATGTGAATTTACAGATACAATAGGTGCCACAGCACCTTTGGTGCTTTGCCCCTAATAAATGAATTACTATTTAAATCTGGTGCTTTTCGTGGTTAGTTTAATAATAGATTTAGATTTAAAAAATGTACTGTAAAGGAATACCACATTTTTTAGGCCTTATAAAGGATAGTATTTTTTTGTTTTGGAAATTATTATAATATGACAAAATTATTACATTTTAATTCAAATGTTTTTGGTGAGTTCATAATATAATACATTTCTCATAATGTAAAAATCGTTATATCAAGATTGTATTACAACTATTATGTCACTGCACCCTTGTTAGTTTAAATGTTCTCTCCAGATGTTGAACCAGTTAACTGAGTTGAATAATATCAAACGTAATTTTTACTGCTGTCAGTAGTGCCCTTTTTCTCATATCTTAGTAAATCATTTTAATTTATATTTTTGGGTAGGATAACAAAACACATAAATCACAATACATAATTCATGAAATAACTTTTTAATGTGAACATTACTACACATATATTAGTTATATAATGCGTAACAGTTTATGATGTATTATGTTTGTATTTTATTAATTAGAGTAATTATAAGGTATTACCTATTTTACTAGTAATAATAAAAACATGAATGAAATGTATTATTTCCAATAGGTATTTAACCTCAAGGGGGTTGGGTGTATCTAAAATTCACATTATGGCCACCGCTTCGGTCACTACACCACTGATTCACCCTCGTGCCATTCCAGATGTGTATGACTTTCTTTCTTCGGCAGAACACAAACAAATATTTTTAGAAGAATATCTCAGCTCTGTAAGTCCACACAATCATGTGGATGGTGATCAGCACTTTAAAGGTTTAAAAAGCATAGACAATCATAATAAAAGTAATCCATAAAACTCCGGTGAATAAATGAATGTCTTCTTAAGTGATACGATTGCTTTTTGGTGAGCAACAATATTTAAGTCCTTTTCACTATAATTATTTACTTCCGGTAGCTCTACAATGCGCGTCCATGAGAGGACTTAGTTCACGCTGCCTCTCATGTGACATAAGCATAATAGCTTCAATATAATAGCTGCTTTTTATTAGTTGCTTATAGTGTCACAAACTACTTGTTTAAAAGAGCTTTATGGTGGCTTATTTTCTTTAAAGCTTGTACTGTAGCTACTCAACACCATCACTCAGAATGTCTCTTTATATGCAACTAAATTAAAAAAATTAAAGTGTCAAGTTGTGTTCATTTATGCAATGAAAATTTTGTTTTATACCTAGCAAAGAACATCCAAATAATGCATCTAAAAAATGCTCTATGGCCATCAGAATATTACTATCAAGTTCATTGTGTCTGGTGTGGAAGTACAAACATCATTACATATTCCACCTCTCACTGCCTTAGGAAAGGAGATTCAAAATGCTGTAGCACTAAACATTATGTTTGTTGCTTTGTTCTATCCACTCTGTAATCCCCCAGGCAACGAGCAGAAAATGTCCAACAGGACAGATGAGTTCAGAGGCAGCCTGATGAGACATGCAAGCTGGATGTGTTGATTTTGGCTGGCATACCTGTAATGAAAAGTTACAAATGCAGTAAAATCAGTTTCACTAATGCGGTTAGTGCCACATGAGGCCATATGGTGACATGGTCATGAGTACACACACACACACACACACACACACACACACAGAAAAAACTTTATTTTTTGTGATGAACATTTATATTGATTCACACAACAAACAAAGGAAAGCAAATCATATATATATACAGAATCAACATTTACCCCAACCCCCGACCCTCAACAAACACCCCTGTGGGTCACACATGAACACACACACACACACACACACACACACACACACACACACACACATGCTGGAGAATATGTTTGAATGGCTGTCTAGGTCAGTTTTTGAGCATTTTTCAGTAGCATAGTACCTGTGGTGATGGGGGCGTGGTTGTCTGTCTGTCTGTGGGAGAGAGAGAGCGGTAAGGCTCATCACCTGGGTTCTTGTTGTAGTGAAGGCAGGGAGGGAGACATAAAAGTCGCACAAGGCATCAGAGTGGGAGAGAGAGACCAAAGAGTGAGTCTGTACCTGTGTTTGCTTGGTCGAAGCCTTTACTCATTTGTGTGTGTGACTACCTTCCACAGTAGCTTTTAAAGAGTTAATTAGAAACATCCATTCATCCATCCATCCATCCATCCATCCATCATGCATCCATTCATCCTCAGAGCAACTTGTACTGTCTTTAACTCAGGACAGGGGAGCAGAAAACAGCACATAGAGAGCATAGCTCATTCAGTTTTCTTTTTCAGAAACAAAACACAAAAAAAGATATTACTTTAAGTCCAATACCCTGATGTAATTACTTGGGGGCATTGTTTATCTTTTCATACTCATGTTCAGAGTGTATCAGACATAAGTCTTTAGACCACTCCACAATTCCCCTGTAGCAGAACATCTGACTTAATGAAAAGCAGAATTGCGAATTGTTGTAAATGTGGGATGTAATGCATTACAAGCAACAAAAGTATTCCAGCACAGATGGTACATTCAGCCTTTTAATAATAAAATCTGCTTCTGTGTTATTAAAAAAAAATTAAAATAACCTTTCCACTAATCCCCTGACTTTGGGTCTGGTACACCTGAATGACTGCATCACAATCCCTACCGCTTGATAACATATTAGGATTATAGCTCAGATTTTAGGTCTCAGTTTTGTCCCCCGTCTTTCTCATAAATACTTTAGATAAGCATATCTGTTTAATTTTATTCTCAATCAAACATTTGCATAAGAACTTATCAGATGTAATATTATATTTGGACATCTGATTATGAGCAATTTAATTTTTCTGTAAGCACACACTGCTTAGCACAAATGTGAGTAATTTATCAGAACGAAAACCTTACCAAGGATACATACTCTGTACTGCCCAACAAATACAAAACACTTGGTGTTAGTGTGGATTTTGTAGTTACTGCAATTTGAATGTTTTGACTCTGGCAGCATTGTTGAGCCAAACTCATCTGTCACATGTTATATCATAGTTTTAAAGACCTGATTTTGGTCATGACCTAATTTTGACAGAAGTGTAGGTTATACCTTTGTGTTACAACAGCAGTGTATTCATAAATTAAAGATTTATGTTGTCTTTCAGTGTAATATTGTCTAGGTTTTGCAGGCTAGAAAGCTTTCTCCATTCTCCTTTAACTTGCATGCTGTGCAAAATATTGCAGCACCTGCATGTTGTAGTGATTTCCCTCAAACTTGGCAGATGGTCCTCCCTGTCTCTCCCTCCCCCTCCCCCTCGCCCACCATCCTCCCATTACCCGGTATTTGGCACCTGAGTCTATAGGGAATACTGCCATGCAATGCCCGACTACTTCAGCCTCAACAGAGTGACAAAAATAGGCTTCTTTGGGCCAATTTCACCTCTCAAAGCAAATCACACACATCTAAATCACAGGAGTCAGATCCCTTCTGAAAAGCAAGAGATGTTTCTCTCCCCAAGACTAATGCGAGAATAAAAAACTCAGTTCCTATGTGTAATTTATTGGCATGACTGCTAGCAAAACACATAACACAAAGGTCCTTATGGCTACTGTAGCTGTGCTTAGCGCTGATTTAATTATAAAGCTCATGTCTTTTGAACACTGCGAGGGACGTTAATGGAGAAACTAATAGCTTGTGTACAACACATCTATATCAGTGACATCTTGCCTTGTCCCAGAAAAGACTTGCCTGCAAGGCTGAAGTAGTTCATCTGGAGACATGCCCTTCACTTCACATTTTCACGATGTCAAAGTGAGCAGTCTAAACAACTTCCAGTTAGTTTTAAGAGTTTAATCTGATACTCTGTACTCTGGTTGAGAAAGTGAAATATAATGCCAAAGAGCAATCTGTATGAGAGTAGAGAACAGGGACGTCGTTAGGCCTATTTTAGGGGGGCTGAAGCTACCCCAAAATGTTCCTAAGCCCCACCTAAATGATAATAAGAACAACAATAACAATTCGATTTATCAATAACCGTATCCTCATTCATATTTAGAATTAGATGCAACAAATGATATATATCCAGCTACAAAAAATAGCCGAAAAGTCGGAAGTTGGACAGAAGTACAAAGAGTCGTTGTGCTATCAAAATGATGCACCGCACCGTCTCGTTGCATTGGTGTGAACTGCGGCAGCTTTCAGAGCGTTGCAAGTAACTGGAGGATTCATCTCGTCTCGTCGTTACTCTAGTTTGGTCTGAAGTTGAACTCGCTATGCACCCTCCCGCCCACACACACCGATACACACGCTAATGGTGAACGGAAGATTGGTATGTGTCGTGATACAGAGTGAAATTGTAAGTTGTTTTTAATGACCTGCTTACCTTTAGCTACGTTTTCTTGAGGTAAAGGAAAGGGGATATTTTGGTTTGCTATGGAAAACTGTAGTCTAGCTAGAGTGAACAAGCAAAATACAAGAAATTGTTAACTTAGCAAGCTAATCACAACTCTTTATTCTTTGCCAATAATATAACCTATCTCTATCATAGGCATATAAAACAATATCAATCCCCATATAATGTTGTTGTCACTGAAAACTAAATGTCATAGGGTCCCTGTTAATGCTATTACCGTTGTATCCTTCAATTCATTGAGCAGATAAGATGGATATTTGAAGATATTTTAGCAGAGAGAAAGAGAAGCAGCCGCAGGAGATTGGCAGGCCAGTTGATTCTGAGGGAGCCGGTGTGAGTGAGGTCAGTAATGGTCTATAGGTCTAAGGATTGTTTTGTTTTCTTCTAACAATAAGCATTTGTTGGCAGGTGTAGGCACTATGCATAGCCTAAACTAAATTATTTCATTATTTATTATATATGCTAGCTATACCAATTTAACTTTCTGCATTCATTGGCTGTGATAAATTAAACAAATACATAGATGTTACCTAAATGTAGGCTAAAGATGTGCAAATGCCCACAGATACACATGTGAAACTAAAATGAAAGCAACCCTTAAAAACAGAAGGGATTTTTTGATGCTTCCTCCAATGAAGTAGACAATAAACAAAAAGTAACTGTTGACTGTGGTTTTGAAAATGATTTCATTCTTAATTTTCCTTTATTTGAATACTACCTTTTTGTTGTTGATTTATATCATACATTGTATACATCATTTGGCAGAATAAATCATCTTTAATTGAGAAACGCTCAAACCTGTGTTGTCAAATTTCACTATGACCTTAAAATTCTGGTTCTTGGGTTAAACTGTATGCAAGCCAAACTACACAGTGAAATTACACACTGATTGAACCAATCCACAGCGCAGTTACAGTAATTAGAGTAATTAAATAGCATTCTGTGGACAATTTATCTTATATAGAGAGGAATTAGATATAGTATGCTATTACTTTATCATACATTTACATGAGCAGACAGATAGCATTTAAGTCATTGCTTATAGAATAACTCATCAGGAGCAAAGTCTGGCCTGAGTAAATTCCCCCATGCAGCTTTGATGTGTCTAAAAGCAACATTACAGTAACTTTTCTTTAACAGAGTAGAAATGGAAGAAGAGGATATGTCTGTCACATTTTACTTGTTAACATCTTGGTTTCTTGACTGGTTGTTGACATAAGTGTAGCTCTAGATGTGAGTGCAAAGATTTTGCAAACGCAAGTTACAAATACCCTGGGGGCTAAGCCCCCCCGTCTTCCAATCCTAGTGACGTCCCTGGTAGAGAAACTGATGTTGTTTTTTTCTTTCGCATCAGCGTACATTCTTGGAGAATAATGTCATGTTTAGCGTATTCATTTTGTAAAAATTGCCCCCCCAAAAAACACATAGCTCCATAGTGCTGATACTTTTGACAATGCCTCACCCATCAAAGTTTAAGGAGTGACAAAGCTATGGCCTGAGGTTAGTTATGTTGATTAACTCACTTTGTGTTGTAATGACAGCCAACAGCAGCACAAGTTGAACCAGAGCTAATTTTTACCCTAACTAACACTTAAATGGTTTTTGTTCTCAGTCTGGATCACTAATTTTGGTAGTTTTTACATGGTCTGATTTTTTCTTACAGTCCAGCGTCAATCAGAATAATCATGGTGGCATAGTGGTTGGTCAGGAAAACTGTGAGTCATAAAAACACATTTGTGCATGAACTACTTTCTAATGAAAACCGTACTTTCTGGAATGCTTTACCAGTTGACATTAGACGAGCACCAAGCATTTACATTTTTAAAAAGCATTTGAAGACATATCTTTTTAAACTTGCTTTTGATGACTCTATTTTATGTTCTTTTTACTGATTGTCATAATATTAAATTGTATGTTTATAATTCTGATTTCCCTACATTTGCTTTAAATCAATTTCTTTATTTTGTATCTTTGTACTGTTTCTGTCACAGTTCCCTCTGACACGCCCAACACTTTCACTCCACGCTCACTCTCACCTGAATATTAATCACCTGCACCTGAGACTCATCTCCACCTCAATCATCATCACCACTTATAAGCCCATCACTTCAGTCACTTGTTGTCTGGTCTACAACGAAGTTAACAGACTCACTTACCTGCTATCTTCTCAAGACATTACGGTCTTTACCTCTTGACTCCTCTCTCAGTCGTTCCTACGACTTATTACCTAGCTCTCTACTCCAACGCTCCATCGAGTTCCGCTCCTTGCTTCTATTGGCATCCTTCCAAGTCCTCCACTCCATCGTTCCAACGAGTTCTACTACAAGTCTCCACAGCTCATTCATCTGGTTCCCGTCATCAACATCACTCAGGTCCCTTTCACTCAACTCGTACCCTTCAGTAAACACACCTCCGGGTTTAACACTACCTTGTCTGAGTCTATGTTACAGTTTAGTTTTTATTGCGACGATTTGTTTTACTTTCTCTAAATGTGAAGCATTTTGAGTTGCATTTTATATATGAAAGGTGCTATAATAATAATAATAATAATAATAATAAAAAACATGTTTTTGTACATATAGTACCAGATCAATACCATGGTACATGAATACAGTAATCATTTAGGACCATGTTATATTTTAAAGTACTGTTATTACCATCTGAATCTGTCATTGTACTGTGGTGCTGCCACAGTACATTTTTTTTTGTAAGTTACCAGGATGCATGTAACTTGCCTTCAGCATCATAGCTTCTATTTATCGAAGAACTCAAATCTAAAATAAAATGCATTATAAGCAGGTAAATGAAAACCTTGTGTAGCTTAGGGCAAAGTCAAGGAAGCAGGGCATTAAATCATCCTTAGAAAAGATAACATGGCCTTCTATTTCATTTCAATAGCTTTACGAGCAGTCATTTTCTCTCTCTTCGATGGGAAGACAGTTACTCTGAGCCTTAGACCTTCACTGTCTACCGACATAAATCTTAGCAATATTTTAATTACCTTACTGGATTCTTATGATACAGAATAGATTAGAAGTCCGTGGAGCTCCACTCGACACTTTGTGTGATAATGTTACTTGGGGATGAGATGAGTTTTGAAAAAACAAAACTGGAATTTATGTATTTTTCTAAGAGCCTGTGAGAATGTATGATTAAGTTAAAAGTTTCATAACCAGTGCTGGTGAACTTTTACCAATTCACCACAAAAGCATCTAATCTCTTTCACTGTGTAGTTTGGCTTTGCTACTGTTCATTATAAAGACAGACTCTGCTGCTTGCAATGTTCAAACTTGATTCTGATTCTAATAATGTTTCTGATATTAACCGGATGGAAATAGCCATTAATCTGTTAAAATTATCAGACTAATTATGACTCAGTTGTAGTGTATTGATTGTGATTTGATTACATTAAGCACCCTTCAGTTTTACTGCATAATTTTGAGAGCTTTTAACCAATAAGTGTCTTTGTTTTCAAGGCTATGTTTGCAAGATGCATCATCTGCTCTCCATGGAGTTAAATTGATATTCTATCCCCAGGCCAGTTTAACAGTAAAACACTATACAAAATAACTTTTTTTTTTTTTTTTTTTTTTACTTGAATCAAATGAGTTATTTTAAATGCGCATTTTTTAGATTAAAAATGTTTCCATGTTTAGTAACAACAGTAATCGAAGTTGGTGTAAAAAGCCACATGTCATGATGTACCTGATTTCTCTTGGTAGACTAAAGTTGGGAGGCCTGCAACAGTAGCATGTGCTCTGGCTGTGGTCCATGCTGATCTGCAGACCAATGGCAAAATCTGAGTCTAAAAATAGCCTGGCAGAAACCATAGTCCCAAATGGAGAAATAGCCTGTGAGTTATCACTATAAGCAAAGTGAAAAGGACAGTGCTGACAGCAAAGTTAAAATGAATGTTTGAAAGTTTAAATTAAACGTTTTTTGAGTTTTTTTTTTTTTTTGTACCATGACCTTATTTTTCAAAACGTGTACCATCAATGATTCTTCACAAACTCATGTGACATTCTATATCCTTTAATCTTATATTAAATCCATATAGTTCTGAGGACTCTCCATATATTAATCCCTATCATGTATTTAAAAAAAGAAAATATCTATATCATGATGGTGTTTAAATAAGCACATTAATATTCCCCACAGATTTCTTCAATCTTGTTTCAGTTAAATAATTTTTCAATCTAGTCCTGATCCAAAGTGGTGTTTAGATTGGATTAAATTATATTCCATCAACCAATCACATTAATCTACAGGATTTCTACTGATTTTATTTTTAGTTGGTTGTTTTTGTTCAATAACCTTTTTTATTATTCTAGTTTAAGAGATTAATATTTAGAGACATACTATCTCACACCAAATTTTAAAAAATTATAATTTTGAGCATTCTGACAAAAGGCAAGATTTTAAGAATATTAGAATTACAGAATTTATACTTCCTTTATGTAAATTGATCTTTGTTAATCAATTTTGTGAGGCCATAGGCCCATTTAGTTTAATGAAACTGGCCCACAGTTACACTCACAGAAACTCTTAAAGCACAAGGAGAGCAGAAGTACACACAAGTCAGCAATATTTTACTTTTAAGATGTTTAATATCATATATTTAATGTTTATGAAAATCTGGGAAAGTACCCCAGTACAGCTAACCTGCAGATAAACACATGCATGTTAACCCCCATCATTACCCAATGTATACCTTAATTGCAGACTATAATAGCACAAGCTTGGGAGATGTAAAATGTTGTTACTTTACCAATTTAGAGCTCAACGGTTTACACAGGAGAATCATATTCAATTAATTTTCCCCAGTAGATCTCCATTTTAATTGCTAGCCATTTTAGAGTCAACAGTGATTTTGTTTTTATAAAACCATAAAATGACAAACCATTACTGCAATCCATCTGTGAGTCCTGCAAAAGCAGTATCAAAAGTTTAATAGTTCACACATACATTATTAATTACATTTAGCAGTCATTATTCAATTCCTGAATTGATCACAAACTTGGCTAATTCTGTATTTCTTTCAAATGTCTGATCTATAATCTGACCATAGTAAACAACCTCAAAAGTTCTCCTACTGTGACAATGACAAAAAATATTTTTTGAAAGAGACTTGTTAAAGACCTGATGGCAAAATTGTATTTGAAATCGAAATGCAACATAAAATTCTGGAAAACCCTTCCCTTACCTTTAGTTAGACAAATAAGTGCCATTAAGATTATTGCCCTACAACAATTTCTTTACCTTTTTCAGACAGTTCCTTTTTATACCACAGACATACTTTAAAAAGTTAGATTCAATTACTGTACCCTTCTTGTGGAACTATAAAGCAGTATGCATCTCTAAAAAGCATTTATCTAAATCAAAGGATGCTGGGGGCTTTAACCTATCAAACTTTAAAATGTATTATTGGGCAGCACACTAAAAAAACAAAACAAATTAATGGTGGGAAAAAGGCCCATTTAAGAAATCGAATTCTTGCCCTGGATGGCTTTCCATTGAACGCACCCTAACAAGGTCTCACTCCTTGCCCTCCTGAAAAGCCTAGTCAAATTAAATAAATCAACTTTTACGATATTATTGTTATTATTGGCAACTCATTGAAAATATGGAAACAAATTAAAGTTTTTGTAAAGGCCCCAGGAACTTGCGTGGATAGTTTAATGTGTAATAATCATCCACTGATTCCTGGTTTAAATGACAATGTTTTCTTGATGTGGAAAGAGAAAAGGATTTGTGATGTGGGGACATTTATACATAGATGATGTAATTGCCTCCTTCTCCCAGCTTCAGAATATGTGAAATATTCATACCTCGAGTTACTTTAGGTTTTTGCAATTTCGGGATTATATTACAAAACTTTATTTTTTGTGATGAACATTTATATTGATTCACACAACAAACAAAGGAAAGCAAATCGTATATATACAGAATCAACATTTACCCCACCCCGACCCTCAACAAACACACCTGTGGGTCACACATGAACACACACACACAAATATATATATATATTACATTACACACTACCGTTCAAAAGTTTGGGGTCACTTGTCTGAAATGTTTCTCATGATCTTAAAAATCTTTTGATCTGAAGGTGTATGCTTAAAAGTTTGAAATTAACTTTGTAGACAAAATATTATTCTGCCAAAACATATACATTTATTTAATTACAAATCTAAAATTTCCTAAAAAAAAAAAAAAGTTTTTGAAATGGATGACTTGGATCAAAATATGAAGAAAAGAAGCCAATAAGTGCCCAACATAGATGGGAACTCCTTCAATACTGTTTAAAAAGCATCCCGGGGTGATTCCTCAAGAAGTTGGTTGAGAAAATGTCACGAGTACATGTCTGCAAAATCTAGGCAAAGGGTGACTACTTTGAAGATGCTAAAATATTACATAGTTTTGGATTTATTTTGGATTTTTTTGGTCACAAAATAATTCCCATATTTCCATTTCTATTATTCCATAGTTTTGCTGACTACTATTATTCTAAAATGTGAAATAAATAAATAAATAAAGAATAAGTGACCCCAAACTTTTGAACGGTAGTGTATATATAATAATCATCACACACATCAATAACTAACTCTCCACTGTCCCACCCCGAGAGCCCTCCAAGAACATCAAATATTTGCCCCAATTCCCAACAAACAAATCCAAATTCTCCAGTCTTCTAGATGACCCTTCTTTGAAAGCCGCCACCCTCCCCATCTCCGAGCACCACTCCTAAAATGGGGTGCTCCAGCTGACTTCCATCCCCT
This sequence comes from Moxostoma hubbsi, assembly GCA_032164185.1. Taxonomy (NCBI): domain Eukaryota; kingdom Metazoa; phylum Chordata; class Actinopteri; order Cypriniformes; family Catostomidae; genus Moxostoma; species Moxostoma hubbsi. The sequence goes on from JAVLUX010000008.1 coordinate 29,321,074, forward strand.
TAAAACAATTTGTCTGGTGATCATGACACTGGTTAGTACCCAAATGTTTATTTGTTAATTTCCTATTTCGATTACCACCTCATCGCCTAAAATGCTAAATAAAATTTGAGTGCCCAATACGTCACACATAAAACTCTGAACCTTCAACCAAAATTCTTGGATCTTAGCACACCACCAAAAAGCATGTGTTGTGTTACCAACTTCTGATTGTCATCACCAGCAGGTGGGTTTGTCTTAACAAGCCTATACAGTCTTGAGGGGGTCCAATAAAATCGATGTAAAATCTTGAATTACATAAGGTGCACACTTGCATCTCTAGATACAGAATTGACGTTTTTTAGAATCCTAGTCCACACTCTCTCCTCCAATACCAAGTTTAAATCTTTCTCCCATAATCTCTTGATAGAAAAGCTCCATCCCCCAGACTCTGAATTAGCAGGGAGTAATACACCGATGCATAACCTTTTCCAAAAACAGTAATCACCTCTACCAGTGTATCTGCCGCTTTAGGGGATGTATGCTACTCCCAAAAATAGTATAGAGCAGGAGACGCAGTAGTAAATACCTGAGATCAGGGAATCCCAAAATGCTGAACCAAATTTTCAAAGGATCTCAACACTCTCATATAGATCACCAAGTGTATTAACCTCCCTCACAATCCACTCTGACTAGCAGAAAGGAGCCTTATTAATACATAATTTTGTGTTCAGCCATATGCTCAACATTTATATAAATGTCAGAATTAAACACTCACATAATTTTTCAATAAACATCAGACACAACTTAATACAGTTTGAAACACTACATGAATTATTTTAAGGTTAAGATTCATAGCATTGCCCCAGATGTGTCCCCACTTTGAAACCAATGTAAAATGACATAGGGTAGCTCACGCTTTTTAGTCATGTAACAAACTGTGTGCATATTGGTCAAGAATCTTTCCATGTTTTGCTAAAGCTTTTTAATAACCTAGAACCAAACCCCATTATAGCTATCCTTGGAGGCACAAGCTCATTATAAAGAGAAAATAAGTATGAGAAGCAAGCTATCTCTCTTGATATGGTCATTGCAAAGATAATTATTTTTCCATGTGGAAATCAGAGGCAATAACAACTTCACACATGTGGATGAAATAAATGGGAAATGTTTTATATTTAGAAATAATATTTGCAGATATCTTTGACATGATTTGGAACCCTGGAATGGACTTCTTGAAGTATAGGGGTTGACATTAAAATGCATGGGCATTGTCAAAAGTGATTGTAGCTAGTTTGTACAGTGTACTGGACTTTTGTATAATTCTGTATAATATTGGTAAAGCATAAATAAACAGGAAAAAAAAGTTCTCCTACTCTCCCAAAGTTTGATGTAAACATAGCAGCTTCAAAACATATAGCCAGTTTGCCATTCTTTAAGTGATGTAACTTTAAATTTTTCTCTTCTCTATCACACTGGAACATTTGAAGATTCATTAAAAGAAGTGCAATTTTTTAAAGAGGAAGTCCTCTTGGGATTTAACTTCCCCGCATTATGCTGATAAGAGTGTGACATATTGAAAAGGGGCTCAAGAAAACACGAACATTTTCATTTGACAGATTATATCCTGAGTAGACAGATGTTTACAGGGATTCATAATGTTTTAAAATATATAAATAAACAGACAAACACATGGGGGGGGGGGGGGGGTTGCTCCTATTGCAGAAAAGGAGATTAGATGGCAGGAGAGGAGAGGCCTCATCAGGGAGTTTATGTGCATGATAAACAAGTGAAAACATGTGAGACCCTCATTGACTTTCTGAATTATGCATAATCAGATGGTGTATCTTGGGGCAGCATTATTTCTATAGCATATAGTGCAGGGCACTTTAGGATATTCCCCATGGAGGCTTGGTATTAAGCACAATACGCTGTGCTTCATTTAAAGGGTTCTGTTCAAGTTCTCCTTCTCCTTATATAAAAATGTTTATCTTGCAGATGTCAGCAAATCCAGACAGGAATGGTGGATATGCTGTATATCTGTACATATGCTGTATATGTATAACGCCTATTGTAATGTGATATTTTATAAATACCCTATTCTTTTTGTGAGTAAAAAGAGAGCACAGTCATTTGTTAATGTCCAACAGAAATTTGCACAATACTATATTACTGACAGTCACATCAGAGTGAATATTGACTATTGGTTGACTGTATGATTTAACTTGCTGAAATAATACATAAACAGTCAACAAAGGGAAACAGTAAGTTCATTAGCAGCTTTCATGATAAATGAAGATAATTTCTGCTTTATGTGGGGGCCAGCAAGTCAGGCATATTTCATTTGTAACTGTAAAGACATAAACATCAATCTGTCTCAACAGCAGCTTAAATTACTGTGTAACCTTTACAGCTCTATAAAAATAAAATAGAAATATAACTTCTATGAAAGAAAGACCTTAACTAAATAACATAACATTCCTTTAGTTGGCTTGCCATCATTTTTCATATTGAGTCAAAAGGTGTTCCCTCACTTCATCTGAAAAAAACCTACCGAAAGTGGAGAGGCATTAAAATAATCATTGAACATTTAAAATATTCAAAAATTGCCATGAACAACAACAGTTTGAGTCTCATAAAAATGGTAGAAAACCTTTATAACCTAGTAACATTCTGGCATAATGGAAATCTTTTCCAATGCTTCTCCTTTTGTGATCCACTATAAATTATATTATGCAAAAAACATAATCAGGGATGGCTTTAACAGTCTTAGCTTAACAGGTTTGGTGAAAAACGAGATTGTTTGCTGCATGCATCCTGAAACAAAATTCAATTTGCCACTATTTTTAATGCTACTATTTTATTATCTTGCAAGCATATGCTGAAATAGCTACAAATGATGGAGCTTGCTTCTGGGCAGAGTGATCATCACGACTTTCCATCCTTATATGAATAATTGAATTGGACAAATAGTTGGTGACCTTATTCAAGGGCTTCACTGGCAGTGAGGAATCTAGCAGCACACTGCAAACAGTACTAGCCCCCAGCACCAAGCTGTGAATATGCAAAGCTCTTGTGATCTTTTTCAGGCTTTCAAAACAAAATAGAAAATATTTTGGAAACCTTTTGCCTCATAGGGGCATCACTGGTCAGTGTTGCAGACTGCTTAGGTTTGCAAAAAATTTTGATGCCTCTGTTTTAGTGCAGCATATGCCAAAATCTGCAAAATATGCAGAAGGGTATTGTGTTTAGTGTCCTTTTTATAGTGATGTCAAAGAGGACACACAAAAAACGAACAGCAGTGCAAAATGTTGTCTGTGGAACATAATGAGGGTGAGTAACTGATGACAGAATTACAATTTTTGGGTGAACTATTAATTTACATGGAACTATTGTGAGACATTCCACTGTTTCCTTTCCCCCAAAATGTTAGACTTAAAGATGCATATAGGATGATGATGTGCCAACACGAGACAGGTGGAAATGGGGGCAGGACTTGTTCTTATTGACACTGAGGAGGTATTGACGGATTTATTCCATGCGCTGTCACGGCAGGATCATTGCACATAATTACAGGAGGATCAGCATGATCGGCTGTCACTGATTTTGCTGACATCTGTCTGTGGCCGGCAAGCACATGATGACCAAGGAGTGAATCGCTAAACAGATTTACTTCACAATATGAAAAGCATGAAACATCTTATTTTAGAAGGGGCTTTGTAAATATGATGTATTTCTTATTAGTTGCTATAGACCTTTCAAGGACCTAACCAATAAAGGAATTAAAACACTACTGTGCATGTCTTGCCCTGAAGAATTTCTAGTAGCCACATTTTTATAACCTAGAGCTGTAAAAAAATGACAAGTGCGTCCTTTTCCGTAAAAATAAACAGTGAGGTGTCATAACTTGAAATAAAGTCCACATTAATCCGGATAACATTTTTAAAAGCGAAACGCTCTCTGTCCACATTACCGCTTTCAAATGTTTTCCAAAAGTTGCTCGTCCACACTGAAACGTATGAAAACGCTTCAATCCTCTTACTGCACATGCGAAAACATCGCAAGAAGCACAGCCATACGTCATTTCCATGTACGGTCTGAAACGCAATTGTGCTCAGTTCCACAAACTTCTCATCGTCTTTGAAGGAATGCAATATAAAGGTTGTACAAAGTAACATTTACCTTTTAATAATGCAGACACAAATAGCAGAAAGTAAAAGGCACACAAAACACCACTACAACGTGGGCCGCCATCTTGATTGTTTTGGGTTGGATGGATCACACGACTGCGTCACATGACAACAAAAACTTAATCATTTTCAGGTATCTCTGTTTTCCCTGTCCACACCATAATGCAAAGACAGTGCAGAAAATATGCTTTTTCAAACGGAAATATATTAGTGTGGAGTCAACAAATTTTCTCAAAGAACATCAAAAGTTTATCTAAAGTGACTTATCCAGACATGTTTTGATTACAGGTAAGGTAAGGAAACTTTCAAGACCCAAAGATGTCACTTCCTTTAACTGAAGTAGAGTCCTTGAAATGGACAATAAAAGATTAAAAGTCCTCATACCCATTAAGTTTGATAATGTTGTTTCACAGTGGTTATAAATCAGCTAATCTGAAGTATTTTCACTTGTGAGTAAAACTCTTGCCAACTCCAAAAGTGCACTGGTCCCACAAGAAGCAGTGAGCATACTTTACTAAAACCAATATCAATCACTTCTCACTCGATGGATAATTTACCTCAGAATGTAATTGCATGGCTCATAACAGACATTTTGGGATTAAGGAAATTAATTTCAGTTTGCGGCAGTGGACAGCTTGTATACAATTACTGATAAGTCATGCTAAGAGGTAAGAAAAAAAATCCTCAATATGGACCACTGGAGTACTTTGATTCAACCTTCATCTGAAAGGCTCAGATATTATATCTTAGCTAAATCCTTTCTTCATTTCATCTTGGAGATCGAAACAAAATGCTTAAACATATGGCCCTAAATTACTGGCAATAACATGGTAACATAAATCATTCAGATTAACACACCAGCCTGCAGAATTTTTCTTCTTCTTCCTCTCTCTCTTTTTCATGCTATCTTCATACATGTTTCAATGTCATATTTTCATTATTGTGTGTTCTAGGAAAGTCTCATGGGAATGTTTTTTAATTAAGCTTGAACTTCTGAAAATAATACAAATCTGCTTGTTTGAGCATACAGAACATATTTCTTTGATTCATATGGAATATTGGAATATGACTACCAGTTGATAAATTGCAATCTTTGAATTGTTAAACAATGAAAATGTTGTCATAATTTACTCAAAAGGAACACAAAAGGAAATGTTAGGCAGAATGTTAGCCTTAGTAACTATTCACTCTTATTGCATCTTTTTCCATACAATGAAAGTTAAAGAGACATTCTCTCCTTCATATTCCAGAAATTGTATGTGAGTCTGAAGCTGAATAAATACAAGGACATAAGATGCACACACATTGGTATGTGATATTCTGAACATTCAGTATGGAGTATATATCAGGGGAGTATGGATTGTTGAAATATATTAAATATAAAAATGTTAGTGTTTAGTGAGAGCTCATTTGCTAATGACAAAATATGTGGTTAATAGTTAAGTTACAAGCTTGTTTCGGGATTTTGTTGTGTCCCACCACTTTTAGCGGAATTCATCCTCAGTTTCAATTTACCACCATAAGTGTTTATGTCAGGTCAGATGCAAACTTGCAACTGCATTTCAGCCAAGTTATGTTTTAATGTATTTGTGAGTCAATTAATTGTGTTGTAAAATGCCACTGTAAACTCTGCTGAAGTTAATAAGTCTGACATTATCATATTATTACACCAGCTTGAGCATGTGTTGTTTGTCATAATATACGAGGCCATGTTTAGCAGTTATTGGCTGTTTACACTGCAAACTTTCTGCAGAACTTCGGAAACTGTGAATTTGAATTTCTCAGCAATGTCTTTATGAGTGAGATTTTGTGCCACATCTAGTGGTGTAAGAGAATTTGAGGTCTTATTTAGCATGATTATGCAATTCACATACTTTCACATTCTGAAAAAAAGGATTGTACATGTGTTTTGTCATTTTTACTAAAGGCTACATCTACACTAATATTTAGTCAGAAAACACATCAGTTTCTCTAGGTTTATGCCTCTCATCTACACTGGAATGCATTTCCCTCCACACAAAACTGAGACTTTCGAAAATGCTCTCCATAATGGAATACTTAGGAAACAATGACATTAGAAAACTGAAAACAAGGTTTCAAACTTTGTGTGAACATGGCAAAAGACAATTGACCCTATAGTCAGATAGACTGTGAAACTGTTTTTGATCTGCATATAGCACCTTACTAATCAATTAAAAAATTATGGTGTTTCATTACATGTTGGATATACATAGAAATAACATTTTAAAATGTATTTGTAGGAAAAGTCCCTTTGCATTCTTTGTAGAGGCTACCAAGTATCTAGGGTGAATATAGCGAAATTGGGACACATTCTGATAATTTGTCATTTGCATCATTTTAAAAATTATGCCAAATGACTTTGCCCTGAGCCCCTCACTTAATGGCATTTTAGATAGCTAAAGAACTCAACTGTGAGTCACAGTGAAAAAACAAAGAAATTTTACAAAAAAATGTACTGTAACATCCCACTTTACCAGTTGTCCCACTATTCCTGTATTCATCCTGCATTTCAAACCATCCTTAGTGCCCTGTTCAGACATTTAAATCCTGCATTATAAACAAATGCACATTCTGGAACAATGTCCTGCACGCCCATTTTTTCTCATAAGATGAAATGTAGCCCCTCCATACTCAGTCAACATTGCTCCCCATCAGTTCTGGAGTAGAGCACAGCTAAACCCAGCACGAAGTACCACCCCACATCATATCAAGGTCGCTCCCTCCTTCAGCTTTGAAGGATGATGGGCAAGCCCAGAGTCTGCCTCAGCCTGGCATCTTTCCCTTGAAAGATGGGTGGAGAGGGCGAAGCGAACCCCTGCCGCTCAATAACTGGTACCAAATGTTGCCTTCTCACAAAGGTGCTGACCCTTGAGCAGTCAAAGTCCCAGGGTACCTCACTGCAAAGCTGGAGGACAGGCAGACAGCTGTCTTCTGTCAGCCCACTCCAGCTGAAGATCCTCCACCAACCTGTGAACAGTGAGGAAACTTCTGGATTTTTTTTTTTTTTAAATAGGGCTTTGACTTTGTTTCTTTCATGAACTTTCATTAACATTTTGAAGGGTTCCATATCACTCATCCCTTTTAAAGAATGAGTGATTGTGTTTCTAGGTTAGAGTTCATTAAACTCTGTTGTTTAGATAAAATTAAGAAATTAGACTGGAACATTATTATTCTGTTTCGAGTTCTCAGATCAGCTGGTTGAGCATGGTGCTAGCAAAGCAAATGTCATGGTTTCAATTCCCAGGAATACTCAGACTGAAAAATTTTATACTTTGCACTGTGACCGCGTTGGATAAAAAGCATCTGCATAAATGTTAAATATAAATGATTTTCTCAATCATGGAATAACTTTTTATTTTATACAGAATCCAAAATCGCAATTAACCCGTCTTGTTCACAGTCTTGCCTCAGTTTTCCACTACAAGTCCACTACAGAGCTCTATCATTCTTGATGTGAAGAAGCTGCATTATTAATTTGTATATTCCGTGGAGACAGATGTTTGATTTTAAGTATAAAAGTAATTAATAAGGGAAGTTAAGAGAGGCAGATTGTTTAAAGATTATTTATGAAGACCTCCCTCTCCCCCTGGTTGCTGGGGTTGTGTCACCTCTCCTTCACGCCCCCTGTCTTCACCTGCTCCCTGAGACACAGATGTTTGTCTGAGGCAGATGACCCCAAACACACATTTAGTATCCGTCCCTTAAGGGAAACGGCCATACGACGGCATAGAGAAAGAGAGAGAGCGAGAGTCTGTGCTTGGATTTCACTTCTGTCTAACGACAAGCATTACATGGGGCTTAAGGGGTTTAATTCATATTACAATGGTGCTACCTCTGCTTTTATTTTATTTGGAGAACCACCCGATTACTAGGAACAGATTGGCTTAATGTTTCAGAGAAATGTGGGACAGCTGTTGAAAGGAGCCTTGTTGAAAATGTGTGTGTGGGGGGGGGGGGGGTGTGTGCGCACAGGGGCTTCAGCCGGGAAGGTATGAATGAGTTAGAGGTGTGAAACCTTTGGACTGCTGGACATTTGTTCTTACCTCCCGAACTGTACTGTATATGAATTCAGTCCTTACTTACTGTAACCCTTGTGTTCTGTTCTGATTTTTTTTTTCTTTAATGAATCATATCCTTTATCTGTACAAGACTTGGTGACTTTTCCTCCACTTGCTATCTGAACACACCAAAAAAAAAAAACATAGAAAAAATAAATACATTTTGGACTTGATTTTATAAGTCTAATGTGTCATAAAATCATTTTATATAGAGAGATTTTTTTTGTTTTTGTCAAATAAAAATCAATAAATCAGACACATACAACACAACCACACATAAATGAAGGGGTAAGCCAATAAAACATCCACAATGCAGAAAACACCCATACATGCATACAGGTTTGTTTGACTATATTAATAAACTCTCATTAACTTCCATTTTATATCATGGTTACATTTTTCTAAACTCTACCCCAAACCTAAACCTAACCTTCACACAAACATGTGCACATCACTGGATTTGAAGATCCCATTTAAGAGTTGTTTCTTGTTTTTTCTTTTCTTTTTTTTAATGATGAGGACATTCTGAGACATTCAAATTCTGAGTTTGACCCCTGTGTGACAGTTTATGCTCGAATTTTGATGTTTAAAATAAATGACAGATAATAAAATAATAACTGTCTTTTACTTGTTACACATTCAGATTTTGTCATGTTTGACAGCATTCTGGAGCATCATGACAAAATCTGACGCTTCAACACAAGTGGTTTAAACAAAATCCTACATTAATAAAATAATAATAGATTTTATAATGTCTAAGTTTATTTCCCCTTCTGTCACTTCCTCTGTGTCGAAGTAGTGACACTAGGGGTCTCTGTCGAGTGCCCCAAACCACCTCAATCTTTGAGAAAAGGCGACTGGTCTACTCGCCCAGTCTGAGGGAGACGCAAAGCTTACCACTATGCTTGCCCTGGCTGCTGCCAGTATTGGGTTGGACTGGAATCCTCCGTCCTCTCCTGAGCCCTCATGGCTAGATGATTGGTTCTTGGGTTCAGGGCGCCGCTCATGGCCACCGTGGTCAAGGGTGCGATAGAGCCTGTCCCTCCAGCCGAGATGAGGAAAGGGTTCTACAGCCCTTTCTTCATCGTCCTAAAGAAATGCGGTGGGTTGCAGCCAATCTTGGACTTGCGAGTTCTGAACCGGAACCTTACACAGACTCCCATGCAAAATGCTAACGCAGAATTTTTTTTTTTGACATGCATCCGGCATCAAGATTGGTTTGTATTGGAAGACCCGAAGGATGTGCACTTTCACATCTTGGTTTTAACTCGACAGACCATTCCTATGGATTGCTTTCGATGACCGGGTGTATCAGTACAAGGTCCTACCCTTCGTCCTTTCCCTGTCCCCTCGTGTCTTCATGAAATTTGCAGAGGAAGCTCTTTTCTGTTAAGAGAAGTAGGCATCCGCATACTCAACTACCTCAATAACTGGCTGATTCTAGCACACTCTTGAGAGAGTGAACTCATTCAGGCAGAGGATAGTGGTTCCACTGAAACACTTTCAGAGGCTCCTGGGGTATATGGCATCCTCGGCGCCACTCAGGTTGATGCATTTGAGACCGCTTCAGTACTGGCTTCAGACTCGAGCCCCGAGATGGGCATAGTGCCGTGGCACACATTGTTTGGCTGTTACACCCCTCTGCCACCACTTATTCAGCCCTTGGACAGACCTTGCTTATCTACAGGCAGGAGTTCCCCTACAGCAAGTGTCCAGACGCGTCGTGGTCAACACAGACGCCTCCAAGTCGGGCTGGGGCACCATGTACAACAGGCACACAGCCGCTGGTTCCTGGACAGGACCATGACTGTGTTGGCACTTCAAGTGCCTAGAGTTGCTGGCTGTCTGCTCGCCCTGTGGAGGTTATTGATGTTGATCCAGGTCAAGCATGTGTTGGTCCGGTCCGTCAAAACAGTGACAGCAGTGTATATAAATCGCCATGGCAGCGTACATTCTCCTCACATATCGCAACTCACCCACCATCTCCTCCTCTGGAGTCAGCAGCGGCTGAGGTCACTGTGGGCCACTCACATCCCGGGCAACCTCAACGTCACAATGGACGTGCTTTCGCAGCAGGTGACACTCAGTGGAGGGTGGAGACTCTACTCCAGTTGGTCCAGCTGATTTGGAGCCGATCCGGCAAAGCACAGGTAGAACTGTTTGCTTTCCTGGAGTCCTCCCACTGCCTGCTCTGGTATGCAATGATGAGAGCCCCCCTCTGCACAGATGCGCTGGCACACAGCACACCATGTGGCGCCGTATTGGCCCACCCAGACTTGGTTCTTGGACCTCAAGCTCCTCGTGACAGGCAAATTTCCTTGAGGAAGGACCTTCTTTCTCAGGGATGGTGCACCATCTGGCACCCCCGCCCAGACCTCTGGAACCTCCACGTCTGGTTCCTGGATGGGACACAGAAGACTTAAGTGGTCTACCGCCCACAGTGGTAAACATAATCAATCAGGTCAGGGCTCCTTCTACAAGGCAGCTGTATTTCCTGAAGGGCTGTGTGTTCACTAAGTGGTGTTCCTCCAAGATGTGCAGTCGGGTCAGTGCTTTCCTACCTGCAGGAGAAGCTGGAGGGGTGGCTGTCCCCTCATGGGACCTCTCTGTGGTCCTGCTGGGCCTTCAGAGAGACCTGTTCAAGCCCCTATAGTCAGACAAGTTAAAGGCTGCAGAGCTCTCTCTGCCCCGGTTGCTGTGTTTGTAGAGATTCTCCCCTTCAAGGCAGGACCTACCACTGCACTTCATCCATGTGCGGCTGGTGAGCCCATGTGTCGTATTGCCACATGCTGACCTCCCCTTTTGGGCAGAATGTGGTATCCACAGGGTTTTTTCCCCTAGAAAGAAGAAAGGCAAAGAACACCTTCCCCAATGCGTATAATAGCTTAGATGGCCACAGCCGAATCTAATACTCTGTTGAAAGAAAACATAGAGAGCAAAGGCCATGGCTGGTGTGGCCTGCTCCCATGCTAGTTATCCTCAGGGATGAGGTGAACTACTTGACTTCTTTTGGGGCATTGGGGGAGGTTACGTGCAGTTTGATGCACATGCTATTACGCACGCAGCAGCTTGCTTGCACCTGCACCAGCAGTTCATGTAACACGGTTCAGCTGTTATGGCATTTTTCTATAGGGACCCCTAGTGTCACTACATTGACACACGTCGCGTGAGTGACAGAAGGGAATGGAGGTTACGAAAGTAACCGAGATGATCCAACGCATAACTTGTGATAATATCTAGAAATGTTATTTGTTAGATCATGAAGCCATCTACTGGCCACAGTTGTTATTTCATGTTTTTACTTTAGTTACATATCATAGTTTACATATCTTAAAAAAAAAGAAGAAAGTATAATTTTACACATGTATGTTTGGGTCATTTTAAAATATTGAAATGAAAGAAAAAACTGAATTGAAAAAACTAATATTGAAGTAAAGTTAAAAGGTTAGTTAACCCCAAAATGAAAATTCTCTCATCATTTACTCACCCTCATGCCATCCCAGATGTGTATTACTTTCTTTCATCTACTGAACACAACTGAATATTTCAGGTCTGTAGGTCCATACAATGTATATGGGTGCCAAAATGTTTAAGTTCCAAAATAAATTTAAGGGTAACATAAAAGTACTCCACACGACTCTGGTGTTTAAATCCATATCTTCTGAAGTGATATGATAGGTGTGGGTGAGAAATATTCTTCCTGCATTTAGCCCCCTACTGGGCAGGTAGAATTTATGATAAAAATTACTTAAATATTGATCTGTTTCTCACCCACAATACCATATTGTGTCTGAACACATGTACTGTATTTAACCACTGGAGTCGTTATTCATTACTTTTTTTCATTTTATATGCAGATTGCCACAGATGCATTTAGTTGATGCATTTAGTATTTTATATATATATATATATATATATATATATATATATATATATATATATATATATATATATAAAATAGTCTTTGGTAGTTGTCTTAGACTTATACTTAATACCTGTCAGCATGGATCATGCAAAAGCAAAGGTTTTAAGTTAGCAATGCCATTGTATAAATGTGCTATTCTCAATCAGCCACGGTTCATTCCATGGGGGGTTTCAGAGATAAAGTGAGTAGTGTTCGACTGTATTCGGATTATCCAGAGTCATATGATCTTAGTAGGGCTACCGAAATTCATTTTCTTGGGATGAAACTGGTAATTAAAAATCTTATTTAAGTCATTATTATTATTTATATTTGTGAGCATAAACAGAAAATTACTAGACTTCTGTTATGATTACCCTACAAAAATTAACCATGGCTTCACTGCAGCAACCATAGTTTAACCATGGAATTTAGTTAAAGCATGGTTACTACACAATTAACCATGATTACTACTAAGGCACTGATCCCTCTTGTTTGAACGAGCCTTATAACGGAGCTAACGCTTGTCTGCTTGTGTCTTTTAGCATGCGTGTTAAGATGAGCGGAAGAAGAAATAGTTCCCATCCTGCACTAGTATTTGCTAATATAGCCTAATCCATTTTATTTCACTTTGAAGTTTATCATTATTGTTCTTGTTCATGGTAACCAGATAATATCCCTATTATAAAATTATTATTTTTTTTAATCAAAATATCGATCATCACACAAAACTAGTGTGATCAATATTTTGTAAACAAAATCAGTATCGGAAGTAAAGATACATTTGGATTGATCCGCCAATCAATAGATCTTGGCATGTCAGCCTCTGTGAGGTGAGCCACTCCATGTGTGATAAATCAGTATTTATTAGGCTACTACTGATATGACTTGAATCTTTTATCTCATTTGAGTGTATGTGACTCAAAACACAATTTTCTAAAGCACTATTAATTTCTTTAGGGGTAAAGCTTTTCACTGAGGAAAAAAAATTCTGTGTTCATCTTTACATTTATACATATACATGTAAATAAATAAGACACACTCACACACACCTTGGAGTAATAGGATTCCTAATCATATTCAGATCACTGTCTTGCAATAGCATGGTGGCCATAATTTATGCTGCAATCTCGGCTGGAAATTCTGCTTTTTTTTGTTATTTATTTTTGTGTGGTTGGGTAAGTGTGTGTGTGTGTGTGTGTGATTGTGTGTGTCAAGGATCAAAATAAAATATAATGGATTTCAAACAGAGAGGACAGTGTGTGAATGTAATTTCCTCAATGTGAGGATAAATCAGGAGGCTGAGGGTTTTACTGGAAAGTTCTTGTGGCTATTCAAATCTGTTGCTATGATTGAAGCAATCATAGTGGATCACTGGGCCATAATTCGACAGAAGGTTAGCGCAGGTGACCTGCCACAATATGATCTTGTTTATAGGCTGAAATTGCGGAAAGATTACTCTCTGGGGTCTTATTAGACAGGGTGTGATTAAAGAGGAAGCTATGGTGTCCAACGTGGTGGGAAGTGGTGTCTGAAATTTCGATCATTATTTTATATGTAATATGCTAGCGTTCATTTTCTCTGACAACAACTCAGAGAAATACTCTTTTGTTAGCTGGTTAGCCCCACAGCAAGAGTGAGGGGCTTATATTAATTCAGTGCAGGGCTTCCATGAAGAATTATGTGCATTAGACAGTATCTAAATGATAATAGTGATAGCAGATACCATGCATAGACAGACAGTCTGGGATTAAGAGTCCACTGATCCCTCTCAATAATGACTTTTGGAAGAGAGAGACACCCCCAGCTCAGCCATGTCAAGGTGTCATCCCAGCTCAACCATGTCAAGGTGTCATGGAGCCTATGAGATATGCTGCCCTATATTCACTAGACATCTGACACAGATATACTAGTGTCTTTTTCTAAATCATTAATTCCAAGTTTTTCTCATTGATTCCAAGTTTTTCTCATTGTCAAAGTTTTCAAAACAAAATTTAAAAATGTCCTACTATAGTTGTCAACCTCATTCAATTGACTTTAATCATTAAAAACGTTAACATTATTGTCATAAAATGCCATTATTCAAATGTGGACTATGTTGTTCGGTAGCTGGATGATTTCTGGATGCCTTGCCTGGAACTGACAGAAATTAGTGTTTAGATTACCAAAAAAGCAACCACAAATGGACGCTTGAACCACTGTAGTGAAGTGAGACAGTTGGATATTTTTCTTTGTTAAACAACATTTTTGGCAACTAATTGTAAATTTGATAGGTAGAGCTCTAAAAGTGACTAGATTGCTCCCGTTATAATGAACGAAGCTGCGCGAGTCATTTACTTATTTACTTCTGCTCATTTAGCAGATGCTTTTATCCAAAATTACTTACAAATGAGGAACATAATCAATTTGTCACACAACAGTCAAAGTCTGCAGTGTCGAACTACTCGTTTTTAGAGTAGCTGGAGATGTATAGAAGATAGCACATAAAGTATTTTTATAATTAAAAAGAAATCCTTAACTTTTCGGCAGGTCAAACAGGCAGCTTCATTGAACGGCTTCTCTGATTATAATAGTAGCGATCCAGAATTCCAGAACTTTCCGCTAAGGTAATAATTGTGAGCATCATTCTAAACTATGATACAATTTCTTCGCCTCTCTCATGTAGACACCCAGTATCAAAAACACAATCTGGAAAAGTCACTTCAGATAAATGTTTGATGTTCTTTGAGAAAATGTTAACTCAGCACACAGCTTTATTTAAAGGATCTGTGAATGATATCAGAAAAGATTTAGGATTAATAGTGTTCTAATCTCTTTGTTATTGTTTAAATCCTTGAAATGGTCTCTTATAAGTTTTGTTCCCCATCTGTTGCTCACTTCGATGTTGTGTCGAAGAAGCGACACTTGGGGTCTCTCTTAAGAGCCTCGTGCCCGCAGCCGTACCAGCGTGGGCCGTGCTCCGTCTGCTCGCCGAGGGTGTCCCCCTTCGGCTTCCAAACGTCAGGCAGCTCCGCTTCAACTTGGGCCCAGCTCTTAGCCGCAGCGTCGAGCGCCACGCAGGAAGCGCAAGTCCCCCATCTCCCGAATGCCCTCAAGGACCCGGAAGGCAGACCACTATGTCCCCCGGTGGAGGGCCTGGAGGAGAACCTTCAATTAAAGGTATTTTCTTCGGTTCTCTCATTCTCAATAATAGAGCAATTTCCTCTCTCCCTTGGCAACCTGGCCCGCGAATGCCGTCCTCATGTCAACCCGGCGCAGAAGGAAGGACCTTTTTTCTCAGGGACGTGGCACACTTTGACATCCGCGGCCAGACCTCTGGAAACTCCACGTCTGGCCCCTGACGTGATGCAGAACATCTAATTGGCCTACCACCTGCCATTGTAAACACGATCAACCAAGACAGACCTCCCTCTACCAGGTAACTTTGCGCCCCAAAGTGGCACTTGTTCGCAAAATGGTATTCTTCCCAGTCTAAAGACCCCCAGAGATGCGAAGTTTGGTCAGTGCTTTCATACCTGCAAGAAAGGTTGGAGGGGAGGCTGTCCCCATCCACCTTGAAGGTGTATGCAGCCGCTATCGCGGCCCACCACGACGCAGTGGATGGCAAATCCTTGGGTAAGCACGACTTGATTATCAGGTTCCTTAGAGGTGTCGGAGGTTGAATCCTCCCTGGCCAAGCCTGTTCCCCTCTTGGGATATCTGAGTGGTCCTCTCGGGCCTTCAGAGACCCCCCTTCAAACCACTTGACTCAGTTGAGCTCAAGGCCCTCTCCTTGAAGACGGCCCTCCTGATCGCGCTCGCCTCCATCAAGAGGGTTGGGGACCTGCAAGCGTTCTGTCAGTGACACCTGCCTGGAGTTTCCCAACTAGGGAATGGCCCAGGCCTGGCTGGGCCTCTTTTCTCTCTGTTTTCTCGGCATAGAGCAAGAGCAGGCGGGGCCCTTACCGCATCGAGGGAAGGGGGTCTTACCCGAATTCCTATTCTTTCAGGGGGAAAAGACCCTGCGGAGGCCACACCCACCCGAAAGGGGAGGTAGAGGTGGCGAAATACATCACATGGCCTCTTGGTCACATGTGGGAAGAATGGCACGGTGGTAGATCCAGCCTCGAGGAGGGGGGAGTTGCTACAACATGGCGACAGGAGGGCATCAAAGGACTGCCTAAGGGAGACGCGGGTCAGCTCGTAAGGTGACCGTACCGCGGAAGTACACACAGGAGGTGTCCCGTAGGAGGCCTGATCTGTGGAGCACCTATTCCAGTAGGGGTAGCCTGGGGTACCCGTAGTGGACTGGACCAGCATGTTCCTCCGCTGAACTGCTGCGGGCCCGAAGGCCTAGGGAGGAATCAACCAGGGACCTAGGTCCTCTGGGACAGAAGCACACTGTTTTGCCTTGGCAGAGGGAAACGGCGCTGGAACAAGCGATTCACCCGGTCAGATCGTTGATGTGTACCGAGTTCTACGGGCTCGGACCTGAGAAAACACGGGACGTGACTGACTCAACCCTGAGATTGTAGAATCTCGTAAAGGTGTTAGGTGCTGTCCAGCCCGCGGCTCTGCAAATGTCTGCTAGGGAGGTGCCCCTCGCCAGTGCCCATGAGGATGCCACGCTCCTAGTGGAGTGGGCTCAAACCCGTAAGGGGGGTGGCACAGCCTGGGTGTGGTAGGCCAACTGAATGGCCTCCACCACCCAGTGAGACAACCTCTGTTTGGAGACAGCGTTCCTTTCTGCTGTCCTCCAAAGCAGACAAAGAGCTGCTCAGAGTGCCTGAAGCTCTGGGTGCGTTCCAGGTAGGCACGCAAGGCACGTACCGGACACAATAGTGAGAGGGCTGGGTCTGCCTCCTCCCGGGGCAGCGCTTGTAGGTTCACTACCTGATCTCTGAAGGGCGTGGTAGGAACCTTGGGCACATTGCCCGGTTGAGGTCTTAGGATCACATGAGTGTCTGCCGGACTGAACTCCAGGCAAGTGTCGTTAATAGAGAACGCTTGCCGGTCCCCGACCCTCTTGATGGAGGCGAGCGTGATCAGCAGGGCCGTTTTTAGAGAGAGGGCCCGGAGTCCAGCTGATTCTAGCGGCTCAAAAGGGGATCTCTGAAGACCGGCGAGGAACACCGAGAGATCCCAGGAGGGGGAGCAGGTTTGGCCGGGAGGGGTTTAACCTCCGGGCGCCTCTTAGGAACCTGATGATTAAGTCGTGCTTACCCAGAGACTTGCCGTCT
This sequence comes from Moxostoma hubbsi, assembly GCA_032164185.1. NCBI lineage: Eukaryota > Metazoa > Chordata > Actinopteri > Cypriniformes > Catostomidae > Moxostoma > Moxostoma hubbsi. The sequence goes on from JAVLUX010000008.1 coordinate 29,338,439, forward strand.
ACTGGGTCGTGGTGAGCTGCGATAGCAGCAACATACACCTTCAAGGTGGACGGGGACAGCCTCCCCTCCAACCTCTCCTGTAGGAACAGGAGCACCGACCTAACTGCGCACCTCTGTGGGTCTTCTGCCCGGGAAGAACACCAATTGACGAACAGACGCCACTTCAGGGCGTAGAGTTGCCTGATAGAAGGGGCTCTGGCCTGGTTGATCATGGCTACGACCGTGGGTGGTAGACCAGCTAGATCTTCCGCGTCCCATCCAGGGGCCAGACATGGAGGTTCCAGAGGTCTGGTGCGGATGCCAGAGCGTGCCCCGTCCCTGAGAAAGAAGGTCCTTCCTCAGGGGAATTCGCCAGGGAGGGGCTGTCGCGAGGAGTACGAGGTCCGAGAACCAGGACCGGGTGGGCCAATAAGGGGCCACGAGAGTGACTTGCTCCTCGTCCTCCCTGACCTTGCACAGCACCTGTGCAAGAAAGCTCACTGGGGGTAATGCGTACTTGCGCAGCCCCACCGGCCAGCTGTGTGCCAGTGCATCTGCCCCGAGGGGAGCCTCTGAACGAGCGTACCAGAGCGGGCAGTGGGAGGTCTCTCGGGAGGCAAACAGGTCTACCTGGGCCTTGCCGAACCGTTCCCAAATCAGCTGAACCGAGTGGGGGTGGAGCCTCCACTCTCTGCCAGGCAAGCGTTGTCGTGACAGCGCGTCCGCTATCACATTGAGGTTGCCGGGGATGTGAGTGGCACGCAGCGACTTGAGTCGGTGCTGGCTCCAAAGCAGGAGACGACGGGCGAGTTGTGACATGTGGCGGGAGCGTACGACGCCTTGGCGATTTATGTACGCGACCGCAGTGGTGCTGTCCGACCTGATTAGGACATGTCTGTCCCGAATTAACGGGAGAAACTTCCGCAGGGCCAAAAGGATGGTCAACAACTCGAGGCAGTTGATGTGCCAACGCAGCTGGGCCCTTTTCCAACGGCCTGAAGCTGTGTGCCCGTTGCAAACGGCGCCCCAACCCAATCTGGAGGCGTCGGTCATGACCAGGACGCGTCTGGACACCTGTCATAGGGGCACTCCAGCCCGTAAGAAACAGAGGTCTGTCCAGGGGTTGAATGTTCGATGGCAGGCGGGGGTGATTGTTACCCGGTGCGTGCCGTGGTGCCATGCTCGTCTCGGGACTCGGGTCTGGAGCCAGTGTTGGAGTGGTCTCATATGCATCAACCCCAGTGGTGCGACCGCCGCGGAGGACGCCATATGCCCCAGGAGCCTCTCAAAGTTTTAAGGGGACCGCTGTGCCTGGCCTGAATGTGGTGAGGCAGTTCAACACTGACTGGGCATGCTCGTTGGTGAGACGTGCCGACATTGAGACCGAGTCTAACTCCATCCCGAGAAAAGAGATGCTCTGAACTGGAGTGAGCTTGCTCTTTTCCCAGTTGACCTGAAGCCCCAGATGGCTGAGGTGCCTGAGCACCTGGTCTCTGTGGGCGCATAGTAACTCTCGAGAGTGGGCCACAATGAGCCAGTCGTCGAGGTAGTTGAGTATGCGGATGCCGGCTTCTCGGAGCGGGGCAAGAGCTGCCTCTGCGACTTTCGTGAAGACGCGAGGGGACAGAGACAGGCCGAAGGGGAGGACTTTGTACTGATACGCCTGGCCCTCGAACGCAAAACGCAGGTAGAGGCGGTGTCGGGGCAGGATGGAGACGTGTAAGTACGTGTCCTTCAGGTCTATCGCTGCGAACCAATCTAGATGCCGGACGCAGGTTAAGATGTGCTTCTGCGTGAGCATTTTGAACGGGAGTTTGTGCAATGCTCGGTTGAGAACTCGCAAGTCCAAGATTGGTCGTAAGCCACCGCTTTTCTTGGGTACGATGAAGTAAGGGCTGTAGAAACCCTTCATCTCGGTTGGAGGGACAGGCTCTATCGCGTCTTTGGCCAGAAGAGTCGCGATTTCTGCACGCAGGGACTGGGCATGTTAGCCGTGTACTGCGGAAAAGCGGACGCCCATGAAGGGGGGCGGGGGCCTGGCAAACTGAAATGCGTAACCAAGTCAGATGGTCCGGGCCAGCCAGTGAGACGGGTTGGAAAGTCACGCGTCCAACCTCTGCTCTAGGGGCACCAAAGGGACGCTCAATTTGGACGTACCCGGTGGGGCTTCGCAGCGGGGCGGAGCAGGTAGGGCAGCATTGGGCGGCGACGGGGCGACCCACGGCTGAGGTGCTGAGAAAAGACTCAAAGCACTTACCTTGCTCCGCACACCCGGCAGGGGGCGGGTTGGCGACTGAGGAGGAGGTCCTGGGTAGGCGTCCTCTAGACTCGTCGGAACCGGCCGGCCGGGGGACAGTCGTGGGGCTGAAGACGGGTAGTCCATATCCAGACAGCCAGGACTGTTGAGATCTGAGGGCAAAGTGCCGTGAGAACGGCATTTGCGGGCCAGGTGACCCAGAGACATAGGAAATAGCTCTTTTATTGAGAATGTGGGTACCGCAACCCCATCTAAGGGGGAGCGGCAAATGAAATTGTCTAGCAACAAGAGATTCTCCTCCCGGCCCTCCACCGGGGGACGGAGCGGTCTTACCACCTCCGGTGCTAACATCTGTGTCGCTGGGTCGTCCGTCTCAGGACCGCCTGGGAGCCTTCCGGGTCCTGGAGGGAGTCCGGGAGACAGGGGGCATCTGCTTCCTGCGGTGTGCTCCACGCAGGGGCTGAGAGCTGGGCCCGGGTTGAGGCGGAGCAGGTTTCTTAGCCGCAGGGGGACGCCCTCGGTGAGCAGACAGGGCAGTGGCCTTGGCGGCAGGTTTGCGGCGAGGCAGGATGTGAGATATAGCCTCCATCTGTTTTCTCACCGCGGAGAACTGCTGGGCGAAGTCCTCGACGGTGTCGCCAAAGAGGCCAAGCTGGGAGACAGGGGCGTCGAGGAAGCGAACTTTGTCGGCCTCACGCATCTCGACCAGGTTGAGCCAAAGATGACGTTCCTGGACCACAAGGGTGGCCATCGCCTGCCCGAGTGCCTGCGTGGTGACCTTTGTGGCTCTGAGGGCGAGGTCGGTCGCTGAGCGCAGTTCCTGCAGCACATCGGGGTCAGGGCTACTCTCGTACAGATCTCTGAGCGCCTTGGCCTGGTAGACTTGCAGGATGGCCATGGCGTGCAGGGCGGAGGCCCTATCCACCTGGGGAATCGCCATGTACCCGTGGGCCTCTCCGCCGTCGAGGGTAGCGAGAGCGGACAAGCGGGGCTTTTGATGAACGGAGAGCTGCGCGCTCCATGAAGACGTCAGCTCGTCATGCACCTCCGGGAAAAACGGGACCGGGGGGCGTGGCTTTGAGCGGCGCCCAGACCCCAGGAACCAGTCAGGAACCAGTCATCCAACCGTGACTGGTGTGGGGAGGGTGGAGGTCTCCAGTCTAACCCCACCCCGATGGCGGCCCGGGCAAGCATATCAGACATCTGCGCATCCGCCTCAGCCTGGGCGTGCTGGCCCGAAGGCGGCAGCCCAGGGGAGGAGTCAGCGTCAGATGCCGCGCTCTCCGACGGAGCTGCGAGCTCATCGGCTTCAAGCTCCAGAGGATAGGCAGACCGGCCCGGAGGCGAGTCGCCGTTACCTCGAGGCTGGACGGAGCTTAACGAGCGTGTCGGGGGGTGAGTGGTCCACAGGGACGTGCCCGGCGGAAGCGCACCCGCTGCCCTCCCCAAATCGCCTCCATCGCCAGCCGCATTGTCCTCAATCCCGTGGGAAGAAGGAACGATACGGGGGGCGGCTGGTGTGGCGTGCTTTCTATTGAAAGCAAGCCGTGACCACAACAATACCATGGTCATGTTCTCGCGGTGAGAACACGAACGCGAACGCTGCCTCGGTGTGATCGGCGCCCAGACACACGAGACAGCGCCTGTGGCCGTCAGAAGCGGAGAGCACTCTACCGCATCCAGGAACTACACAGGGGTTGAATGGCATCTTTATAAAGACGCGCCCTGAAAAGGGCGTTCAACGCCTCTGTGTATTGCTCTTTTAGAGAAATAAACTCTTTATGGAGAAATATTACTCTTTTTGAAAGGAACTCTTTTAACTCTGCGCTGTCGAAGCGCCCAGGGGCAAACTGCACGCCGGCAGAGAAGAGAAAAAGCCGCTGAAGTGCGCCGTAAATCCAACAGCAGCAGAGCGTCAGAGGATCAGAAGCAGGATCAGTTGTGTTACACGCAGCTGACAGCATAAACACGACCATCGGCTCTGAAGAAAATTACTGAATGAACGAGCGTATTTCCCTCGCCTTTATATCTGTATCCGGAGGCGGGGTATGCAAATACTGTTCGCCAACTCTCATTGGCCTTTTTTCATAGATCAGAGGCATCTTTCGGCACTCAAGAGAGACCCCTAGTGTCGCTTCTTCGACACGACGTCGAAGTGAGCGTCAGACGGGGAACTGAGGTTACAATAGTAACCTAGACGTTATAACCCATAACTGACAATGCACTCATTTTAATTATTTTTTTTTTATTATTATTACTATAGTGCATTATTTGCATCATTCAAATGGTGAAGTTCTTTTGATGTATTTTCTGGTGTCTGCATTGTGTTTACATCATGAGGAGCACTCAGTTCCCAAGCACCCAAACACAAATTAGTATACAAGATTAAAATACTCAAATTTTTGCTTAATGGAGTATTTGATTAAGAATTACAGTCCTATACAACTGAATACAATTAACCACCAATGTATCTGAAATGAATTGACAGTAAAATATTACATTGTACATCCATAGATTCAATCTATCAGACAAATAGAGAGATTAAATATAATGATGAAGGTGATCATAAAAGGATACATTTGCATACTAATTAACACTTGCCAATATTCTTTTAACATTTCTAAGAAGGTTTTGTGGTAATTTAATCGAAGAATGTTCTAATAATTAAGTCTGGACTTTACAGAGTAATTGCATTAACATACACACGTTTTCATTAAAGTACTTTTTGACTTTTAAAGTTGTGCTGAATTGTGCTTTATAACTCTCTTTAATGTGGAGCTCAGGCACTTCATTCTGCACTAATTTTATGGTACGATGCATTAACTTTTAATCAGAACTTCCCTAAGATGTTGCACATTCTTAATTATTTTCCCCCCCTTGACCTACTGATAAATGAAACAGAGAAAAATCTTACAGTGACATGCCACTGAAATACTGAAGATGGCCAATAATGCTGCTCATTTATTCAAGTTGAAATCAAGTTTCAAGTGAAATAGTCACTGGGACCTGAACCCTAGTTATGGAGATCACCATCATATACTTGTGCAATTCATTTAATGGGATAGTTCAACCAAAAATTAAAATCACTATTTACACCCTTGTTTTGAGCCAAACCATATGCCTTTCTTTCTTAAGTGTAACACAAAAGGAGATGATAGGCAAAATGTCTCTGTCAAAAAATCTCAGTCACCATCCACTTTCATTGCATCTTATTTTTCATACAATAAAAGTGAAAGGTAACTGAGGCTAACATCTCCCTCTGTGTTCTATCCATCTATTAACAAAAAAGTTACAGTAATTAGTTTAGTAAAAGTAAAAGTTAGCAAGTTGTCCAGAGGGGCAATGTACCCTATATTGCCAGATATTTGGAGTATTTATCTGGCACAACTGTCTGGATGATGTGGACATCATCTTGACATCGAAACAACCAATAAAAAAGAAATACAGACAAAAATGTCTTTTGAATGTAACAGATGCACCATCTTAAGTGAAGCAACAATCTTCTTTAATATGAGGAACACATCTGTTCATGATTCAAGCCTCCTGCTTCTTTCTGCAACAGAATATCTACAACTTCATATTCCTCAGTAGCACAACGTTAAACCTCTCAATATGTAATTAAACTTGGGCATCATATTTCTAATCCTAAAGGCTATTATAGATTTACTAAGGCTGGGACATTGTCTGACCCCACAATAGCATTTTTATTCTGTCTGTGCTCACCTCCTAAGCACCACAAACCTCAATATGCAGTTAAATGGATGGATAAATGGTTTTAAATAGATGAGTGCTTGGGTGCTGGCCTGGTTTTGTATTTGGTCTGAAGAGGATAGAGCTTATCTCTCAACACTGAAAAGTCTATAGTTATTGCAAATGACATAGCTGTGAATCTGTCTCCAGTCACATTAGGGAAAGTAAAAATGTAGAATATGTGTATATAAGGCTTTAATTACTGGATAGTCTGTTTGCACCCCTGGAGGATTAAAGTACAGAGGATATGTGATTATTAAGTGCTCTATATTTGAGCAGGGCTGCATCTGTGATTAAAACTGACCTATCCCTCAGACAAATTGCTTTGAAATTCAGTGAATACTTAAGTTAATTGGTACTTGTGTTTTCTGGCCCTTGTTGCTCAGTTGTGTGTGTGTGTGTGTGTGTGTGTGTGTAGAGTCAGTGAGGGATGATGTAACATTTAGCCTGCTTTTGACAGAAGGACCCTTTTCAGCTGGATTCATCTCTGGTATTGCACTTCGCACCGAACAGTTGGATCCTCCGTCCTTCTCTGTCACACCACAAGCAGGAGAATCATCCGGTTCTGGTCTCAATGTTAATGTATTCTCCCCTTATTTTACTTTTTAATAGGCTTTTACCTAATTATCATTGCATGGTCCAGAACAGGGATAGAGAGAGGAGATGAAAAGGAGGTCATCTTTGGCAGTGTTGGGAAGTAGCCTACACAAGCACCGCTACAGTGGCCATTGCTCTGGCCAAGGGTGTAGATTTGTCTTAAACTTACATGTTTCCATTGATCATGGTATAAATATTGGGGGGGGATGCTTGTTTTGATTATTGTTACCCCCCCATCCCCCCCTGGAATCTACGCCCCTGGCTCTAGCTAATGATACATTTTCCCCTTGAACACGATGTCAATATGTTGATGTGCCTGCCTTTATTAAGACACCATCCAACTGATAACAAGTCCTGCTGTGTGTTACCAACATAAATAATTAGTGCAGAGACCAAGGAACGGCAGGTGGCTTTTGGCACAAAGAAATAATCATACTTGATGTGGAAAATAAAGTAAAAGGAGCCATCTGTTCCCAGCAGGGGGACAGGGCAAAAAACAAACAAAAAAAAAAAACACTAACATATTGTCACTAATGTTATGAAATCCACAGTTAATAATTCAGTCATGCTCTCGACTCTGGCCTCTTGTTTAAAGGATATGAAATGAGCGAAAGTACCCATCTTGATGTCTGAATTAACCTCAGTGTTCAGTTTGATCCGCTCCTGGAAGAATCTTACTGCTTTATTTATTTACTTGTCAAAAAGGTATAAGGAGGTTATATCCAGTAAATATTATGATATAAACAGCAGATCTGTTTTGAGATTTCCAGCATCTGAAGAGTACATGGAAATTGAGTAGGATACTTAATGGAAACTGACTTAAGACGAGTCGCATGATGCAACCTGGGGACAATTTTTATCACCTGCAAAAAGTTGCTTCTGGATTGCTACCCTTGTCACCCTTGATGATGTTAAAAACATTATATGTGCTCACTCAGGTAAAATGGACAAAACAAATACAGGTTAAAATGTTACATTTAACCCTTAAATGCATGGCAATTTTCCCAAGCACTCTTACATATTCGGGTCTCTAGAGACCCGACACTTATATCTATCAAAAATGGATGTACGATTTTTATATATATATATATGATATAGAGTATAAATAGATGCACAACTTACATTATTTTAGTTGTACACCCAAATGACAATAGTCATATCATACTGTTCATGTGTTGTTCATGTCTTGTTTTTGCAAAGTTTACTTAGATGCTTTTTCTTTGTCAAATAGCATTGTCAAATGTAAATCAAGTCAAAAATTTAAACAGCGCCACCTTGAGTAAGAAATTGCATATATAATATGTATGTACACACGCATATGGAGTACTGATAATTTAAAATGGTTGATAATTAATTGTTGCACAAAGTCAACATGATGTAGTATTTATTTGTATGAATATAGTACTAATTTCTCTGGTAATAATCAAAGAAATAGATGTCCTGTGATATTAAACTTAAATACAGTAGATTAAATAATTATAAAAAATATATATTATGGAAGTGCAAAAAAACCCAGACATTCTTACATAGCTCCAGTCTCCAATGACCCTATCGACTTTTTGAACATAAACCCTTATTTCTTTTCTTATTTACACTTATTTACATTTATTCATTTGGCAATGATTTTATCCAAAGTGACTTACAATTGAGGAATAACACATTTTTGCTGCATTTTTCTATAATTTCACTATCATCAGAATAGTAGTATCCAAGACAAATTAGAGTGCAACAACAATATAATTGTGAGTGCATGGTTAAATGCTTTTTTTGAATACAGAGAGGGAGTCTGCTTCACGGATGGGGTTGGGAAGATTATTCCCCCAACATGGTACAGTAAAACCGAAAGTCTGGGAAAGTGTTTTAGTGCCTCTTTGAGTTGATACGACAAGCCGACCGCAGGCTTTTGGTGGGAACGTAACTCTGAAGATTTTTTTTAGACATGCTGGAGCAGACCCAGTGACTGTTCTTTATGCCAGCATTAGAGTCTTGAATTTGATACGTGCATCAACCGGCAGCCAGTGAAGAGAGACCAAAAGTGGTATAACGTGCTCTTTTTGATTAATTAAAGACCAGACGTGCTGCTGCATTCTGGATCATTTGCAGGGGCCTAACTGTGCATGCAGGGAGGCCTGTAATTAGAGCGTTACAGTAGTCAAGTCTATTTATGACAAGTGATTGAACAAGAAGTTGTGTGGTTTGTTCAGAGAGGAAGGGTCTAATTGTCCTGATATCATAGAGAGTAAATCTACATGATCATGTTGTCTTTGAGATGTGGTCTGTGAAATTCAGTTGGATATCGATGGTTACTCCAAGATTTCTGACCATTTTGGAAAGCATTATTGTAGTTGAACCCAGCTGAACGGTGATGTTGTGTTCAACAGCAGGGTTGGCTGGAAAGACGAGGAGTTCAGTCATCGTTGGGTTAAGTTGCAGGTGGTGTTCCGTCATCCAGGCCGAGATCTATGCCAAACAGACCAAGATTTGAGCAGTTACTGTCGTGTCGTTGGGCTGGAAAGACAAGTAGAGCTGTGTGTCATTGGAATAGCAGTGGTAAGAGAACCCATGTGCTTAAATGATGGGTCCCAGGGATGTTGAGCATTTAGAGAAGAGAAGTGGCCCAAGCACTGAGCCTTGAGATATCCCAGTAAGTAGCTGATGTGACTTGGACTCCTCACCTCTCCAGGCTACCTTGAAGATAGGACTTAAACCAGTCAAGCACAGTTCCTTTGATGCCCAGAGTAGAGAGGGTGGACAGTAGGATCTGATGGTTGACTGTGTCATGGCTGCAGAAAGGTCCAGTAGAATCAGAATGGATTATCTGGATCCAGCTTTCACCTGTCTCAGCAATTCAGTGACAGAGAGCAGGGCAGTCTCAGTGGAATGTCCACTTTCGAAGCCTGATTGATTGTCATCCAGCAGATTGTTCTGCAAGAGATAGGCAGAGATCTGATTGAAAACTGCCCTTTCAAATGTTTTTGCCATGAATGGGATGAGAGAGACCATTCTCTTGTGCTCTGATTATGTTGGGTTAAGTGCAGGCTGATTAAGCAGTGGAATTACTTAAATGTAGTGTGGGAAATGCCTGTAAGTAGAGATGTGTTAATTATGCATGTGAGTGCAGGTAGGATGGATGGAGAGATGGCTTGGAGAAGTTGGGAATGAATGGGGTCAAGGGGACAGGTGGTGGGGTGGTTGGAGAGGACCTCAGTGTCAGTCAGAAGAGAGAACAGAGATATAAGAGCTGCATACAGGAGGCAGGAGTTTGAGAAGGTTTGGTTCTCAGAATGTATTGCTGATGGCTGTAGCCTTATTAGCAAAAAATGTGGCGAAGACATCTGCAGTAAGTGAGGTGTCAGGCGGTAGAGGGGGAGGACAGAGGAGTGTGTTGAATGTTCTAAATAATCTATGAGTGTCTGTGGCACTGTTGATCTTGTCCTGTAATAGGAATTGTTTTTGCAGATTTAACATTATCTGAAAAGGATGCAAGCAGAGACTGATACTTACTAAGATCTGCTGGATCTTTAGAGTTGTGCCATCTCCTCTCAACCGCCTTGAGGTCAGTCTGATGTTCATGAAGAACGTCAGAGAGCCAGGGGCTGGGTAGTGTTATACGTGGTGGCCTAGAGGAGAGAGGACAGATGCTGTCTAGACCGGTTTTTAAAGTAGAGCCTAGTGTGTCTGTGGCAGTGTTTACATCAAGGGTGGAAAATAAGTTTTGTGCAGGAAGAAAGAGAACGGAGGTTACGGTGAAAGGAAACCAAAGTGCAGAGTCTGTTTTTATTTTTTTCCCCCAATTTGGAATGCCCAGTTCCGAATATGCTCCAAGTCGTGGTGGTGTAGTGACTCCCCTCAATCCGGGTGACTTTGCTTATGTGTGAAGTGGACATAAAGGAATTTATAAGGAAAGTAGTAAAACATTTTTTAAAAAGATACTTAAGTGCTATGGTGAGGAGCACCTTGTCAGTATCCTTGTTCATTTGACTTGCACTGGTAGACTCGCTGGTCTTTACTCAAGTATGTCTTCACGTAAAAAATATAAACTAATGGGATGAGAGAGCTGCTATCACGTCATTAAATGATAAAAGCTGGACACACCTTAATGCTGCTTAGCACAACAAATCTAGCAACATTGGTAACCATGAAACTAAGGGCAAGATGACAAATGCGGGAACAAATGCGATTTCAGTACACCGTAAACAAACAATGCTAAACTTAGCAATAAATAATACTCTAAAACAAGTGAAGCACTGTTAAGAGACACACTAAAAACAATGCTAGTTTCACAGTTTAAAGGGATATAAACAGGCAAGAAGGAGGCAAGAACCAGCTTAAACAAAAGACACAAACACACACACACACACACATACACACACACACACACACACACACACACAACTGCAGACTCCTGTAGATATATAGCTTCTTGCTTATTTATTTATTTGCAATTTTGGATTTTTGTGTGTGTGTGTGTGTTACATTATTTATAAGAGATAGATTGAGGCATACTAAAGAGGCAGCTAAGAAAGGAAGTATCTTACCTTTGAATTAAAAGGTTCTAGATTGCTTGCTTCATATTAAAGTTTCTATAAAGAACCTTTTATAATAATTTTTTGAGCTATGTGAAAAAGTTCTATATAGAAAATTTTAAGGGTTCCAAATACAGAATCAAACCTCCTATCTCCCTCAGGATATGACGGTTCCGAGTACAACTTCTTCAGACCTTCAGACTGGGCCTATGCGAAAGAGAGACATTACTTTTCTGTTTTATATTCATCAAATAAATGTCATCTTAAATCTCACTCAAGTCTGCAACTCTTCCTGATAGAAACGATATTCCTCATGTGCGAAAATTATTAAAATTTGTTGTTCCTCAAAAAGTACTGAAAATAGGCTTTAGTTGCTGCAATGGGAAAGGGCACATCATATTTTGTTTTTGTGAAGTAGATAATTTATTCTGTTGTTACATCCCTCTCCAGACAAAATGGAGAAAGAATCGCTATAGGTTAGTACATTTTTGTTTAAACTGGCCAGACTTAGTCATGACATGTAAATGCAACTAAAAACTGAAAAAGATATTAAGCAAACTAGGAGGGAGTTATCTTCTCATACACATATTCATAAAGACATGACTTCACACGCTATATTCTGCAAAAGTGTGTATTTAATTTCATAAACAGTTTTCATCATATTCATATTTTTTTAGTTTTTTAATAATGCACTAAGATGTCATATCCTGTCAATGTGCATGATGACGCATAGAGTATAAGCCATAACTGTTTTGGAATTTCATACATATTTTTGACACAAATAATCAAAAGGTTGAAAAATGAAAAAGTATTCTAGTAGAATTACAAAGAGTTCTTTCTTTTGTAAATAGAACCTTTTTTGCTTAAAAGGTTCTGTGGTGCTGAGTGAGGAACACTAGGATTCTGTGTAGAACCCCAATAAACTTTTTTTCCCCTATGGCTGATTAATTAACTGACTCCAATATGGAATTTGGCAATCATATAGCCTGGAAATCATTTAGTTTGGTGTATATATATATATATATATATATATATATATATATATATATATATATATAATTATATATATATATATATATAATTATACCACCCCAATTGACACATCAACAAGGCCTAATCATTGTTCAGCAACTTGGGTGGACAAATTACAGTGAAGCAATAAGGAGGAAGTAAGTTAGATTTAGTTTCTCCTAAACACAAATAGAACTCAAATTCTTATATTTAAAATGTGGAACAGTCCACCTAATTAAAGGTGGGGTACTCAAGTATGGACTTGGACTTATCACGGACTCTAGCCTTTCAGAATTGGGATTTGTTTCAGAGTCCGGCCAAGTCCATGGCATTTGTGATGCAATGAAAAACAAACAAACAAACAAACAAATATACAAATAAAAAATAATAATAACATGACATACGTCCTCTTTTCCCCAGACATGTCCTCTTTTTCAGACCTGAAAAAAGCATCTGGCCGGGATTTCAAATTTGCCTCTAAGTGTCCAGGTTTTGGCTTTGTCTTCATAATGATGTGCTCTTTACAGTTAGTACAATCATAAATTCTGTGTATTTGATATACTGTGCATCAGTTTTCACACATATACGTCCTTACGTGTGATTATTCTGGCTGAGAACAGCAGCGCGCACTCTTTCAATGTACTTTTTTTTTTTTTTTTTTGCCACCGTCACCTTGTTCTGGTTGTAACAACTAATGCAGCTTTCACTTTCTTTAGTGTATGTTTGAGTGGAGGAAAAAAGCAACAAATAAACCTCATCAGAAACCTGAAACCTCAACAGAATGCAAGAAGTGTGTTGGAGGACATTTTGTCTTCAAACATCTAAAGCATATGCTTTCATTCTGAAACCACATTGAAATATGTTCAGCAGGCTACTAATTTAAACAAAATATTAGTTTTTTTGCATTTATATTGACAAATAGTTTTTCTTAGTTGTGAAGTTTAAAATAAAATATTGATGCTGAGTTTACAGTTCAAATTTTAATTCAGATTCTTGAACAGATTCATTCGGACTCGGACTCAACCTGTTATGGACTCAGTCTCGAATTGGACTCAGCCCCTTTTTGGACTTGACCCGGACTTCATTAAATTGGACTCGAACCCAACACAACTCCTACTCTTATGTTGTTCCTGACTGTGTTGTCGCACCTGTTGATCTGCATATCATTTTGAAAGATTCCAACATTAGTAAAGTGTGTCTGAACTACTTCATTTCATTCTGAACTTAACAGCCTAAGTGGCACATTTTAGTGCAGATTGTTTTGTGAACTTGTCTAATGTATGAGGCTGTTATTAAAGACTGATGTTTAAGACTGTATAGATGCTTCAAACACACTGTACATTAATATATACAATTGGAGGTCTGCTCAGGACATGAATCTTAAAGAGAGAGTTAAGGCCTCGATAGACTTCCTACGAAATCAAAGAACGAATGGGTGTGATGTCATTTAGAAAAAAATCTGTCCAAAAAGAAGGTGTTTTGGCATTCGTATCTGTGGTTTGTAACAGCTCACTGGGGCGAACTTTTAGGAAACGTTCTATTCGACAGCAAAATGCCTTACTGCTATTGGTCCACATCATCATTAGGTGTAACCTAGAGCTCCACCTACCTTGATGATGACAGCAAGTACTGTTTTTGTTGTTTAGTGAGTCAAAATTTGTTAACATGAACACATCGGTGTGTAGAGTTATTAGCGACCTGGTGCAACTTACCTATATCTGTACAATCGTTTGCTTAGAGACATTTTAAAAAACCATGTCATTGTGATTTATTTTTATATAATCTCAAGTGCCCATTCACTCAAGTGCTATTTGGAGTGAAAGGCATTCACACATCTGTATCATTTAAGATATGCCCATGATTTTTCTTTTGTCTTTTGTTCTGAAAATCATCACTTTTATACACTTATCTTTACAATTGTGTCAGTGTCATTATAAATGACAATAACAGTGTAACTGGCACATATAATGGTCACGTATAGCGGGTTAGCACTTTAGCGTAATGAATTCAGAATATAAACAAGACAAATTAAACATTTTCTACTGCATATATATTACTTAGTTTAAGTCATCATCAAGTGATTAAAACAGCTTCTTTTACTGAACTCATGTGCAGTCTACTCTTAGAATGAGGCATAAAGTCATTGATAGCACATTTTATTTTAACACATCGGTTAAGGATTATTCATGTAGCATCCTCATATTTAAATGTACCTAAACACCTAAACACCTTCCACATTGGGGTGGTGGGTTCCTGACTGTTCAGAAACCATACACCATTGTTTGGATGTTTAGAACTTCTTTTTAGCCCTGAACAAACAATGAAAAGGAACTTCTCCGGAAGTATATCGGGCCTTAATTCTCTTTAGGGTTAGATTACTCTTATACTCCATCTGAACACATTCACCACAGGAGGTCATTTTTATTACACTGTTATTGCTGTTATTGCAGGTATGTACTGTGTTATGATGAGGGTTATATAACAGGAGGTCAAAAACATTCACTGTATAACAAAGATGTGATTTATTTTCTGTGCCTCTTAGTTATTCATTTTGACTAACAGTATGCAGTACAGTTCTAGCTTATGTAAAACCACAGTCGGTTGTAAATAAAGCAGCTGCACTTCTCAAATCTCTTTTAGTTCATCTGAATAACTAGTTTTCTGTGAATTGGCTTAAAATTAATATTCTGTTGCCTAACTGCAGAGCAGTTGCGTTTATAGCCCTGGGCTTCCGGGGCTATAGCCCCAAATATTTTTTCTCCCTTATTCCTGTATCATGGATCTATATTTTCCCTATAATTACAAGGAGTGGTGGCATCACCCCTTTAACACAGGTAGCAAGTTGCCACACTTGGTGCTTGGTTTTGTTTACAGTAGCATACAACCATATTACTCTTACTGTTTCTGCAACATAAAGATATGGCCAAAATAGTAAAAGCAGGATGAAGAAGCAGTAAAAACATCCCTATGGTTCGGGCAGCTGCAGCCCCAGCCCGAAGATTAATTTGACCAAGGTAGACTGTTTGTGCTCAGGCAGGTAAACATATTTTTCCAGAGCAGCTTTAGGCTGGAGACAGTAAACCAGATGCATATAAAGTGTATAAATTACATCTAATTTCCTTGAAGCCCATGAATGAATGGAGCTGTGTATATTTAGTTTTTTATGCATTTTAACTTTAATTTTTTTTAAAAGAGCTGTTTAACACACAATCTAAGCTGTTATTATCAATATTACGTACCCACAGCGGTCTGGGCTGAGCCCCAAATATCCACTCGAAACAAAAACACTTTAGAAGGAAATTCTCAACTGGAATTCTTCATTCAATGAAATGTCAATCCATGTTTTACTGTAGATAAAAAAAATTGAATTTACAGGAGAAATTCCAGTCTTGGAAACTTGCACCTCTTAAGCCTTTGCAGTGAACATCATTATTAACAAAATTGTGGCAAACATGACAGGTCCTCTGAGGCTTCCTGGAAACGAAAAGGAAACACTCCTTTACCCAGGAGCAAAGAAGCCATTACAGCCTGTTGAGGAAGATTTAATAGGTGTCATAATTTATCATGCAAACTGAAAACTGTTTCTTAATTAAGTACGTGCGTTAATGAATTTTTTAATTTGCTCCCTGTAAGTACTTTGCTATGCTAATTGCAATATTATTCACATTAGTTATCGGCTATTGCCCTTGGCTATTTGCTGTAGTAGGAGAGGGACCTTTTTTGTCCTCCATCTAAAGTTCATTAACTCATCAAACTATTTTAATTTAAAGACAACGGTGTCTTTCTGGAACTCTGTTCTTAAAGATTCAATTTCTTATTACAGGATTAAGAACATTGCTGATAAAAAGTGGTTAACACTCAATAATCAATATATCTTTTTGTGTCAACAGTTTCAGTCAATTTTATATTTCATTAGAATATAACAAAGGTTTGGCACAGTTGGGGGGTGTTCCAAATTGCAATATGTAGAGGTTAGTGTGAATAACTTTCATAATCCTCCATGTAACCCATATTTATATCTTTAAGTCTTTAATGTAGTGACCAATTGAATAATACTGCTATTGTGCTTCTGTGTCAAATCCTTCTAAAGTAACATATTAAATAAGGCTTTGTGCCCTTCACTTTAAAACTGTATGTTAAGCTTCAACATAGTGTACTACATTTACTGACACAGCTTGCACTGGAAAGCCCTATATGTTTCCTGTCATGACTCTTCACACAAGTGCATCAATCAGTGAGAAAACCTGCTCCACTAATGCTGATACCAAGATGCTCTAACCACATGGTAGCATTAGGAATGAAAAAAAAAAAAAAGAAATCTGTGAACATTACCTGATAATGTTGTAGAACCATCTGCAGAGAAATGTATTTAATATTCAGTTGGGGATCCTACTCACTGACATTAGGAGACCCATAATCCCTTGTAGATTAAATTAAATGTAAGCTCAGAGTATTTATCTCAAGCTATTGTTTTCATCAGCACTAAAGATATTGTTCCCTGCCACATAATACTGAATGAGGCTTTTGACTCTTGGTGAAATGCAATTTTACTCTAGCTTTAATCTGTCAACAGCATGATAGTATTATGATTTTTAACTACACTTCACTTAATGGTGGAAAATATGCATTTGGGGTATTCTCTTACTGTAATTTAAAAGCAGAAGGACCATTACACATAATGCTCAACAGCCATTTGTCATCTCTCATGGTGAAAACTGTGATAATGGCATATTTTTTTAATACTGTGCAAGATATCACAGATGTACTTTGTGTAAAATGTCCCAGATGCCATACTGTATATTTGCTTATATGGAAACAGTCCATACATTTAGGGGAATTAATACAGTCTAAGGCTAAAAGAGGAAACGAAAACGACTTTAGTTTCTGTCTCTAAATTATATTTAATATCTTTCAAAACTGTAACTTTATTTTTTATTCAAAACATGACATATGTCTCCAAATTTCATATAAGTGTAGTGTCCAACTGTTGAAAGTTGTTTTATGTACTGCAAAAAGTGACAAAACAAGTGCCCCAAGAGCTTTGTTCCCTTCATTTTAAAACTATTCTCTTTAGTCTCTTTCTAAACTACAGTTAAACCTAAAAGAAAGCAACATCTAATAACATAACTTTATCTGCCTAAAAGGTAAAGTTATACCTACCTCTCTCACTGTGCTTCAAGCATCGTTTAGTTTCCATCGCTAGTCTACTGTAGCTCATATTTCTCCTTTAAATTAATCATTCAGTGAAGCCCAGTGTGGCTGATCTAGCCATTCAAACAACTGGAAGACATCACAAGTTAAACACTCATTATTTTAATTTGATGCTAATCATGTGTTAATGAGACTAATCCTTGCAATGATTCAGGTAATTTGCTTAATGGCTGCCCAGAGTACAGATTACAGTAATCAGTCACGTTTGATAAAACGTCTGTTGCGTAGAGTAAGAAAATCTCAGGTATGAAAGTAATTCAGAGAAAGAAGTTGATCATCATCAGATATGGTTATCTGAGTTACCGTAGCCTTTCTTTCAGCTCGAACCAGTGTGGCCATTTTCCACTGACCTCTCTCATCACCAAGGCGTTTCTATCCACAGAACTGCCGCCCACTGGATATTTTTTCTGAGTAAACTCTAGAGACTGTTGTTTGTGAAAATACCAAGAGATCAGCAATTACAGAAATACACAAACCAGCCCATCTGGCACCAACAATCTTGCAATCTTGCAACCATTCTGGTGGTTGATGTGAATATTAACTGAAGATTCTGACCCTTATCTGCATGATGTTATGCACTGCACTCTAAAAGAACAGTGCACAGTGGCGTTGAATGTCTTTTTCAGGACGCATCTTTTTAAAGATGCCTTTCTGCCCCTGTGTAGTTCCTGGATGCAGTAGAGTGCTCTCCGCTTCAGTCGGCCACAGGTGTCTCATGTGTCTGGGCAGCGATCACACCGAGGCAGCGTTTGTGGATGGTTCATGTTCTCACTGTGAGCGCATGACCATGGCAAAGTTGTGGTCCCAGCTTTCTTTCAACAGAAAACTCCAGCCGCCCCCCCCCCCCGCATTTCTCCTCCTTCCCATGGATTGAGGACGATGTGGCTGGCAATGGAGGCGATCTGGGGACGGCAGCGGGTGCAGCTCCGCAGGGTATGCCCCCTCGGACCACCCGCCCCCCAGCACGCTTGTTGACTCCCGTCCGTGCTTGAGGCAACAGCCAGCCTGCCTATCCTCTGGAGCTCAAGGTGGATGAGCTCGCCGCTGCATCGGAGAGTGCGGTGTCTGACGAGGATGACTCCCCTGGGCTGCCGCCTTAGGGCCAGCTTGACCAGGGTGAGGCTGACGAGCAGATGTCTGGCATGCTTGCCCGGGCCGTCATCAGCGTGGGGCTGGACTGGATCCCTCCGTCCTCCCCACAGCCATCGCGGTTGGGATGACTGGTTCCTTGGGCCTCTGCGCCGCTCACAGCTGTGCACCCCCCCAGGCCTGTTTTTCCTGGAAGTGCATGGTGAGCTGACATCTTCGTGAAGGGCACCCCTCTCCACTCGTCACAAAGCCACCCGCTCATCCGTTCTCGCTACCCTCGACGGCAGAGTGGCCCACGGGTACACGGCGACTCACCAGGTGGACAGGGCTGTTGTGCTCCACCTGTGCCCTGGGAACCGTACCACCTGGCGGGGTCGCCCTGTGCTCCCTTCCAAGGCCTGTAGGACAATGTCTTCACTGACCACTAAAGCCTACAGCGTGGCCTGACATGCCGCATCCGCCCTGCATGCCATGGCCCATGCCTGGCCCAAGGCACTGAGATCTGCACGAGGGTGGCCCTGATCCCGACATGCTGCAGGAACTGTGCTCAGTGACCAACCTCGCCCTCAGAGCCACGGAGGTCACAGCACAGTCACTCAGGCAGGCGATGGCCACACTCGTGGTCCAGGAACATCATCCTGGCTGAACTTGGTCGAGATGCATGAGACCGACAAAGTACACTTCCTCAACGCCCCTGTCTCCCAGTTCGGCTTCTTCGGCGACACCGTCGAGGACTTTGCCCAGCAGTTCTCCACAGTGAAGAAGCAGACGAAGGCCATCTTGCACATCCTGCCCCGCCGCAAACCTGCCGCCATGGGCCATGTCCCATCTGCTTGCCGAGGGCATCCTCCTGCAGCAAAGAAACGCCCTGCTCCGCCTCAACCCGGGCCCAACTCTCAGCCCGTGCGTCGAGCACCCCACAGGAAGCAGACACCCCCCCCCCCCCCCCCCCCCCCCCGTCTCACGGATCCCCTCGAGGACCCGGAATGCTCCCAGGTGTTCCTGAGACGATCGAACCAGGGTCCAAGACGTTTGGTCCGGAGCCTACGTTAGCACCTAGATGGGGCTGCGGTACCCACATTCTCAGTAAAAGAGCTATTTCCTTTGACTCTGGGTCACCTAGCCCGCAAATGCTGTTCTCACGGCACTCTGCCACCAGATCTCAACAGTCCCGGCATGCTGGACGCGAACCCCTGCCTTCAGCCCCACGACTGTTCCCCGGCCGGCCGGTTCTGATGAGTCTAGAGGACTCCGCTTCCACCGGACCTCCTCCTCAGTCACTAAACCCCCTGCCGGGTGTGCGGAGCAAGGTAAGTGCTTTGAGTCTTTTCTCAGCACCAGAGCCTCGTCGCCATACAACCTGCTCCGCCCCGCTGCGAAGCCACACCGGGTACGTCAAAAATAATCGTCCCCTTTGGTGCCCCTAGCTTGGAGCTTGGATGCGTGGCTTTCACTTCCCAACCCATCATGCTGGCTGGCCCGGACCATCCGACTCGGTTACGCAATTCAGTTTGCCAGGCCTCTGCCCCCCTTCACAGGCATCAGCTTTACTGCAGTACACGGCAAGCATGCAAAATCCCTGCACGTGGACATCGTTACTCTCTTACTCAAAGACACGATAGAGTCTGTCCCTCTAACCGAGATGAAGAAGGGTTTCTACAGCCCTTCATCATACCCAAGAAAGGTGGCGGCTTACGACTGATCTTGGACTTGCGAGTTTTCAACCGGGCTTTGCACAAACTCCCGTTCAAAATGCTCATGCAAAAACACATCTTAACTTGCGGTAGACCTGAAGGACGCATACTTCCACATCTCAATTCTGCCTCGACACCGACCCTTCCTACGGTTCGCGTTCAATGGCCAGGCATATCAGTACAAGGTCCTCCCCTTCAGTATGTCTCTGCCCCCTTGTAACACTTCTATATTAGGGCTAAGAGGAATGCACATACTTTTATTTTACAAATGTGAAGGTGGAAAAAATATTGTAAAATAAGTAAAGGTATGATTCAATTGGTTTTAGGCCCTAGTTGAAGTTCTCTGCCTTTTGTATGTGGGACTTTTATGTTTGGTGCAGAAACATCCTGTAGTTGGCAAAATGGACTTTTATTTTGACAGGAGAGCACCTTGGAAGAGGAAGGCCTTCATTAGTAGAAAAGGCCAAGCCAGAGGGGTGCCAAGGGCATGCATGTTTGAACCAAACAGTTTGGTGTTTTTTAGCCTTCTCCTTTGGAGTCGTTTATGGATTAATTACCCATCGAGGTTCAAGAGAAAACTTGGGTTTTTTAGTATTTTTTGCTAGTTCATCACGTGTGGAGGATTATTACCATTTTTTTCTGGACAATTTTGATTAATTTTTTGGGCGCAAGGACTAAGGGTTCACACATAAGGACAATACTTCTCACGCATGGACTATTTGATCAAGGACTCTGGGATAAGTGTTAATCTTTCTGATTTGATTGTTGTGTTATCAATATACGTTGTTGGTTAATCTGCTTATGCCTATCTTTGTTTGATTTCAAGTATTGATACAGTTTTTTCCCTTATTCATTCATACCTTGTGAGTGCCCTGAACTTTTAAGTGACTACTGGTTTACTTAAGTTGCAAGCCAAGTTTGTTACACCCTCGTGTCTTCATGAAAGTCGCAGAGGCAAACCTTGCCCCACTCCGAGAAGCCGGCATTCGCATACTCAATTACCTCGACGACTGGCTCATTCTGGCCCACTCCCGAGAGTTACAATGCACGCACAAAGACGAGGTGCTCAGGCACCACATCCGTTTGGGGCTTCAGGTCAACTGGGAAAAGAGCAAGCTCACCCCGGTTCAGAGCATCTCTTTTCTCTGCATGGAGTTAGACTCAGTCTCAATGTCAGCACGTCTCACCAACAAGCGTGCGTAGTCAGTGCTGAAATGCCTCACCACCTTCAGGCCAGGCCCAGTGGCTCCTGGGGCATATGGCATCCTCTGCGGCAGTCGCGCCGCTGGGATTGATGCATATGAGACCGCTTCAGCACTGGCTTCAAACACGAGTCCCGAGACGATCATGGAGCCCGGCATGCACCGTGTGATGGTCATCCCCCGCCTGCCGCCAAACATTTAAACCCTGGACAAACCTCTGCTTTCTGCGGGCAGGAGTACCCTTGCAGCAGGTGTCCCGACACGTCCTGGTCACGACCGACACCTCCAGATTGGGTTGGGGCACCGATTGGCCTATCACACCCAGGCCGTGCCCCCTGTTGCATCCTCGTTGGTACTGGCCAGAGACATATGTTGAGCAGCGGGTTGGGCAACACCTTATACCTTTGCGAGATTCTACAATCTCAGGGTTGAGTCAGTATCATCCCGTGTTTTCTCAGGTCCGAGCCGGTAGAACTTGGTACACGCTGACGGACTGACCGGATGGATTGCTTGCACCTAGCACCCTTTCCCTCGGTCAGGGTAAAACTGTGCTCTTTTTCTCCCAGGTGATCCCACTTATTTGGATCCCTGGAGGACTCCTCCCTAGCCCTTTGGGTCCGCAGTTCAGCGGAGGAACTCGCCGACCCGATCCACTGTGGGTACTTAATCTACCCTGTACTGGAATAGGTGCTCCACAGGTCAGGACTCCTGCGTGGACTCCCCCTGTGTGTATTCTCCACGGTACGGTCCCCTTACGAGTGGACTCATGTCTCCCTTAGGCAGTCCCAGCTGCCCTCCGGTCGCCGTGTTGTAGCAACTCCCCCCTCCTTGAGGCTGGATCTACCACCGCGCCACCTTCCACATGTTGTAAAAACCCTTGTGATGTATTCACCACTCTTACCTCCCCCCTTCCGGGCAGGTGTGGTCTCAACAGGGTCTTTTCCCCCTGAAAGAATAGGAAACTGGGTAAGACCACCTTCCCTCGATGCGTGTATGGGCCCCAGCTGTTTTTTGATTTATGCGGAGAAACATAGAGAGAAAAGAGGCCGGCTAGGCTCGGCCCGTTCCCGGGGTGGCAAGCGTTGCCTTGTTCCCCTGTCTAGGGTAACCAGAAGGATTCCGATGACTTTTATGGGGCATTGAGGAAGGGTACGTGCAGTCTGACACAGCTGGTCGCCTTTGTATGTAAAATACCTGCCTGCTCCTGTGTCAGCAGAACACGTACACGGCTCAGCGCATGACGAGATTTAAATAGGACCCCTAGTGTCGCTTCTTCAACACAACGTTGAAGTGAGAGACAGATGGGGAACATCTAGGTTACGCATGTAACCTCCATTCCCTGATGGAGGGAACGAGACATTGTGTCCTCCCAGCCACGTCGCTGAGCTGAGCCACTGTGGTGGCCGGACCATTTCCGGCTCCTCAGAAAAATCCTGAATGAACTCGACGTATTTCCCCGCTTTTATACCCGTATGTCCGGGGGCAGGGTATGAAAATACTGTCTGCCAACTTCTCATTGGCCTTTTTTCATAGATCAGAGGCATATTCGGCACTCAAGAGATACCCCTAGTGTCGCTTCTTTGACCTAACGTCTCATTCCCTCCATCAGGGAACGGAGGTTACATAACCAAGACTTTAGCTGCTCATTTTAAGGATCATGACCAAATTTTGTCATTTCATTCGCTTTGATAATGCTTTTTGGAAATTGTTTGAGCCCTTGTTGAGTTATGAAGCATGGCGATTCACAAGGAGGCCAAAGACAAGTCCTTAAGCAAAAAAGATGGTTGTTCGGAACAGAGACACAGAGTTCTTGAGACCTGCAATTGTAAGCGTTGCCTCTCTGGAGATCCAGAGGAGTAAACACCCCCATGCTGACAAATGGCAGCAGCATAATGACCCATAAGCACTAACAAATATAAATAGGTGCTGCTTACATTTTACAGTCATCAAAAAAAATGCTTGATAGGCTTTTATAGGTTCCCATTTAAATGATGATTATCTTAATTAACTCATCACTGTTGCAAATCTGAATATTTTCCAGACTCCAGTTTCATGCATTCTCAGGATTTTGCCCTCTTTATTTTGACAACAAAACTTATATTGAACAGAACAGGAGAAATTAATTAGAAAACATATTTTGTTTTTTAAAAAAATGATGATGATGATGATGATGATGATGATGTTGACAAGCTTAAAATATTTCACATTTTAAAACATCTTAAAATATATAACCATCATAAAACTTTATCACAAAATAAATACATTGTGCAGAATGAAAGTTAGCTCCCATTACAACACATTTATGAAACAAGGGCATATGCAAATTTGTCCCCAAACAAATAAACATAGAAACAAAAGGCTGTTGTCATCGTATTTTACCAGCTTCATGCAGAACATAAAACAATACTTATAAGAGATGACAATGGTGAGCATTTGTCACATAAATTGAGGGATAACCTATATTTCCCCCTTTAATCCACACTGAAATGTGTAAAAACCCAAATATTGTCTTACTGTTCTTTTTCAACCTGATATCTCACTGTAATGCATATCTATGGTGCTGGGCTGAGGCTTACACTTTTTAGCATGCTGAGTGACAATGAACTTATGTGGCGTTTATATGGCAAAGAAGCTTTGGTGTCACAGATTGCCACACAGGTCTCCTATCTCACTGTGGCCAATACACTTTGAAGCTTTACTTGCTTTCAGCACCACTCAAGCATGAACAATTTCCAAGCTTCCCACTCTGATAATGGAAGCAGCCCCACTAAACTGTCATTGACAAACAGAGCAACCGCTAACACTTGCTATTATGGAGATTACAAAAGTGAACCAAAAGCCTTTAGTTTTAATTCACAGTATTCACATGCAGATTATACAGTCATTATATCCATTAAGTGGATCAGGACAATTTGTGATATTACATTTCCCTGCTTCAAGTTTAAAATGTACATTTGGAGTGTCCCTTCTTTTTGTGGTCCATCTGCACCATTCTTTATACATTGATTAGCATTGCATGGACACTGTCAAATTTTTCTCTTAATATTAAGACTAGACTTTTACATACAGCTAAAAGCTTTTTTTTTTTTTAGCTTAGTTATGTTTTCACTTTCCTTGTCACAACAGCTACAAGTGTTTAGCAAATGAGGTTAATATAAATATTGCTCTTTTGAGTAAACTGATAATAAATAAGCTACTGAAACTATCACCAATTATGAAAGCCATCTATGCAGATTTGATTATGCATTTTTATGGGGGCTGCATCGATCATGACATGATTTATCATCTTTTAGTAGATATACCTGAAATAATATGACATAGGAGATATTTGGTAACAAGTTGGCAGAGAGTTTAGACTGACAGAAAAATAGTTTACGTTCAGCATATTCCACTGTGCCAACTGTGCGAATATATCCACATTGAGCCTTACATTGATCCCAGCTGTTTGCAGTTCTTAATACTGCAGTAGTTTATGAAGCCATCTACTGATTGGAGTTGGTATTACACCTCCACTCACTGTTATTCTCTGCTATGTGTAGTTCCCACTTGTAGTAGCAAGATCTCTTTGAATAGCATGCATCATAATCTGCAACAAATTCCCTGCATTAACTGAAAACAACAACAATAACAACAACAAAAACATCTAGGTTGGATGAATACGAACCTCTTTTTTAAGCACCTTTATAATATATTGAGGTCATGATGGTAAGGGCCGAAATAACTTATGTAAATATATTAAATTAAATATATTTCCAATTATTTAAGTCCATCTTTATATATAGAGGAATACAGGAATACTGTGTTTTGACTGTAAAAGACTTGTCCCTTGCTTCTCCATAGAAATAAAGATTTTTTTAAGAAATTTTCTTCTTTTTTTATGTTGTTAAGTTTTATGTTTATATATATATATATATATATAATCCCCTGACCTAACCAGATCTAGCTTTCATTGGCAAATACTAATATATTCAGGTTGAGTCTGCCATTTAAATAATATATTTGACTTGAATAAAACCAGTTAATTGAGAAGTTACCACAGAAAACACATATTTAGGTTATTTGACTAAATATTTTTGACAGTGCAGCAAAAATAAAACATTGAATAAAAAGAGGATCATAGTACTCACATAAGAAAAATAAAAGTAGCTCTTCTGCTCTGATGAGTTTAAGAATGAATGAAGAATGAAGCTAATAGATTTTTAATGAAATGTTAAATAAAGTAGTTAAGAAAACCTAGTATGAAATTTAGTGTTATTTTTTTTTATTATTTGTAAAAGTAATTAAATATGCAAATGTGGTGCAGCATAATATACAAACATCTAATATAAAGCCTTGACAGATTATATACTTGAAATATTTTATATAAATTATATAAGTATTAAGTAATTTATATTATATATATTATTGAATATGAAGATCAAATAAGTGTTTATCTTTGCTGCTCAATCTAATGCTTTAAGAAGAGCTTCATGTGGACATTTCCCACTTTACCCTCTCTAATATACTGTTAATTTTAGATTTACATTTGTACATAATTTTGCAATATTTTAAAGCTAATAAAATATTTCCATATATCATATGAAAGGTGTTATGATGTAAATTGGAAATCATAAAACATTGTTGCATAAAAGTGCAGAGTAGGGCCTTAATTTATTCACACAATTTGCATAGATGAGATCTCACAGTTAACCTGATGCGAATGGAGGGTTGTAGGTGAAGCAGGTAGATGATTCTCTGATTTAATATGGCAATGTTACAAACTGCTGCCATACAATTCATGCTGTAATGGCGGTATAGAGTAGTATGAACCAAATACAAATGGTAATTTTTTTTACACTTCAAACAACTGCCATTGCAACCTTTGAACCAATTATCTTTGCACCTATGAAGAATTCAGTCCATGTATTTCAAAGTTGGATAGATGTCTTATACTTTCTCCTGCATTGTTCAATCAGAGTTGCAACTCCCTTGACAACATGCTCTTAACAGGACTCCAGTCATCCTCTGAGTCTGCTCAAGAAATATTGCTATGCATCAGAGTAGTGAAGGCTGGAAAGAAAAGCCCTAAGGGAAAATGGGAGTCTGTTTGTCAGAGAAAGTACAAGAGTTTCAACCTGCGTCACTTTGGATTCTTCCAAACACTACATGATCCTCTCAATTCCCTGCTAGCCTGGAGACAAAAATCCGGGCAGAGCGGCCCAAAACAACACATAGACGTGACAAATGATTGATTCCTTCCTAATTCTCTCAAATAAGATGTGTGGGGATGAGAAGAATGATAAAGGGCAACGAGAAGCTGAGAATGGGCTGAAGTGGAGAGTGATTAGCAATGCCACCCTGTGTCAGGTAAACTCCCTGCTTGTAGCTAACTGGACATGTCAGGCAAGCTAAATGTTATGCTGTCAGCCTATGACAATGGGATTAAAGATGTGGCCTACAAATGCTGGGCTAGGATGGAACGAGGGGGAACAAGTCATTGTTCTGTGAATCATCATGCTAATTTCTGTAAGGAAAGATCCCAGTGGTGAATATGAGGATGGATAGGCTAGAACTTTGAAACAAAGTAAGAAAGAATGCCACTAGTCCTGAATGAAACATTCCCCTGAGTTCAACATTTTCCCACATTCTAAATAACAATGGAGCTGTGAATTAACTGAACTGGCAGCAAGTCTAATATAGTTAACAGAAAGACATTTTTATTATTATTATTATTATTATTATTATTATTATTATTATTTTATTTTTTTATTTTTTTACAATATGATGTTGGTCTGGATTGGAATCAAAACAAAGTGAACCATAAAAGCCATTGGAGGTCTGGCACCTTTTTTGTGCAATGGCATTAGGTTAATTCACTAAAAGGTATTTCTTATTTGGATACATTACTTTTTTAAAGTAATGAATTGAAGCTAATATCGATATTGTCTTTCAGAGCCACAGAACATACTTGTAGACCTTACAGAGAATTGCATCAGGCTTCAGTGGGCTGTGCAGCTGTGAAAAAAACTCAGGCCAAGTTGCCTTATTCTGGTAAGAAGTGCAAAAATGCTGATAACTTCCATCCTGCCTAACTGTTTCAAACACGGATGCTAAGATGCAATGCTTATGATTCCTTTTTATATAGTCTGATAAACAAGTATATGCACCTCTCCAAAGGTTTATTCTATTCAGAAGTTATTTGAATACCGGTTTTCACAATAAAAATTGTGTCAAATCAGCTTTTACAAAGACTAGAGCTTTTCAATCTAAAAGCAAACCAAAGATGACACCATGATTCATGAGTGCAATGAGTGTCATTAGACTGTACAGGACAATCCAACTTACTTGATTTAGCCTTCTAAGTCAGTACCATCTAACCTCATTGGTTCTCATTGCTTTGCATGACCAAAGGTTTAATGTTATTGACATAGCCACCATATTTGAATTTGACACTTTAAATTATTTGATTAATTAATTAATTAATTAATGACTTAAATTTTGTTCTGTTCATTTCAGGAAGTGATTGTATTGATTTAGTAGACTTGGAAAATAGAGTCATATTGATGAATTTTGCTGTGGTTTTATTGTGTGTTTTTAGTTTTTCCCTTTTTCGAGCTTGAAAGACAAGAGTCCCTATTCACTGTCATTATGGCAAAAAAAAAAAAAAAAACACAAAAAAAAAAAACATGGCAAGACTTTTTTCAAAATTAATCTTTTTTGATCTACAGAAAAAAGAGAATCATATGGGTTTGGAGCAACATTAGGGTGAGTATATAATGGCAGAATGTTCTGAATTTTAATTCAGAAAAATAGAAAGAGAGGAAGATTAATTTATAACCATTTAAATTGTGCTCAAATAAAATATAGAACCATACAGTAAGGCAAACTTTTCAGCACTTTGCTACTTAATGTTTGGTCTGGCTTTTTTATTGCAATGCACTCGTATTTTGGCAACATGTTCATTTTAATTGTATATGTGGATTGATTGGGTGCAAACAACTTTGTGTTCATTTAGTGCTTAGTGTTCATTGCCAAGAAGGCATAAGTGTACTGACATTATGTGTTACATAAAGTCCTGAAAATTTAATTTGATTTATGCATCACTGGTTATCATTTCAGTACTGTTCCCTGTTATGTTCCTTTGGCACTGAATGAAGCTCATAAAGAGCTAATATACTGTAGAAAGCATGTATTCACTCCAGTTCTCAGACAAACCACTCCAGTGCCATTGTGTTCCCCTCTCTTGGCCAAATGTCTTATTATAGTGGCATTTGTGAGGTCAGGTGTTTCAAAAGCCCAGAAAAACCTAACAAAGACATAGAAAGCCAAATGAAATGTTGATATAAATCAAATGATCATAAATGAGTTAATTTTCTTTTAAAATGTAACGTCAATATAAAAATTATGATGGCAGCATGTGACCTACAGCTTATAAAAATCAGAGCCCTCACTCCCTACATTTAACCTTCACCTCACAAGTGTCTTCACTGGTAAACCACAGTCAGCGTATACAAATTAACACAATTTAGGTTACGCCAGGTTCAATTCTTTGTTTGCAACAATATTACTGAATCGTTTAAATATCCAGTCATTCGAGCGAGCTGAGGAGAGGGAGTGAACTAATAGTTCATTTCCGGAGTCTTTTAGCAGTGGCCATTGGCTGGGCAAACAGCAGATGTGATGGACTGGTTTCAAATTGCAGATGATAGATGCAAATTGCTGCCTTTGAGCGCTTTCCAGTGTCCAATCTGACTGGGAGAGAGGTCTTGATTTCCTCTTACAGCATCACAAGAGCTCATAAACCCAGAATGTAACATTGTTGAAACTTTTAAAGAGATCTATTAAGTCATTTGATTAACCCTTCTGCTGATGAAGTTGTTATTTGTGGGATACTTATGCAAAATTTTGTGAGGATGATTAGAATTGCAAGACAACCGTTTCTATCATGGGCATCTAGATTGAAGATGATTTATTTTAAATGCTGTATACATTATCATAGTTTACAATTAATATTTAAGGAACCTTATAAAATGTATTTTCAGTCTCTTAATTCTAATTGGTTACACTGCATATGAAGCCATTGTAAAATGACTGAAAAAAAAAGAAAAATTTGAATTCTGTCATAATTTTCTCACTATTGTGCTGTTCCATAACCATATGTCTTTCTGTCTTATGCAGAACACAAAAGGACAACCATCAATGAATATCCTGTTCACATGTTCTTGCGGGAACTTGCATTGTTTAGTTAAGTAATGCTTGAAAGTGTCCCACAGTGAGCTTTATTCCTGCATTCATGAATGTGCAACGGACATCCAGATTTTCCCTGAAAAATGACTCCCAATTTGAGTTGTTACTCACATTAACATATTCTA
This sequence comes from Moxostoma hubbsi, assembly GCA_032164185.1. Taxonomy (NCBI): domain Eukaryota; kingdom Metazoa; phylum Chordata; class Actinopteri; order Cypriniformes; family Catostomidae; genus Moxostoma; species Moxostoma hubbsi. The sequence continues at coordinate 29,368,106 of JAVLUX010000008.1, forward strand.
GACATTTTTTAGAAAATTTGCTGCCTACACACACGGATTATTGCTTTATTCTAAATATAATCTACTGACTGACTATAACTGCATTTAAATGTGTAAAATTGTTCTTCTGAAGAAAAAGGAGCCAAATAAATGAGTAGGCTAAAGGTTGATTGAGGTAGTGTGATGTGCAAAGTCTTAATGTGTTCTAAAGGCTTTGATAAATCCAGCTCGTAGCCATGAAAATAAAAGATATGTGGTGTATCCATAATTTGCTGTCGATCCCCTTCACTGAATCCGATTCCGATGAAATCTTCTATATTCATTTTAAGCCTGACTCCCCTGATTAAACTCCTTTACATGAAGAGTGTGTGGGGGTGTGCAAGGGAGGTGATTTCATAAAATGGTGATAAGTGTAATTACTCCTGTTACTAATTGTTCTTGTAAAATTGATGCACTTGCCATCATTAGCAAGCCGCTGTGCTACCGTTACCGCAAGCCTCCACCCGATCAATTATTCAAGCCCATTTCCCTTTGAATCTGTCACTGACACTTTATATTGTGCGTGCTAGCTTGTAGCAGCACTTGGATACATCATAGACAGGGGCTGCCCCCTTGAGAAGGCTACTTTCATGAAGTCTATTTCCTGTGTGGTTCTGAGTGTACTTTTGACAAGTCACTTAATATCAGAAGGAACCTCTTCAGTAAGTGGATGTTCCCTTGTCTTAAATAAATGAACGCATGCCTTGTGGAAACCATATTACACCCCAAGGTCTTTTAAAATACAACTTGTTTTTCTTACCATAGCAGGGATGTAAAATAGAAATGCAATTGCAGGTGGTGTTACAATAAAAGCTACTGCTACAACACGGAGACTGTTGAGTGAATCACTAAAGATGTTACTCTAACTTGAGAAACAGGATGGTCATATCAGAAGATTATTCATGCTTTACATTTTGCTTGCAGGCAGGTTATATCTCTGTCAGTTATGTCTCTTTTTCTCCGCTTATACCAGAACTTTAATGTCAGGTGAGGATATAGCCCTTCTAATTATTCTAATTATTGCTTAAGGTGTGTTGTTGTTTTCTGGAGCAGTGGTTCACAAGTAACCCCCCCCCACCCCCCCCCCCCCCCCCCCCAACACACACACACACACACACACACACACACACCCATTGTGCAAGACCATTTTGGAATAACTATTTTCTTGATAATATTTAGAAAGAACTGGAAGTTTACATGTTGTAGGAATACAATTACATTTTAATTAAGTTATTTTAATTATTTAGCATTTGGGGCATCATGTTGATTACCACAACAATTAATTTAGACACTTTTTTAAAAGAAAAAAACGAAGTTGCAGTGAGGTACTTACAATAGCATTGAATGGGGATAATTTTACAGAAATGTAAAGATTTTATTTGTATAAAAACTCAATTAATTGTTCTGTTAAATCTCTGTATATATTTTGAGCTGAAACATTGTTTAAATGGTAGTTTTTAGGATTATAGGTTTAATGGTGTTGCAATGTTAACTTTACACATAAAAGGTTATAATAAGGTTATAAGCGATTTTATAACAGTAATATCTTGTTAACATGAATATTGTCTACATCTTGAGGTTATATTTTATAGGAGTATTTTGTCCACAAACTGTCCACAATCACTTCCATTGTAAATGCCTTACTATAACTCAGGGTTTCCTTTTATTGTATTTTAAGTCCAAAATCATTTTTGTGGTAGTCAACATTATGCTATGAATGCTGTCAATTGAGTTTAAGTTTTATTGAACCAGGAATATTCCTTTAAATAATTTTAAATAATCTTGTGGCCCCCTTGGTAATTTGTTGAGGCCCTTTTGTGGGTCCTGGCAACCTGATTAAGAGTAAATGCACAAATTGACAGGGTTGGGGAGTAACAAAATACATGTAAAGGGATTACTTATTTAAAATACAAAACTATATTCCACTACAGTTATAATTTAAATAATTGGTATTTAGAATACAGTTACATTCAAATGTATTTAGATTACTGAAGAGATTATTTAGCATTTTATTGTCATTTGTTTCATTTAATATTTAGTCTTTTCTGATGGAAAACATTTATACATATAAATGATGCGGTCCAAAGTGCATTTGAATAGCAGTGAAACATTTTCTTATGATGTTTTACATTCATACGAGCAGACAGAGAAGTAAATTTGAAGTAAGTTTGGAGCAGAAGAAATAGAAATAAACCTTGTGTAAATTGTCAGCTTTACGCTAATCTAAAATCTTATTTCTAGGCATTTACATGCAAATATTTCCAGACACAATCATATTTTTTATCAAAAAAATTCACGTTGGATCATATCTTTTTTTCTAGTAAGGCCTTTGATATTAGGGCAAAAATCATTATCTTAATAATGTTTGTCTTGTTTTCCTGTAAAAATATCAAAAAATCCTTAAAACAAGATAAATTTGATTAATCTCGTTTTAGAAACATCACTGCATGAGATATTTAGGTTTTTCAGAGAATGTATTTTTAACGTGTGTATTTTACTGTACTGAGTTTTTATAGTCAAAACAAGTGAAAAAAATCTACCAGTGCTGAAGACGTAATCCAAAGTATTTAAAATATGTAACTTACCTTGAGTAATCTAATGGAAAATGTTACAAATTACATTTTACGGCATGTATTCTGTAATCTGTAGTGGAATACATTTCAAAAGTAACCCTGCAAATAGAGTATGAACTGTAGTAGGATAGCTTCCTGTAATTGGCCATGGGTATTAACAATTAAACATTAATAACCATTACAAAATTGTAGTTTTAAATGTAATATATGGCCACCTCTGTCCATTTTCACTGAAGTAGACATAGTGGATATAACTTTTTACCAGTAGAATCTTTATACAGTTTTCACTGTTTTAAAAATCACATACACAGAAAAATGCCATGAGGTCTGAGAATCTGTTGGTGTCAGTCGTGGACGTGGTTCTGATCAGGTGACATTTTAGACCAGTTCTTAATATTGAACATGTTGCAGCTGTTTGGGTTGTTGCATACAGGTTACATATACATGTATAGATTTTTACAAAGGCTTTTATCTAAAGCGCTTTACAGTGCATTCATGGTATGCATTTATATTGGTATGTGTTCCCTGCATCACACCCATGACCTTGGCATTGCTATAGTGTCTCAGTGCTGGTTAAATCTCAGGGCTGGTGGTCAGGTGCTAGTCTGAGCTCTAGATCAACAAACTATCATATTGTGCTTTTGAACAAGGCACTCAACCCCATATTGGTCTGCATTTACTGTCCCTGTAATGAGGGTATACACGTTACAGTACTGTATAAAATGTTTTCAGAACATAATTTTTAACTAGACATTTTGTAATATCTTTAGCAATTGTGTGATTTATTTTTATATTTTGTTTCATATTTTCATAATACAATAATATATATAGTCATATTTTAAAATACAAGAATAACTGTTAATTTAGACAACATAATATCAGAATACTTCATACATTTGAACAGAAAGCACTTAAAAGGAGCAGTGCAATACTTGCCAGCAGTCAGCAATTCTGTGTAGAAGTGCCGCAGCAATGCCACTTACCATTTGTGGATATTTTTTGCACTCTTTTCTTATGTCATTTCACAGATGAAAAAAGCATGCCATTTCAAACCTTGCAGAGTGAGGGGGCATTACCAGAACCTTCTAAACATTTCAGTATTTTAGACTGTGCATTGGACCAAGTTCACTTAGATATCTGAATTGGAAAAGGTCAGAGTGTGTGTGTGTGTGTGTGTGTGTGTGTGTGTTTATGTGTCTGTTTGTGTATGTGCATGTGTTTACTCCACACTAACAGACAGTGCAAGCTGGCAGGACGGCAGTGGATCCATGGCAGCTGTTTTGTTCAATGTTTCATGCTCTCAGCCACAGCTGCTCCAAATGAGAGTTAATATTGCACGGGGGCCCTTCCACTCTGGACTGGCCTTGTCACATACACTGAGTGTCAGCCTCTCTTGCTATGACACTGGCTGAGAGGACACTTCTCTCCCTCTGTCTCTGGGAAACAGTCAAGGAGTACGTCTGTCCTCTCAGATCTGGTCTGGAAGACAGAGTGAGTGTGAACGTTGTCCTCTTGTCCAGAGAAAGAATAAGAATAGGTCCTGAAAATATGCAGAATGCTGACATAGGCTTCTTTGCATCTACTGGTCAGCTTCAGTGTTTGTGTAAAGTGAAATATGCCTTCTGGCTGATGGGCCACGCAACAAACACAGATGTGGTGCAATGGTGCTTTGTCACAGTATGCTGGAGCCACCAGTCGAGGCACTATGGAACAGACATAATTTCAATACAAGAAATTTTAATACAGTATTTGCAGGCAGTGAAAGTGACATGAGGCATAAAATTATTAAAAATATTTTAGATAGTATTTTCACATTTTAATATAGTCAAATATGTTAATGGGAAATAATGCATAGCACGTCCAAGGATTTTTTTTTTAGATGTTTTTAATACAAAATTTATGGTAGTTGGTTGTAGTTTATGCATAACAGTTACTGATTACACATGCTTCTTCCTATAAAAGTAAATGCGTTGAAATGTTTAAATTTTTTAATACAAATTTTGAATGGTGTGAAATACTTCATCAACAAGTTGTAAAAAATGTTGTCAATATTTTAGATGTAAATTAATGTAAAAGCATAAGTGTATTTTTATGTGCTTTTATGTGCTCTGGTCATCATTTCTTTCAAGTTTTTCACCACATTTCATTTTAAATGGTCCTGCAGTGTAACAAACTATTTTTTCAAAGTACCAATATTCCATGTAGCCTTGCAATAAATATGGTATAAGGTAAATGCTGCATACCTTATTATTCTTAAATAATTTGCATATTGCTGTTTAAAATAGTGGTAAATGGAGCATGTTGCATGCATGTCAATTTCCCAAAAGTATTTAATGTAAATTTGCCATTCTAAACTTGCTCTCTTTTGTTGTACCAAGGGCATGTGACACCCTTGGTCGTAGCATCTAATTTTGAGTTGTATGGTCCAGATGCTTAAAAAAGTGTGCATAACAAAACTTACATATGCTGATGCACACATGCACACACACACACACGCACACACACACACACACACACACCCACACCCACCCACACACACAATGGGGTGAGTATAACTGGATGTGCTCCATCCACATTGGTACAGCTGCATAAGAGAAACAGATGCTGAACTCTCCCAAACGCCCTGCTTGTCTCATGCTATTTATCAGGGGAAAAGAGAGTAGCCATCTCAGCCTGTAGTCACCACAGCGATGCTTTGACAAAGACATCTGTAAGATGGCACCGACACACAACCCCATCGCATGCACACTGTGCTATTGCAAATGCCAGGGCACAGACAAGCATGTACTGTATAAGGAACAGTTGTCATGTAGATGTCATAATGAGAAATACAGAAAGATGTTAGTTTGCCAGGACAAATATTGCTTAAAGTTTTTTTTTTTAAATTGCTTACACACTAAAATTAAAACTTTCCCACAATTCCCAAAACCTTACACTCAAGGAGCAAAACACCGGCCTAGATTTGTAATCCGGTGTTTTGTAACTGTAAGCACATTGTCAGCTTCACACATTTTGCAAAACATTACACACAGTGATTTGCAAAACACTAAACACACGTGTATGCATTTGACACAGAAATGTATCATGATGTCATTTCCTTGCAATTTCAAAGCTAAGGCTTTCAAATTAACACACCCATGAACCAACTGATTAAACCCAGCCAACAGGTGAGCACACACACTGGTGCTTAATTGTAGACACACCAATCAGGTTTAAGCACTATAAAAAGGCAACAGGTAAGTTCATCTGTCTTAAAAAAAAAAAAAATGGACGGTGTAGAGGAAGAGGGAGAGTGCGGATGAGAGGGGTAATCCGGAGAGAACAAGGTGGAGGGAGAGGCCAAGGAAGAGGAAGAGGAAGAGGGAGAGGGAGAAGAAGACCTGGAGGAGGGGTAGGACATGCACAAAGAAGACGACAACCAAATCTGTGTAATGAAATTCGTGCTACAATTGTGGACAATGTAATAAACCACAGACTAACACTGAGGGAGGCTGGACTGAGAGTACAGCCTACCTAAGTAGGTACTCAGTGGCATCAATAGTTCGGACATTTCGTCAAGAGCACAGGTGAGAAACTTATCTTATGTCAACAGAAAATCCATAGCTTACTGCATGTACAATATCAACTGTTTTGGTGTCTATTCCTGTATCATTTTACAGTAAGCTACATGTATTTTGTTTGGCCAACATAGGATTGAACGTCGAGAACACCAAGGAGGGAGGGGCCCCATATTCACACAGGAGCAAGAGAGAGAGAGATCATAAACCTCGTTTTGGCCAATAATGCAATCAGACTTAGAGAAATTCAAGCCCATATTGTCAATGATCACCCAATTTTCAATAATGTCCAGCAGGTCTCTGTCAACAATAGTCCATATCCTTACTGTAAAAAACCATCAAGTTCTGATGAAACAACAGGAGTAGTGGTGGTGGTGGCGTAGTGGGCTTAAGCATATAACTGTTAATCGGAAGGTCGCTGGTTCGATCCCAACGGCCACTACCATTGTGTTCTTGAGCAAGGCACTTAACTCCAGGTTGCTTTGGGGGAATTGTCCCTGTAATAAGTGCACTGTAAATCACTTTGGATAAAAGTGTCTGCCAAATGCAGAAGTGTAAATGAAAAAGTGTATAAAATGCCATTTGAAAAAAATTCAGACAGGGTGAAAGTCCTGCAGCGTGAATATGTGGTGGTACGTTTTGTTCACTGACTGTAGTATTGTGTACTGCACACATAACCTTTTTACTGTACATGTAATTTTACTGTATAGTAGACCTACAGTAAATTGATCTACACAATGTTATTGTCTATTTCAGAGAGTTTTGCAAATGATGTGGAGGAATTCCCGCATGAGTTTATATACATTGATGAGGCTGGATTTAACCTGACAACAGTGAGAAGAAGAGGAACATCATTGGCCACAGGGCTATTGTCAATGTGCCAGGGCAACGTGGGGGTAACATTACCCTCTGTGCTGCCATTACACAGAATGGGGTCCTCCACCGCCATGCCAATTTGGGTCCTTACAACACTGACCTCATTCTTACATTTTTAGACAGATTACACAATATTATCACAGCAGCAAACCAAAGGGACCAGATGCAATACATTGTCATCTGGGACAATGTACTTTTCCATAATTTTGCTCTGGTCCAAAACTGGCTTCATCAACACCCACAATTTATAGTTCAATACCTTCCACCATACTCCCCCTTTCTAAACCCCATCGAAGAGTTCTTCTCAGCATGGCGGTGGTAGGTTTATGATCTCTGGCCCTATATCCAGATGGCCCTCATTCAAGCTATGGAGGAAGCATGTGATCAAATTGAAGCAGCATCCATACAAGGGTTGATTCGTCACTCCAAAAGATTCTTCCCACGTTGCCTTGCAAATGAAAATATAGCCTGTGATGTTGACGAGGCCCTGTGGCCAGATCCAGCTAGGCAGAGAGATGTTTAGGTTTTTTATCTTTTTTATTCGTTACTGAACTATATATGTAATTTATGTTACAGTATTACTGTAAGCTTACAGTATAATGGTACATTCAGTAATACTGTATGAAAACTGGAAAATGTTTTGTTATGAATGTTTTGTTGAAATGTTCAGTATTGACTGACTTGAGTACATGAAAATAAATAAATATTTTCATTAGTCTTCACAATTGGTGTCATGTGGTGTTGGTAAATTTATTTTTACACTTTCTCTGTGTAAATGCTAAAAGTGTTTTAGGTTGAGTACAGGAGTGTGTAACTGATTCGAACAGAATCAGACCATATGATGGTTGGTCTTATGTTATGACAACATAATAAGGTTTTTATAAGACATTGTATAGTTTTGAGAAAAGTGTTCCATTTTGCAAATGATCTGAGGTGTTGTGCTACTTTGGTGTAGTGTTGTGCTAATTGTGTGAAGGGATTTGAAAAACCGGGCCCTGTTTTCAAAATTGTGCTTAAGCAATTGAAAAAACTGCAATACTTCTTCAGTGTCTTGATATGTCGTAATAAAAAAAGAACTTCATTTGACTAAAGTCAAAAATGTTTTCAGAAATATTGAAAATATTGTATTCTGAATATTAATGCTTATTAATATCACCTCACCTCTCACTGACAAGAGCAATAGTTCTTGCATTATATTCCCTAATGGATATTAGGGAATATAATGCAAGCGGTCTGGATATTATTTTTTAAATCATCTTAGTCTCCAGTGTATAAACAAAAAGTGATGGATATTAATGTTAACTGTGTCTTTCCTTAGAGTAACACACTGAATTTCTATAAAAAAGGACTTCAAGCAGTTTGTATCTGATTCAATGGGCTCAGTAGTTTCACCGTGCATAAATTAATGTTTTTCTCTCATTTTCTGCAAAGCCAGACGGTCACTGAGTTTCAGAGAACAATTTGTCTCATGTCTGAATCTCTCCCTGCTACATCCCCCATATGGACATTCTCAAGGCGAAACATTTCTTTTACTGCTAGTTTCCTGTCCATCAACGTCAAGTAGTCATTTATTCTCCTCACTCAATCATATCAACAGTGTCAAATGTGTATTGAATAATTATCTAAGAACAAATATATTTTCAAAACCTATAGAAATGTCAACTGATCAATATCTTGGAATATGAGAAGCAATAAAAAAGACAGCACAAGAGATTGTATCAATTATTATTAATTTAGTAATTTTAATGTGTCCTATAAAGACATCATTTGAACATGCTGCATCACAGTTTAACAGCAGCTGTATCTGTGTATACAGCTTTATTTTAGACATTGTTCTTTTTCACACATTGTAAATATTTTGTAATTTTAAGCTAAAAATAATGTAAAAATGAATCAGTAAAAAATGGTTAATTGATAAATTAGTAGTTACAGTGTACAGTGAAAAATTATATGTTATTTAACAATATATATATATATATATATATATATATATATATATATATATATATTCTTTAATTTCATAGTTTTTTTTAACTTATATACTGTAATGAACGCTCAGACTGGTTAGGATCAATATGCGGCTTTATTAAATGGAAGTCAATTCAGACAGAGAGAGAAAGGCAGCAACTGCCTTTCTGGCAGCAACTGCCAACTGAAAGTTGGCAACTGAGTTCGCTGAAGAGGTGGCTTCTGATGGGGAACAGGTGAACGGTACTCGTGGTCAGGCAGGCGTTGAGATCGGGACAGGTGGCTAAGATACGAGGTCAGACAGACGTTTGGTCAGGGCAGGCAGCGGACAGAAGAATGGTCGGGTTCAGGCAAGGTTGGCTTCAACTGGATCGAAAACACAGGTTAGTAATTGCACAGTAATGCAGCCGGGGCAAACAAGACTTCGCAGTGGGGGCACGGGGAAGTGAGGCTTTAATAGAGGGAAGTTGATGGGCAGCAGCTGTTGGGTAATCAGTGCGGGTCAGAATTCAGGTGAAGAAGATCTTCGGTGAACGGTAATGGGAGCGTTCTCACTGATGTTCGTAACATCCATCCATCCATCCATCTTCAACCGCTTATCCGAAGTCGGGTCGCGGGGGCAGCAGCTCCAGCAGGGGGCCCCAAACTTCCCTATCCCGAGCCACATTAACCAGCTCTGACTGGGGGACCCCGAGGCGTTCCCAGGCCAGTGTGGAGATGTAATCTCTCCACCTAGTCCTGGGTCTTCCCCGAGGCCTCCTCCCAGCTGGACGTGCCTGAAACACCTCCCTAGGGAGGCGCCCAGGGGGCATCCTTACCAGATGCCCAAACCACCTCAACTGACTCCTTTCCACGCAAAGGAGCAGCGGCTCTACTCCGAGCTCCTTGCGGATGACTGAGCTCCTCACCCTATCTCTAAGGGAGAAGCCCGCCACCCTTCTGAGGAAGCCCATTTCGGCCACTTGTACTCGCGACCTAGTTCTTTCGGTCATGACCCAACCTTCATGACCATAGGTGAGGGTAGGAACAAAAATTGACCGGTAGATCGAGAGCTTTGCCTTCCGGCTCAGCTCTCTTTTCGTGACAACTGTGCGATAGAGCGAATGCAATACCGCCCCGCTGCCCCAATTCTCCGGCCAACCTCCCGCTCCATTGTCCCCTCACTCGTGAACAAGACCCCGAGGTACTTGAACTCCTTCACTTGGGGCAATACCTCCTTCCCCACCCGGAGTACGCACTCCATCGGTTTCCTGCTGAGAACCATGGCCTCAGATTTAGAGGTGCTAATCATCATCCCAGCCGCTTCACACTCGACTGCCAAGCGGTCCAGTGAGAGCTGAAGGTCACGGACCGATGATGACATGAAGACCACATCATCTGCAAAATGTAGAGATGAGATCCCCAGCTCACCAAACCGCATACCTTCCCCACCCCGACTACGTCTCGATATCCTGTCCATGAATACCACAAACAGGATTGGTGACAAAGCACAGCCTTGGCGGAGACCAACCCCCACATAGAACGAGCTCCACTTCGTGCCGAGGACCCGGACACAGCTCTCGCTTCGGAGGTACAGGGATTGGATCGCCCTAAGAAGGGACCCCCCCACCCCATACTCCCGAAGCACCTCCCACAGTCTCTCCCGGGGGACCCGGTCATACGCCTTCTCCAGATCCACAAAACACATGTAGACCGGATGGGCATACTCCCAGGCCCCCTCCAGAATCCTTGCGAGAGTAAAGATCTGGTCCGTCGTTCCACGGCCAGGACGGAACCCGCATTGTTCCTCTTCAATATGAGGTTCGACAATCGGCCTCACCCTCCTCTCCAGCACCTTGGAGTAAACTTTACCAGGGAGGCTGAGAAGTGTGATACCCCTGTAGTTGGCACACACTCTCTGGTCCCCCTTTTTGAAGAGAGGAACCACCACCCCGTTCTGCCACTCCTTAGGCACTGTCCCAGATTTCCACGCAATGTTGAAGAGGTGTGTCATCCATGACACCCCCTCCACATCCAAAGCTTTCAGCATTTCTGGTCGGATCTCATCAATCCCCGGGGCTTTGCCACTGCGGAGTTGTTTGACTACCTCAGTGACCTCCCCCAGGGAAATAGAATCTGATCCCCCATCAGCCTCCGGCTCTGCCTCTAGCATAGGGATAGAGTAGGGATTTAGGAGTTCTTCAAAGTGTTCCTTCCACCGCCCAATAACCTCCTCGGTTGAGGTCAACAGCGTCCCATCTTTGCTGTATACAGCTTGGATGGTTCCCCGTTTTCCCCTCCTAAGGTGGCGGACGGTTTTCCAGAAGCACTTTGGTGCGGACCGAAAGTCCTTCTCCATGGCTTCTCCGAACTTTTCCCACACCCACTGCTTTGCCTCCCTCACGGCTGAGGCCGCAGCCCTTCGGGCCTGTCAGTACCTTGCAACTGCCTCCGGAGACCTCCGGGACAACAAATCCCGGAAGGCCTCTTTCTTCAGTCGGACAGCTTCCCTGACCACCAGTGTCCACCACGGTGTTCGAGGGTTACCACCCCTTGAGGCACCTAAAACCTTGAGGCCGCAGCTCTCCACCGCGGCTTCGGCAACGGAAGCTTTGAACATTGCCCACTCCGGTTCAATGTCCCCAACCTCTGCAGGGATGCCTGAAAAACTCCGCCGGAGGTGTGAGTTGAAGATCTCGCGGACAGGGACCTCCTCCAAACGTTCCCAGTTCACCCGCACTACTCGCTTGGGCTTCCCAGGTCTGTCCAGAGTCTTTCCCCACCCCCTGATCCAACTCACCACCAGATGGTGATCAGTTGACAGCTCTGCCCCTCTCTTCACCCGAGTGTCCAAAACATATGGCCTCAGATCTGATGACATGATTACAAAATCGATCATCGATCTTCGGCCTAGGGTGCTCTGGTACCACATACACTTATGAGCATCCTTATGTTCGAACATGGTGTTTGTTATAGATAATCCATGACTAGCACAGAAGTCCAATAACAAACATCCACTCGTGTTCAGATCGGGGAGGCCGTTCCTCCCAATCACGCCTTTCCAGGTGTCCCTGTCATCTCCCACGTGCGCGTTGAAGTCACCCAGCATCACTATGGAGTCCCCTACTGGGGCCCTATTCAGGACTCCATTCAGGGTCTCCAAGAAGGCTGAATACTCTGTACTGCTGTTCGGTGCATATGCACAGACAACAGTCAGAGTTTTCCCCCCCACAACCCGTAGGCGAAGGGAGGCGACCCTCTTGTCCACCGGGGTAAACTCCAACATAGCGGCACTCAGCCGGGGACTTGTGAGTATCCCCACACCCGCCCGTCGCCTCACACCATGGGAAACTCCAGAGAAGAAGAGAGTCCATCCCCTATCCAGGAGTATGGATCCAGAGCCACAACTGTGTGTCGAAGTAAGCCCCACCAGATCCAACTGGTAACGCTCCACCTCTCTCACCAGTTCCGGCTCCTTCCCCCCCAGCGAGGTAATGTTCCACGTCCCTAGAACTAGCCTTTGCTGCCTGGGTCTGGTCCGTCGAGACCCACGGCCTTCACTGCCACCCATATGGCAGCGCACCTGACTCCTGCGGTTTCTCCAATGGGTGGTGGGCCCAAGGGATGTAGAGGGGGGTGTCACGTTGCTTCTTCGGGCTGTGCCCGACCGGGCTCCGTGACAAGCCCGGCCACCAGGCGCTCGCCAACGAGCCCTCCACCTGGGCCTGGCTCCAGACGGGGGCCCCGGGCTTCCTCCGGGCAGGGTAACTCCTCCTCTTGCCGTTTTTTTCATGGAATCTTTGTGAACCATTCTTAGTCTGGCCCCTCACCTGAGACCACTTTGCCTTGGGAGACCCTACCAGGAGCACCTGGCTCCAGACAACACAGCCCTCAGGATCATAAGGGCACACAAACCTCTCCACCACGATAAGGTGCTGGTTCCCGGAGAGGTTCATATACAATTCGTAATATGTTCGTAACATATACAAGTTAAAAATCTTTTTTATCACTATTTTACCATAAATATATTCATTTTTTATTGTTATTATTAAAACAGGGAGAGTTGCACTCTTGACTTATGTCTCAATTACATGCACTCAGTCATCATAGAATGATATGAAGCTGGCTCAGGCTCTTCAGACAGAAAATATGCAAATACCGATGTATGTATATAAACAAACTATCTAAAATATACTGTATATAAACATGTGAATATTGTGTTTCATAAAAATTGCACAAAGTAGAAATGTATATGTTAAATGTCATGCATTGCAAAGAGATAACACAAAACGTCTACTATCGTAACCTCCATTCCCTGATGGAGGAAACAAGACGTTGTGTCGAATGAAGCGACACTAGGGGTCTTTCTTGAAGGCTGAACTTGAGAAATAGCCAATGAGAAATTGGCAGACAGAATTTGCATGTCCCTCCCCCGGACATACGGGTATAAAAGGAGGGAATCGTGCATCTGTCCATTCAGGTTTTGCACCAAGGAGCCGAGAATAAGGTTTGGCCGTTACAGTGGCTCGGTACAGCATCGTGGCCGGGGGGGACACAACGTCTAGTTCCCTCCGTAAGGGAACGGAGGTTACAATAGTAACTTAGACGTTCCTCGTCTGTCACACACTCGATGTTGTGTGGAATGAAGCAAATGTAGGGGTCCCTATTCAATCACGCCATGCTCTGAACCGTGTACATGAGCTGCTGATGCATGTGCGGGCAGGCAGTTGCGTGCCAAAGCATCAAGCTGCATCAGACTGCAGGTAACCATCCCCAACACCCCATAAAAACGTCATAAACTTCTTAGGCTCCCGGCATCCCCAAAGGGGGGAAAAAGTGACGTGCCAAGCATGGGAGCAGGCCACGCCAGCCACGCCTTTTCTCACTCTATGTTTCTTGCATAGAGTTAAAGCGGCTGGGCCTTTTAACGCTATAACACGCATCAGGGAAGGCATTCTTTTCCAACTCCTATTCTTTCAAGGGGAAAAGACCCCACGGAGACCACATCCTGCCCAGGCTGGGGATAGGTTAAATGGGTTTTCAGGACACACGTGGAAGTGGCGCAGCGGTAGATCCTACCTATCAAGGGAGGAGTTGCTACAAACACAGTGACCTTGGGGCAGAGGAGACTGCCCAAGGGAGATGCGGGTCCACTGGCAGGGGGACCGAACCGCGGAAAATACACACAGGTGGATTAATACATGAAGGCCAACCCTGTGGAGCATCTATTCCAGCTCATAGTAATTAGTACCCATAGTGGGTCTGGTCGGGAATTCCTGGACCAGAGGGCTAGGGAGGAAGGACATCCAGAAAGCGCAAGTTTAGTGGACTCTCCTGGGATAAAGAGCACACGTGATCACCTCAGTGGAGGGGAAAGGCACTACGTGCAAGCGGAATACCCGGTCATACATTCCGTATTCCCGAGTTCTATGTGCTCTTACCTGAGAGAATACAGGATGAAACTGACTCAACCCTGAGATTGTAGAATCTTGTAAAGGTATTGGGTGTTGCCCAGCCCGCCTGGATCTGCAGATGTCTGCTAAGGAGGTGCAGTTGGCCAGTGCCCATGAGGATGCCACACTTCTCGTTGAGTGTGCTCAAACCTGCAAGGGGGTGGGCATGGCCTGGGTCTGATAGGCCAAAGCGATGGCATCGAAGACCCAGTGGGTTAGCCTCTGTTTGGAGACAGCGTTCCCTTTCCGCTGTCCACCAAAGCAGACAAAGAGCTGCTCAGAACATCTAAAGCTCTGCGAGCGGTCCGCAAAGCACGCTCCAGACACACAATGAAAAGGCTGGGTCTGCCTCCTCCCGGGGCAGCGCTTGCAGGTTCACTAACTGGTCCCTGAAGGGGGTCATAGGAACCTTGGCATATAGCCTGGTCGAAGTCTTAGGAAGATGTGGACATCTGCCGGACCAAACTCCAGGCAAGTGTTGCTTACAGAGAACGCTTGCAGGTCCCCAACCCTCTTGATGGAAGCGAGCGCAACCAGGAGGGCCGTCTTCAAGGAGAGAGCTCTGAGCTCAATTGATTTTAGCTAGCGGGGTCATTGAGACTGAATCTAACTCCATGGCGAGAAAAGAGATGCTCTGAACCGGGGCAAGCTTGTTCTTTACCCAGTTGACCTGAAGCCCTAGTTGGCTGAGGTTCCTGAGCACCTGGTCCCTGTGGGCGCACAGTAACTCTCGAGAGTGGGCCAGGATGAGCCAGTCATCGAGGTAGTTGAGTATGCAGATTCCCACTTCCCTTACAGGGGTGCCTCTGCCACCTTCATGAAGACATGAGGGGGAAGGGATAAGCCGAAGGGGAGGATCTGGTACTGATACACCTGGCTGTCGAACGAATCCGGGGTGCCAGGACTGCCGATATTTGGCACCGGGTTGCTGTGAGAATGGCATTTGCAGGCCAGATGACCCAGGGAATGAGGAAGTAGCTCTTCTATTGAGAATCTGAGTTCCACAACCCGAAGGGTAAAATTAATAATGGAAAATTAGGTTTCTCCTCCCGGCCCTCCACCGGGGGACAGAGTGGTCTGCTTACCAGCTCCAGAGCAAATGTCTTGTTCCCTGGGTCGTCCATCTCAGGAACGTTAGGGAGCTTTCCGGGTCCTGGAGGACGTCCAAGAGATGGGGTGTGTGCTCTTCCTGCGGGGTGTTCGACGCTGGGGCTGAGAGCTGGGCCCAGGTTGAGCGACGCCCAGACACGAGGAACCAATCATCTAGCTGTGAGGGCTGCAGGGAGGACGGAGGGTTCCAGTCCAAACCCACGCTCATAGCGGCCCGGGCAAACATGTCGGCCATCTGGGGTCAGCCTCAGGCTGGGCGGCCTGACCCGAAGGTGGCAGCGCAGTCGAGTCTTCCGCGTCAGATGCAGGGACGCTTGCTGATGCAGTGGCGAATTCCTCATCCAGTTCAGCGGGTCCGAGGGAGTAGTCAGACTGGCCGTGAGGTGAGCTGCTCTCACCTAGAGCCCGGAGAGAAGTTAATGAGCATGCCGGGAGGCGGGTGGTTCGTGGGGATTTACCCAGTGAAACCGAGCCCGCTGCCATCAATTCCTCAATCCTGTGGGAAGAAGGAGCGACTTGGGGGGGGGGGGGGGGGGGGTATGGGTTTGAAGTGGCGTTCCTTTATAGGAAGGAAAGCTGCGACCACAACGTTCCCATGGTTCTCGCGGTGAGATCATCAACAAACGCCGCCTCAGTGTGATCACGGACCAGACACACAAGGCAGCGTCTATAACCGTCAGGAGTGGAGAGATATAGACCGCATCTAGGAACTACACAGAGGTGGAAGGGCATCTTTAAAAAGACACATCTTGAAAAGGACGTTCAATGCCTGCTGTGTATGCTCTTTTAGAGATATTAAACTCTTTTAGGAAAATAACTCTTCAGAAGCGCTGTTGAAGCGCCTAGGGGCAAAGCTGCACTGGCGTGCAGAGAAGGAGAAAGATGCTAATACGTGTCGTAGATCCAACAGCAAACGCTCTGCAGAGGTGAGTGGAACAGAAGTGATCTCAGCTTGCTGATCGCGCAACCGCTCGGCTCAGAAAAAAAAATCTGAATGGACAGATGCACGATTCCCACCTTTTATACACATACACTCACCTAAAGGATTATTAGGAACACCTGTTCAATTTCTCATTAATGCAATTATCTAATCAACCAATCACATGGCAGTTGCTTCAATGCATTTAGGGGTGTGGTCCTGGTCAAGACAATCTCCTGAACTCCAAACTGAATGTCAGAATGGGAAAGAAAGGTGATTTAAGCAATTTTGAGCGTGGCATGGTTGCTGGTGCCAGACGGGCCGGTCTGAGTATTTCACAATCTGCTCAGTTACTGGGATTTTCACCCGCAACCATTTCTAGGGTTTACAAAGAATGGTGTGAAAAGGGAAAAACAACCAGTATGCGGCAGTCCTGTGGGCGAAAATGCCTTGTTGATGCTAAAGGTCAGAGGAGAATGGGCCGACTGATTCAAGCTGATAGAAGAGCAACTTTGACTGAAATAACCACTCGTTACAACCGAGGTATGCAGCAAAGCATTTGTGAAGCCACAACACGCACAACCTTGAGGAGGATTGGCTACAACAGCAGAAGACCCCACCGGGTACCACTCATCTCCACTACAAATAGGAAAAAGAGGCTACAATTTGCAAGAGCTCACCAAAATTGGACAGTTGAAGACTGGCAAAATGTTGCCTGGTCTGATGAGTCTCGATTTCTGTTGAGACATTCAGATGGTAGAGTCAGAATTTGGCGTAAACAGAATGAGAACATGGATCCATCATGCCTTGTTACCACTGTGCAGGCTGGTGGTGGTGGTGTAATGGTGTGGGGGATGTTTTCTTGGCACATTTAGGCCCCTTAGTGCCAATTGGGCATTGTTTAAATGCCATGGCCTACCTGTGCATTGTTTCTGACCATGTCCATCCCTTTATGGCCACCATGTACCCATCCTCTGATGGCTACTTCCAGCAGGATAATGCACCATGTCACAAAGCTCGAATCATTTCAAATTGGTTTCTTGAACATGACAATGAGTTCACTGTACTAAAATGGCCCCCACAGTCACCAGATCTCAACCCAATAGAGCATCTTTGGGATGTGGTGGAACGGGAGCTTCGTGCCCTGGATGTGCATCCCACAAATCTCCATCAACTGCAAGATGCTATCCTGTCAATATGGGCCAACATTTCTAAAGATTGCTTTCAGCACCTTGTTGAATCAATGCCACGTAGAATTAAGGCAGTTCTGAAGGCGAAAGGGGGTCAAACACAGTATTAGTATGGTGTTCCTAATAATCCTTTAGGTGAGTGTATGTCCAGGGGAGGGACATGCAAATTGTGTCTGCCAATTTCTCATTGGGCTTTTTTCAAGTTCAGAGGTAACCGAGGCCTTCAAGAAAGACCCCTAGTGTCACTTCATTCGCCACAATGTCGAGTGACAGACAGGGAAGCTGATTTGTGTTCTTAAAAAATGTATTCATAAATATCTGCCTCTTGATTGTAAAAAAGTATGAATATGCCACTTAAAAACTCCTTTTACAGTATATAGTATGTAAGGCCTATTCATTCCTAATTCTGAGCATCTTTTGGCAGAGATCCTCAACAGGCTTGCAGTGATTCATGACCCAATGCATACTGGTGGATACGTTTTATGGCCAGTGAGACACAGGGATGAAATATACATGCTGAGGCAGAAAAGAGCACATTATGGCTTTAAATTATGAATCACATAGTCGTTGCCAATAAAGCAATCACTGCCAGTAAACACTGTGTTAGGAAGCAGTGTTGTAAGACACTGAACCACTGTAAAACAGTTTGTTATTGTAAAATACCGCCATTGACTTTTCTAAAGCTTGATCTTTAGCTATATTCCGTGAAAGCAGGATACATAATTAAAGTAAACAGCAGGAACTGGGGTCTTGAAAAAGACTTGGCAGGTAATTGAAATTTTCCCATACTTAAAATCCTCATTACAATATGACATTTGTGGTTACAGAGTTTCATTCTCATATGCAGATATATGCATGATGAAATCCTGGTAATCACAAAGATCTAAATTAGTTTAGTGTACGGTGCCCTGCATGCTGGCATATGACTTCATGAATGCAGTAGTGAACAGTGGGCTATTGGGTTCACCACAGTGCCTCAGTCACAATTAATAACAGCATCCTCGTTCAAATGCAGTATGTAAAATAGTCAAGTCAAGTCAATTTTATTTGTATAGCGCCTTTCACAACACACATCGTTTCAAAGCAGCTTTACAGAAGATCAAATAGAAAAATAGATAGATCTATTAGATAGATAGATAAATAGATCAAAATAGACAGTTAATTATGAAACAGCCTTTGTTTTTTGGAGTTAATTAATTTTCAAAGTGCATCATTTAAAAGTTAATTGGGTTACATGCCTAGACCCAGTGGAGCAACCATTGAAGAGTACAAATACCACCGTCCCCTGTTTCAGTTCCTTGATTTTTATATAGACGGTTTATATTTGCATCATTTTATCATTTACAGTGGAGATTTTAAAATTGTTTACTTTAATACTTGTAATAAAGTCAACAGCAGATATGCATAATAAGTATGTAAAATTAACAAAAACCAAGTAACATATGAACTAGTAATGTAATTAAAGCTTGTTATACACTGATGTTTATCATAGTCAGGTCAACAAGCCTTAGTTTGTTAAAAAATCAGATATGGAGAGGGCTTCACAAAATAAAGCTTTAATGGTTTATACCAAAAAATGAAAATTATTGAATTATATACTCACCCTCATGTTGTTCGAAACCCATATGTCTTTCTCTCTTACGTGAAACACAAAAGGAGATGTTAGTCAGAATGTTAGCCTCAGTCCCCATTTACTGTCATTGTATGTGAAAGAGCAACATCAACAATTTCTCCATTTGTGTTTTATGGAAGAAAGTGAACTCTTATACATTTTGAATGATATGAAGGTGAGTAAATTATAATAGGATTTTCATTTTGGGTAAATTATTTAAAAAAAAACCTTCAAAGAATTGATTGGATAAAAACAAATTAACAATGTCAAGCTGAAATTCTATGCCAGTTTCTGTTGGTGCCATAATGTTCTGACTGCTGTTTATTCCTCTTGACCATCAAATGTGGCCCAGCAAATTGGTTGGGACAGACTTTAACATGTCACTGGGTTCAACTCGTATGAAAAAGGATGACCTTCAAATAATGAGATGTGCCTGCAGGGCCCTCTCGCCTTCCTGTAAAGAACTCCACAGCTGTGAGTCGCTTGTTCTCTCTGTTCACTCTCACTTTCTCTCCATCTCTCACCTGGTGTGCCCTGGGGTGGGGGTGAGAGAGACCGTCAGTGATCTCTACCCCCAACCTCCAGCCTCTAACTGCACCACAAAACAACAGAGTAAAGGAAGAAAACAAACATCCTATGAAAACAGCTTCATAGCAATAGGTATCAGGGGATTCACTCTAAAGTCTGTGTAATATTGTATCTGATTAAATAATCTCATTTAGTGTACCGAGGTCAGAAAATATATGCTATTTTTTTTTTCATCTTGGTTTATGATGAGTGCAATCTGAGCTAAATCTGAAGCCTTAATATTATTTTACAGTTTTGTTTTTCATCATTTGATTCAAAGGTTGTATCATTGTGCTTTGATTATGATTTCTAGGTGTTTGCAGCTGAACAATTCCAGATTAAATTAAATATAAATAGGCTTAAAGAACTAGAATTAAATAATACGGTTTACTCATTTATTTATTTTTTGGAAAAAACTTAAAGGTTTTAGAAAATATCCCCTAAGATGCTAAGAAATGTCAGTCCAGATTAAAATTTTTACAGAGTCCTGAAGTAGCCGTAAATCAGCGTAAGCTTTTCTAATGAACTTTTTAGTAGTGATGTGGTTCATGAAAATGAAATTCATGGCTTGACCACTTCTCTCGAGGACTCTAAATCCTGTGAACATACAGTATGTAATATTGATTGATGAAGAAATCTATCACATTGATCGTGAACATTTTCCACAATGAAAATGATTGAATTACAGCAGTTTGGCTTTTAATGGATCCTCAACTCATAAAAGGTAAGACATAAAGACTGTTTCAGACCTGCTCAATTAAAACTGGAAGGGTGGTGGTCAGCCTTCTGCCTCTCAGGGCATGAGTTATGGAGGTCAGTGCACCTTTTATTTCAAAGGAGTTGAAAATGTTCAGCAAACCTGAGCAGTGAACTTGAAGTTCTTGGAGCTCAATCACAAACAGGTTACTTTAAAGGCTTAATTATTGTATATCTAAAGGTGTTTTATTTACAGTATAACAGTTTCAAGCTGAAAAATGAGTTGAACGAGTTAATCAAGAATACAGTTACTTGTCTTCGGTATTTTGGATCTTGTTCTAGATGAAGTGATTTTAGGTAATGTCCTGGAAAAAAAAAAAAAAAACGTTCCACAGAAGGGTAAATACTGTGATATTCATAGGTTACAGAATATGTTATGCAGCTTATCTCACATACTGTAGTTTTGAGATACTGACCACCTGGGGACCACAAACAAACCATCACACAGTTTGCTGTGTGTGGGTGTGTCAAAAGCTGTTTTTGAGACCATCATAATCACATAACACATTGCAGCTGTTGGCTATTTAAGGATTATGGTGAAGGTGACGTTAGCCAAGGGATTAGCGTATTTTCATTTGAGCTGCATTTTATGTCATAAGTTAAACAATTTTATAGGGTAAATAAATTATTGTGTTTTGGTAATTTACAGGATTTGGTAAACTACACATTGGACTAAACATCAGGTGCTTGTTAAGGCATTATAAAAAAATGGACTATTTGTATACAATATATTCTTGCTGTTGATGATAAATTGATGGTAGTTTAGGTGGCCATAAACTTGATCACAGTGGAAATTTACTTGATTATATTCTGTTACTGTGTATTTTGTAATTGTGTGAATGAATGGAAGTGTGAACTCTTCTGTTTTTGTTCTGTAATCAAGGTATTTTTATGCTCTACTCTAGGTTTATGGGGAAGTAGGCATCACTCCCACATACTGTACACACACCCACACCCACAAACATGTGGTATGCATATATTTAAGGATATATGTGTAAAACTTGGCAAAATATTTTGATCAAGTTAAATCTTTAACCTTGGTTAAACTTTCTATTGAATGGTAACTGAATGGTGGCCTTAATGGTATTAATACAACTTTTATTTATTATAAAATATTCCAGTTTATACATCTGTGTACATCAAACATCTAATTCGTGGGTAAATAAATAAATTAAAAAAAATAATAATAATAATAATAATAATAATATATATATATATATATATATATATATATATGTACACAGAATAATTCACAGAAAACAATTATATATATCTGAATATATACTTGTAAATCCTGAATATACAGTTGCAATTCTGAATATATGAAAATAAATCCAAATATATAAATGTAAATCTGAATATATAGTAATAAGTACTGACAGTGCTCGTAGATTACTTCTAAACTGTAATCAGGTACTGATTTCAAATTACATGGCAAAAATTGAAATCAGTAACGTAATCTTGCAGATTAATTTTTGGGATTACTTTTGTATTACTTCCAGCCTAACTATTTTATTTGATGTCACTTGCATTGGATAATCGTGTATAATTTTAACATAAAACTACAAAGAGGAATGAAAATATGTTCCATTCTTTATTTCTAACAAAAACAGACTCACAAAAACAGCTCCTTATGGCATTGTTGAAAAGTGCATTAAACATTACACTGAGACATCGTGTTCATTTTAAGTGCATAAAACAATTTGAAACTTACGAACATTAATGAATATAAAATCAACAAGAACTGAACGAAAGATAATGATCATTAAATCAATATCACTAATGTTGCTTTCATCTCAACACTGAAACACTTAATTTTAACAGTTTGTGCTTACTGCACAGTGTTTACATCGCACAGTGATTTTTTTATACATGAATACTTACTATCTGTAAGTAAAAAAAATACTAATCTTTTGTTCTACTTAAAGTGATCCAAACCTATTTAATGAAAATATAATAGAGATTCATATTTTGTTTGTCCAAAGCTTTGACATTGACTGAAGTTCATACACACATTGTCATTGAACTATTTGTCTGCCATTGTTTTTCCCCCATGCAATAGCATGCTCCACAAAATTTCTACCGTTTTAAGGATTAACCGAATTAAAGGTATGTTGATACTGGTAGATCTTTGCCTTTTTTGCTGCTCACTGACCCAGTTCATTAGATAAGATGGCTTGTGTTCACCCCACCTTGTGCCTCTACCATTCAGGATCAGGCATTTATAATCCCTGGATTTTATATCCACCAAAACAGCTTGGTCCCATCAGCAAATTGCGATGACATATGGTATAGGTTTATGATTCATCTGGCTCTTGCATAGCAATGAGGCCCCATCATCCGTCAAAAAACACAGGGAAAATATTGTAATGTTAAACGATGCCAGCGACTGGGAGAGGTGTTGCAAGCTGTGTGGGCAGGCTGTGTTTGTGCTCTAAGAACTTGGAGCCGCTTAAGTAGTAAAGTGTGCTCTCTCAGTGGATCTCTCTGGTGGGCAGACTGGACTATGGGCAGTGTTGGCTTCATACGGTATGTCCAATCTGAGCTAGATCAAACTGGAATGGTCTGAATTTCTCCATTAGCCCTCATAAAGAACAGTTAAAACATTACATGTCTTATGTGTTGCTGACTGTTTACACCTTCTGGTCACTCAATTAAATACAGCGGTGTCAGTAAGATTGTACACAAATTTTACCTAGCACATTTTCTGATCTGCAAGCTCAAATATTAGAGCAAATTGTCAAAACATCTGCTCTAAAATTCTAAAAGCTGTTCTGGGCTTCAGATGACACAAAGCCTCTATAAACAACATTAAAATAAACTCTCCATTCCCATTAATTGAACTTTTCTGACCAGTGGCAAGATGAATTCTCTTAGCTGCTGTAAGTTCCACCCTCGTTTTATTGCTCTTCATTTTGGACTGGCTGAGTGACTTACCAGTCAGCTTGTGGCATGCTGTGTGGACAACAATATTTTTGGATCCATAAATAAGCAGACACTTGTATTTTGTTTTTTATCATTAACATAACAGAGCAATTCACCAACCCCCAACCCTGCCAGCACTTAGGTGAGTGTGATGGCGTCAGGGCCAGCTATGTAGGCTATTATGGTCAGATATTTAATGCTTTTTTGAGCTGTGCTGCTGAATATAATGTATAAGAGATTAAGTAAAAAATAAATAAATAAATAAATAAATAAAATCTATTGTGTAAACTCACTAAAACAAATGATAATATTTCTAAGTGATAATAAAACATGGAGTAAAAAAACAAAAAAAACAAACAAAAAAAACAAAGCAGTAATCCCCCACCTGCACATGCCACATGTTGCACTGTGCAACAAAACAATTCACAATATGAGGAGGATTACATTTTATTCACTTTGAAATGTAATGCATAAAATGAGGTGTCAAGTCTAACAATATGGTCTTGATTCCAGCTGTCATTTCTGCTTTATTTGAACACAGTTACCCATAAAAGCTTACACAACTGTGAAAACAGTTGGATAACCTGTAAATTAAGACTGGCTTAAACAGAGAACCGCATTAATCTGCCCTTTCAATAAAAGAATACTGAGGAAGTGAGGATTTTGTTTAATGGCAGTCATTAGGTAAAAAAAGAGAGAAAAAAATACTGTTTTGTTAAGAATAAGCTCCTCTCATGCATAATCAGAATTTAAATTTCTGCATATAAACATGTAGGCTATTTGATGTCGCAAATCTATAGTTCACCTACATTGTATATACAGAATTTGCGATAAACCAATGGATATTTTAAAGATTGTGTCCTGAGGAGTAAAATTGTCTATGATGGTTTGAGATAAAAGAGTACATTGTTCTGTGTAAACATGTTGTAACATTTAGTAAAACCTCAAAAATGCTAAACTTCCTCCACTGTCCAGAAAGACCATTTTAAGCTTTAAAATGTATTTGTCTGTCCCTTTTCATCTTTCAGACAGATGAAAACACTAAACGGTTGTCCATTTACATGTCAACAGTAACAGCTCAGTGTGAAACTAGCTGAGGTAATGAGGACATAGAACAGATTATCCCTGAACTCCAGAACCAATGATAAGAGTAAAATGTTGGAAAGTCTGTATAACTGCTGTTCCTGGTTGTGTGTACCACCTGCCAATCTGCATTACCTTCTGAAGAATCCCAACGTTTGGAATAAGTGGTTGGGTTTTTTTTCTAAGTAAGAGTGACTGCAACAATTTGTCAAAATTCAGCACATATTGTTTTGTGAACTTGTAAAAATGTGATGCTGGTTCTGCAAATGGGTCGATGAATGGAGCTGCACAAACCACAGACCATTTCAAGGACTATTTGTCGGTTTTGAGGAAGTGGTATCTTTGTGCCAAAACTACAATGGTAGGTGCTTTATTCAAAGCAACATGATTAACACTACTAAACTTAACATGATTCTCATAAAATGCCATTATTAAAATGTGGACCATGTTGAGGATGGATGCTCCCTGGATGCCTTGAACTAAGTGAAATCAAAGTTTTTAGTTCTCAGAAAAGGATGCAAGAACCGTAGCAATGAAGCTACAATGAGTTGGCTGGATACGTGCAGTTAAAAAAAACTGTAGCATACATCTGGTAGGTGAACGGCATTAATGCCAACTAACTATAAGTTTGATAGGTAGAGTTCCAAAAGAGATTATAACGAATGAAGCTGTGCAAGTAATTTGCTATTTCATGAAGTCATTTAGCAGATGCTTTTATCCAAAATGACTAACAAATGAGTGACATAACATAGAATTTGTCACACAAAATTCAACAATATTTGCAGTATTGAACAGCAGGTTTTCACAGTAGCTAGAGTAGCAGAAAATTATATTTATAATTATAATTAGAAATCGTTACCTTGTCTGCAGGTTATGCAGACAGCTTCATTGAACAGCTTCATTGATTATAGGAGCGATCCAATTTACCTGATCTCTCCATTGAGGAAACTATTAATATAAACTACATTTAAACTATGATACAATTTCTTCACCTTTCTCACGTAGACACTCGGTATCAACAACATGTCTGGATAAGTCACTTCAAGTAAAATTTTATGTTCTTTGAGAAAATATGTTAACACAGAGCCTTATTTAAAGAATCCGGTCATGAGACTGGATGTACTCCCAGGCAAGTAGCATTCTAATTCCGTTGTTATTGTTTACATCCTTGGAATGGTCTATATTGTATTGGATCCCAAGAGCAAACCTGCAGCACGCAGGTGATCTGTTGATATGTCGCCATGTTGAGTTAGCATGTTGCTTCCAAATGTTCGTGTACCCTGAAATCAACCCCATTCTGACTCTATTACATGATTTACAATTGAAGATGCTACTTTTTGGTGTCACTTTTTTTGACATTTCACCTGGAAACTGGAGCTCACTTGCCCATCCGTTCAGCGACAATTCAAGCTTCGGCCACTAGGGGCACTGGCAGTGGTTTAGATTTCAGAACGCAAAAAAAACGCAGCAAAACTGTTGCCGAATTCACAGTGAGATCAGGCTGCACTGAATCTAATTTCATATCTCATCATGCAAAGAGGCCCTTTATGTATTAGTCATAATGGGTGGGGCAGCAAAACACGGCCCATTGAATTGAGTGAGAGAGGGGAAATGGTCATACAGTAAAAAAACGAAATTATTTTTGGTTCCCTGTTAATAAAGTTATAAGTGGATTGTAGGGAAAAAATTAAATAATGAAAAAAGCGTGATATGACCCTTTTATATCCAAACTTTGAAGTTCCACTTAATAAAATTTTTTGTATGAATTAATGTTATAATTCAGCATTTACACATCATTAAACATTGCAAACCCATAATAGAATAAAGAGTCATGCTATTCTACTCAATCCTATTTCTTAGCTTAAGTGGAAAATCTTCTTTTTGTGAGCATAGCGTTTAAGGCATGACTTTAAAAGAAGTGGTTTTACAGCCAAAGCCAGCTGCGTGAAACTTCTTTTATGCCTTATTTCAAGGGAAAATTATGAGCCGTTCTGACCAGTATGAAGCTTTTGGTCACACATTGTTGGGGTATGAGGCACAGCTGCAGAGAAAGGCTATGTATGAATTAACAAGGGCCTTGAGAGGCTGGATGGACAGAGCAGAATACATTTTTGTGTGTGAGGGGGCCTAGAATTAGGAGATGGACAACCTATAATGTCTCCAAATGATCTACATGAACTGACCAGGTTAGCATGGGTCGTATAACAGAAAAAGGTGCAGTTTAGTACACTGCATTTTACCCAAAATGCATATTCAGCAAAAGGCATTCTAAATATTGTGCACTCAAAATATCTTTAGCTAAAGAGATCTGTACTTACAGTAAAACTACTCAGTTTATGTTACCAGATAAGCAGAATTTGTGGTTTATGCAGTTTATTAAATGCAAAAAATCAAAAGCATATGAAAATATGGCATTTAATGATTAACTATAACTGCAATGCGTATAAACTGTGCAAAATAATCTAGCTACAGCGAGCAATCTGCTTAAGTGTGATGCCTGATAAATTATGTCAAATTCAGGGACACTATAGAAGGACAGATTCATTTAAAAATGTGCCATTTACTTGATACAAATTGAGTCAAAACACAAAAGATACAAACATTTCTGGATTTCACTAATGGCTGAAAGAGGATTTTGAAGGTGAAATTCTAGTAATGAGATTCATATGACACAATCCTTCATCTGAAACATTATGTGTGCTGAAATGTTTTTGTGTCTATTGTGTCACAGCAGAAATCTACCACATGAAAAAGAAAACAACAAGTGCAACCCCCCCCAACAAACAGTAGTGGCAATCATGCTATTCATCTGTATCTGCTTCTGAGCATTGAGTTTCAAATTTCTAACAGTGGATCTGTTTGTCATATGCTCTCTGCACTAGAGCTGATCAAATATTTTCTTTGTATGATTTGATGTGGATGAGAAATAAGAGAAAGTAACAAATATCAAAACAGTAAAATTCATGCATGTAGTTTGCAGAAAACATATAGCCCATGCCAGTATGTACTGACTGGCCTATTGTAAGGGCAAATTCCCTTAAACACCTTTTTGTACATCAATTTAATTATTTTTATTTATTTAAATTAATCTCTGTGCATTTGGGAGCAATTAAATAAGGTTGGAATATTTTTTTATTATTTATATACTTTTAGAAAATATATATATAGTTACTATTACTCATTTAGTAGTACTTTTTAAACCGCTGAGCCAATATTTTAAGATCAAATTATGAAATTACATTACACTGGCAATATAAATAAACACATGGATCTAATAGGAAAACATGGTAGTTATTCCATATTTTGTATAGACTATGAAGGGAATAAATTACATGCACTGGCCAAACTGCAGTGTGTACATAATGAGGCACGCGGTCACCAGG
This sequence comes from Moxostoma hubbsi, assembly GCA_032164185.1. Lineage (NCBI taxonomy): Eukaryota > Metazoa > Chordata > Actinopteri > Cypriniformes > Catostomidae > Moxostoma > Moxostoma hubbsi. The sequence goes on from JAVLUX010000008.1 coordinate 29,396,075, forward strand.
GCTGCATGTACTACTGTAACTTACAAAATCAATATAAAAAAGGAGATTATTTTGGGCTTTAAGTACATTAAATAATTATCACTACTAATAAATTTTTACTTTGTTTTAAATGTACAAAAAAATTGTGCACAGTTGTCAACATTCAGTTGTTAAAAAAAAAAATGATAATTATATTCTGCATAAAACTTTATGCTGAAACAGGTGTAATCAACCATAACATATTTTACATAAAATATTACTATTATTTTTTAAAGCTGGTGCTCTTAATTAAAATTACAAAGAATAAACAATATTCTTCACAAATATGACAAGTTTAAAATCAGTTAACATGATTTGGCACACACAATCATAAAACACACAAACAGGAACCTTACATTTACAACAGTCATAGTGAATATAAATCATAAATATAAAAACATGTAAAAAAAAAAAAATATATATATATATATATGGAGAGAGAGAACAAGAGAAAAAGAGAATGCAATGTTCTGATGTGGCTGAGGTGGAAAGATGGTTATGTAAGGAGCTGGTTATGATAGTGAGCCAGGTTTAACTAAAATGTAACTATCTAATAAAAAAAATACATAATTAAAAAAAAAACAGTTAAAAAAACAGATCCTGTGATCTCTGACATACATAAGGAAATACCAAAAAATAATACTGAAAATTACACTCACCTAGCTGTCAAAGTGCAATTGCTCAACTTGTAAGTGCCACTCAGAGAATGATAACAATGTTTAAACTTCTAAATATGTATATTGTTCAATCATTTATGTGGAGGGGTTGGGGGTGGAGGGGAGTAATAATGAATGTCCCTACAATTATGATGAGAGCAACAAAGGAATAATTAAATCAGGGATTTTTCCCCCAATGGTTCTGCCATCTTGCACACTTGCATGCCCACCAAATGTGAGCCACCGCGCCCCATTCTGTTCCCCCCTCAAACTTGATGGTTGTTGAACTTATTTTTAGTGTCATTTGATAAGCTTCTCGGCTTGCACTGAGACATCCCACTGACCCAGCCACTGGTCATTGTCTATACCACTTCCCGTCAAAGCCGGCACGCTTTGTCAGATTTCGACTCGAATATCCATTTTGCATCTGAAGTAGCGTATCGAAAGTGACTGGATCGTTCGAGCCTTTTTCTTCAGCTGCCGCCCCCTTCCTCCCCCACAGTGATTCCATTGACACTGACATCATTCGCGATCGTCGTCATGACAGCGCGTTAAAGAAATCTAAAATAAATATATATTGCTCGCTTTTCTGTGCGCAAGTGGAGGGGGGAGAGTACAATGTGGATAATTTCTGGAAATGAACAATATTTATCCATCCGTCGCCCCTTTCTGTTTGATCTTTCGAGTCAATTGGATGAGAGCTTTATGTTATCAGAGCTGAGAAGCTGTTTCATTTTTATTAAGGCAAGTCTTGTGAGAGGTCATTCAAAGATGTACCTCATAAAAACCTTCAGAGGCTGCTGCTTGCAGTTGCCTTTAATTAGTTCAATGAAACTTTCATATTCCTGTGCCAAAAACTTCTGGACGAATTTCTTGGGGGCCTGGAGCTAAGCGCAGTGAGCACACAGTATTTTGGTCTTAAATCTTTAAATTTATGGGCATGTGTATGAATTGTGATGGTCTATGCGTTAGTGAGCACAGAACAGACTGCCAAATAAGTGGAGAGGAAGCATCAACCACCAGAGAGAAATCTGTCCCTCAAAACCTTGCCGGAGCACTTTGGTCACAGGGTGTCTTGCAGTGCAATAACGCTCTATTAATTTCTCTATGCTGTGCTTGCATAGATAGAAGGTGTCTTCGCAAACTAAAGGGCAAAGTCTTACTGCGTCCAATACCTTAGGGTGTTCTGTCTACAATTTGTCATGCGTGTGCACTTCTCAGTGTTAAAATGACAAGATCTCCAGTCAAAGAAACCCCGCTAGGCATCCGTTGATAGTGGGCTTGGAGAGATTTTTGTGAAGAGACATTGCCAAGAGGCAAAGTACTTCTGCACTCCGTGAGGCTACTGGGATTATTTCTACTTCCCAGCCAATGGCAAAGAGCCTTATCTCATTCAGATTTTTTTTTTAAATAGCCGTCTGTGACCCCCCCCCCCCCCCCCCCCCCCCCCGCCCACACCCCCCACACCAGGCACAATGTGCCGTGCATAAAAGCTAACCAGATCTGCAGCAAAATCAAACACTTTTTTTTTATGTATTTTGTCATCCCTTTGACATTCAGTAGCTTTAGCAATACCATATTATACCCATTTAAGTTTTGGAAAGCCAATACTTTTAAGCAAAATTGATTTCCCTTGTGCATCACACCAACCAAAATATCCATATGTGGCGAAAGACAAGCTACGTCATCAAGAGGAATTGTATTTTTTCTGTTGTCCCATCTGATATATTTGGAAGTCCAAATATTGCAAGGGCTGGAGATTGTTGTCTATTGATGCTGCACCCGGCTGAAATTTATACACCGTCCCTAAAAGGAAAAGAAAGGTCAAGACAGAATAATTAATTGATTGCATTATTTTGTATTATCATTAGTAGCAATAAAACAATAAATTGTTAATATATTAATTATATTTTTAATCATTAATTATATTATAGAATTATTATAATATAATAATAATAATTCACCAAGTACTATGATTATTTTCTGTATAAGTAATTCATTATGACAGGGTGATAAATGTTCTTGGAAATAAAACCCACTAAAATGTAAAATAATACTAAAATGTATTTATGTTTTTTTTATTATTTTTAATCCAAAGCTCTTTGCAATAAAAAACATTACTCAAAATAATAAAAACAAATCATATGCTCTACCCTGCTAGCTGCTAATGAATATACATAAAAATATTAAAAACTTGTATATTAATCCACAAAATGTTTTGGCTTCATCTTTCATTATAGCCAAGTATCTGAATCTCTCATTGTTGTACAATGTGTGTCTTAATTGAGCTCATGTAAATAGAATGTCCAGCAAGTACACACTCTATTGCTGGTCTGCTGGGGAAACTGGCACCAAGAGGGAGCTCTCGGCTAGCGTATTGCTACCACCTCCACTACACACACACAGACACACACACACACACACACACACGCACACACACGCACACACACGCACACACGCGCACACACGCACAGACACACACACATACACACACACATACAGAAACAGAAACACTATTATTACACATTATTAATGTTCTACTGAACACAAGCACTTTTATAACTGAGAGCTAATATATTTTTTCCTAACATGTATGTTTGATAACTAGTGTGCATCAACCAATGAAACGGTGAATAACTAACATAAAATTCCCTTGCCCTAGTTTCAATTGGCATTAGATATTGGAAGAAACCCAGAGAAATTCATGAAAGTGCGGCTTTACGTTGTCCCTGCACTGTAAGCCTAGCAAGGCGCACCCTCTGCGCCAGATCTCACTCCGTCAACAAATAAGGCGCACGAGATGCTGTTCTATTGTCTATTTAGTTTATTGGATTTTGCTGGCTTTAAAGTAGGAACTCTGAAAAGCTGTCTCCCTCTGACACAATGGCTGTAAAGGGGCTCAGCCATAAGAGTCGGCCAGGTGTGAAGCAATATACTTGTAGCCAGATCCACAGTCGGACCCATTTTAACCCCATCACTTCTGGGTAAGATGCAAGGATTTGGCATTAGAAACTATATCTATGCCATGTTGCATTGAGACCTTTGCCAATAGAATGGAAGGACCGTGGGGGCTAGAGGAAACCTAGGTCAAGGTGATCTTATTGAATAGTGTGACATTAGTGAAATTAGAGAGATTTTCAAATTTTTTGTTCTCTCCAGAGACATGCAAAATGCAATAGTCATGTTGTAAAGGGGAAATATCCAACTAATACATTTAGTTTTGCTACATAAAATATTACGCTCTCCTGACAGCTGTACTTTATACAAATCACTGTGATTTTTATCATTAAAATATGAGCAGAAATGCAAGCTTTTGATTCTCAATGTGGAAGAACTTGTGGAAGAGTCTTTGTGCTAAATTGATAAATACGGAGCACAAAATTTAAAATATCATTCACAATAGAGTGCAAGAGTTGAACAGATGTAAAAATCCCATTCGTTTTGATCATAGAGAAACTGATTCTTAACAATACTGCATAAACCTTTCAAGACTGACCTACCATGAGCTCTGAGAGAAGAATCCTGAAGAGAGCTCCACAAATTAGAGAAGCTGTAACCACAGAAATATCAACCACTGCAAAGTTTAGTAGTAAAAGCCTGCTCCAATGAAGATTGTTGGAGGCATTATTGCATCTCCTATTGCAACTAAATTAATATAAATACATTAATAAACAATTATTTAATTTGCATTTTAGTTAATTTCTTCATAAAAGACATCTTGCAACTTTGACTTTTTTTCTGATTTTCATAGCCTTTTTTGTGTGCTTCAAATCAAAGCTTGTAATGTTGTGATTCATCTTTGTTTCATGGCCTAGCACTCTTTACTTAAGAATCTTTATCGAAAAATGGAGAGAATCAATGAGAAAAAACCTTCAGAGCCATGGCTGCTGAAAAAGTGTCTGGTCCCTATTGTGCTTTATACCAAAAAGCATCGCAAATCAAACAGTGGAAAGTTGTTTAATATAGAAAAAACATAATAATTACACTGAGCTTATTAAAAAATGAAAGAAATGTTTTTCTGATCAGAGATTTCTCAAGGTTTCAAGCCATCTTTAAGAGATTACATAACGCTAAGTTCTTTAAGAGCTTCACCTCGGTTACCCTCATGCATATGCTACACCTATGCAGATCAGACAAACAGAGACCGCCTTCTGGGGCCATTATTAGCCCTACATCTCTGCAGAGCTCTCTATGCCACACCAGTTTGATGGCAACCAAGACTTCATAGAAAGATGTCTGTTACTCTTGGGCACCTGCCCAAAGGAGGAGTCTGCATGTGTTTTTGCATCTCAAATTTTGATAGCCACTCTCTGGAACAGCTTGATTCCCCCAACCCTTCAACTCCCACAGGAGTCTTGCACTTTCTGTTCTGAAAGCGAGATCCAGGAAATGAAGGTGGAACTGAGAGCTTGGAGAGTAGCTCATGTCCTCAGGAACAAGCTTCCAAAATGCTCCCAAAAGTATAATTGTAAGTACAGGGTTTTTAACCATAGTTAGGGGTTGTGATATGCATTGTTGTGGATCAATAAAAGAGCTTTGCATCAAAATGGCATTTGTGTTTCTTGGAAAGTATTCCAATAGACTTCTTATAAAAGCCATATTGGGCTTTTACTTTTTTGTTGAATCAGATAAACAGTTTAAAGTGGTAACCTGTATTTATTTGATTCAACAAAAAAGTAAAAGCCCAATATTAAAATGTAAGGTTAGCAATAATGTTAAATTGCAGTACATTTACTTGTCTTTTGCCTATGCTTCATCTGTAAAAAAAAAAAAAAAAAAAAAAACCTACTGTGACTTTACACAGAATATGGTCTTTCCACATATTAAACATTTTAGAAATTTAAAATGGAACAGGAAGTGCAGCTGCAAACAGGCCTAGGGAAAATGCCAAAATGTGAGCAATCCTGCACTCTAGAGCCAGCCCCCACTACCTCCACACCCATAGTCCACATACGGCCCACATAGCACCGCCATCTGGTCTGGTGGAGATGCAAAACCAAGCCAAGAGAGCCTAAAATCTTATACCTGCTGACAACTTGGATGCATTTTCCAGTCATTATAAAGTGATATAGGCACTGGAACAGTGAATACATTAAAAACCTTAAGAAAAAGACAGTTTGTACTCTCAGAAAAAGTAGAGAAGCAGCTCTTTATTTCTTTATGGTTTAGAAACTGTAGATTTGTCAGTGCTGAATCAAAATGGATCATTTGATAAACTTTAAAGGGATAGTTCAGCCAAAAATTTAAATTATGACATAATTTGCTTACCATCATGTTCTTCACCTGCTTGACTTACTTTCTTCCTTGCATCACAGAAAGCAGAATCACAGCCTCAGTCAATATTCACTTTCATTGTATGGAGTAAAGATCCAATTAAAGTGAAAAACATTTAGCCTAACATCTCCATTTGTGTTCCAAGGAAGAAATAAGGTAATACAGGTTTGAAACACAATGGAACAACTGGAATGCTGACAAAATGTAAATTTTTGGATGAACTATCCCTTTAAATTTTGATAAAAGCATACAGAAACAGCAAGGGCCTTAAAGGCTCTGGAGGGTCTAATACTGTCTACCTGCAGCTCGCTTTGAGTGCGAGCAAAATTTCGACAGCGTGGTGGTGATTTCTGTAATTGAACTCCATAGCCACAATGAGCAACAATGTCTTTTGGAGCTGCATCGGCAACATAATGTACAAGGGTATAAAACACCCACTCTCGCTGATTTACAGCAAGTCCTGCTGGCTCAAATCAAGTCCTCTGGGTAAATAAAGTGGCATATGATCAGCAATAAAGAGCTGATGACTACCGGATTGACCTGTGAGACAGATGGAGCATATCCAGATGCCTGTAACATATCCTGCGCTGGCAATAGGTGTCATGATGTTTACAAATTGGTCATTACTTTCTCACAATTTTAGAGTAACATTAGAGGTAAAGTTTAGGGTAAACAAAATCAAACTCACCATGCCATTAATATGGCTGAAACTAACAAATATTTTGCTAATCGATTAATTGTACTTTCTTGAATGGCCTGGAAGACTCACTGAACCCGTTTACAACTGGTATTAAGATACGTCTCGGGTGATACGATCACATGTAGTAAGACAAGAGACATTGCTTAAATCCGTCTCCTATGACCACTTATGTTCGGATTTCGAGAGGAGGGTCTCTGATTTCATGCCGACATAAATCAATCACTATGTCAGTGTGTTACTGCATGATAATAAACTGTTAAAAAGTAAAAAAAGACAAAGTGCCAAAAATAGCATGCTATTTCTTCCAGGAGCAGCTGAAATGTAATCTAATCACAAACGCAACATTTCGAACAGAATTATCAGTTATTGTAGTGGATTACCTGTATTAAAAGTATTAAACATCATCTGTGTTTTTGCATGTCAATCTCAGGTAAACAAGAAGATCCGTGAAGTTCTCTTGCATGCGTTTGTATCTGCTTTTTTAATTTTCAGATCCAACAGGTTTTTCCTTTTAAAGGAATGTTCCGGTTTTATACAAGTTAAGCTCAATCAACAGCATTTGTTGCATAATGTTGATTACTACTAATATGGACAACTTTTGGAGGAGCTTATATTATTATAAAAGCACTTTCATTAATTCTTTCATTAAAACTTGTGTATTATTTAAGCTGTAAAGTTTAAATTGTAATTTTTACAGTCGTTTTAAGGTTTGTTGACATTACATCATCATGGGAAGTTGTAAAATTGGCTATAACTTTATACAGAAAAGTTTAGTAAGCGATTTTATCACACTAAAATCATGTTTACACATATTGTTTGTCTTGTGGCAGTACTTTTGAAAATGTGCATATTTTAAAATTGGTCCCCATTCACTTCCATTGTAAGTGCTTCAATGTAACCTCGATTTTTGCGTATTTTTTTTTTAAAGAAAAGGACCAAATACATTTTTGTGGAAATCAACAATATGCCACAAATGCTTTCGATTGAGCTTACATTGTATTGCACCCGGAATATACCTTTAAAATAGCTAAAAATCTGCAAAGTTTAAACTCTTACTTTAGCATAGTGGTTGATTGATGGGTGAGGGGTGGCACTTCGCTGCTGCCGGGCCGTATACAGGACAGGTTAGCATTTACACCTCAAGTGCGATGTGGTCACATGCGTTTTTGACTACCTTCATATGAGGTTTTTGTGATCCGATCACAAAATATTTTAGACCCCGTTTAGACCTGTATTTAGCACTGACCACATGCGATTGGATCACCTGAAATGCATCTTAATACCAGGTGTATACAGGGTCACCAATTAAGCATAATACTTAAGTTTCAGTCCAGCTAGTTTATAAAGATCAGTGTAGAACTTTAGCGTTCCTTTTTTGCTCTATGGAAGAAAGAACATCATATGATTTTGGAACATGAGAGGAAGATAATGAGGATAGAATTTTCATTTTTGCATAAACTATCCCTTAAGAAGCAGTTCTTGATTCCAAAACCTACTTGAATCTTCTGTCCTCTAGGTCCCAAAGAAAATGTATTGTGAACAATATTGTTGATCATCTGATGTCTGGAGATGATTATTGCTCTGTGGAAACAATGAGTTGGAATTGCTCAAGTTTACATTCCAAAGCTTGGCTTAGCATGTTCACCAGAAAAGTGTTTTCCTGTGAAAGCCGCACCACATGTGCAGATGTTTTCTTCTCTCTATCCTGTCTTTCTTTCCATGGTTTTGCCAGAATAAGAGCACATCATTGCCAGCTTGCAGCTCTGGGCACCATCCCCTGGTTGTTTGAGAGAAAATGCCAGTCATTTTGGCGGAGTGCGGGCACTCACAGACGGCACAGGGAGGCACAGATGGCACTAATGGACAAGCAGAATCCAACAGAGAGAGCAGGGACAAGCCACTGAGGAGAACTATTCCAAATAGCAGCAGTGAAAGCCAGGCCCTGCTCAGCTTTAGCAAGGTTACCACAGCAACGTTTCATCATAAAGAATTTAAAGTCATAAAATAATCATAAGGGGGAGAGAGAACTCTGTTTGGCAGGATGCCAATGGATCAAATGTGGAGGAGATTGTTCATAGTTTTCCATGTTCCAGTGAAGCAAAATTTGAGTCAGCAGGTTTCCACTCCAGTGTGCCATTTGAGGAGCAGGGATTGTTGTTTGTGAATGACGTCAGTCAATTCATGTTTCATGCTCCCAGGTTCTATGCTTTAATGATGCTCATTGTAGAGATTAATGTACTGTACATTATAATTTTGATTGATTGACTGACTGATTGATTGATTAAAAAGTGGCATAAAGAGCCAATTTACACAACATTCCAATTACAGTGAAACCACTGGAACAAAGATCAGATGCTTACTGCTTGATACAGGTATTGCTTTACCGCAAATGTGGACTTTTACATCAGTTTGATTTTATTTGATTTAACAACTCAATTTAGTTCAATTAAAAAAAAAATTTCAATAAAATGTTTCATTTGATCAAAACCTCTGAAAGTTCAATAGAGCACATCAATAATGATTTGGCTGTAAAAATTACATCCATTTAGAATTTTTCATTTTTGATTGAATAGATAGACATACCACGAGTTCTGAGATTGGTTTGTGTTTACTAGCCAAATTTCCAATGAAGTAAAACAATACCCATAATCCTGAAGAGAGATCAACCAAACAAGTGATGTTGCTGTTATTGTGGAAAATGATATACTTGTATAATAACAGTTTTATGTTCTACCATTCTTTTTATTATGTCTTTCATCAATTAGCTTAATGGGATTTTATTTAATTCCCACATACAATAATTATAAACCATTATAGTGGCTAATTATTAAACAAGTATATTATTAAAGGTGCATTCAGTAACTTTTTTGTTTGTGACATCTTCGACTTGCACCTAGTGGCTTGGATGCAGCATCATTCAAAGTCAATCGTTTTCAGTCTCAGATGCCAGTAAAAATTACTATGCGCAGTCAGCCATTATTGATTTAATCCATGAGTAAAAGTGTCAATCAACAGGGAAGTTACTAAGTAGCATTTGGCCGGTCATGTGCTTCTAACATGGCAGCCACAATGAGAGGACCCTCTTCATGTAGAAAAAAAAATGGCTTTTATAAATTTACTTATATGAGTCTTTACTTTACTTAATCTCATGTGATTGCTTATTTTAAAATTACAATTCATTTCTAAAGGTGTAAAACTTTCTTATTGAGAAAAAAATTACTGAGTGCACCTTTGAAATAATTATATATACAGCTTTGGGCCTTTTACCTTTTTCTGATTTCCATGTATTTTTTTTTATTTTAAGTCAAAGTTTGTTATCTTGTGATTCAGGCCATATCCACACTAATCCATTTTTGTTTGAAAAAAACATTTTCAGTGTCTGCTCATCATTGTTTTCCAAAGTATGTGGTAATGGAGAGTGTTTCGAAACAAGTGTTTTCATCTTTAATGGAGAGAAACGTCTAGGTTACTGTCGTAACCCTCGCTCCCTGATGGGGGGAACGAGACATTGTGTCGATGTAGTGACACTAGGGGTCTCTCTTGAGAGCCTCGGTTGCCTCTGAACTTTGAGAAAAGGCCAATGAGAATTGGTGAACAGAATTTGCATGTCCCTCCCCCGGACATATGAGTATAAAGGGAGGGAATCGTGCATCTGTTTAGGCAGGCTTTCACTGAGGAGCCGAGAATAAGGTTCGGCCGTTACAGCGGTTGGTACAGTGTTGTGGCAAGAGGGACACAACATCTCGCTCCCTCCATCACAGAACAGGGGTTACGACAGTAACCTAGACATTCCCCTTCTGTCACTCACTCAACGTTGTGTCAATGTAGTGACACTAGTGGTCCCTATCCAGTAATGCCACGACACTGAACCATGTTACGTGAACTGCTGATGCAGGTGCAAGCAAGCTGTTGTGTGCCAAAGGAGCAGACCGCATCAGGCTGCACGTAACCTTCCCCAACGCCCCATAAGATGTCAAATACATTTTAGGTTCCCAGCATCGGGGAAGGTGTTCTTTTCCAGTCCTATTCTTTCAGGGGGAAAAGACCCCGCGGAGACTACATCCATGGGGAGGTCAACATGTGGCAAATACATCACATGGGCATGCAAGCTACACATGGAAGTGGTGCAGTGGTAGGGCCTGCCTGATGAGGGAGGAGCTCTACAAACACAGTGACCGAGGGCAGAGGGGACTGCCCAAGGGAGACACGGGTCCACCGAGAGGGCGGAGGACCGACACTGGTTGTTACCGTGATATTGCCATATTGATCCAAAATAAGATGGACCACCTGGGGGTGGAGCCTCCACTCTTCACTGAGCATGGCGACAGCAGGCATATGAGTGGTGTGCAGCGACCTCAGTCCCTGCTGACTCCAGTGGAGATGGCAGGTGAGTTGTGACTTTTGACGAAGGGGTGAAGATCACATGGTATGTGCCATGGCGCCATGCCCATCTCAGGACTTGAGTCTGAAGCCAGTGCTGAAGCGGTCTCATATGCATCAACCCGAGCATCGCAACAGCCACTGAGGATGCCATATGCCCCAGGAACCTCTGGAACTGCTTTAGAGGGACCGTGGTGCCTAGTTTGAATGAGGTGAGGAAATTCAGCACCGACTGCGTGCGCTCGTTTGTGTCCTCAGAAAGTTCATAATTCTCAATGCTTCACACACCCATGAGAATGTCTTGCTTCAAAGCTAACTTCATCATTCATACAGACAATAACTTCAATCATACAGAGGTCAAAACATTGACGGAACGAACTTTCGACCAAGCACGACAAAGAACACAAGGAAACACCACAAAGACACACAAGTACAACTCCAATATTGTGCTCAAAGTGCTGGTGTATTAATCAAATAATTTGGGAAAATCCGATAGAAAATCGATGTTGACTCAAAGAAGGATAAATGGTTCTTAAGGTATTGTCAACAGACTCCATAAAGTTCATTTTCACTGTACTGATCATTTATTTCACATTCTGTCACTCTTTTCACCAACCTGTCTTATGTATATATGAGTTAGATTAGATTATGTTTAGAATAGTAATACAGTTTGTTTGTATTCAAAGATGAATGACTGTGGTATATTTTGATAAATAATCTCATCCCTGTTTCTAAAAGATTTCACTTCAAAGCTGTACCTAAATATGTGTTATAATTAAAATATTATTTTCAATAAGCCACAAGAATAATAACACTCCAATATGTTAATTAATCATAATTCACTTACTAAAGCTAATTCCTTACAGTAGAAATTGTGAGCTGATACAACTAGACGTATTATGATTTCAATGGTGGAGAATCTATTAAGATAAATAATCTAGTTATTTGTAATTTATCTAATTTATAATAGTTGTCAAACATGACTAATTCCATTATACATTTCATTACCTAATAAGGTACAATAAGGACAGTTTTAATTTAAACTAATTTAAACCTTCTAAATTCCCCTCTAAATTTAGCATAACAAATATCCTTACATATAATGGTGTGAGAATTAGGGTACTTTAAAGTTCCCTCCTAAATGTCGCATACCAAATATCCTACATCTCCGAAGAAAAAATCTGACTAAACACATGGACGATTCCCTCCTTTTATAGCCATATGTCCAGGGGAGGGACATGCAAATGCAACCGAGGATCTCAAGAGAGACCCCTAGTGTCACTACATCGACACAATGTCGAGTGAGTGACAGAAGGGGAACACTGTTTTAGTGTGAATGTGAGGCGTAAATGTTCAGTTGAAAAATTAATGAATACTATTAGAGCTGACTGGGTTGGTTTAAGGGTTAGAACTCAAGAATTTAAAAAAAAATACATATGGAGAAAATGTATTTATGTGCGTACTCCGGGTAGGGAAGGAGGTCTTGCCCCAAGTGATGGTGTTCAAGTACCTCTGGGTCTTGTGAGAGGACAATGGAGCAGGAGGTTGGCCGGAGAATTGGGGCAGCGGGCACGGTATTGCACTCGCTCTATCGCACCGTTATCACGAAAAGAGAGCTGAGCCGGAAGGCAAAGCTCTCGATCTACCGGTCAATTTTTGTTTCTACCCTCACCTATGGTCATGAAGGCTGGGTCATGATCGAAAGAACTAGGTCGCGAGTACAAGTGGCCAAAATGTGCTTCCTCAGAAGGGTGGTGGGCTTCTCCCTTAGAGATAGGGTGAGGAGCTCAGTCATCCGTGAGGAGCTCGGAGTAGAGCCGCTGCTCCTTTGCGTCAAAAGGAGTCAGTTGAGGTAGTTTGGGCATCTGGTAAGGATGCCCCCTGGGTGCCTCCCTAGGGAGGTGTTTCAGGCACGTCCAGCTGGGAGGAGGCCTCGGGGAAGACCCAGGGCTAGGTGGAGAGTTACATCTCCACACTGGCCTGGGATCACCTTGGGGTCCCCCAGTCAGAGCTGGTTAATGTGGCTTAAGAGCTGGAGATGCTGCCCCCACGACCCGACTTCGGATAAGCTGTTGAAGATGGATTTATGTGAAAAATTCTTCTGGGACAAGGCCACCAAACAAGTGGGTGATCACTGTGCCACTTTATATCAAGCAACATTTGTCTTTTACTGTTAAACACACAAGTGTTTTGTGTGATAGACAGAAGCAGAGCATCAGAGCTGTAATGTGCTTGTAGTTAATCACTTTGAGGCAGGGGTGGATCTACCGGTTGTGGCAAACAGAATCAAATGCCACCCTAAGAAAAGGCATTGCCACCCCAGTATAAGTATACAAATGTATAAAATATAAATGTAAGATGTTGACATTGTGTAGGAGTTTGTTTATGTCAAACTTCCTCAACTCTCACCGGATGTACAAATGACTTCACAGACTGATCGTGTGATTGATTACAGCAACAGCCAATCACGTGAAAGTATATCAGTGACCAACTGTGTTATAGGCTAATAACGTGATGGGTTATGGCAGCAGCCAATCGCATATTTAGAAAAAGTAATCACTGGACCAATCAGTCATGTTCTTGATTAAATTGCTGATCTATGCGTTCATCTACTGACTATCAAAATCCCAAGACTGATAGAGGCAGATGTAGAGATGAAATTACTATATTATGTGAAATATATATTTGAGTGCTTGAATTGGTCATTAAGGCTGTTTATCAAAACAGGTGATTTAAAAGAATCCTTTATTGTGCATAAAATAATTACTATTCATGAGTTTCACAGCACTGCCACCCAAAGTACAGTTTTCCTAGAGTTTCTTTTTATTTAGAACTAACTTTGTGTTTATGTTCCCTTTCAAATGGCTTATTCCAGCTGTTACAAAGTTGATAAAGTCTACAAAATGTTATTAATATAATAACGCTGGGTATGCATGCTCAATCCATTCATGGGTACACTTATCAAAATAAAACAATTTGGCCTGAATAATATGGTGAATTTTATTCCAGATTGCCATGTTTATGTCAAGCTAAGGAACATTTAGAATTTGTTGATGTGTTTAATAGACAATGTCTTGATACTCTGGAGGTTTTTTCATGTTGGCAAATCAGTAGCAAAATGGTTACTATGTGTGGCTCCAGTAGAAATGCAGTTGTATTTCATGAATATTTATCCTTTTTTAGTGACTCCAATTAACAAACTAGTGCTTTTAGCAATGAAGTTTGGTACCTTGATCCATAAGAACTTAACACGGGCACTTGCTTTGGTGATGCCACCCCCTTGCCACCACATGAAAACATTTCTAGATCTGCCCCTGCTTTGAGCTACTCAGGCCAAGGAAAACTCAACTTCCTCACTCCTCTGCTTGTATTTGACCATTTCCCCACTTCCCCAGAGCAATCTCACGACACAGCAAGTGAGCATCCAGACAAAGCAATTGGGCTCATCTGTACTTTTCCATTTCTGGCCTGTCTCTGCAGCTTCAACTGGCCTGTAGTCAGGCCCCAAGACACCATAAACATTCCTCTGCAGTGGCACAAAAACCATACGCTTGCACACAGGCTCACACTCCAAGAGAAAGCATGCTAACTAAAAACTATCATCCATCCATACAATCTTCTATAGCCACTTGTTCTATGCAGGGTCGCAGGTAGTGCTGGAGCCTATCACAGCTGTCTCGGGCCAAAGGCAGGGAAACACCATGGACAGGTGGCCAGTCCATCACAGGGCAACACACACAGATATACCCATTCACACTCTCACTCACACCTACAGGCAATTTAGGGTCTCCAATTCAATTAACCTGCATGTCTTTATAGACTGTGGGGAAAACCAGAGCACCCAGAGGAAACCCAAGCAAACATGGGGAGAACATGCAAACTCCACACAGAAAGGCCCAGTTGAGCCAGGGCTTGAACCCGGGACTTTCTTAAGGTGAGGTGACAGTGCTACCCACTGAGCCACCGTGCCGTCAAAAACTAATATCACAAAGACGAAAGAAAAACACAGTGTAGTTGCTTAGACCAGAATATACAAAAAGCAGCGAAAGCATCGGAGTGTCTTTGTGTGTGCCTCCCTTTCCCCTCTGACTCCTCCGTCTCCCCTTTTGCTTCTTCCAGCGTGGCAGTGGGAAGGGTCACATGTGATCTGGGCCAGGGAGAGATGGGAGGCATTCGATAGGAGTGGAGGTAATTGGAGGGAGCTGTCAGGATGGAGCAGTGTTGCGCCCGCGTGAAATTCCTGCCGTTTGGATGCGAGCACTCACACGTGCCAGGGTGCCTACCATCCTGTTGGGTGGCATGCATTAAAGCTAGTGATGAAGCTAATGTGTGTGGAATTGTTTCTGGCATCCAGCCCACACAGAGGTCAATGGTTGAACTGTTAGAAAAGCTGTAATGTAAAGGGAAGAATAAGCTCCTCAAAAAATACTTAAGGTGCTAAGGATTGTGATTTAACTATAAATACAACTTGTGTTTTTTTGCGGCAACTCTTGCAAATAATCAAAATAATATGACCGTGGATAGTTTAGACATTAATATTGCATATATTTAAATGTTATCTCTGTGAATAAAGAGAAACTATCACTGTAAAAAGTGGATGCATGCAGATGTAATCTTAAGGAGCTATTTCTACTTGACCTGACACTTAAATTCACTTTCATTGTTGTAACTCAAAATAGTCAGGTTGATTTAGTCATATTAAATAATAAATGTGACTTACTATTTAAAGTCATGTTTATAACTAAACTAGACTGAAAAAAATGTCCTTTACAATTCTGAATCAACTGGTTTATTGAAGTCAAAAATATTATTAAGATCACTTAATCAAACTGAATAGATTAGGATACACCAAAAAAAAAAAAAAAAAATATAGTAACAATTGCAAGTTACCACTTACTGTCTATAGCAGGCAAATTATTACAAAATTATTTTAATAAAATGTCCAATATATTTTGGGTATAATAATAATAAAATAATAAAACATCCAAGATAAAATGCTTCCATATCCGTACAATAAAACAATTATAAACACATTTACTCAAAAGTTTCAAAACATTTTCTGTTTTATTTTAAATAATGATGCTTTTATGAGCAAGTTCCCCTCCTTATTTAATGCAAAAAAAGTAGCTTTAAATAACAGCAGAGAAAATGTATATTTACGTGGTGCTATAAAGCATAGGAGTGTAAATACACACTGGCTGCACACTAGTATTCAGTAGTAACCCCTGGTGATAAACCATCTTGTTATGTCTATGGGGAAAATATGTTTATCAAGCCTCATGGTAATTTAAGCAGTAAATAACTTGATTATTGCACAGCAACAGTGGAAATCTAACAGCATGTAGCAGCTTCAGGCCACACTATATTACTAAGGAGTGCTGTATGTGTGTGTTTTTTTTCTTTTTGTAGACTACAACTGTGAGAACTGGGTTAATGTGACCTGAGTTGGTCAGACAACAGACTGGTCAGGCAGAGAACACCCACACATAAAAGCATAGCACTAATACTTTAACAGGATATCATTCTTAAAATCAACACAGATATATCTAATAAAATTAGATATGTGCACAACTACATATTTTCAAAACTGACCAGTCATTGGGTTGTCTGAACGATTAGTAGACTCGTCTGTCTAAACTGCCTGATACAGTAAGGGACAACTGGACCCCAATCAAACATATTTTATAGGGCATTCACACAGGACACATTCTTGTGTTCAAAAACAGTTAAAGAGATAGCAACAGAAAATAATTTTTTAAATGCTGGGATTTTTAATGTCATTTTTTAAAAGTTTATCTGAATTAAACGATGCAAAAAAATGTTGAAGGATTGCAGAGGCCTGAAATCTACAATACCTGTTTAAAAGGCATCCCTATTCAAGCACTTCATCTATCTATGCCAATAATCTACAGTATGTGCATAAGACTGGATCCCATTCAGCAAGTCAAAGCCTTCAAATCTACAATGTTTAAGACTCTATACAAGACAATCAGTGAGATTTTCCTCTAGCGTCTGGCCCAGCTTCCCATTGAGACCAGACACCAGATATGTGTCACACCTACAAGTCTACTTATTTGCAGACCTTTCCTTTGTCTCCTCATCAGGTTCCATTCACTCATACCCTCAAGCACAGCTGTATTTCATTGAAGAAATGTGAACATTTCACTAATATTTACTTGACACAACACTGCACATGAGGGAAATGAACAAAAAATGTACCGTTTTCAAAATGTACCTTAACTACACTGTCAGTCTGATCACACTCACTGACCTAAAGCTGCCTGTATTCAACAGCACATGACTCTAAAGGCCGAAAAATATTTAGTTCAATAGTTGAGGAGTGTGGAGAGACACGAAGAAAAAAACACATTTGTTTGAATGGATAAGGGACAAAAAGTCATATATATTTTTTGAAAAGGTTCAAATCAAATTGCTGCCAGTCCACCATGACAGTTGTTGATTGAAAGAAGAAAATCTGATCTAGCACACCTTGCAGCAACACTGAGAATGCAGCATGTACTTGCGTTGTGTTATGAATTGAGCGCTGACACATTTCAAAATACAATAACATGTGGAATCAAGCACGCATTAACGCACAGGCTGCAGGGGGGCCCCCCGAACTTCCAAGGGAGGGCATAGTCGCAGCACAGCATCCACCACCCTTTTTTACCCCATTGACGTTCGCGGGAGGAAGCGCATGTAAATGCGCTGAATTGGAACAGTTCACAGAGACAGCAAAACTTGTCTGAGTAGTGCATGGTCACAGAGTAACAACATTCCCCCGCCCACGGGATCTAATAAATGCAACCAAAATATAACTTGAATATTTTATTGAGCTGTCTAAAAATTGCAAATTCAGAATTCACATTGGGACATCCACAAGAAAATATAATACAAAAAAATTAATTACATAAAAAATAAAGTCAAATACATGTGATGATCATTCGTTTGATGACAGCTCTTTGCCATGTGGAATGATAAAAACACTAAAGTGACAATTTGTCATCTCTACAAGAGTCAAGTAAGTCTTTCAATCCAAAATATGTACATACCCACAACAGGAGAGAATGTGCTATCCATGCTTTGCTTGGCTCCAACTTGCACAGTTGCATTGAAAAATTACAGTTTTTAAAGTTACAGTTTACTGTGAAAATAAATGTTAATAATAGTTTATCTGCGCAAAACAATATACATGATTGAGTTGCAGAAAGAACGCGTCTCTATGAGAATGAAGCTGTAACATGGCTCTGTCCCCATTGTATCAGGAGGAATGACTGTTTCAGCAATGCAGATGTCATGATAATGAGCTGCCCACTCAGGCTGGACTTATTGTGACTGCACATCTCTGTGTGTGTGTGTGTGTGTGTGTATTTCTCCAACTAAAACCAAACACTGTCTTTGGAAGTGGCAACGACCTGTTTCACAGTCATTCTCTTAAAATGCAGTTTGCAAATACTATTCAGCCTGCTAAGAGCACATGATAAGGGGTGGGGTGAGCATGTGTCCTCTAACAGTATTGGTTCAACCAGTGACTGTTTGAGACTGTGTATGTGTGTTATCAAAGGAAAGACCTTATGTACATGGATTTTTTTATGGGGGGGGGGGGGGTTGGCTATTAAATGGAGGCTGACAGGGAGCAATTATTCTAATGCGGTACTTTGCAGTGCGGCTGGGTTAAGGTGTCAGCTGCGAGTCATTAGGCCTGACGTGTGCTGGATAGTGACGAGACAGCTGTCTCCCTCCCAGGTGGGCTGACCCACACCACTGCCACCACACTCACCGGGCCACCACCAGGGTGCCCGCTAAAACCCTGGTAGCAGTTATATCCTAAGATATACCCTGGCTTACGAACACAACCTCTTAAATTTTACTGTGTATGTATGTGTTTATATATATATATATATATATATATATATATATATATATATATATATACACTCACCTAAAGGATTATTAGGAACACCTGTTCAATTTCTCATTAATGCATTTATCTAATCAACCAATCACATGGCAGTTGCTTCAATGCATTTAGGGGTGTGGTCCTGGTCAAGACAATCTCCTGAACTCCAAACTGAATGTCAGAATGGGAAAGAAAGGTGATTTAAGCAATTTTGAGCGTGGCATGGTTGTTGGTGCCAGACGGGCCGGTCTGAGTATTTCACAATCTGCTCAGGTACTGGGATTTTCACACACAACCATTTCTAGGGTTTACAAAGAATGGTGTGAAAAGGGAAAAACATCCAGTATGCGGCAGTCCTGTGGGCGAAAATGCCTTGTTGATGCTAGAGGTCAGAGGAGAATGGGCCGACTGATTCAAGCTGATAGAAGAGCAACTTTGACTGAAATAACCACTCGTTACAACCGAGGTATGCAGCAAAGCATTTGTGAAGCCACAACACGCACAACCTTGAGGCGGATGGGCTACAACAGCAGAAGACCCCACCGGGTACCACTCATCTCCACTACAAATAGGAAAAAGAGGCTACAATTTGCAAGAGCTCACCAAAATTGGACAGTTGAAGACTGGAAAAATGTTGCCTGGTCTGATGAGTCTCGATTTCTGAATTTCTGAGTCAGAATTTGGCGTAAACAGAATGAGAACATGGATCCATCATGCCTTGTTAGCACTGTGCAGGCTGGTGGTGGTGGTATAATGGTGTGGGGGATGTTTTCTTGGCACACTTTAGGCCCCTTAGTGCCAATTGGACATCGTTTAAATGCCACGGCCTACCTGAGCATTGTTTCTGACCATGTCCATCCCTTTATGGCCACCATGTACCCATCCTCTGATGGCTACTTCCAGCAGGATAATGCACCATGTCACAAAGCTCGAATCATTTCAAATTGGTTTCTTGAACATGACAATGAGTTCACTGTACTAAAATGGCCCCCACAGTCACCAGATCTCAACCCAATAGAGCATCTTTGGGATGTGGTGGAACGGGAGCTTCATGCCCTGGATGTGCATCCCACAAATCTCCATCAACTGCAAGATGCTATCCTATCAATATGGGCCAACATTTCTAAAGAATGCTTTCAGCACCTTGTTGAATCAATGCCACGTAGAATTAAGGCAGTTCTGAAGGCGAAAGGGGGTCAAACACAGTATTAGTATGGTGTTCCTAATAATCCTTTAGGTGAGTGTATATATATATATATATATATATATATATATATACAGGGCATCCGGAAAGTATTCACAGCGCTTCACTTTTTCCACATTTTGTCATGTTACAGCCTTATTCCAAAATGGATTTTCCTCAAATTTCTACAAACAATACCCTATAATGACACTGTGAAAGAAGTTTGTTTGAAATCTTTGCAAATGTATTAAAAATAAAAAACCACATAAGAAAAGAAAATACATAAGTATTCACAGCCTTTGCCATGACATTCAAAATTGAGCTCAGGTGCATCCTGTTTCCACTGATCATCCTTGAGTTGTTTCTACAACTTGATTGGAGTCCACCTGTGGTAAATTCAGTTGATTGGACATGATTTGGAAAGGCACACACCTGTCTATATAAGCTCCTGCTGTTAACAGTGCATGTCAAAGCACAAACCAACCCATGAAGTCCAAGAAATTGTCTGTAGACCTCCGAGACAGGATTGTATCGAGGCACAGATCTGGGGAAGGGTACAGAAAAATGTCTGCTGCATTGAATGTGTCAATGAGCACAGTGGCCTCCATCATCCGTAAATGGAAGTTTGGAACCACCAGGACTCCTTCTAACGTGTGTGTGTGTGTGTATATATATATATATATATACAGTATATATATATATAATATATATATATATATACACACACACACACACACACACACGTTACATTCTGTACATATATTTATGATATAATTTTAGCAAGAGGTCAATATAGAGCTGTGTAAGGTTACCTTCTCTTCACTACCTAAAATTTCAGTATCTACAATGTATTAATTTATAATAATAATAATAATAATAATAATTATTATTATTATTATTATTATTTATCATGTAATTATTATATTAATGAGCATATTATATTATATTACATTATATTGAAGAAATTTAAGTCTAGTCTGATATAAACACCGTTTAGAAAACTTACATTTTCAGGTCCTTCTTTAACTTTATTAATCTTGGGCAATTTAAACAAATTATCTAGGTTTTAAACAAATTAAAGTCTGTCTTTAAGAGTCCACAATATAGCAAGCATGACCTTAACTTTGAATACGAAAAAAATATCTATAAATATGATTTAATATTTGCATATGTTCCGATTCTAAAGAATCATTGCCCCAAGCCAGCCCTCAGACAACAAACACAGCATTAGTGCTAATATTTGAAACCATAACAAAGAACAGAACTTTCCATATTCTTATGTTACAGAGGATCATATCAACTCTTACCCGCTGGCCTTACTTACGAAAAAATCAAGTCAGTGCATATGCACCTCAGAGCAAAGATCACAGAAGAGACAAAGATGAGAAAACAGTGTTAACCTAACCGATATGTGCCTGCAATATCCACTGACAGAGACGAAAAACAAGTTCAGATTCAAGTTCAAATGTTCAGAGAAAAATCTTAATCTTTCTGCTGTTCTTCATATTCTTCAGAGCTGAACTCAAATGTAAAGTCAAACGTTTTTGAAGGAAGGTATAGCATATTTTACATATGATAACACTAGACAAGACTCAGGATTGTGTCAAAATAAACATCATGGGAAAATCTCTCAACCCTGAGTATAAAATGGCATAATGATGTAATGAAGATATTACTAACATACAGATTAAAGTAAACACAGCTTTGATCCCAAACAAACTCTGCCTCATAATTCCACTGGGCCCAAAATCAGAATACATGCAAGGCCTTCTGCTTCTAATCACCATAACTGTTGAAGGCTCAGAATGTGCAGACATACACACAGATTTCTATTGTTTTTATATAAAACTAATTAGATTAATTATACTGTAATGATATTAAGATTTTAACCCAAACCTACCCTTACAGGAAGACCATTTATTTATTTGCTCATTGATTCATATATGTATAATTTTTTCAAATTATGACATCTCCAAGTGTCACGAAAGAGACATTATATCAGATTTTGCTAAATTCTGGGGTCAAATATGCCCCCAAACTACAGCTAAGTACATATGCGCACACACACACACACATACACATGTTTGGTTTCCATGTTTTATGGGGACTTTCCATAGACATGGTTTTTATACTGTACAAACTATATATTATATCCCCTAATCCTACCCCTAAACCTAACCCTCACAGAAAACGTCTCGGGTTACTTGTGTAACCCTTGTTCCCTGAAAAAAGCGGAACGAGATGCTGCGCTGCTAAGCGCTATGGGGAAACAATCTTATTGTGAGCTGCTCTGAACATGTGTGTAACACGTCAATGAAATTGACTGGAATTTATAGCCTCGGTTGGTGAGATCATTGGACGCACCTGTGGCCAGGCTATAAATAGGAGGCGTCACCAGAGTGTCGTCAGATTATTTTTCTGAAGAGCGGTCCTGGGACGTCCCAGTGCGGCAAAAGAAGCGCATCATCTCGTTCCGCTTTTTTCAGGGAACAAGGGTTACACAAGTGAGCCACATAGAAAGGGAATGAAGCACTGGGCGCGTAACCCTTATTTGCCTGAGGGGACTGGCCCTTGGATGAAACCCCCTGGCTTTTAGCCACAGCTGAAACGGTCTCATATGGAGAAGGCCCAAAGGAATCACCGTGGACGCAGACGCCATGAGACCTAATATTCGTTGGAACTGAAGAACAGTGCAACCTTGACCTAGCCTGAGAATGCTCAGGGAGTTCTGAATGGAGATGACACGAGCGGGAGACAACTGTGCCTGCATCGTGATCGAATTCCATATAACCCCTAGATAGGAAATTTTCTGGGTCGGGGAAAGAACGCTCTTTTTGGCGTTGAGTCTCAGACCCAGAGAACCTAGATGAGCCAAGACGATATCCCTGTGCTGAACTGCCAGTTCTTGAGACTGGGCTAGGATCAGCCAGTCGTCTAGATAATTCAGAATGCGGATGCCCTGGAGTCGCAACGGAGCCAGTGCTGCATCCATGCATTTCGTGAATGTGTGGGGTGATAGGGCTAGGCCGAATGGAAGGACCCGATACTGGAAGGCTTCGTCCCCGAAAGCGAACCTCAGGAACTTCCTGTGCTGTGGCAGAATTCCAATATGAAAGTATGCGTCCATGAGGTCGATCGTGACCAGCCAATCGAAACGTTGGAACTGAGACACGACGGACCTGACTGTTAGCATCTTGAACTTGAGCGTCTTGACCGAGCGGTTCAAGGCACGAAGATCTAAGATGGGACGCAACCCCCCCCTTTCTTGGGGACCAGGAAGTATGGCCCCTTTTTCCAAGAGATTTTGCAGTTCTACCTGAAGTAGACATGCCTGTTCCGGGCTTACGGTAGTGGAAACCACGTCGTTGAAGCTCGGAGGGCGGCAAGCGAACTGAATTCTGTAGCCTTTTTCTACTGTTTTTAGAACCCACATAGAAATACCTGGCAGAAGTTTCCATGCTGCCAGGTTCTCTGAGATGGGAACTAATTTCAAGACTTCCTGTCGAGGGGTTGTCGAATGTTCCGTGTCCTGGATTATGGCAGGGAGCAACGGTACATTCAACATTTTGTTGGAAACCCCTGTCACCCGAAACACCAAGGGTGGCGGGAGTGAAGAGGTTTCGTGAGGGTATCGGGAGGGCCGAAGTGAATGATACACGCGCCCCGTCCCGAAGGGAACTACCCTCACAGGGTTGGATACAAGACCGTCAGGGCTTCTTTCTCTTGGAGATACAAGCCCTGAGGTCTTGTTTGGGAGGTTGCTGAGGGCGACGAGCCTGTCCCCAATCTCTGCGAGGGGGAGCACGACTTGCCACGCTCTGTTTCTGAACCTCCCTCCTAACAGAATCAGGGCGAGACTGGGTGACCGACGGCCTCGCCCCCTGAGTGCGACGAGGAAGGAATTGCCCAAAGGCTTCCTCATGGCTTTTCGCCTCCTGGAATCTGGAGATAACCGTGTTCATGGTGTCTCCAAAGAGACCAGAAGGCGAAACTGGGGCATCAAGGAGGAAAACTCTGTCCTTATCCTTGATGCCGGATAGATTAAGCCATAAGTGCCTCTCAGTGCTAACCAAAGCGGACATAGACCGGCCAATAGCACGGGCTGACTGCTTGGTGGCACGGAGAGACAAATCCGTAGCTCGACGAAGTTCAGAAAAAGCTTCGTCGTCGAGGCCTCTTCCAGCACTCAAATCTTTTAGTAGGTCAGCCTGGTACGCCTGCAAGACAGCCATGGTGTGCAGCGCAGCACCAGCCTGACCCGCTGCTTGATATGCTCTCCCGACCAGCATGGAGGTTACCCTGCATGGCTTAGAAGGGAGAGCAGATTTATTAAGCGACGATGCCGAACCCGGCGAGAGATAACCCGCAAGTGTCTCTTCGACCGGTGGCATCTTTAAATACCCTCGCGCCTCAGCGCCCACGATAGTCGAATATATTGACGTCGAGGGCACATGAATGCGCGAGGTATAAGGTTTATTCCAAGAACGAGAAAGCTCGTCATGGAGATCATCAAAGAAGGGAAGGGACTGATGAGGTGTTCCCTTCCCTTGGTCACCAGACAGAAATCTGTC
The DNA here is from genome assembly GCA_032164185.1 of Moxostoma hubbsi. Taxonomy (NCBI): domain Eukaryota; kingdom Metazoa; phylum Chordata; class Actinopteri; order Cypriniformes; family Catostomidae; genus Moxostoma; species Moxostoma hubbsi. Next base: position 29,420,757 of record JAVLUX010000008.1, read on the forward strand.
CTCTAACTTAGAGCGCCTGGGGGGAACTTGGTCACGTGGCCAGTCTATTTGAAACCTGGCCACCGCACGAGTAACCACATCGAGCAGCTCCTCCGAAGATTTAGAATCGCGATTGGAGCGCTCAGATGCGGTTAACTCGGAATCTGACCCAAGGGAATGGAGGTCCCCCTCGTGAACTGAAGAGGCGCCGAAGCACGCTTCAGGATCACGCGAGGGACCAGCAGGATCTGGGGAGAGAGCGAGCGAAAGTGGCGAACCCGTCTCTCGCTCCTCAGCCAGATCCATGCGAGAGCCCCACGAATGAAGTGTGGGTGCCGGCTCTCGGGAGTAAGCAAGGCGAGCGCGAAGCATCCCGACCGAAAGTAGGTCGCAATGCGCGCACCCGCCCTGTTCCAACGCGAGAGTAGCGTGCTCTTCCCCCAAGCAAACAAAGCAAAATTGATGCGTGTCCCTGTCAGACATAGAACGCTGACAAGGAAACGCATTGTTTGCCCTGTTTTTCGGCCATTTTCCCCTTTTTCTTTTCTTTTTTATATATATATATATATATATATATATATATAAAGAGAGAAGGAAGGAAAAGACTTAGATTTTTAAACAATTTTCTAACAAGAGTTTTGTGAAAACACACAGAGAGAAAGCTCTGAAGAAAAATGTCTGACGACACTCTGGTGACGCCTCCTATTTATAGCCTGGCCACAGGTGCGTCCAATGATCTCACCAACCGAGGCTATAAATTCCAGTCAATTTCATTGACGTGTTACACACATGTTCAGAGCAGCTCACAATAAGATTGTTTCCCCATAGCGCTTAGCAGCGCAGCATCAAAGTGAAGCTTTTTGTAAAGGGAACCTTCTGCATTTTTACATTTAAAAAAACAAAAAACATAATTTAGCATAATTTATAAGCTGTTTTACTCATTGGGACCGACAAAATGTCCCACAACGTCAAAAAGTTCGGGTTTTAATATCCTTATATTAGAAACCTAGAAAAACCTAAAAAATTACCTAGATTTATGTCTTTATTAGTGCCACTATCAATACTGGAAATATAAGAAGACAGACTAAGACATTTTGAACTGCTTCGTCATATTGGTTTCTTCAGTATATTTGGAATAACTAGAGAGAAATGTGTGTAGCCTGTGTGAATGGGGACGTAATGAGCAATGCTGGATTTCTACAGTGTAAAGCATTTGTGTTGGACAGATAGAGAGAGCGGATGGCTAAAATACTCTTCTAAGATCTTGGGGTAGGAAATTTATGCAGCTGCCACTCTGAAAGGGTTTGGGCCATCTGATGGGTTATAACTATTAACACCACAAGAGCAGTTCTGCATCTGTGCACACAAAAATCGGGATTCAAAACTACTTAAATGCATTTGTTTTGAGAACCACAGATACATATCCAGATGATCAAAACAAAAGAAAGTAAATCTCTCTGCTGACGAAAAACACAGAGTCCTTGTTCCTACTTGATATGATGATATATGGTATAATATCTGGGGCAGAATGACCTATATAACTCATTAAGGTTGACATCATCATTAAACTTACTATGTGCGATTCTAAACTGTTATGATGATCTATTATGATGATGAATGTCCTGTGGATTGCGATTCGCTGCTCTTTAATTTTGATAAACCGAGAGATCGTGAGCAGAAGTTTTCGAGTGACGCTAGAGAACAGAAGCAGTACTTTTTGATTTCGTTTTTTGAGGGCACTAGCTTTGCTCCTCTGAGAGAATGTTTGACTGACAGGATGGAACAAATACATAAATGCATAAACCAATTTTTTTCAACAGCTGCACGATAATTGTCACATCTGTGTCCTTTCTTCCCATCAATTATGAAGCACAAGTTGTCATTTATTTATGGCCAATTCAAGCTGTAGCGATGAAATGTTAAAGACACTCCAAAAACAAAGTGGTATAGGAATGCCAAACTTGCCATCTTAAAAAATACATCTTCTCAAAATGACATGCTGCATTGCATCAGACCTGTAAGAAAATGACTTTCTGCCCACATTGAGGCACCAGGAGTTTTTTTTCTATAATATGATGTGATACAAGTTCTATGGGGAGAATCTGGGGTGCTGTTTCACAGTGTCTAGCCAAAAACATTGTTTAGATCGCAGCAAAAATCAAGCCATGCAATTAAAGTAACACTGTTAAAATCATGCTTTTATGAGCACAACGAATTAGTGTCTAATAAAGATTAGAACTACATTTAATATTGCGTGGACCAATGGTTTAAAATAAAGAGGCCTCCCAAATTATCATATTAAAATGCATTAGCATAATTGAGCCGCTAAAATCCAGTGCATGGTATTCAGAAAGATGAAAATGTGCAGTTACATATTGAAATAACCCATTGTGTATTCTAAGCTGTGGTTGTTTCTACCATCCAGCACTCTCTAGAGAAATTACTGAACATATTGCTTTACAAATACAGTTATTTTCTAAAGGTGTCAAGGCTCAATATCCCTGGTATGAACATTACTTTTTTCTATGTCAATAATAGGTGGATGTTTTGAATTAAAAAAGTGCAAAATAAATTTGAATACTACCACTCTACATTACTCTTTTCTTGTTTTTTTATATTTTAATTTGACCATTGTAGTGAAATGTGCATATTTAAATATCTTAAAAGCAAACCACAATATCAAAGTAAAATGCCTTTCAAGTAGTTGTTTACTGTGTTCATCACTTATTAAAATTGATCAGACGATGGAAGGTGTAAATTAAAATATATTACTGATTACCTGGATGATTTCCATAAGTCTGTCACACTTAAGGAGAAAAATCAATGCGACAAAGCAGCCCAGGGAATGCCTGACACTAACAGTAATGCTGTTTAATTAAAGCCAAGATTCCAGCTCTCATTACAACGGGCATTTGATTTTAATAGACGATGAAGAAATGGCCCACGCGTTGACGTGACCACACTTATAGCCAGTCTGGCCAAGGAAAAAATAAAAACACACACGAGCACACACAAACACGGCAGGACATCAACTCGGATTGAATCAGGGGGATAAGGGGAAGTACACAGAAGCTTGCGCCTGTGTTAAACAGTCTGCGAAAAGGGGGCAGGTACCAGCCACCCGGCTAATCGGCAGAATGCACTCAGATACTGCAGAAAAATTGATTTGTGAGCACATGCCTCTGGCATATACATCACTAACATAACAACTATGTAGGCTATAAAATGCTTGACCTTAATATGAAAAAAAAAAATGAGAATGCAAACCAAGAGGAAGGAAAAAAATTTGATTGTTAATGGATTGTTATTTGTAAAAGTCAAATCAAGCATACAACCCAGATCAGAAAGTGCCATTTTAAGACAAATAAAGCCATGTTGAAAGCTTATAAAAGGGATTGAAAGCATAAAGAGAAATCGTAAAGAGATGACACAAAGAAAAATATAAACAATTGCTGAAAAACACATTTTTTTTAAGAAAATTGACATTTATCGTCAACCTGCTCTGCTGAGAATTATAAAATGACACTAATGACTATTTAATAGTGGTTAATGTACTGGAGACAATGGTTGCAGTCCCATCAAATAAGTTCCTCTCCAAACCCATCTAATGTTTACTTCAACCCAAGAGCCCTGTTATCCTCCAAACCAGCTCACTGGGGTCCCCAATCTAATCCTGTTACCAGGAGGTCTGGCTGTTTGAGGAGGCTCACAGATTAACACAGCAGACATTGCTGAATTTACAACCATCCACATGGACATCTGCCCTACTTTCTGCAATTCGCATACCAAAACAATAAATAAATATATAAATAAACTGTGAGAGAGACCTGGTTCAAAGAGCAAGGGGCCATTTCATGAAATCGGCAAGCCAGTCATTGTTGAAGCTGTCATTTCTACTCTGGGGCCAGTGCGGTTTAACTGAACTGTCAGCCTTCTACTTAATGCTTGTTAAGGGTAATGGGCCAGTCTGCTGATAGCACTAATGAGGAGCAGAAAAAAAGACACAGACACTGTTTTGCGATGCACAACGATTGTCATAATAAAATACATTGCACACCAAAACACAATAATGTCCTTAACATCCACAAAAAAATGACTATTATAGAGATGTGAAGATTTACAGCAGATGGTCAAAGACTCATACTTCTATAAATATGTTAATGTTTTATTATGCGGTCAGATCTCTGCTTTCATAAACAAGTGCTTTCTGCCACTTTATTATTTGTGATGCTCTGATTTCATTCCAATTACCCCATTAATTAGAAATCTTGTGCCCTCTGAACTAGGGTATGTTTCAACTTAATAACATTTGCCAGATTCTTTTGTACACAGACACCAGTGCTTGCTTGCATTTGTTTATACATAGTGTAACATGTGGGAGGGGGGGTTCTAGAGCAAAAAATCTGAGCTGTTTTTGTCTAATCACATGTGATAACACAATCAGAGACGAGATTAACTGAGTATCATTAAATACTATTAAACACACTTATCTCCTTTCATTTGTCTTGAGATGTGAGTCTACAATTTGTGTTCCTTTTTAATCAGCACAATGATTATACAAAATCTGCATAACAATAGGACACATCACAAAAGGACATTATAGGGATAGCTCATCGAAAAATGAAAAGTCTTTCATTATTTACTCACACTCATGTCATTATAAGCCCGGATGGCTTTCTTTTCTTCCATGGAACAAAAAAAGGACATAATAGGCAGAATGTTTGCCTCAGTCACCTTTTAATATTCGTACATTTATTTCATACATTGAAAGTGCATTCTGAAGCCATCATTCTACCTACATTTGTGTCTCCTGTCTCACCCCTTTTAGTGTTCCACGAAAGAAAGAAAATCATACATGTTTTGAACATCATGAGAGTGTTTTAGAACAGGAGATTGAAGAAAATAAAAATATCACAACCTTAAATAATTTCTGATTTTCATTTCATAGTGTGATTCATCACAGCTCATTTCTGCTCATTAGGCAGTTGTCCCTCATGCATATTGGCCTTGCTAGTTCATTAGGACGGTGCTCACTCTCTTGGTTGCCAGGGTAAAACACAAACAGTACAGGGTATGTCACTCTGCACCCTAATCCAGTCATGAGACTGGGCTCTTAAACACTATTGCGGCTAAACCCAGCCATGTGTGCCTACGACCTAAGGGACTGGGCTTGCCAGCCTAGTCCCTTAATCTGTCCCCAACATTCTCTTTTTATCTCACTGCCTCATTCTCACTCTCTCCTCCATCCTCCACCCCGTCGCTATTTCTCCATGCCAGCATTGCCTTCCTCTCCTGCCTCCTCCAATGGCATTCTTAAAGAGTTGGCCCCGCCGTGCCGCCCGCTCACAGTCTCTTAATTAAAATGCTCCCACTGCTCTGTTTATGTGACCGATGACTGTTAAATTAAGATGCTGTCACACTGGGCAACGGAAGCACATTTAAATTTGTATTTTTTATTGCCGAGGAGTTCCGCCATGAGCACAAGGCCTCAGGACCGCTAGCTGACATGTTGTCTTTGTCTGAGGTTGGAATTTATACCATTTAAAAATACACTCCAGCTCATTACAGCCCTGCCCTAAGGAGGCAAGCAGTCTGCATGGGCTAATAAGGTATGTGTTATACAGAGACTGATTTTAATAGGGTTTAATATATGCGTAGCCTGCGCTAAAGTGACATTATATGTCTTGAACATTAGCGAAGAATCCTTTGTGGGGGTGTGGGAGCTACTTGTTCTATATCCTCTGATGTGCAGATCCCATGTCTGTATTACACATCAAGTCTTCTTTGGCCTCCAAACATCTTACAGTAATGGCTCAGCCTGAGTGAGGTAGGAGGAGTTGAAATCAGTAGGGAGAGGAAAATGAGGATTGAATTCCTAAAAAAAAAAAAATGGTCCTGCTGAATGACTTCTTAAAAACTAACATTGTCAAACCACCATACCCATAATCACCATCGATTTTTATCATTACCCTCCCTACCACCCCCAGAAGTCTCAAGTGAGGGAACCAAAGCAAAAGACTATGCAGAGATTCAGCTTAAAGGGATAATTAAAGGATACTCATTTACTGACCGCCATTTTGTTCCAAACCCAAATTACATTATATCTTCCATGGAACACAAAAGGAGTACGTTTGGCAGTTTGTAAGTTCATATTATCATTGCATTTTTCTTCCATAAAATGAAAGTGAATAGTGACTGAAGCTAGCATTCTGCCTAACATCCCTTTTGAAATAAAGTCATATGGGTTTGGAAAGATATGACATGTGAAACATCCTGAAGGTAAATTATGACAATTTTAATTTTTGGGTGAACTATCCCTTTTAGTTCCACATTACAGGAGAAATAGAAAACTTTTCTGTGGGTCCAATCTCGACTTTGCCTTTGTGTGCCAACTCTCTGGGGTTAATGTATGTTAATGTATAATTTTTAAGGTGCTTATTAGTGTGTTTTGCACACTGCTGCTTTGCAAAACAATACAGAGCCCTGCCGAGACCGTTAGAGGCTGAAAAAAAGAGAGACGGGTGGGCGGGCATTCAAAAGAGCCCCCGACAATAATAGGCCACCCCTTGACGTGCTGCCACCTTCTCTACCTGCTGTCCCCCACCGCTTTTTCCGGAAACTTGACGGCAGATGTTGCAGTGCTAAGCTGGCTCTGAAGTGCCTTTCTGGCTCCCCGGTCTCCCTAACAACACAGTCAAACCACATTAGATCTCTTTTTTTGTGCCCCAGGCAAGTTCGGCAGTGCAGCTGTGTCCACCCTCCACACTACCTTTGGTGTTGGAGCCCCTCAGGCGGTAAATGGAAGAGCAGAAAGTGTTCAGGCTGTCTTAAAAAAACTGCATCTGCTGACAATCCAGCAGTCTGGCTGTGGGCAGGGTGGGAGGAGGGACCGGGGGGGTCTCCGGGCTGAACAGATGTCTGCGACAACCTGCTTCCTTACACCTGTACGAGTCCTCGTAAACCCACAGATCCGGCGCTGAAAAATTCATGACCCCAGAGGGTTTCTGTCGGGCATCAAAGCCCCCCTTTCTCTCTAGCTGAGTGTAAGCAGCCCACCTTGGCTCTGGAGAGGGACTCCTCGGGCTTTGATAGCTCATGCCTGCGCCCAGTGCACTTGATCAAGGGCTTGAAAGTCTGCACAATCGAGCTGCGTTCTGACTGAAGTGTGCCAGGGACCCGCTTAGAGGCCCCAGACCCTCCTCTCAGACGTATTATGAGTTACAAAGGTTTTAACAGTTCGTTTGAAGAAAGTAAAAAAGAACAAGTGGCTCAAGCGTGACTGGGATGTTTTGGCTAATGGGAGTACAAGCATCATGGAAGCAGGGAAGACTTTTTCATCATTAAAAAAACTGAAAACAATTGCTTCACACTGTGTCCTACATTCCAAGCAAACATAAATTCAAGGATGTCAAAATGACAACATTTTTACAAAAGTCTTGTTGCAAAAGTATATGTCGGTATGAAATCGGTACTAAAATACAAATTATCTACAGTAGTACCAATGTAAGCATGCATCATAAAAATCAAATATGTGAATAAAAATACTGCTTCAGTGCATTATGCTTTTTGTTGTCTGTTATGTTATTGTTAATATTAATTACAAAACAATAATGAAAAGAAAAAGAGAGAAAAAAAAACCTCAATGCTCTTGGCTGGATTAATTTCAATAAGTATTAATGTATTATTGTATTATTGTAAACTAAAATTGTACTATTGTAAAAAGGTTACATTTGTAAGCTTTATATAGGTTGCATATGTAAGCTTTATATAGGTTGTACATTAGTTGCATGAGTAAGTTGAGATGTCTGTTTTCTAGGGATGCACAGATACCACTTTTTCTCTTCCAATCTGATTATGAAACTGGACATCTCAAAAACGACCGATCCGATACCAGTGTTGTTTTTTGCATAATCGGTTTAGAACATCGTTGCATTATTGTGTGGCAACCCGATATCACGCCGAGGCGTGAAATAGACACGCCGGTCCACTCGCGGATGCGTGTCGGTGTCACGCTTTGCCTCCTCCAGGCGTGTACATGACACGCGCGCGTCTACGTAGAATACCGGCAGGGGGCGATCGTTTCCTCGACGCCAACAACTCTCCGCGCACCAAAGAGGAAGCGATACCGTTGTCGTCGCGTTGCACGTTCGTGCGGGCGGGATGCCGGCCAATTTCGCCGGTTACTTTCACTTGTGACCATATGTGACAAATAAAGGTTCATTACAGTGCTGCTTTCATGAAGAAATCCTAACGTTGCTGTAGCCTAACGTTGTTATATGTGTGTGTGTGTGGGCTGTCGAGTATCTTGTGCTGATGTAAATAAATATATATATAAATATATATATATATATATATATATATATATTTTTATTTAAAAAGTGTATTTATGTACAAAAATATATATCCTGCTAACCGGAACTGGAGAACGCGATATATCGCTTCCTCTTTGGTGCGCGGACAGTTGTTGGCGTCGAGGAAACGATCGCCCCCTGCCGGTATTCTACGTAGACGCGCGCGTGTCATGTACACGCCTGGAGGAGGCAAAGCGTGAAATAGACACGCATCCGCAGGTGGACCGGCGTGTCTATTTCACGCCTCGGCGTGATACCGGGTTGTGTGTGGAACTAATTGGGAGTACTCTTTAATATGTAAAGAAACACAAAACACTAACTACACATTATTTCAATATAAATGTATACCTTATTAAGAAACACTTTATTATTAACTAGTATACTGGATAATGTAGCAGTAAAATTAACAGTAATTCCAGTATAAGTTATCAGTAGAAAAGAAACTTCATGGTTACGTTGTAACCTTCGTCCCACATCTCGTCTCAACGGCTCATTCCCTCCATCAGGGAATGGAGGTTACAACAGTAACCATGACACGACATTGTGTCAAAAGTAATGACACAACAGGTCCCAAAAAATACCATGCACTAAACCGTGTTACGTGAACTGCTGACACAGGTGCAAGTAAGCTACTGCATGCTAGAAGCAACTGTATCGGGCACAAGTAACCCTCCCCAATGCCCCCAGAAAAAGGTGTCATATACAGACCTTAGGTTCCCAGCACCCCTAAGGGGGAACATCTTAACACTATGAAATGTGTCAGGGAAGGCGATCTTTTACGTTCCTATTCTTTCAGGGACCACAACCTGCCCAGAATGGGGGGAGGTAATATGTGGCCAATACTTCACATGGGATGTCAAGCCACATGTGGAAGTGGCGCAGTGGTAGGTCCTACCTGGTGAGGGAGGACCTCTACAAACACAGCAACCGGGGGCAGAGGGACTGCCCAAGGAAGACACGGGTCCGCCAACAGGGGGACCGTACCGTGGAAAATACATCACAGGGAGTTGCCTGAAGAGAAAATTAGGCCTGTGGAGCCCTACCCCAGTACAGAGCACTTGAGGCTTGTTGCGGGTCTGGCCGCAAATTTCTCTGCTGAATTCGCAGGCCAGAAGGCTTGAGAGGAAGAAAATCCAGGAAGCGAGAGCTTAGTGGCTAACCTGGGAGAGAGGTGCAACCAAATCTGCTGGACCACCTGGGGGTGGAGCCTCCACTCTCGGCCGGGTGAAACCTGAGGAACCAATCGACTAGCCGTGGGGGTGACAGGAGAGATGGAAGTTTCCAGTCCAGCCTCGCAGTCACGGCGGCCCGGGAAAGCATAGCAGACATCCGCGCGGCAGCCTCAGACTGGGCGAGCAGAAGCGAAGGTGGCATCCCAGACGAGACATTGGCACCAGATGCCTCTGTGATGCTCTCTGATGCAGCAGCGAAATCATCATCCAGCTCGCGGTGTCCAAATGAGACAATGGACTGGCTGTGAGGCGAGCTGGTCTTGCGTCGGACATGGACTGAAGCGAACGAGCGTGCTCGGGGGGCGGATGGTTCGTGGGGATTTACCCGGCGAAACCGAGCCCATTGCTCTCTTAATCCAGTAGGAAGAAGGTGCGGTGCAGGGGGGGCGGCTGAAGTGGCTTTCCCTCAGAAGGGAGAAAGCCGCAATCACAATGTTGCCATGGCTATGTTCTCACAATGAGAACATAAACCAGTCATAAATGCTGCCTCCGTGTGATCGCAGCCCAGGCAGCGCTTATGACCGTCAGGAGCGGAGAGAAAAGAGCCACATCCAGAAACTACACAGAGGCAGGAAGACATCTTTAAAAAGACGAGGCCTGAAAAAGACATTCAACACCTGCTGTGTATTGCTCTTTTGTGAATTAAAATACTCTCTTTTAGAGGGGAAAATACATATCTTTTAGAGGTATACACTCTTTTACAGATGCGCTGTCGAAGCGCCAAGGGGCATGGACTGCACAGCATGCAGAGAGGGAGAAAGCCACTGGTAACGTGCTGTAGATCCAACAGCAATGCTCTGATAGATGTGAGTGGAGCAGTAGTGAGACTCAGCTTGTTGCTGCACAACCACTCGGCTCCGAAGAAAAAAATCTGGTTGACAGATGTACGCCCACTTTCCTTTAAACCCGTATGTCCTGGGGCGGGACATGCAAATTCTGTCTGCCAATTTCTCATTGGCCTTTTCTCAAGTTCAGAGGTACGCGAGGTACTCAAGAAAGACCCCTTGTGTCACTACATTCGACACAACGTTGAGTGAGTGACAGAAGGGGAACCAGTGTTTTATTTTTGCCCTTATTTCCCCAAAAATGTTTCAACTTAACATCGTTCAGAATTCAGATCTCTTTTTTGTTCAAATTAGTTTTAAGACATCAGCTCACTTTTCATTCACACAGTATTTTGGGACCCAGTCAACTTATAAATTGTAAACAAATACTAATGATGACAATGTTATTATTAATAATAATAATACATTGTTATTAGCATTATTAATATTATTATTGACTTTAAATTTAAATTTATATATTTAAGTTGTGCACTTTTTAAATCCTCACGCTTTTATTTTGACATTCTAAACTCTCCAGGAAGTCCTGTATGTGTTTGTACATTTAAAGTCTTCAATTAGAGCTGTTTAGTTTGTAGTTCTCACTCCAAAAAGTGAATTAGCATGTTCAAGCCTGGGATTACATTGGAACATTCAAATGGGTTTTTAGTACAGAGGATTTTGTTTTTTGAGTGCATTTTCTGCCTCCTCTGGTATTGACACCACTAGCCTTGCATCCTCCTCTGCAGACCCTTTCTCTCCCGAAAGGACCAATACAGAAATGTGAACACTCAGTCATCTAAACTTATCAGGGACAAGGGCTGTAACAAATCTGTAACCTTACATTTCATGAGAATTAGCATTTTCGAGCCATGGGTTTAACTGGAAATTTTGAATGGGAATTTAGAACAGCGGCTTTAAAATAAGGTCTGTGTTTAAAACATTTTAAGAAACAAATTTTTCCAATACTGTTCTACAACACAAATTACACAGTCATAACTTAAACCCGTACATAAACTCACATTCACTTAAAAAATGACATGAATGGTTTTTAGCCCTTCTAAAGCTAATTGTTTGCAACATACCTTTTCACATTTTAGGTATGACTGTTATGTTAACCACAGCCATGTTAATATCTCATAAATTGAATGCCACTAGTCTAAAAAAGCCATTTGAAATGTAATAGGGGATATAAAGCAAAGTTTCCTTCTGTGTTGGCCTATAAATCAACGTCATCAGTTAACAGCTATATTTGTTTCTTTGTTCTTATTACTGACTGTTTACTTGTCTTAAATAATTACTTGAGAACATAATTAAGAAATACTTGAAGGCTAAATATTATTGTTTTTATTGCATTTAATATTTAACATTAAATAAAGGAATGTGTTCAATAGCACACAATTTGAGAATCGTGAAATTTTTCTTTTTTCATTTTGATATAGACTACCGAATTTAGGGCAGCTTGACAGCCCTAGGCAACATAAGCAGTTTCCTAACTAAAACAGAGCCTCATAAGAGACCGATTTTGAATGCTCTACATAGGCAGCAGCTCCACGGGTTATTTAAATAGCGGTCATCACACACAGCACATGGGAGGCTAGACTCGCAATAATGAGGAAAAATGTGCTACTCTATTGAACATAAATATAGCTAACGTACACTTTATGCATAATAGTTTTCTATTATTTTAAAAACATTTGAATGGATATTTTTCAGTACTGAATGGATTTTAAGAACTGTTATACACTACAAAATTTCTTTCACTTTGTCCGCTATTTTGGATTTATTACTCCACTGAACACACTGCAGTGGATTCTGGGATCACCAACCTTCGATAATACCACGAAATTTGACCATAATGAAAGTGACAGCATTCTGTTTATAATTTCAGGCCTTGAAAGGCCATTAAATGTTGTTTTGGCACATTATTGAAAAGTAGAGGTACTCGTTTGTAAATACACATCAATTGTATTCAGTTACAATAGAGCATGTGTCTGCAACACAAACTAATGACAATAATAACCTGTTTTGAATCTTTGCAGCTAAAAGCTCTCCGAAAGCTCGTTGGTTGCTGGGCTAAGGAGGAAGAACGTCCAGGGTTCACACTTTTTTGTGAATGCAACTGGTAATAGAGCGCACGTCTTTGACTGAAGGGAGGGGAAAGGCACTATGCACAAGCAGTACACCCGGCCAGCTGACCCGAACTTAACTGTTTGTGTCACCTGATAACACATGGGACTGCCTCCTCCTGGGGAATCACTTGCAGGTTCACCACCTGATCCCTGAAAAGGGTCATGAGAACCTTGGGCATGTAGCCTGGTCGGGGTCTCAAGATGACGTGAGAGTAAGCCGGACCGAACTCCAGGCACAGTTCGCTGACAGAGAACACCTGCAGGTCCCCAACCTTCTTGATGGAGGTGAGTGCCGTAAGTGCGGATGTCTTTAGAGAGAGTGCCTTTAGCTCAGCTGACTCAAGGGGCTCTAAGGGAGCTCCCCAAAGGACCACGGAGGGGTCTCATGAGGGAATGAGGTGCGGCCTGAGGGGGTTTAACCTCCTTGCGCCTCTCAGGAACCTGATGATCAAATCGTGCTTCCCTAAATACTTACCGTCCACATACACTTTCAAGGTGGAGGAATGCAGTGATCCTACTGCACATCTCTGGGGGTCTTCGCCTCGGGAAGAACACCACTTAGCAAACAGATGCCACTTCAGGCCATAGAGGTGTCTCGTTGAGGGGGCCTGGCCAGAGTGATCATGTCTAACACTGCAGGTGGTAGGCCACTTAAGTCTTCCACATCACATCCAGGGGCCAGACATGGAGATTCCAGTGAGGGGCCACTAAGAGGATCTGCTCCTCGTCCACCCTGACCTTGCACAACGTCTGTGCAAGTAGGCCCACTGGGGGGGAATGCATATTTGCATAGCCCCAGTGGTCAGCTGTGGGCCAGGGCATCTGTGCAGAGGGGAGCCTCGGTCAGAGAGTACCAAAGCGGGCAGTGGGAGGATTCTGGGGAAGCAAACAGGTCTACCTGTGCTTGGCCGAATTGACTCCAGATCAGCTGGACTGCCTGAGGGTGGAGTCTCCACTCTCCCCTTAGCATAACCTGCCATGACAGAACGTCCGCTGTGCTGTAGAGGTGGCCCGGGATGTGAGTGGCCTGCAGCGACTTGAGCCGACGCTGACTGAGTGCACCTCTGCCACACTGGAAGGCATCTGACATTACCACGATGTGTCTGGAGACCTGGCATAGGGGAACTCCTGCCTGTAGGAACACTAGGTCTGACCAGGAGCTGAATAGGCAGCTAAAAGCCTGCGTGACAAGAACGCAGTATGTGCAGTGGCACCATACTCGTCTCTCAACTCGGGTCTGTAGCCAGTGCTGAAGTGGTCTCATATGCATCAACCTGAGCAACGTGACCATTGCTGAGGACACCATATGCCCAAGGAGCCTCTGAAAGGATTTCAGTGGGTCAGCGTATTCTATCTGAATGCATGCAGACAGTCCAGCACTAACTGCGTGCGCTCGATGGTGAGGCGCATTGTCATCGAGACCGAGACTCCATATAGAGAAAAGAGATGCTCTGAATCGGGGCGAACTTGCTCTTTATTCCAGTTGACCCGAAGCCCCAAACGGCTGAGGTGCCTGAGCACCAGGTCCCTGTGCGCACACAACATGTCCCTTGAGTGAGCTAGGATTAGCCAGTCATCGAGATAGTTGAGGATGCGGATGCCCACTTCCCTTAGTGGCACAAGGGCTGCCTCTGCGACTTTCGTGAAGGCACAAGGAGACAAGGACAGCCCGAAGGGGAGGACTTTGCACTGATATGCCCGACCCTCAAAGGCAAACCGGAGAAAGGGTCTGCGTTGAGGAAAAATCGAGACATGGATGTATGCGTTTTTCAGGTCTACCGCCACAAACCAATCCTAATGCCAGACGCCCACTAAAATGCATCTCTGTGTGAGCATCTTGAACGGGAGTCTGTGCAGAGCCTGGTTCAGAACTCACAGGACCAAGATTGGCTGCAACCCACTGCCTTTTTTTGGGTACTATGAAGTAGGGCTGTAAAACCCCTTTTTTATATCGGCTGGTGGGACAGGATCTATCACGTCGTTCCGCAGAAGTGAGGCGATCTCTGCATGCAAGGCAGCGGCGTTCTCGCTTCTCACCACTGTGAAGTGGACGCTGTTGAACCTGGGCGGGTGCCTGGCGAACTGAATCATGTAGCCGGGTCGAACAGTCCTGATCAACTAGCACAACGGGTTGGGGAGTGCAAGCCACGCCCCCACGCTCCATGTAAGAGGGAACAACGGAACTACTGCGTCGGACGTACCAGTGGGAAGGGCCTCGTGAGTCTAGAGACATCAAAGCACTTATTTGGCTCCTTGTGACTGCTTCCAGAACAGCCAGGGATGGGGGAAGACAATCTTCATCCTTGTAGCCCATGGAGACCATCACATCGGGGCAGGTTTGTGCCACGGCTAAGCGCGTGGAAGCGGGAGGCCCGGTTCTGGGGCGCCGTACCTGCCAAAAAGAACTGCTGGGAAGACCGGAAATAGGGCCCAGGGAATGAGGATACTGCTTTTTTATTGAGAATGTGGGTACCGCAGCTTGTTGGGATTGCACCAAAACAAAAGTTAAACGAAACCAAGAATTCTCCACCCGACCCTCCATCGGGGGAGGGAGTGGTCTGCTTACCAGCTCCTGTAGTACAGTTTCCTGAGTGGGAGACCTCAGTCAGTCCGGATCGGGAACAGCATCTCCGCCACCACCACACTGAGCACTGGGGCCCCCAGGGCTGTGTGTTCAGTCCACTGCTGTTCACTCTGCTGACTCATGACTGTGCAGCAATGCACAGCTTGAATCACATCATCAAGTTCGCCGATGACATGACCGTGGTGGGTCTCATCAGCAAGAATGACGAGTCAGCATACAGAGAGGAGGTGCAGCGGTTAACGGACTGGTGTAGAGCCAACAACCTGTCTATGAATGTCGACAAAACAAAAGAGATGGTGGTTGACTTTAGGAGAGCACTCTCCGCTGAACATCGACGGCTCCTCTGTGGAGATTGTCAAGAGCACCAAATTCCTTGGTGTTCACCTGGCGGAGAACCTCACCTGGTCCCTCAACACCAGCTCTATTACCAAAAAAGCTCAGCAGCATCTCTAATTTCTTTGAAGGCTGAGAAAAGCACATCTCCCACCCCCCATCCTCACTACATTATATAGAGGGACTACTGAGAGCATCCTGAGCAGCTGCATCACTGCCTGGTTTGGGACTTGCACCGTTTCGGACCGCAAAGCCCTGCAGAGGATAGTGAGGACAGCTGAGAAGATCATCGGGGTCTCTCTTCCCTCCATCAAAGACATTTACAAAAAACACTGCATCCGGCAAGAGGTGCCGAAGCATTTGGGCCCTCATGGCCAGACTGTGTAACAGCTTCTTCCCCCAAGCCATCATACTCCTCAATACTCAGAGACTGCTTTGACACACACACACACACACATGTCCTGAGTTGCACTTTAATTACTGTCACTTTATAACTACCTTCTATCTCAATAACTTCTATGTGCATAGAACACTATCTCATAGTATGTTATGTTTACATTTGGCATTTTTTTGCACTACTGTGTACTGGTCGGCGCTGCACTGTCTCTCACTGTGCCTATTGTCCTGTTTATTGTTAGTACTTTATTGTACTGTCCCATTCTTTTTGCACACATTTGCACGTGCACTTTATATAGGTATTTTATTTAGTTTGTGTAGTCTCATGTAGTTCTGTGTTTGTCCTATGTTGTTTTATGTAGCACCATGGTCCTGGAGGAACGTTGTCTCATTTCTCTGTGTACTGTACTAACTGTATATGGTTGAAATGACAATAAAAACCATTTGACTTGACTTGACTTGAGTTCCGGGGCTGCCTGTCTAAGGGGCGCTTCCAAACCTTCTTGGGGTTCTTGGCGGCCGGCCGTGAGGTGGGTGTTGTCGGGGCCCTGTGGGTAGCTCCACGCCGAGGCCGGCCCCGAGGGACGGGCTATGGTGGAGCTGGTGTTGCCACTGCAGGGGGATGCCCAAGGCGACGAGCAGATGGGGTCTGTAGCTCCGCGGAGGCAGGATGTGTTGTATGGCTTCCGTCTGCTTTATTACCGTTGAAAACTGCCGGGCAAAGTCTCAGACGTTGTCGCCAAACAGCCTAACTTAGGAGATATGGGCATCAAGGATGTCCAGGGTGGACATCGCCTGCCGTAGAGCCCGAACCATGACCTTCGTCGCTCAGAAGTCAGTCGCCGAGCACAGCTCCTGCATTAGTCCCGGGTCAGGACCACCCTCGTGCAGTTCTCTAAGTGCCTTGGCTTGGTGTAACTGCAGGAGCACCATGGTGTGCAAGGCAGAAGTGCCGTGTCCAGCAGCGCTGTAGGCTTTAGCCATCAGTGATGACGTCAGCCTACAGGCCCTGGATGGGAGCCTCGGACAACTCCGCCAAATGGCGGCGCTTTGCGGGCACAAGTGCACCGCCACCGCTTGATCCAGTTGGGGAATCATCGAATAGCCCCTTGCTGCCCCACCATCGAGGGTAGTGAGAGCGGAGGAGCTCACGGATCGTGTGCGGGCAGTGAAAGGTGCCTGCTACGAATGCGTGAGCTCATCATCTTCCCAGAGGGGAAGAAAGTAACAGAGGCGGAGCGTGGCCATGAGCGGCGCTCTGGCCCCAGGAACCAATAATCGAGCCGCGAGGGTTTGGAGGGTTCCACTCCAGCCCGACACTCGCTGCTGCCCAAGCAAGCATGGCCATCAGTTCCGCATCGGCCTGCGACTGAGCTTCCGTATCCGAGGGTGGGAGTCCAGCCGAGTCCTCAGAATCAGACATCACTAGCCCGTTCTCCGATGCCGCAATCACTAACTTCGTTGTGAGCTCCGAACGAGATTGTGGGCCTGCCATGAGATGGACCAGCAACCACTCCAGAGCAAGGTCGGAGCATACGAGCGTGAAGGGGAATGGGAGCTCCGTGGGGAAATACCTGGCGGAGAAGCTCCCATTGATTGATTTATCACCCCCAGTGCTAAACGACCTTATCCGCCTTAACCGCCTCATAGCCGTAGGTAGAAGGACCGCGTCGGGGAGCTGCTGGGGTGGCTTGGCCTCTTACAAAGGCAAATGCTGACTCTGCATGGGTAGCACCCAAACACGTAAGGCAGCGATCATGGCCGGCAGAAGTGGAGAGATATCAACCGCAACCAGGAATTTTACACAAATGAAAAGGCATCTTGAAATAGACAATTTCATTGTGCCACTCTTCTAGAGAAAATATATACTCTTTTGTGAATTTATATATATATATATATATATATATATATATATATATATATATATATATACGTATATATATATATATATATATATATATATATATATATATATATATATATATATACACTCACCTAAAGGATTATTAGGAACACCATACTAATACTGTGTTTGACCCCCTTTCGCCTTCAGAACTGCCTTAATTCTACGTGGCATTGATTCAACAAGGTGCTGAAAGCATTCTTTAGAAATGTTGGCCCATATTGATAGGATATTATCTTGCAGTTGATGGAGATTTGTGGGATGCATATCCAGGGCACGAAGCTCCCGTTCCACCACATCCCAAAGATGCTCTATTGGGTTGAGATCTGGTGACTGTGGGGGGCATTTTAGTACAGTGAACTCATTGTCATGTTCAAGAAACCAATTTGAAATGATTCGAGCTTTGTGACATGGTGCATTATCCTGCTGGAAGTAGCCATCTGAGGATGGGTACATGGTGGCCATAAAGGGATGGACATGGTCAGAAACAATGCTCAGGTAGGCCGTGGCATTTAAACGATGCCCAATTAGCACTAAGGGGCCTAAAGTGTGCCAAGAAAACATCCCCCA
Organism: Moxostoma hubbsi; assembly: GCA_032164185.1. Classification (NCBI taxonomy): domain Eukaryota; kingdom Metazoa; phylum Chordata; class Actinopteri; order Cypriniformes; family Catostomidae; genus Moxostoma; species Moxostoma hubbsi. Next base: position 29,439,058 of record JAVLUX010000008.1, read on the forward strand.
CACCATTACACCACCACCACCAGCCAAATTGAACAGGTGTTCCTAATAATCCTTTAGGTGAGCGTATATATATATATATATATATATATATATATATATATATATATATATATATATATAGGAAGCTCTGCTCTACTGTCATAGTGCCCAGGGGTGTTGCTCGACATAACCGTAGTGCGAGAGGGGGAGAACCGCTGTACAAGTGTAAGAGTGAACCCCTAGTGTCAACTCATCGACACCATGCAAGTGAGTGACTGATATAGATCCACAGTAACCCTCACTTAAGCCTTATTGCATTTTTTATATTTAATTCAATCATTATTTAGTATGTTTATTACCCACAATGTAGTTAGATTTTAGGTTTTACTGGACATTTGGTTTTAATAATGTAAGATACATCACACACACACACACACACACACACACACACACACACATATTACAAGCAATACTTCCTATATTGTTATAACACACACTAATGCCCCATTTCCAAATTTGGTAGTATGTACAAGTATAGAATCACGTTGCAAAGGCTTTCTGTATTTCACATCATGGTGAACCATTAGTGGCTAACCTGATCTGCAGTATTGGGACGCATGAGTGATACTCTGTCATATTGCCGCCGCAAAAGAGCCCACAATGCCTCAAGGCGGCCCTGTGAGGAAACAAGAGATATCAAGATGAGGGCACAGCTTGGTTTCCTCTTTTCAAGCACAGGCATTAAACTAAGGCTTGTAGAATAACTTTCAGATTTATATTGAAACTGAAAATGAAGAAAGGGAGGTGAATACAAGATGTGTGGCTTGTCTCAATGGCGATAAGACATATCTTACCCTGATAGGAGTATACCATTTGGATTCATGCTGATGGTATGTGGGTGAGGATGGGGTTGCCTTTTTGATCATAGGTTCTTCACTCTCCTCTGGCACTGACACCACTGCATTCTTGGCCTTCTCTAGTCTTGCCCCCTCTTCTGTGGACCCTTTTTCTCCCCAACGTACCTATGAAGAAATATGAACATAAGAACAAATCTGGAACCTTACATCTCATGAGAATAATACTCATTTATTTATTCATAAAAGAAAAGTAGTATAAATGTTTACAGAGAGTGAAAAAAAAGTCTCATTAAAAGCTGTAATACTTGAAGCTTTTTAATAATGGTTATACAATTTAAAAGTTGTAAAATCCAATATGTTTAGCAGAAAATGACTTAACTGTTTATCAAAAATGTACAGTATAAAACCAACAAGAACATAAAGATTTAATTTCTACAAACTTAATATAATCTAAAATATATATATAATCTATATATATATATATAAAAAAAATTGTTTTATCTTGGACAAACTTTTTCGTCAATGACCATGTATATTAACATATGCAGGACATTAAATCCAATAACATTAACTAGTCTTCAAAGTTCTTTAGAGCAATCACATTCTACAGTAACTGTCAAGTTGAGAGTCATGAGCAAAGGCAGCTTATCTTCACGTTATGGATGCTTTGTCTCATCATACCTAATTTTGCCATGCAAACATTCTAGTTTGAAAATATTGAAAGAGTTTAATTGATACTGCAGTCCTATGGCTGTAGGTTAAGACACAACAATATAGAACATGCTTTCTACAATGTCCATGGACATGCCAAGCAGCAACAACTTGCAATTAATAAAACATTCCTTGCATCCCATGTTCCTCTTCACATGTCATCATTTGTTTTTAAATAAAAAGGAAATAGACCAGTTGATCTTAGGTACACATTCTCCCCAGATTCAAAGAAAGCTTCAGAAATGGAGATGGTTGTCTGGATGAATGAAAGTTCTTAAAACATTAAAGAAAGTTGTGCCTGGGAAAGCCCTGAGCCAATCACTCAACTGCACACTCATGGGAAGAGTCGGTGGAAACGTTTTTCCAAGATTTCAGAAGGAATTTCAGTGATAGATCTTATAGATAGATTTTCTTGGGGGTTTGGAGGAGGAGCAGCTGAATGTGAAACAAATATCCCTCTTAAAACCAGCTCTTTTTGAGATGGATATATTGACAGGATGACAGGATGGAAGTCAGCAACATAAATTCATCTCTTCACAGCAGTTCTCAATCCTTCATCGTCAACATGACTTAAGAAACGGGCATCACACAAGCTGAACTGGCAGGGCTCTGTTACATCAAAACCATCAGTCTGGGCTGTGCTACATTTAGGGAGATTACTATTGAAATCTTTAAGGTGTGCTGTGCTTGACATCACAGACTTAATGTCTTTCATACTGGCGAGAAGAGTAAGCACTCTTGTGTGGATCAGAGAACAATATGCTTTCTTTTTCCAAGTTTATTTTCACGTTAAAACCCCACCTTATTATTTGGGTCTCTGGGAAACATATAGGACCCTCAGCAGATAAGCATACTTACATTAACATTTATTAATTTAGCATACACCAAATGAGAATAATACAAGCAGAAGCAATTAATCAAACAGTCCAAACAGTCCAGAATGCAAAAATGCTGAGCAGACCACAATCACAGCCAGTTACACAGCCAAAATATGTGATGTTTAATGTAGATGTTATGCGGAAAAGGATTTTGGACCAATCAGATCTCAGTAGATGGGGCTACCTAGTGTTAAGCTACAGAAATAGAAACCAAAAGTTAAAAAATGTCCTGGCATTCATTCACAGTCATATCAGGAAAAAAAAAAAAAAACCTCAGATTTACATGGAAGAGATTTTATTGTTTGTCCAATTATCACTTTGCATTTGGTTTAGACATGGTCCATAAGAAAAAACATACAAGTAGCGCTATTCCAATGGCTAATGCATCCTAGAATTATGTTAAAATAGTATTGTGTTATGTTAGTACCCAGAATTATGTAAATTAACCAAAATTACACGCTGATGTATATGTATATATACTATATGTATATATACTATATATTTAATGCATGACTTAATAAACATGCAAAGCATTAATAATGACAGGCAGGTCCTGAACATTCCTGAGAGAGTGTTGGTGGACAAATAAATGCACAAAGACAACTGTGATGACATGAAAACCTTTCCTGCACATCATTATAGGCATCATTAAAGTGTAATGTCTCTGTGTTCACCTCCATGCGTTTGATTCCACCCGCTCCTCTTCCCCCATAGTAAGATGCATCGACAGTTGGCCACTTCTTCTTGGGTACAGGGTCTGGCTCTGCCATCTGAAGAAATAAATATTGACAAAAAATGTTTAATAAAATGTAGATGTTTATCTTCAAAGAAAGGTACAGTAAATATACAAACTATGTTACAAATACAAATACAAGAGATGTGCAAGTGATTTTTAAATCACTTTTTTTTTTTAAATCAATATCAAGAGTTTAGGTTAAAATTGCTATGAATACACTTGAATATAAACTTCACACATGGTGAAGTTTATATTTTAGGTGCACCATTTTTTCACCATATTTTATCATCTTTTTGCCTTTACTAATTCAGTTTGTTCCTGCAATGTGATTTTTTTTTTATATGACAAATGTTGCATACAAATGGAATACATAATTATTATAAAATCATTAGGAAAATGCTGTTTAAAATAGTTAAAAAACAGCAAGACATGTCAACTTTCCAAAATTATTTTCTGTCAACTACCTGAACAGTAAATACAACTTTAAGAAACATAATTAAGTATTTCCTTAATAATAATAATAATAATAATAATAATAATAATAATAATACAATCTTGTACTTACAGGAGGTGGTGGTGGTCTTTGAGGGGGCAGGTCTTTAATAACCTGAAAAAATCCAAATCATAGAAATTGAAGTGAGCTGCCGTTAGCACTAATGATTATATTTTTTATGCTACAGTATTGAGCACTCTACGGGCCTAATTCATAATTGAACAACTGGAGCCTGGTAACACCACAATTGATTAGAGATCTGCTTGTAAACTAACACTGCAGGCCCCTGGTGCAAAATAAACGAAGCCTCAAAATCAACTTGATGACATGGGGAGCCTTTAGGGGTGAGTATGGTGGTCCGATTATCTCTTAATTAATTGGCTGAGGTTCAATGCTCCCCAGCCATCCCCCAATCATAAAGTCCTGAGAAATTAATTAGCTCCAATGAAATGCAGAAGGGAAACTTGGGCTTCACTCCAAGCTGATCCCCAGTGCATAGAGAGGCAAGTTAACGGAATGAGATGTCTTCCTTCTGCATTTTCTGTGATTGTGTATCTGTCATGAGAAACACTAAGCTGGATTCAGCAGGTGATTCCCTCACAGACAAGATGCCTTCATCACTGTAAAATGTACTTGGCAGCCTCTGGCTCTGCTGTTATATTAGTGATCATTCAGCAAAGAGCGTATCAACAGATCTGACGCAAACCACAGAACTATTCATTTTCATTGCATATTTTCTCCATAAAAGTGAATGGTGACTGAGACTGTCATTCTGCGTAACCTCTCCCTTTGCGTTCTAAAAAAGAAAGAAAGGGATGGAGGTTTGGAACAACCCGAGGGTGAGTAAACAGTGATGACAGAATTTTTGAATTTGTGTGAATTATCCCTTTAATGGACTAAAGTGGGTTTAAGTGTGATCTTAAATTTGATATTCTTCTCATGTTCAGCCATGGAGCTTTTTTGATTGAGATGATGGAGCTTGAATCCATCATCAATTGTCGATTTTGTTGTCCTCCTCCTCTCTCTTTTCCTGTCTTCTCTCTGGTGACCAAAATGTCAATAAATTGGTAAAAAGGGATAATTCACCCAAAAGTTACAATTCTGTCATCATTTAATCACTCGCATGCCCTTCCAAACCGATATGACTTTCTTTCTGTGGAACTCAAAAGGAGAAAAAAGCATATGATGACTAGGGCTGTGAAGCTCAAAACAGTATAAAAGCAACATAACGTAGTCCATACGACTCATGCACTACATCCCAAATGTTCCAAAGTAATCTGCTATTTTTGAGTGAAGAACAGACTGAATTAAAGTCGTTGTTCACTAACAGTCTTTCTTGACTGCCATCGCCACCATTCACTTTTTTGTGTTCCATGAAACAAAGTAATACGTGTTTTGAAGGCAGAAAGGTGAGTAAACAATGATAGAATTCTCATATTTTGAACGAACTATCCCTTTAACAGGGCCAAAACCTAGAATGGAATGGCTACACTAGTAATTTGAAAAGCACAGCATACTTCAGCAGACTTTTGCAATCTTGATAAAACACCTTGGATGTTTCACCGGTCAACTATGTACCCCCTTCCACTGTAGACCCATTCCAAAATGGAAGCAAGGCTTGTCTCATTAAACATGAAAGATGGATGCACTGCCATTGCAGGTTAAGCATTTACTAAATTAAAATGCAGGAAAAAATGCCTTTTAACTATCACATATCATAGGGTAGAACAGCTGTTTCATTCACATAAAAGCAACTGGTACCATTTCACCATTGTTACCATTATAATGATGGAAAATCATCAATTAGAGTTAATTAATTGCTCTTTGACTCATAACTGACTGTCGGCGAATCCAGTCATATCTATGTGTGGGGCCCCAGTGTGCAATGATTAACATAACTTTGGACAAAACCTTGTGCTAAAGGATTAGCTTATTGAGTAATTAAAGGGCAGATTTATATTTCCGAGACATATTGTGGGATAAATAAGGCATTACACAAATGACATGCTGGGCTGTTAGACTCTCAAACTACCTGACAGACAGATGTGCTGCCAGGGCAACCCTTCAAATGCGGCTCGGACGATAAAGTGAAGATAATTAAATCCAAAATGTCAGTATACTTAGCCATCTGACACTCGCATGAGAGGCTAAGAACTGGTGGCACAGCTGTGGAACCGACCAATCACGGTCCAGTTGTGCAATGTCGCCATATGGCTTTTGGGATAATTGACCAATTGGAGTTTATAATCTGTCCATTTCACCCCTCTGAACATACTGTGGCGTCAAGCTGTTTCCAGGCTTAACATGATCACAGACAAGAAGCAGGTAGCATATTTGCAAATTAAAACAGTGCATTTCAATTAACATAAAATTAACCTGTTTGTAGTAAATCAGCAAATCTGAGAGGGTGTGTTATCAGAATATAAATAAACACATGCTGTTATTCTAAGGCGACGCACAAACAAAACTGTTAATGTAAAAACTAATTAGTGTTGGATGTTAAATTGATAATTAAATATAATAATTAAATTTGTAGGTCGATTTTGCTAATATTTTTTCAAACCTATCGATTATCTGTTGCCAATAGTTTTTCAGAATTTGTATTCAAGATTAACAATCATGTGGGGTTTTTTTTTTGTATAAAAATCTATCATCACTGGCAATATTAATTTATAATTGTATCCTCACTTCAATGCATACTTTGTTACTTGGATTAGAAAAAAATGTTTTAAATTAAAATGAGGGCATGCAAAGAAATATTCGACAAGGAAACGACGCCGTCAGTACATATATTGAATCTCCAACTTCATATCTTGTGAATAATAACACCTTATTCCTCATTACACCTCATCTGGTGAAATATATATTTATCAAAAACTCTTTTGAAGATTGTAACACGGCAACGTCTCTGTGATCCCTTGAGTGTTTTTGGCTTGTTTATAGTTAAAAGTCCCTTGTAATGCACCGGTTTTTTCCTGTTATTATTGTGATTTTGGTTTTACAATAAACTGCATGTGGGATTTTTATAATTTTGGAATCTTTAAGCCTCTGTGTCTGTGCCCGTCAAAGTAAGTAAACACTACAGTTCTTTTTAACATTCTTTAAATTGATTTTAAAAACTATCAGCCAAATAAATGGTTATTGGCCTTTACCACCATCTTGGTTATCCATATCGGCCAAATCCACTGTCGGTCGACTTCTATCTATTTGCCAACCAATGGAAGAAAGGGTGTAAGGAAACCTGTTTGGACAAACAATGTCATTATTTTTGCACTTCCGTTTGGTGAAACTAATGGTGCAGAAATTAAACAATTCACATTTAAATAAACCTTCTTGACAGTCAAGAGTGCTGTCTTGGTCTGACCACTTTGAAAAACACAAAACCACAAAACTTCTTTTGACCTTCCACTTTCTTACGACCAAAATGATGTCAGAACATCCACATTTATTTTGAAATGTATTTGGCAAATAACATGTCTGTGAAAAGATGTGTTGGTGTGTTGGTGTAGATGTTTATATTGATGTGTGTGTGTTTTGGGGGGGATGCTGGTGCTTCTGTATTTCTCTGATTACTGAAAACTGGCAAGGATGAGTTTAAATATTAACAAAGCACACATGGCCCTTCTCTTGTGCCGGGGTCCCTGATGGAGAGGAACAGCAGCTCCTCCACCAAGACAAACAGGTCCGAGTCCAGACATGCTGCGGGGGGTTTACATTTTAATGCCTTTGTTGGTTTTCCAAAATATGCTTCCATCTAATCCTGGAATGGCTCCCACCAGGTTTTCAAAGAGAGGTGGTGCATATCATTTGGTGGTGAAGTGATGCTGATTTCCGCAGCGATACTTGCCAGCCTCCGAATCCTATATATATTGTAAGTGAACCATCTTTATGTAAAAGTTGTTAAAGCCTGTGACGTGTTGCTGCTTTTTTTTCTTTTAATTATTATCTTAAGTACAGGAGAGTGAACTTTTCACCTTGTTTTGTAATGCGTTTCTATTCTGCAGCAGTATATGTTACATTGTCTCTTGTATGTAGATACAAACAATTAAATCTGCTTATCTGCTTCATAATGTAATATAGGCCTATTCAGCTGGTACCCTGCTTTAAATTTTCAGTGGACTGCACGAGGTAATTTCTTTTTCGCATTTCTCCTAGAAAAAAAATACATTTCTATAGCACTACTATTTGCTATAAGAATATAACACCCACATTGTGGAGAATGTGTGCCTCAAAAAAATCAGTGTGGCACCTTGTACAATGTTGCCATGTTATTTTAGAAGCTGAAATGCTAAATAGACATTAAAACCATAATCGACTATGGACTGACAAATCCACACGGAATGTTCTAACCCAATGTGTTTATGCAATGAGTCTTGAACTGTAGAAAATGAGTACAATGTGAAGAGCCACTGTAAGTCAAAGCACACTGTAAGTATGATCAACTGTATGTCAATACACAGCTCTTGCATCACTCTACTAGCCATCAGTCTGATTTATTTTCTCTGAAATTGTACATTTTTGTCTGTAATTTTTCTGAATTTCCTGCTAGGTGGGAAAAAATACACAACAAAATGCAAAGCCATGAATATTGATGTTTTAAGGCTAATTTCACACTGCCCCAAAAACGGTAACAAACATCAAATTCCAATGGTCGCTGGGATTTGTTGGATCAGTGTGATAACCTTATTGGTATTTGAGGCAGTGTGAAAAGGTCAGTTCCCTGTCTGTCACTCACTCAACTTTGTGTCGATGTATTAACACTAGGGGTCGCTTGGGAGCCCCAAACACCTCTGATTTTGAGAAAAGTCTAATGGGAATTGGCAAGTGGAATTTTCATGCCACACCCCCCGGACATAAGGAGCTGGCTTGCAACCACTCTTTCAGATTTTTTCTTCGGAGCCGAGTGGGGTTGAGCTGCGAGTTCCACTGCCGTTCCATTCATCTCATAAACGAGAATGCTGTCTCCAAACAGAGGCTTGCCATCTGGATCGTGGATGCCATTGTTTTGGCATACCAGGCCCAGGGCGTGCCCTCTCCTTTGGGATTACGGGCACATTCCAAGAGGAGAGTGGCATCCTCCTGGGCACTAGACAACAGTGCCTCTCTAGCAGACATCTGCAGAGCAGCGGGCTGGGCAACACCAAATACCTTCATGAGATTTTATAATCTCCGGGTTGAGCCTGTTTCATTCTGTGTGTTGTCAGGTATAAACAGGTAAGTATGCAGGAAAGCTGGCTGGGTGAATCGCTTGTGTACAGCAGCTTTCCCCTCCCGGAGGGGAAGACGTGCACTTTTTCACCCATGAGAGTTCACGAGATGGTGAACCCTGTATGTCTTGCCTTCCTAGCCCTGTGGCAGGCAATTTCGGCTGAGGAATTTGTAGCCGGCCCCAGTACATGTGCTAGTATGCCCTGTACTGGGGTAAGTGATCCACATTAGCTGGTTAACTGTGGTAACCCCTTGTGATGTATTTTCCGCGGTACGATTTCTCTGTTGGTAAATCCACATCTCCCTTGGGCAGAGCTTCCTATATAGGTATTTTATTTAGTCTGTGTAGTCTCATGTGGTTCTGGGTTTGTCCTATATTGTTTTATGTAGCACCATGGTGCTGGAAGAACGTTGTCTCGTTTCGCTGTGTATAAATAAACAATAAAAACCACTTGACTTGACTTGACTCTGCTACCAGTTGACGTGTTTGTAGAGCTCCTCCCCTCCGGGTAGGACCTACCACGGTGCCTCTTCCATGTGCGGCTGGGAAGCCCATGTGACATATTCGCCACATGTTAACCTCCCGTTCGGACAGGATGTGGTCTCCATGGTGTCTTTTCCCCCTGGGGAAAGAACACCTTCCCCGATGCAAATACATATGGCCCCAGCCAGAAAAAATTTCACTCTGTGGGGAGAAAAAAGAGAGAAAAGGCCATGCCATTGTAGATACGTCTTGCCCTCAAAGATGAAAAGAGGTGTTTGGGGCTCCCAAGAGTGACCCCTAGTGTCATTGCATTGTCACAACGTCTCGTTCCCTCCATCAGGGAACGGGGGATACAACAGTAACCAAGAAGTTTTTTCTCATCATTAATTTTTTTTAAAACAGACAATAGATCTTCTACTGCAGATTTCCTATCTTATTATAAATGGATGACCTGAATCACAAGAGAATTTACAGTCAAAAGTACTAAGCAGGAAATAATAGCATCAGTCATAATTAATGTCAATCCCAGTTCAATCTCAGTACTGATAACTGAAAAGAGGAAATATTTCACAGGAAAATATACTGTATAGTGTGGATAGAAGAAGAGTCCCTTTCAGGACATGTCATGGCACTTACGACTGTGCAACAGAGGGGCCAGAACCACCAGATCAGAACCAAAGCAATCAGGGTAAATAGCACCAAGATCACAATGCCCACCACTGTGCCATCTGACTAAAGAGAGAGGGAGCATTTACAGTTAGCTTAAAAACAGGATAATATTAAAATGCTCGGCATGTATTCCCTGTCAGAAATCTGATTTTAGTTTACTTACACATGAGGAGGCAGTAATGGTGAAAGCACTTGTCAGATATGATGTGCCACTGTTCAAACTGATCAGAACCTCCATTTTTCTGTAGAAAAAAAAACATAACAGCACGTGATATTTGTTATTACACACTGGCTTTGAATGAAGTGTGAAAATATTTTTCTGTTAATTAAAAGCTGCACTACAGAAGTCTTTTTAATTAAAAATTAACTAAATGACTTAATTGATTGAGTACATAAAAAATCAGTTTAAAATAATGTCCTTGCCTTACCCTGATACACTTTTACTGATACACTGTTAAGTCTACACAATTTTGAGCAATGGGCTCAGATTTGGAGCACAACAGCAGGCTTATTTAATACATTTTTATGTTTTTACGTCATGGTAGTAACACAGAAAAAAAATTACTGGCTGTCACATGTTCCAGCTGGGGAAACTACGCAGGATGCGTTTCCCAAAAGCATCATTAGTAAACTATGTTGCAAGTTCCATCATAACTAACACAGTTCATCAATTTGGTGTTTCCCGAAACCAGCTCTTTACCTGTGATTGGAAGCATAGTTTCTTTTTTGTTTTGTTTTAGTTTGCTAAAAAAGTGCTTTCTCACACAGTTTCTATTGGACAACAAGGCTTTTATGTGTTTGATAACGCATAAGTGGCATTAATATGTTTCTGAAGATTGGGCATTTTGTGTATGTGCTCAAGTGCGTGTGGGGAATGAAATTAACTGCATACATTTTACTTATTTTGTTTCTCCTGGGGGGACTGTGGTATGGGTCTTAAATGAGGGGCAGCTATTGGGGAACTGTGGGGGGATTTTGAGGGGGTTCAGGTTACATGCTCTTGAGCAGGGCATTACACCTGGATGCTTCTGTGTGTCGCTCTGAATGAGAATCTGTTGGATGACTGGTGTGATGTGTCTGTTGAGTGGCACTGCAAGTACATTGTATGTTCCCTGTCTGTCCCTCACTTCAACGTTGTGTCGAAGAAGCGACACTAGGGGTCTCTCTTGAGTGCCTTTTGCATCTCTGATCTATGAGAAAAGGCCAATGAGAAATTGTCCCGCCCCGAACATACAGGTATAAAGGAGGGGAAATGCATCTGATTCATTCAGAAATTTTCTTCAGAGCCGATGGTTGTGTATGCAGCGAGCTGTGAGTCACAGTCTATTCCTCCCATCTCTGAGCGACTGCTGTTTGATCTATGGCACATATCAGCGGCTTTCTCCCTTCTCTGCATGGCAGTGCAGCTTACCCCTGGGCCCTTCGACAGCGCAGTTAATTTTCTGGTGGCAATTATTTTCTCTAAAAGAGCAATACACAGCTGGCGTTGAACATTCTTTTCAGGACGCGTCTTTATAAAGATGCCCTTCCGCCTCTGTGTAGTTCCTGGATGCAGTAGAGTGCTCTCCACTTCTGACGGCCACAGGTGCTGTCTCGTGTGTCTGGGCTGCGATCACACCGAGGCGGCGTTTGTGGATCGCTCATGTGCTCATTGATAGAACATGAACATGGCAACGGTGCAGTCGCAGCTTTCCTTCAACAGAAGGAACGCCACTCTGGCCGCCCCCCACGTCGCTCCTTCTTCCCACGGGATTGAGGACAACACGGCTGGTGATGGAAGTGATCTGGGGATGGCAGCGGACTCGGTTCCGCTGGGTACGCCCCCGCGAACCACCCCCCCACCCCCCGCACGCTCGTTGAATTCTGTCCGGGCTCGAGGCAACAGCGGCTCGCCTCACAGCCAGCCTGCCTCACCTCTTGAGCCCCCCGAGCAGGATGAGCTCACCGCTGCATCTGAGAGCGGTCCGGTGTCTGACGCAGATAACTCGACTGGGCTGCCACCTTCGGGCAAGCACGCCCGGTCTGAGGCTGACACGCAGATGTCCGACATACTTGCCCGGGCCGCCGTCAGTGTGGGGCTGGACTGAAACCGTCTGTCCTCCCCACAGCATTCGCGGCTGGATGATTGGTTCCTCAGGTCTGCGCGCCGATCACAGAGGCGCACCCACCCGGTTCCTTTCTTTCCGGAAGTGCATGATGAGCTGACGAGTTCGTGGAACGCACCCTTCTCCACCCGTCACAAAGCCTCTCGCTCATCCGCTCTCACTCCCCTCAATGGTGGAGCGGCCCACGGGTACACGGCGGTCCCCCAGGGCCTTCAACTCGACTGATTCTAAGGGCTCAAATGGTGCTCCCCATAGGCCCTGAAGGACCATGGAGAGGTCCCGAGGTGCATCCTAGGAGGATTCAACCTCCTTGCGCGTCTCAGAGACCCGAGGATCAAGTCATGCTTCCCTAAATACTTACCATCTACTGCATCGTGGTGTGTGATATAGCAGCTACATACACCTTCAAGGTGGAGGGGGACAGCCGCCCTTCCAACTTTTCCTGCAGGAAGGAAAGCACTGATCCAACTGCACATTTCTATCAACCCACAGGGACCAGGTGCTCAGGCCCCTCAGCCATCTAGGGCTTAGAGGGGAGGAGAGGCTGTCCCCCTCCACCTTGAAGGTTTATGTAGCCGCCATAATGGCTCACCACGGACAGTGAGTCCCTAGGGAAGCACGATCTGATTATCAGGTTACTTAGAGGTGTCTGGAGGCTGAACCCTCACAAGCCATGCCTGTTCCCCTCATGAGATCTCTCCGTAGTCCTTTCAGGCCCCATCGAGCCGCTAGAATCAGTCAAGATTAAAGCACTCTCCTTGAAGATAGTCCTCCTGATCACGCTCGCATCCATCAAGAGGGTAGGGGACCTGCAAGCGTTCTCTGTCAGCGACACTTGCCTGGAGTTCGGTCCAGCAGACACCCAAGTCGTCCTAAGACCGCGACCGGGCTACGTGCCCAAGGTTCCTACGACCCCCTTCAGGGACCAGGTAGTGAACCTGAAAGCGCTGCCCCTGGAGGAGGCAGATCTAGCCTTTTTGTTGCTGTGTCTGGTGTATGATTTGCGTACCTATGTGGACGCATGCAGAGCTTTAATAGAACTGATTGAATGGACCCCATTCAATTGGACCCCTAGTGTCGCTTCACTCGACACAACATTGAAATGAGCGACAGACGGGGAACGTCTAGGTTACTGTTGTAACATCCATTCCCTGATGAAGGGAACGAGACGTTGTGTCCCCCCGGCCACAATGCTGAACCGAGCCACTGCAATGGCCGAACCGATGCATGATTTTCTCCCTTTTACACTTGTTTGTCCTGGGGAGGGACATTCAAATTCTGTCTGCCAAATTCTCATTGGCCTTTTCTCAAGTTCAGAGGTAACCGAGGCCTTCAAGAAAGTCCCCTAGTGTCGCTTCACTTGACACAATGTCTCGTTCCCTCCATCAGGGAATGGAGGTTACAACAGTAACCAAGACGTTTCAACCACAGATGTCGATGGAGAGCACAAAGTTCTGTAGTGAATTTTAAAATAAACTAGTTATTTCTCAACTGCATATTCTACTTTGTTTGCAGAGTTATGCCTGTGAACATGGCAGAGCAATGAAAGTTACAAATTACTTTTAAAAGTTGCAGCAATAGGGAATATTATCAGTAGGAAACAACAGAATCAAATTTTTGATTACATAGAAAATTATGCCAATTCTAAAAGTCATAGGCTATTTTTTTGCTGAAGAATTTCTGTGCGAAAAGGGGAGGAAACTTAAATTCATACAGAAACAAAAACGTAAATTTCATAACTTATGCACAATTTAAAATAATGGAAACTAGACACATTTTTCAAACCGATACAAACCCTGCCTTATAAGTAATAGCGATGCTCACTGATGGCATGAGAAAGTTTAATCCAATCTAAAACAAAATGTCTCTCTTATTTACCGAGGAGTTGAAGGTGGCTTGCAATTAAGGCACTAATGATGAACGGCATTGTAATTTCCATTTGTCAATTATGCAGGAGACTATTACCATGGGGCTAATGAGAATCCTCAAGCAGGAAATCGACTGACTGAATGCCTGAGATCCCTCCCAAAATGAGAGAATATGTAAAAAAGACAGCCCACTCTCTGCAGAGCCAGGTGATATAGTAGAGACACAAGAGAAAGAGTTAGCTACAACAAATAGTGCAGGTTTCACTAAGGTTTGAGATTAGCTTTCACAAAGGAGAATGAGCTTGATAGGTTCCTTCAACAACAACTCCAACTGAAAAAGTAACTCTCTGAGAGGTGTTTCCTATAATATTCTAATTGCAGTACAGTATATAATCACTCACAATGTAATGTAATGTAACTTTTCAATGCACATATTGTGTGTGTGTGTGTGTGTGTGTGTGTGTGTGTGTGTGTTTTGATGGTATTTGCTTGAATTGTGGTAGTTCAGAGGTTGTGGGAAGCATTCAAAGGGTTTTTTGCATGTTAACTAGGCTCATGTGTTGAATGGATGAGAGGAGAGGCTAATTTAGCTGACACACTCAATATATGCAAATGGCAGGCAGGTTGTTAATCAAGTTGGATATATGTATGTTTGGTGTGGGGGGGAAAGCTCTGGAGAGAAACAATCCACCAAAAGACCCTATGAAATCAGGTTCCATGAGTGTTAGCACTTATGCCATCTACTGTATATGCTATGCTAGTGTACTCCTAAATGATGACAAAATGTTGCAGATATAAACATTTACAATTTACAGTCTTTCTCTTCAGGAAAATGGAGCAAAAATATAGACTCATGTTGCACCGCACAGATTTTTTTCCATTCAAATACTCTCTCAAATAAAAATGTCCCTCCCCGTAATAGCACCAGCAACCGACTAGATAGTAGCAAATCATGGTGCATGGCTGTGACTTTATTCAAGCCTATTGGGTAATTGGGTATTTTAATAAAAAGGGACGAGCCCTGCAAATGTCCTGCCCAAACGTCAAACAATAGGAAATGGCACTAGTCAAGCAATTTCATGGGATCTTTCATTTCCTTGGATTAATCTAGACACTCTGAAATTATTCAGATCGCCTCTTTGTTCACTTTTTGTTGGACGCAGAGCAGTTTTATTGAATAATTTTTGATAAC
Source organism: Moxostoma hubbsi (assembly GCA_032164185.1). Taxonomy (NCBI): domain Eukaryota; kingdom Metazoa; phylum Chordata; class Actinopteri; order Cypriniformes; family Catostomidae; genus Moxostoma; species Moxostoma hubbsi. The sequence continues at coordinate 29,454,238 of JAVLUX010000008.1, forward strand.
TTATCACATTCAATCAGCATTTATACATGGCCAAATGCCTTTCAAGTTCAGCAGAACTCTTGGAAGCTGCAATATGCAACAAACCCCTCAATGAATGAAGACTGTCGTGTTTAGTTATCAAAGGTACTCTGAAACAACAAGACATGCCAAATCTCACACATCAAAGGAGGAAACTGGGTGGTAACCTTAAAAAGGCACCCAATGATAACATTTACATTGAAAAAAGATCAATCCCACTCTGGACAGATAAAGTTGTTCCTTCCTCAAACATCTAAAGGTTTTATTTTGTCCAGAAGACCAGAAGACTAGAAGAACATGTGACAGAAGTTCATCAGAATGACTCAAGTCATTCTGGACATTAAAGTGCTCTTGCTGTCACAGAAGGCCACTCATAGCACCACAGGAGACAGCAAGTGGTCTGTGAGTTTGATTTCATGTCTCAAAGCTCATGGTGATGGTAACTGAACATGACATAGCTGAATGCGATGACATGGGTTTCACTGAGGGCTTTCTAACTTGCCTTATAAATAAAAGTGAACACCTGCATTATTGAAGGCCTAACATATGCATCAGCCAATTTAGCCCTGACATACTACAACACAAAGGCATGCAGTCCTGACAGAACTTTCAGCACATTTGATGCTGCCAAGTAAAGAGTTTGCATGGTTAACACTAAACAGGGGCGTACTCTGTGCTTTTCTTGATGAAAAGCTGGGAGTGGTAATATAAAAAAATGGAGTAACCTGATTTGAAAAAAGAGTGGAAGAGGTTATGTATGACCACGGAGTGGTGGTGGCGTAGTGGGCTAAAGCACATAACTGTTAATCAGAAGGTCACTGGTTCGATCCCTACAGCCACCACCATTGTGTCCTTGAGCAAGGCACTTAAATCCAGGTTGCTTATTACTTATTACAGGATTATCCCTGTAATAAGTGCACTGTCAGAACCCTGTAATAAGTGCACTGTAAGTCGCATTGGATAAAAGCATCAGCTAAATGTAAATGTGAACGTATAAAGCACTAAAGTCCAATGAAGAAAATGAAAAAGAAGTGAGTAAAAGATCACAATATCACAATACACTAAACTTAAAAAAAAAACTATGTTATTATTGCATTGTGGCCCAGATATCGATATAATATTATATCCCCATGTCCTTGATGATTTCTACCCCAGCTGACGGGTCTTTCATTTTCAAAAGAGTGTCCATCTTTGTATCATGTAGCAGAGTAAGAGGAGGAGCTCTTGTGGAGGCAGTGCTGCCAAGTTATCAGGGCACATCTCCCACCTCCAGCACAGATCGAACTAAAATGGTGGCCTGACAGATCCGATTGATTATTGATGAGGCACGTTCCACTACTTATGCTGCAGGCAGGTGTCAGGTCTGTCCCTCAGTTATTTTTCTCACTCCACTGTTGTTGTGAAAGCACAGGTGAGGTCATGCTGCTGCCAGACAAAAGTCCTTCACCCCTTCCAGCCTAAGACTCAATGGGACGGAGCTGGCCAGCGCTAATGGGAAGGCAGACAGATGCCCTAGAACCTGGTCTGATGAACCAACAGCTGTCGCTGCAGATGAGACCCTGATATCTGGTGCTACAGCAAAACCAAAAAGACCTTTTGAGTAAAAAAAGCCTTCACATCACTAAGACAGACTTTGATAGTCCCTAGTGCAGTGATGCCCAACCACAGGCATGTGTACCCCAAGGGATACTTAGGCAGGTTCCAGGGGGTAATTGAAATAATTTAATATGATAACATTATGATGAGAAAAAAATATACTGCATTATACAGCATGACATTAACAATGTACTAGCACTATTTTATTTATCTATTTATTTTGAAAGAATTGTTCCCCGTCTGTTGCTCACTTCGACGTCGTGTCGAAGAAGCGACACTAGGGGTCTCTCTTGAGCGCCGAAAGATACCTCTGATCTATGAAAAAAGGCCAATGAGAGTTGGCAAACAGTATTTGCATACCCCGCCCCCGGACATACGGGTATAAAGGCGAGGGAAATACGCTCGTTCATTCAGTAATTTTCTTTGGAGCCGATGGTTGTGTGTATGCAGTCAGCTGCGAATGACACAACTGATCCTGCTTCTATCCTCTGACGCTCTGCTTTCCTGTTGGATCTACGGCGCACTCCAGCGGCTTTTCTCTTCACTGCCGGCGTGCAGTTTGCCCCTGGGCGCTTCGACAGTGCAGAGTTAAAAGAGTTGAAAGAGTGATTTTCTCTGTAAAAGAGTTTATTTCTCTGAAAGAGCATTACACAGCAGCGTTGAACGTCCTTTTCAGGACGCGTCTTTATAAAGATGTCATTTCTGCCCCTGTGTAGTTTCTGGATGCGGTGATTTCTCCCCACCTCTCTCGGTCATAAAAAGCTGTCTTGCATGTCTGGGCTGTGATCACACGCAGGCAGCGTTTTATGAATGGTTCATGTTCTCAGTGCGAGAACATAGCCATGGCGACATTGTGGTCGCGCTGCTTTATTTTGTAATGAGAGAAAGCCACTTCAGCCGCCCCCCGCGTCTCGCCTCCTTCCTACAGGATTGACGCAGGTGCCGGGACGAACATATCCTAGTCAGGTCAGACAGCACCACTGCGGTCACGTACATGAATCGCCAAGGCGGCGTACACTCCCGCCACATGTCACAACTCGCCGTCGTCTCCTCCTCTGGAGCAAGCAGCGACTCAAGTCGCTGTGCGCTACTCACATCCCCGGCAAACTCAATGTGATAGCGGACGTGCTGTCACAACAACGCTTGCCTGGCGGAGAGTGGAGGCTCCACCCCCACTCGGTTCAGCTGATTTGGGAACGGTTCGGCAAGGCCCAGGTAGACCTGTTTGCCTCCCGAGAGACCTCCCACTGCCTGCTCTGGTACACCCGCTCAGAGGCTCCCCTCGGGGCAGATGCACTGGCACACAGCTGGCCAGTGGGGCTGTGCAAGTACGCTTTCCCCCCAGTGAGCCTTCTTGCACAGGTGCTGTGCAAGGTCAGGAAGGACGAGGATCAAGTCACTCTTGTGGCTCCCTACTGGCCCACCCGGGCCCGGTTCTCGGACTGCGTACTCCTCGCTACAGCCCCTCCCTGGCGAATTCCCCTGAGGAAAGACCTTCTTTCTCGGGGACGGGGCACGCTCTGGCATCCGCATCCAGACCTCTGGAACCTCCACGTCTGGTCCCTGGACGGGACATGGAAGATCTAGCTGGTCTACCATCCACAGTCGTAGCCATGATCAAACAAGCCAGAGCCCCTTCTACCAGGCAACTCTACGCCCTGAAATGGCGTCTGTTCGTGAATTGGTGTTCTTCCTGGGTAGAAGACCCACAGAGGTGCGCAGTTAGGTCAGTGCTCCTGTTCCTACAGGAGGGGTTGGAGGGGAGGCTGTCCCAGTCCACCTTGAAGGTGTATGTCGCCGCTGGCGCAGCTCACCACGACCCAGTAGACGGCAAGTCCCTGGGTAAGCACGACTTATTCGTCAGGTTCCTAAGAGGTGCCCGGAGGCTAAATCCCTCCCAGCCAAACCTGTTCCCCTCCAGGGATCTCTCAGTGGCCCTCACCGGTCTTCAGAGACCCCCCTCCCCCGAGCCGCTAGAATCAGTTGGCTTAGGGCCCTCTCTTCAAAAGACGGCCTTGCTGATTGCGCTCGATTCCATCGAGAGGGTCGGGGACCTGCAAGCGTTCTCTACTAACAACACTTGCCTGGAGTTCGGTCTGGCAGACACACATGTGATCCTAAGACCTCGACCGGGCTATGTGCCCAAGGTTCCTACCATGCCCTTCAGAAGACCAGGTAGTGAACCTGCAAGCGCTGCCCCAGGAGGAGGCAGACCCAGCCCCCTCACTGCTGTGTCCGGTACGTGCTTTGCGTGCCTACCTGGAACACACCCAGAGCTTCAGACGCTCTGAGCAGCTCTTTGTCTGCTTTGGGTGACAGCAGAAAGGGAACGCTGTCTCCAAACAGAGGCTGTCCCACTGGGTAGTGGACGCCATTCAGTTGGCCTATCACACCCAGGCCGTGCCCCCCCCCCTAAAAGCGGGTCCGAGCCCATTCCACCAGGAGTGTGGTGTCCTCTGGGCACTGGCTAGGGGCACCTCCCTAGCAGACATTTGCAGAACTGCGGGCTGGGTAACACCTAACACCTTTGCGAGATCTTACAATCTCAGGGTTGAGTCAGTCTCGTCCCGTGTTTTCTCAGGTCCGAGTCCGTAGAACTCGGTACACGTCGACGGTCTGACCGGGTGAATCACTTGCGTCCAGCGCCCTTTCCTCTGTCGAGGTAAAACAGTGCGCCTTCTTCCCAGGAGACCCCTTTTAGGTTCCTGGTCGATTCCTCCCTAGCCCTTTTGGGTCCGCAACAGTTCAGCGGAGGAACTTGCCGGCCCAGTCCACTACGGGTACCCCAGGCTACCCCTACTGGAATAGGTGCTCCACAGGTTAAGCCTCCTACGCGGACTCCTCCTGTGTGTACTTCCGCGGTACGGTCACCTTACGAGCTGACCCGCGTCTCCCTTAGGCAGTCCTTCGCTGCCCTCCGGTCGCCGTTTTGTAGCAACTCCCCCCTCTTTGAGGTTGGATCTACCACCGCATCATTCTTCCCACATGTGACCCAAGAGGCCATGTGATGTATTTTGCCACCTCTACCTCCCCTTTCGGGTGGGTGTGGCCTCCGCAGGGTCTTTTCCCCCTGAAAGAATAGGAATTCGGGTAAGACCCCCTTCCCTTGATGCGGTAAGGGCCCCGGCTGCTCTTGCTCTATGCCGAGAAAACATAGAGAGAAAAGAGGCCCAGCCAGGCTTGGCCCGTTCCCTAGTTGGGAGCATTCCCTTGTTCCCCCCCTAGGGTAACCAAAAGGATTCTGACGACTTTTTTGGGGCATTGGGGAAGAGTACGTGCAGCCTGAACACAGTTGGTCGCTTGTGCACGTAGGATACCTGCCCGCTTCTGTGTCAGCAGTACACGACGTCGAAGTGAGAGACAGACGGGGAACGTCTCGGTTACGTATGTAACCTCCGTTTCCTGATGGAGGGAACGAGACGTCGTGTCTTCCCGGCCACGTCGCTGAGCCGAGCCACTGAGGTGCCTGGAACACTCCCGGCTCCAAAGAAAAATCCTGAATGAACGAGCGTATTTCCCTCGCCTTTATACCCGTATGTCCGGGGGCGGGGTATGCAAATACTGTTCGCCAACACTCATTGGCCTTTTTTCATAGATCAGAGGCATCTTTCGGCGCTCAAGAGAGACCCCTAGTGTCGCTTCTTCGACACGACGTCTCGTTCCCTCCATCAGGGAACGGAGGTTACATACGATTCCAATTATAAAGGCATAGTATGTTGTGCATTTCCTTGCTTGAGCTCCGTGAGTTAAGAGCTATACACCTGTACAATTAACTTTAAAAATGGGTTAATTATGTTAGATTAAAAAAGCAAAGACTTGGTTTATAATTTTGTTTTCAAAATACCTACTCCGAAGCCAACATTTCTAACACTACTGTAACTCAAAAGCCATGTGTGGCATGGTGGAGGGCGGGACCGGTGCGTGATTACACACGCCCGGTCCGTATTAGGCTAATTAAGCCGTCAAGAGGGATAAAGGCCACTCGCAGACGGTGATCAAGAGAGAGAGCTCAATTACGGACATGTCCATCCTCTTATGTGTTTGTCTTTTGAGTTTTACATTAAACCTTTAAGTTTATATGTCAAGCCGGTTTCTCGCCTCTTCCTTGCCCGCGAATATGATCTGTGTTACATTGGTACCGAAACCCGGGAAGGAAGAGGGATGCACCGGTCCCGCCCTCCACCGTGCCACATTCCTCCCCCGTTCTTTCAGGCTGGGGACCCCCGGCCTGACGTACATCCCCTGGGGGGGGGGGGGGTGGCGCCTCCCGCGCGGTCTGCCGGCAGGTCATCCCCATCAACCTGGACGAGGGAGGGGGCAAGGGGAGGGAAACAAAAAACAACAATTAAAAATGGGGGGGAGGGTTCCTGCACTGGGCAGTACCTCCCCTCCCACAAACACCATAATTTAAAAAAGAGGGAGGGGCAAGGGGAGGGAAACAACAACAATTAAAAATAGGGGGGGGGGGGGGGGGGTGTTCCTGCACTGGGCGGTACCTCGCCTCCCACAAACACCAGAATTTAAAAAAGAGGGAAAAGGCCAACGCAGAGCGGCAGCGCGAGAGAGAGGAGAGAGAGGTTAAAGAAAAAAAAACTTACTCGCCGGTTCTCTGATACACCGTAGCTCGTTCCTCAGCCACTCCTCCACCCTCTACCGAACGGCAGCCGCGCCTCTCCAGGCAGATCCGAGGCAGTCCTCAGCCCCTGGCGGACGGAACGCCTCGCCGCGTTCTCGGGGAGCCGAAGGGGACTCCCCCGCCCCTGGCAGCGGTTCTCCCGCTCCAGGCGGTTGGTCGCGATCCCCTCCCCGCTCGCGGACGGCGGTCTTCCTTCGACCCCTCCACGTTTCAGCGGATGGTAGGGGCATCCTCCGCCCCTGGCAGCGGCCCTGACCGCTCCAGGCGGTCGGCTATAGGAGCCCCTTCTCCCCTCGCGGTCGGCGACCATTCCTCCGCGTCCAGGCGGCTGGGCTCCTCGTCCCCCAGCAGATGGCCGCGGCTGCTTCTTTGGGGTAGTGGCGAGAACTCCGCTACGGCGTATCCCTCTTCCTTCCCGGGCTTTCGGCACCAATGTAACACAGATCAAATTCGTGGGCAAGGAAGAGGCGAGAAACCGGCTTAACATATAACTTAAAGGTTTAATCGAAAACTCAAAAGACAAACACATAAGATAACCGACATGTCCGTTATCGAGCTCTCTCTCTCGATCGCCGTCTGTGAGTGGCCTTTATCTTGACAGCTTAATTAGCCTAATACGGACCGGGCGTGCGTAATCACACACCGGTCCCGCCCTCCACCGTGCCATACCATGTTAACACTGCAAAGGTGGCACAGAAGCTGCATCTTAAGTGGCATTAAGGTGTATTTACACACTGTTTAATGTTGCTCAAATATATGCATTTACACAGCCATTAAAATTGCATAAATAATGAGATTCATGTTTTAAAAATAAAATGATATAGAAATATTAAATAAATTAATATATGAAATTACACTTTTATATATGAAACTAAATTATGAAATATACTGGCGGCCAAAAGTTTGGAATAATGTACACATTTTTCACTTGTGGAAAGAAATTGGTACTTTTTTCACCAAAGAGGCATTCAACTGATCACAATATATAGTCAGGACATTAATAACTTGAAAAAATTACTATTACAATTTGAAAAAAATTTAATAACTTCTTAAACTACTTCAAAGGGTTCTCATAAAAAATCCTCCACATGCAGCAATGACAGCTTTGCAGATCATTGACATTCTAGCTGTCAGTTTCTCAGGTGGCATTTCATCCCACACTTCCTGTAGCACTTGCCATAGATGTGGCTGTCTTGTCGGGCACTTCTCATGCACCTTACAGTCTAGCTGATCCCACAAAAGCTCAATGGGGTTAAGATCCATAACTCTCTTTTCCAATTATCTGTTGTCCAATGTCAGTGTTTCTTTGCCCACTCTTAAACTTTTCTTTTTGTTTTTCTGTTTCAAAAGTGACTTTTTCTCTGCAATACTTCCCATAAGGACTGTACCCCTGATTCTTCTCTTTACTGTTGTACATGAAACTGCACAACAGTGTTGAGCGAGTAAAATTAAATAAATCTGTCAGCTTAGGACATGCGAGGCATCTACAACCCCAATTCCGAAAAAATTGGGACAGTATGAAAAATGCTAATAAAAACAAAAAGGAGTGATTTGTAAATTATATTCACCCATTGCTATATTGAAAGCACTACAACTACACGTTATATGATGTTTTACCTTGTGAATGTCATTGTTTTTTGAGAATGTACAGTAATTTCAAATCAGATGATTGCAACACACTCCAAAAAAGTTGAGAAGGGGCAATTTAAGACTAATAACAATTTGACCAGTTGAAATAACAAGGTAATGTGAAACAGGATATGTTAAACAGGTTAGGCAATCGTGTCATAGTATATTAGGAGTCTCCAAAAACAGCCTAGTTGTAATGTTCCATGTGGTCTCTTGTTTTTGTACCCTCACTCTTAAGTTTCTGGCACCTTTTTCACTCCATATTGTCTAAGTTTTTGGCACTTGTTTAATTCCATATTGCACTCTTATTTTGAAACCATTCTTATGTTCCTGTTAACCAGTCTTGTCATGTCCTGTTTCCCCTCCTTGTTCATGTGTCTGTTTTTCATTGGTTCATTGTTTGATTGCTTGTTTATCAGTTCTAGTTTTGTCATTGGCTTTAGTTTATCACCTTATTATCCTGTTTAGGTCCTGTTTATCAATTGGCTGTTGTTTCCCCTGTTCATGTATTTAAGTCCTCATGTTTCCCTTGTACCTTGGTCAAGTATTATATTGTGTTCCTGTAACCTTGATCCCTGCCGGATGTTACCCTGATATTCTTGAGTCCAAGCCATAGTCTATTTTATGTTCCAAGTTCCTGTCTTGTTCCCGTTTCACCACTATCTTCAATAAAGCTGCACTTGGGTCCTACTCCTCGCCTTCATCCTTGCCTTGACTGCCTCCCCAAATCGTTACAGAATACTTGACCGAACTATGGACCCAGCAGCTTTGACAGCGCAGCAAGCTAGTTTCCAGCTTCTCTGCCTCAAGCAAGAGGACCACCCAATTGAGGCCCACGTTTGTAAGTTTCTGGAGCTGGCAAATATATCAGACTTCCCGGATTACCCCTTGGTCGTCTTCTTCAGGTCCAATTTAAACAGTCAGCTTAAGGAGCGGTTGCCACCAGCGACCCCCTGCTGGACGCTCCTCGACTTCCTTGAGGAAACCCTGAAGATCTGTGGCTCGCCTTTCACTGTGGGTGTTGCTGAGGAGGACGCTACCTCCCCTCCCACAGTGGTCACCCCCCAGCCTTCCATAACTCGTTCCTCTACGCCTGCCACGGCCAGCGAGCCCACGCCTGCCACGGCCAGCGAGCCCACGCCCACACCTGCCACGGCCAGCGAGCCAACGCCCACGCCTGCCACGGCCAACGCGTTGCCAGCCTCGTCCGTCCCAGCGCCAGCGTTGACAGCCTCGTCCGTCCCAGCGCCAGCGTTGACAGCCTCGTCTGCCAGGAGGAGGAGGAGAAGAGGAAGGGCTTCCGCTCGCCAGTCTCCACCTTCCATGTCCGTCCAAGAGCCAGAGCCAGCGCCTGTAGCCTCGACCGTCCAAGAGCCAGAGCCAGCGCCTGTAGCCTCGACCGTCCAAGAGCCAGAGCCAGCGCCTGTAGCCTCGACCGTCCAAGAGCCTGCACTTCCTGAGCTTCCCAGAGCTCCGCCCCTTGAGCTTCCCAGAGCTCCGCCCCTTGAGCTTCCCAGAGCTACCTCAGAGCTTTCCAGAGCTCCGACCTCTCGAGCCTTTGAGACCACAGTCACCAGAGCCTGCCACGCCTCAGTCACCAGAGCCTGCCACGCCTCAGTCACCAGAGCCTGCCACGCCTCAGTCACCAGAGCCTTCCATGGCTCCACCTTCCACGCCTCCGCCTTCTGAACCTTTCACAGCTTCGCCATCAAGGCCACCAGAGCCTCTCAAGTCTCCGCCTCTGAGGACTGCCTCGGCTCTGCCTGCGCCTGCTCCGCCTCCAGACCCTTCCACGGCTCCGCCTCCAGACCTTTCCTTGGCTCCACCCCCAGACCCTTCCTCTGTTCTGCCTTCAACGGCTCTGCCTGCTCCGCCTTCTACGGCTTTGCCAGCGCCTGCTCAGCCCTCAAGGCCCTCAAAGCCCCAGAGCCTGCCAAGCCCACAGAGCCTGCCAAGCCCACAGAGCCTGCCAAGCCCACAGAGCTTTCCTAGCCCATTGAGCCTTCCGTGGCTCCGCCCGCCTCCCCTGAGATTCCTCCCAGGCCTTCTGACCCTGCCTTGTGGCCTCCTCCCAGGCCTCCTGACTCTGTCCCTGCCCTATGGCTGCCTCCTTGGCCCCCCCCGACCCAGTCTCGTACCTCCCAGACTTCCCGACCTGGCCCCTGCCTTCAAGTCCTCCCCTTGGATCCCTGGGCATCTGCCTGTCCTCCATGGTCTCCTGGCCGCCCTCTTGTTCTGTTATGGTCTCCCTGTCCCTGTCTTGTTTCCCTGTAATGTTCCATGTGGTCTCTTGTTTGTCTTTCCTTTTTTGTTTTGTTAGGAGCATCTGGAATCCGCTCCTTAGCGGGGGCTCCTGTAATGTTCCATGTGGTCTCTTGTTTTTGTACCCTCACTCTTAAGTTTCTGGCACCTTTTCACTCCATACTAAGTTTTTGGCACTTGTTTAATTCCATATTGCACTCTTATTTTGAAACCATTCTTATGTTCCTGTTAACCAGTCTTGTCATGTCCTGTTTCCCCTCCTTGTTCATGTGTCTGTTTTTCATTGGTTCATTGTTTGATTGCTTGTTTATCAGTTCTAGTTTTGTCATTGGCTTTAGTTTATCACCTTATTATCCTGTTTAGGTCCTGTTTATCAATTGGCTGTTGTTTCCCCTGTTCATGTATTTAAGTCCTCATGTTTCCCTTGTACCTTGGTCAAGTATTATATTGTGTTCCTGTAACCTTGATCCCTGCCGGATGTTACCCTGATATTCTTGAGTCCAAGCCATAGTCTATTTTATGTTCCAAGTTCCTGTCTTGTTCCCGTTTCACCACTATCTTCAATAAAGCTGCACTTGGGTCCTACTCCTCGCCTTCATCCTTGCCTTGACTGCCTCCCCAAATCGTTACACTAGTCCTTCAAGAGCAAGGATCATTCGAGACTTGTCAATTTGCCAACAGATGCTTCAGCAAATAATCCAGCACTCCCAAACCACGCCTACCGGTTACAGGCAGCAGAATCTGAAAATATGATACAACTAGGCTTGCTTTGATACATCGTGACTCTATAAATCGTGAGTTAGTTGATAAATTGACTGACTACGCGGGAAGAACATTATAATTCCGGGTGTCCAAACTCTGTACATGACGTCTTAGTAACAAAAAGAAAAACAAACAAAATACTCACTTTACACTAAGCCGTCCGTTTGTCCCTGCGGGCTTTGGCTGGCGTTTCCAATTTATCTTCGGGATCCTAAAATTCGTTTCCAGGACTCCCCTGTCCATGTGTGGTACAAAACTTGGGTGCTCAGTTATACATGCTCAAGTTAGCGGTGCTGTTTCATCAGCGGATTCAGCGATCTCGTCCAGAAGAAAATGGCATCGCTGAAATTTGCGACAGCAATAGGACACTCTATCTATTTCCATAGGCGCACAGCGAGAGCACTGACACCACCAGTCCGCCCCAACTCGAGTCTGGCCGGGCTCTTCCTCCTGCCTGCCAAGCAGGTTTTGCTCCCCTGCGACAGCAGCTGCTCCGGCTGCCTCTTGTTCCTCCATCTCCCGCAACTGTTCATCGCTGTATTGCGGCTCGTACAGGTAGCACGAGCATCAGATTCTTCTAAATCCCCTTCTGCCATTTCAACTTCAAAACTACCTTCCGCCATCGTGATTAGCCTACTTGTATACAAACTTTCTACACAGAGCAAGAGCCTGTTTTCTTAGCTTCTACAGAAAGATGGCTGACACTATCTTCACTTTCTGTGAGTGAGATCCCGCCCTATATGGGCGTGGTGAAAACATGCGGAATACTGGCTGTAGTTTTAAGCCTCTGGCCCAAAAATCCTCCGAAGACGCAAAATGGCGATTTTTGCGTCATCGGAGGATTTTTTCCAGACTAAAAATAAATAAATCTCTCGTCTCAGGGTGATATGAAGGGGGGGAGCTCGGTAATTCAAAAATACTACTGGTTTTCTACTGATACAAAGCTTAATGCTAAATCCTGAAGTAACCCTTTAACAAACTTGTGTCTTTAGTACCTAAAAGCTTAATAAGTGTTATCAGAAGGAATGGTGATTTTTCACAGTGGTAAACACTCGACTGTCCCAACTTTTTTATTATTTTTCAAACCATCCCAACATTTTCGGAATTGGGGTTGTTTTTCTCAAACTAGAGACTCTGATGTACTTATCCTCTTGTTTAGTTGTACATCCGGCTTTCCACATCTCTTTCTGTCCTTGTTAGAGCCAGTTATCCTTTGTCTTTGATGACTTTAGTGTACACCTTTGTATGAAATTTCAAGCATTGTATAGCCTTCATTCCTCTAAACCATGATTGACTGACGAGTTTCTAGAAAAAGCCATTTTTGACCTAATATTGATCTTAAGACATCCATCCATCCATGAATCCATCGTCAACCGCTTATCCTGTGTACAGGGTCGCGGGGGGGGGGGGGGGGGGGCGCTGGAGCCTATCCCAGCTAACATTGGGCGAAACGCGGGGTACACCCTGGACAGGTCGCCAGTGCATTGCAGCATATTAAACATATCAATCTTTAATATGTTTAAATCATTGTAAGTAGTTTATAAATTTTTCCAAAATGTTTATATATAAGTTTGGTCTGTGACAGTTAGATACGTTTTTGCCATTTTGCACATCGTCAACTGAGATGCCATTTTAGACAAATTTTCAACAATTGATGAATATGATGAAATAAATGTAAATATTCTGATGAAATTTAAAAGACATTTTCGTCAAAAGACAGAAATACAGTAATTACTAAATAAAAAATATGAAAATTAACACTGATCCATTTCGTTCGACCACAACTATAACAGTAATTGAGAATTAAAATCAAAATATTTGGGCTGTCAACAGAATAAATCCAGTAATTGTGATTCATTAAATTTTTCAGTTACTTTAAATTCAGGAAAGAAAACACAATAGACAAAACATTGCACCGGATAGAGAGATTACATCTCTACACTGTCCCCCTGCTGGAGCTGCTTCCCCTGCGACCCAACTTTGGATAAGCGGTTGAAGATGGATGGATGGATGGATGGATGAAAAATAACAAACCAGGGTTCGATGACTTTTTCACGAATCGATAATCAGAATATTTCCCCAATGATTACCAATTTACAGTATATCTGAATTTTCCAGATATTAACAGGGCTACACATTGCATAATAGTTTCTCTCTCTTCATACATATTTCTCAACACAACTTTGGTAAAGTGTGAGCGGTAGAGTAAATCTCCCAAAGCTAGTACGTCAGACTACATTAAATGGAAGGCCAACTGACAGTGAATTGGAAAGCTCACAAATTAGGCTTCTAATTCAAATGATAATTGTAATACATCATCGATGCCTCAAAAACATATAGAGAAAATAACATGTAGATCAATAATCAATATTTTGTGACACTAAATACTAAACTCAATATATGTCTACAATAATAAAATAATAACATAACATTACCCACATTTTATACTCAGTCTTCCAAAACAAAGATGTTTTTGCTGCAAAGTAAATGTAATAATGATAATTTTAATAGCATTAATTCTAATGCTAAATTATATATATATATGAGTTATAAGGAGCGCATTTCTAGTGTGGTGTCAATGATATAGCTGTGAGGTAATATAAGACAAAAAAGGTTGGGAAACTCTGCTCCAGTGGTCTATTCCAGCTCAGCATTCTTATGATTTGTGGCCTGAAGAAAGGATTGTTCAGGAAAATTAATGCTTACACATTAGAGGTGTAACGGTTAGAATTTCTCATGGTTTGGTTTGTATCACGGTTGAAGGGTCACAGTTATGGTATGGTATTTGCTTTGTTCAGAAAAAAAAATATTACTGCCAAATCTATTTGGTAAACACTTCAACAGGTTTTCCCATAAATAACAATCATTGTTTTACAACATTAACCATAGTTTAACCATGGCATTTGTAATACAATTATAGTAACCACAATATAAACATGGTTACTGTCCTGGTTACGATATATAGTAAAATCGTGATTAATATAGACACTACAGTATTACTGTTATAAAGCCATGGTTAGCTGTATCAAAACCATGATTTCTGATCAGAAAACTATGTTGACAGCAGTCATGGTTACTACAATATAACTATAGTAAAAACCATGGTTAATTTTTGTCAGGGTCCTTAACCAATAAAAAAACATTTTCTCTAATTACTAAATCAACATTTTAACTTAATACCTGCACTAATACGCTACATGCATCAACATAAAGTGAACTTCCATCTCATCTCAACATATATTCAATATTCGGAAGCTGTACATCACTATAAAAGGAATAACCTTGCTATTAGAATGCATTCGAGAAGGGATGTTGTGATAATGCTGCTCAAGTATTTTAATCATATACATGGAAATCCCACATGAACACCACAAGCACTTTAATTATTGTTTCATGTATGTCCGAATTAGCACTGAGTTTCAGCTAAAAATGGAATGGAGTGTGTGCAGTTTCATCTCACCTTCGGCTCTTTCCCTGGGTGATGTCGGCGTAAAAGATTAATCATGGATTAATGTATTACTATAACAGTACTTTAATGGTATTAATCAAATCACATTAATGACACTCGCGATAGATTACATCCGCACAAGGAAACAGGAAGGACTTGCATGCGCGTTTTAAATAAACCCTCTTTATTTAAATTTATTTAAACCCTCATTGTTGACATATGTGCATTACTAGTATATAGCACTCTTGCCGAGCGATGTCTGCAAACAGTGCCTGTTTTGTAGACGTCTTATGACCAACACTGTTGTAATTGACTGCAAAAATAAAATGTTCCCAGTAAGGAGAAATGCAGGGGGCTTCTCTACCAGCAACTCGTTTTCTCCACTTGCCATTTTCAACAACACACAACGCTTGCAAAACAGTGATGTCATCAAGTTGACCCACATGAAACACAGGTGGAGCGTCCATCTACAAAGCTATACAGGAGCATTAGCTGAGGTTGTAATTGTCCCTCTCTGTTTGATGCTTTGTTTTCTTGTGCTCCCAATGCGCCATTAAACTTGAGGTGAAGCGACCGCAGTGCCAATGCTTCCCAAACCATGGGTGGCGAACCGTACATTTAGTTTTTTTACCGAGAACAGTTACACCCCTATTACACATGTGACACAAATATGTATTTCTTTTTCCTCTAGGTAAGAATTGGTATACCCTACAGTAGTATGATTCTAATCAGAGATGAGAATAATTCTGCATGCAAACTGGACAGATGAAATGTAAGGGTCAGAGCGTGGTAGAACAGAGCAGTAGATGAGAGAAATTCCTCAGACTCAGATGTTGCAGGTGTTTTGAGGTGCCTATTGTTAATGCATAGTAAATTATTTAAATGGGAGCACGGAAAAGAGAATCGGTGCATCTGTTGAACATTCTTTTACCTAAAGCCCTCCACCAGATGTGTTTTCATAGCAGCAAACTACTTAATGGGTCACAGTTCTCAGCCCAGAGTTAATTAAACAAGTCTTTAGAATGGCGACCACATATAGGGGTTCAAACATACCGAAATTATAATCAGACCATAAATCTGATTATAATTTCACACAAGATGTTCACAGTTAATCCCAGATCTACACAGGGTGCTGTGTCTCTATCTCACTTCAGATATGACATGACATTGTAGGCTGGTATATGGCACAATAATTTAATGGGTCACAATGTTGTCCCTGATATTATGAATGATCTGTAGGCTGTAGCAGTCTGTTTAGGGTTTGAAATCATGTGAGATACATTTATTTAAGCAATAGGTCACAGGTAACCACAGCCGTGCTGATATTGAGTACAAAAGCAAGATTGCGAGTGCTTGATACTGCTTGTATAAAACAGTCACATAAATACATTATAGACATAAAATGGCAAGTAATTTTGTCTTTTTTTGCTCCACCAATGAAAATGGTTCAGAACAGAATTAAAGCAATTGAGCAATGCTCAGCCTGTTTGGAACATCACAAAACAGTCAAACGGAATGTGACAAAAACTGAAGCATCCCAGTACTGTTATACTAAACATGGGCACTCTTGGAACACCACTTGTCCAATCAGATTAAAGAACGGGACCTACAGTAACTGTATAATTGATTTCAATAAACCATTTTGTTTTCAGCACATTTTTAAATCTCAATGACCTTGACATTTTCCAGTGTGGCAAACAAAAAACAGACCTAAGCTATTTGTAAATGACACTTGCTGCTTTAAACACATATACACATTTTGGAATACTTACTGTCCCACTGAATACAGCACAGGAGCAGGACACAGGACATAGTCATCCTTCACCTTGCTTGGCTTTACATCTGCAAAATTAATCAAAAGTTTATCGTGTTATGGTATGCTGCCAAACTAGTTGGAAAACATAAGTTGTAACTTTTTTTTAAAAACATTTTTAACAGCTTAATTATTCTTATTCTTTTTTTTCTTGTCATTACTTGTTTTGTGTATTGATGCTATGGAAATAATAAATGTAAACACAATAATGCTAATAAAGTACTTTGAAATTGAATACTCAAATCCACATTGATTTGGTTTTTGTATCTTTTTAGCCCAGAAATAATTGTGCACTCACTTTTCTGAAGTGTATATGTGACTAATGGAACTATTCTGCAATTGCCTTAAGTATTGTATTGCTCTACAAAGATAGATACTTTTCTGTCAGGCATGAAAAAATATAATAAAAACTGAGTTTATTATAGATTATTTAAGTTACCATTTCTTCTTCCCTGTTAATGTATTATTAAATTTAACACTCTCTACATCAGGGGTCTGTTTTAATGAAATAAAATCTAAAATTATTCAACTTTTAATGTTTGTCACAAAGCAGGCGAGTTTACATATTTTATTCTCAAAAGAATAATAGAGAAGCCGATTTTTAGCCATTTACATGCTAAAAGGGTCATGATGCGTGTCTCGTCAATGGTTTGACTTTCCATTCAGCACACAACAGAATAACACAGGCTGCACGACTATGGTAAATGATTACTGTAAGAGTTAGATTAACATACATGTGTGAGGGGACTTCAAAACTTCTAAATTGCACAAATAATAAATCCATATCCATATTTATCTTTCGCTTGATTTTGCTTGAGTGTCAACATGGCCGTATCTGGTGGGGTGAAAGGTGGAATGATTCTAGGGGCCCAAAGGTCCAGGGGGCCCCCAACAAATTCTAAACTGTATTTTTTAATAGGAAAAGGGCCCAAAACAATATAGAGTCGGGGGCCCAGATTACCTTGCTATGGCCCTGCATGTCAATGATTACCCCTCCATGTGTCAATGATGCTGAGATCTACTTTTATATTTAATTTCATCAGTGAGAAGGTTTACCTGCAAACTTAGTAGCAACCATGGCCTTAGATGCAAACATCACAAGCAGCCTCAAGAATGGACACAGAGTGGCTGTATAACAATTTTCCTTGAGCAGAATATTGCATTAAAGATTGAGAGCATGAAAGAGCTCACTTGAGTACATGGTTGCCAGATTGCACATACGTATAACATTAGGAAGAATATTTCCAATTTGCGCAAGTATCAATCTCAAATTGGCGGTACTGCTTCTCTTTTCTGGCAACCCTGAGCATGTTAAACACTTGTGGAGGCGCATTAGGTCTCTGATATTTCAGTGCATAACTGAAATATACAATTAAAAAAAAAAACTTTAAGATAAATGAGCCATGGGCCATATTAAACCATGTGGAAGGCCAGATCCGGCCAACCGGCCGTAAATTGCCCAGGTCTGGTGTAGAGGCTCACTAGTCACTGCTGACGTGTGCAGTTGAGTTTAGGGAGGAATGGTATAATTTAATTCCAATTAAAACAGATTATTTTGTCTTATCACTACTGAAGGCACCCAGAATACAACATTCAGTCTATTTCCTGTCTGGTTAAATAGCCAGTAAGAGAACATGTGTATCCCATGGAGATTATTATACTTCACTTGAAAAGGAAGCACCATTCAGGGTCTGCTGAAATCTCCTGAATTGAGGAGTTTAAGGGATAGTTCACCCCAAAATAAATATTCTGTCAACATGTATTTACCTTAATGTTATTTCAATTATTATTCTGCCATCTGTGGGTCACAAAGGAAGATCTTAGGCAGTATGTTGGTCTAAGTCACCATTCAAGTGCATTGCATCTTTCTCCCATACAAGCTGTCATTCTGCCTAACATCTCCTTTTGTGTTCCACGGAAACAAAAGTCTTGTTTTGGATTTCAGCAGAATGCAAATGAAGATTTTTAGAAGAATATCTCAGCACTGTACGTCCATACAATGCAAGGGAATGGTAGCACCAAAAGTCACATAAAGGAAACATAAAAGTAATCCATATGAATCCAGTGTTGAAATCCATATCTTCAGAAGTAATTTAAAAGGTGTGGGTGAGAAACAGAACAATATTTAAATAATTTTTGTACTCTAAATCTCCACTTTCACTTTCAGATGTGAAAGTGAAACTAAACAGGCCCCACATGTGAATTTCAGATGTAAAAATGTTAAGTGAAAGTGAAGATTTAGAGTAAAAAAGGACTTACATTTTGATCTGTTTCTCATCCACACCAATTATATTGCTTCTGAAGACATGGATTTAACCACTGGTGTCTTATGGATTACTTTTATGATTCCTTTATGTGATTTTTGTAGTTGCAAAGGTCTGATCACCATTCACTTGCATTGTATGAACCTACAGAGCAGACATATTCTTCAAAAAATCTTTTTTTGTGTTCTGCTGAAGAAAGAAAGTCATACACATCTAGAATGGCATGAGGTTGTAATACAGACCATGAATATGAATTTTCATCTTTGGGTAACCTATCCCCTTAAGGACCTCAAGTGAACTTTTGTAAGCTGATCCGTTAAGCCACAATAAAACTTGTCGGTGTACTGCATCCTAGGTGTGACAAGCTGGTTATTTTCTTTATGAACAATTCTCACAAACAGACAATCTCTCATATATATTGTAGTTTATCGCTGCAGTATACAGTGGCCTCTTAAAACATTTGGACAGTTAAAGGGACAATTTACCAATTTGTTTTGTCATCATTTACTTACCCTCATGTTGAGCCAAATCTGACAGCTAGGAAGTGACAGCAGAATTTCTACTTTGGATGAACTGACCCTTTAAGCCATACTTAAAAATGCATGAATGTGTTTGCATTATATACAGTGACAAAATATCAATCCAAGTGGCATTTATTTAAAGACAGATAACACAAGCATCCTTTTAAAGTAGAACAAAAAAGATGCCAGGCAGTAAATAAGCCTGAAACACAGTTAGTATCACTTTAAGTCACCAGTTAGTATCACTTTAAGTTTGACGCAATTGTCCAAAAGTGTTCAAATACTTTTGGTGCCCCTGTGACCTTAGGGTGAAAGTATGTTCAACATATGATCTCTAACTACACTTACTGTAAGTATCTCCATCCACAATGAAACTGCAAAGTACTCCTTCTTGTCTCCCCAGTGTGAACCCGTTCCCCCTCAAAACAATATCAAAGGACTCTGTGGTATGTAAACCAGATGAGGACATAATGAGAAGCACTTCTGGGCGTTCACCCAAATCAACTACCACGTACACACAACACATACACACACACACACACACACACACACACACACACACACACACACACACACACACACACACAAAGAGACAATTTCATCCACATTAATAGCTGTAAAACCTCTTAAAATGCTTACGGTTCATGCAGACACTGGATGGCTCCACCGTGAGGATCTCCGTGCATGATTGCTTGAGGATCTGCATAATAAAATATGAATTTCAAATCATTACTTTTCCCCGCTGAATCACTGTATCAGCTATCATCAGCTATCATCTTTTTTCCATGCCAAGGTCTTTAACATTCATGGCGGGATGTTTGCTATGCCAGATCAAGCTCAATGAGAGGAGCATCATACAGTGTGGTGCGGGATAGACCCATGTCAGCTGTTATGGGGAAATTATGCGGTGCCATTCTCCCTCTTCAGCTCTATTAAAGAGTGCAGGCTGACATTATCATATAAACAGGCCTGTGAGAGGCCATCGTCGCCTCTCCCATCATCCACATAAATCAACAGAGGACAAACTATGCAAATGTCTGTACACAATGGCAAAAAGACAACATTAACAGGAAGATGTTGTTCACCGAATCACCTGCGTTTGAGATGAGGCTTTAGACTGAAGTGGAGGAAGCGTATGAACCAGACTGATTGAATATGACACATGATAAACTGTGCCATCACTAAAGGGGAGAAGGAACACTGACTGAACGTCAGGAATAAAAGATACTGAGGATGGTCTTTATAGCTCTTTAATGAGTTATGAGTAGGCACAAGACAAGGGAGTTCATTGCAAGACGTTTCTACTTATTTTCTATGACAGCTATCTATACACACAGGAATAGACTCAAAATATTAGTAATAGAGTAAAAATAAGAAATTAATTTAAATTTAAAAAATAGTTTAAAATCGTTTATTATTTATAATAATATTGTCAAAATTATGGTGGGAATTCACTAAGAATTATTTAGTGCTAAAAACAATCTTAATGGTACAATTTCAGATTTTTCAGGGTTGTTTGGTTGTGAGTTCTACCACGATCTGCCCAAGACTACCACGATCTGGCCTGCTTTACTAGGACTGTCCAGCATTCCCTCCACTACTGCAATCCTGTTTCCGTTTGCATAAATCACCTTATGTGTAATTTTCCCTTAAGATCACCTTAATGTTCCCCTTAAACTTAAGGGTGTTGCAGGAAATAACCCTTAAGTGTTACTTAAGGGTTTTTATGGTTAAAACGTCACAATACCTTATGATTTTCTTCCTAAGTATTTATTTTTTACTTAAGTGTGCCCTTAAAAACTGTTAAGTGTTGCATAAAGCCGCTTCAATGTCATTTTCTTCAGTGTTTCCTAAGGTTAGAAGTATAGGTAGAGTTTCAAGGTTTATAAAAATGAATAAATAGCTACGTTTATACAACCAATTGAAGAGTATAGTGTGCAAGGGTGAATTATATCTTTTCTGTATCCTTATAAACTGTTTAAATGGATGAATTAAAATACACCCCTACGGACCACCACTAATATTCTTAATTTGGGATTGCAATCAGTTCTCTCCACAGTTATACAAGCGTCTTGCACCTCTAATTCAACTCAGTCGGGCAGTCTTTCAAAAGTGTCTTTATCAAAAGTCTGTAAAAGCAGAATCCTCCATTAATTGGTCTGCATGCAAAACTCAGGACGTGTACACAGGAAAATGTTACACAAAAAAGTGTTTGAATCGATTAAATTTGAGGTTTGTACCTCAGACACAAATGGAAATCCACCTGTGTGTCCTCCAGAAAATGAGTTTGAAAAAAAATGTATGCAGTAATCGTAAACTACTGTGATTGGTGCATATTGAAAAGTGCTGGTGACACGTGACAACGGCATTTACACGCTGCTTCAGAAGAGGTTGGGCAATAATTTACACATGAATAATGATACAGAGAAATTTTGATAATCATTACTATTAAAATAAAAGTAAAAGTAAAGTTAAAGTACATTCTATTTGGTAAAATTGCCCAAGTGTTGGTCAGGACATTTCCGATCTTCTGAAAGTTCGCAGAGACATACCGTGTCCATGGTAACAGTACAGTTTTATTACGTTAAAACCTTGCTCACTGTAGTAAATCCCTTAACGGTTTCCATTACCTAAGAGAAGTGTCTAAATGATTGTATGCGACACCCTAAAGTCATTCCCTCAGGTAATGGGAAATCATGCTTTAAGTGTTATACTTCAGGGAAAAACTTTGTTTTTTTATGCAATT
This sequence comes from Moxostoma hubbsi, assembly GCA_032164185.1. Classification (NCBI taxonomy): domain Eukaryota; kingdom Metazoa; phylum Chordata; class Actinopteri; order Cypriniformes; family Catostomidae; genus Moxostoma; species Moxostoma hubbsi. The sequence continues at coordinate 29,475,933 of JAVLUX010000008.1, forward strand.
GGGCATAGGCACCTGAATTGACTCTTTAAAATACAGAAAGAGTGCTCGGCTACACTGCTTCTAGAGATATGATGCTCTTCTACATCATTTGATAAATGATTGCTGCCATGATCAATAGAAAATAGGATATTTTAAAAACTAAAATGTGAACAAAACGATGAAAAACAAATAAAATATAATTTGCTAAATCAATATTTTCACCTAGTTAGAAGGCCCCTTGTAAAATTAACAAAATTATCTGGGAGAGAATTTTTTTCATTTCATCTGTAAGCAAAATAGACATTATAACTGAAATTTACCCATATAAATTAATAATAAAAAGAATCGAAATCCGAATCAAATTGGGAAATCTGTATCAATACCCAGTCCTAACACAATGTGTGCACAAATCTTTTTTCCATAAAATTCTGTTTACCGCTGCTTTCTGTTGGTGATAATAGCAAAACTTGAATTGCTCCAGGCAAAAATGCAAAAAAATTAAAAACAAACATTTAGTAAATAATCCAACCAAAAAGGGCATGTTTGCACTGAAAATAATGACAATTAAATACTGTAAATACTTACATTGCAGCACTATTTTAGCTCCTGGTAAACTGGATTGCGGACGGTTAGCAAATAAGATACAGGTTTTTGTGTTGAAATATTACACACTGTAATGATTAATGTTTTAATGCTGGATGAAGCTGTATTTCACTCTCTGTCTGGTATTATTATAAATTATATATATATATATATAATTTAAAAAACTTTTGCATGGCACTGTATATATATATATATATATATATATATATATATATATATATATATATATATATATATATATATATATATATATACAGTGCCATGCAAAAGTTTTCTCATCTGCTAAATTTTAAAGTCTTCTTTGAAATTTTAAATTATATTATATGTTCATTACAAATAAATTGTATAAATTGAAGTGCCACAGATTCTTACTGAATTGACATTGGAATTTACATTTTGACCTTTGTTCCTTATTAGATTTTTGTTTGGATCACTGTCCTGCTGAAAGATGATTTTTCTTCCAGGCTTTAGACTGAAACGGGATCTCTTATTGTATTTTTCTGTATTCAGCATTCTTCTGATGATAAGCAGCCCCACAGCTTGATGCTGCAATGACTTCACTGTGTGATGTTTTTGAGGTGTAGGCAGTGTGAGAATTTGCACCACAAATACAACTTTCAATTTTGGCAAAAAAATATTCTTCACCTCATCAGATTGTGTTTTTACTCCAAACAAGCTTGTAGATCTGTCTGTCCTTTTGAGAAATAGCTTATTTTGTGCCACACTACCATACAGGCCATTGTTATGTGCAGTTACGTATATACATGTGCACCAGTCAACCATATCATCCAGATATTCAAAGTGATTTAAACAGGGAATGTACAGTATATATGGCTACTTTCCCAGTCAGTGTTCAGAACTGAAAAGTGACAACCATATTTACTGTACCAACAAGCGTAAATTCCAAATTGTCCTGTTCATACAACAGCATAGGTTCATACCTACATACCCATGACTAACACTTGTAACCATAGTGACAGTGACTAAAATAAATATCAAAGACTTCCATAGCATATCATCTAACATCTATATAAATAAATACCATAAATTGAGAAGCGAGATGCAAGATCATTCATCAAATCTTACAGTAATAATCCGACAGCTGTTTTGAATGCTTTTTTTATTTTTTACAACAAAAAAAAAAGAGGGCAGAGTTTGAGTTGCACCTAGACCACAAAACTGATGGGAGTAGTTCTGATGGAAGACAGCAACTTGTTCTACAATCTTCGGATAACACACAGCTCATATAACCATCTCTGCGAAGTACACACACACACACACACACACACACACACACGAGTCAAGTGTGTGTGCAATACAGAGTTGCAAATGCACAATCTGACATGACAAACTATTAGCTGTCCAGTGCGGTTCTGTTCACACAGCTAAGTCACTCTCAAAATGCAGCTTTGAGTCAAAATTAGCAACCAGTTTGGTTATAGACAGCATTTTGTATCTAAAATGTGTGTGACCATAACAATATTTAGCACTGTAAAACAGGTACTGTATTCTGCTGCTGTGTGAATTTAGCCTACTGTATATGAAGCCACAATACATAAACTTAAACTTTCTCTGCCCATCAATCAAAACATTCTTGGAATATGAAAATAGGCCTAGCTAAATTTATTCTTTAGGCTTTTGCTTTCTGCAAAATCTCTGTTAAGTCTACTTTATGTCCAGACTGCAAAGCTGCACAGATGATCTCAAATCCTGGAAAACTGAGCAGAGAGCAACATGAGTCCAACTACCTCAGCCTCCAGGATTACTAATCACTGGAGAATGCCTGTTTTGATGGGCCTGAAACTACATTTGGCCAAATCGGCAAGTAATAAGACTCAATAATAAGATAAATTGTCATTTTTTCTCTGGACAAAGCATATTTCAAGAAATTACAAGAAGATGGTTTCCCTTATCTTGCATGACTAATTCTGAAAAATATCCCAGAAACTGATTCCTGTGGACACAAAACAATACACCCTTGTGGAACAACACTGACCTCAGCTGTTGCTGGCTTACTCAAGGCCAAAGATGCTCTACGCGTGTACCAAGTTTACTAAATTAAACTGCGTTATTGCTAAATGCCATATTCATGTATGGGCAAAAATGCACCGAACCAGTTCAAGAGGGCCATTTCAAATCATCATGAAGCAAATGGAAATTCTCCTAAATAAAATTGCTGACATGTTTGTGAGGGATCAAGCTGCGTTTGCAAAATAATAAAAACACCATGCTTGAGAACTGTCCTTTATAATCTTACACAATTGACAAAAAAATTAAAAGATGTATTTTATACAGTTGCTTAATTAAACATAGTTTTTCCACACTTTGATGTATCCAAAGAGCAGACTTATAGTATATTGTTTTTTATTTTGAAAGAACACAGGTAAGACAGTGTTGTTCCAGATCATTTAATTTTAGTTCAGTTTGGATTGATGTCCTGTACTGATTACAAATATGACCAGAAAGACTGTAGAATCAAACACTGCACCATTACTCTCACCATTTTCCCTTTTGCTTAGCATTTAACCCCCCCTCCAAGGGACTGTTCATTCAATTAGTGTACTATAAATGACTGTTTACTAGTTCAGTCAAAGGATTTGCCTTAAAGCAAAGGGACATCTTTTACACCTTTTGGGATGGGTACCAATAGCATGGAGAACCTACCGAGTTAACAATGCCTTTGAGAGCTTGAAAGCCTCCTTTGACTGGGAACACTTGCTCTCTGGTATCAGCAACATCGGCAAGCTGTTGGCAGGAAAACAGAGAGATAATAATAACAGGGCAGATAGCCAAGCAACAAAAAAAACCTTGTTGAAATTTCTTCTCCTTTAACTCAGTTTTGCATCGCTACAGAGACAGGAAGGAAGCTGCAGTACAATAATTTCAGGCAACTCTACAAAACCCCATGCATTTAGTGAAACACAGAAAAGCTTTATATAGTTTATTAATCTCACATGCACCATGTACACATATACAGTGGACAGGAAGCAAGAATTTGAATCTGAACATATTACATTTTATATTTTAAACACTGTAATGGTTTACCTGTTCTTCGTCAAAGTCTTTAACACCAACACAATACACACGAGCCCCACACTTCCTTGCTATATCAGCCTGTGTTCAGAACATACAGTCATTATAACAGAATTGTTTGTTCTATAATCTTGCAAAATGGGCTTCAAATATTAAATACCAGCTCACCTCATCCATAGTAAGTTGGTGGATATATGGTTCAAGCTTTCCATCAGTTAAGGCCACAATTATACTAGAGGACTTTTTAACCTGTTCTTTCATTTGTTCAGATGCCTGGGAAGAGGAAGAAATTGTTTTGGAAATCTTTGTGAGAAGAAATTACAGTAAAAATCATCTTTTTCACTCAAAAACCAGGAATATATAAACAAACATCTATATCATTGTAGCTAAGACAGGGCTCATACAGAACTTGTAATAAGTCCAAATTCAGAATGTTAAATGTATGTTTATGTAAAAAGATAAACATGCATTATGCCTTATCTGGTCATGAGTGGAACAAAACCACAGAAACAGCTGGCCTAGTTTAATTATGCCTCCTCAAGTACAAACATACAGAATAGGGCTGCACGATTTGGGGAAAATGTCACATTGCGATATGCGATATGAGTTAACTTACTTGGTTATCAAGGTTAATGCAAACAGATTACAAATAATGCTGAAATGTGTATTTTTCAACTCAAACAAACAAACTAGCAACAACACAACTATAACTGCACAGAGTTTTTAATTAATTAAATAATATCTTTGCATTATTGCAAACTTGCTATTTTCTCAATATTATACCTAAATAAAATAGAAAAATAAATAAGAACATACAAAGTTTCACGAAAATAAGATTGTCCAAACAAGCAGGGACATTTAAGCAGGATGCAACATGTATTTTGTATAACCTCTTTTGAAAAGGAAACTGGATATAAAAGTGTGGTTCACTCAATCAAACCACTAAAACTGTTGTGGTTGTTGTATGTATATATATATATAATATACACACACACACACACATTTTATTGTTGTTGTAATTTTAGTGTTATTTTTCACATAAGATTGATCTTATCATGATGATCTCATGATGATGTCATTGCAAGCTGCAGACAGCAGGGGTGAGAGACGAGCGTCTCCGCGTTAGAGGGAGTATCAGCCGGCGGAACTTTAAATCTCTCCCGTTCTCGAATCCTGCTCAGATTGCGTCTCTTCCGCGACTGGTTGAAGCAGCTCTGACCGCACAGAGAATGACAGTTTTGGAGTTTGTGCTTATTTATATATCACGCTCCCGTATTATATTAACTTTAATTATTGATGAAATAAAGACATATCAGTAAGCTGTGATCTGTGTTTCTGTGTTATTTTTTCTGACCACCAGTTCAGTGTCGGTCTGCTCAGCATCCATCTTCACCTGATTTCCACGCTGAACACCGGAAACTCACATGACCACACGTGCCACTCCCTAAACTGAGACTGACTGGTCATCTTTTTATTAGCGGTGTAGAAAATGGGCAAACAGCTCTCAGAGAGAATGAGCTGTCACTTCCACACATGCACTTTTGCCATCATATAATCGCACAGGCTGACATCACGATTGCGATATGATTAATCATGCAGCACTAATACAGAACATTAAATGTAATCAGTCAAAGACAGTTCACAATTCATTAATTTTGGCTGCCAGCACCCTGCATGAGTCTGTGTTTGTAGCTTGCTAGCCTGCTTAGCATTGCATATTCTTATACGTTAATCATTTTAGATTTTGCCATTTTACCACGTGCTTTGCTTTTTCTGCTTTTTCACTGTTTCAGCTGCATACATTTTACCGCGTACACCCGTTTCTCTCTTTTTACTTTTACTTTTTTCCCGCTTGTCTACATCTCGCATCTCGACTGCATGCATTTATTTTCTCCACTGTGTTTTACATGGATTATTGCATCAATCTCAAACATCTGATGATCAGGAACCACATTGAACCATATCAATCTCAAATCCTTGCCTCTCAAGAACAACCATAACAACAACAAACAATTGTGGTCATGTCATTTGCTCATTTTATTTCTTCCTGCATTGCATGTTACATGTTTACTATAGCTTCTTCTGTCAGATGTGAGGGATTTACATGTGATAAATGTAAGGAATTAGTCAGGCTAATGGAGAAGGTTAATTAGTTAGATACACACACCGGATATTGGAGGTCAGTGAGAATGAGAAGCTACTAGATACTAGAGATGCACAGATCGACTGGCCAGCGACCGGAATCAGCAGATTTTCCGCATCGGCCGGTCAGCCTCACTTCTTTCCGATTCCGAGCCGGTCCATTTTGTTGACAGCGGCGCAGGCAATAATGTCACAGCTGCAATAACGTGGAAGTTCTTCAATGTGAGTGAAGAATACATAAAGTTTGCAATGTGTAATAATTATAAGGCTAAAGTAAACCGTGGGGGAACCACCACAATAACATTCAGATCAACAAACCTAATGACACTTAAAACACCATCACCCAGCTGAAAATGCCCATTTTAAAAAAGAAGCTAAAAAAGGGAAAGCGGCTAAAGCTAGCCAGAGCTCAGAAACAGCCACAAGTCAGCATCATCTCCTTTCTTTCCTTGGTATGATCAGCGAAAACACCAAAGCAATTACGAGGAAAAATATGGAATTCATGGTCCTGGATGACCAGCTGTTCTCCATAGTTGTGGACAGAGGGTTCAGAAATCTGATAAATTTCCTCGATACAGAGTAGGTGGTACTTTTCCCATGTCAAGTTGTTTAATCTCGTGTCCTGTCACACACGCAGCCTGTTACAAGCATACCTGTCAACATTTGGGTACACAAATCCGGGAAGGTAATTGTGCCGTTGTGATTTAACGTGCTGAATAACTAATTTCTCCCACCGTGTCCGATATTAAAATCAGTGCGACACACATTGCAAAAGGCGTGGGTATTACCGATATGGCTTCGGGATATTAAATTAAATTCTTCTGTCCAGCTGTTGTTAAATTTACATGTGTGTGTATATATATATTTTATTCCCGGCGGTCTTCTCCTCCAATCTACCAGTGATGATTGATTCAACTTCCCACGTCTGCTGCCTGCGCAGATTTCAACTTAGCAGCTGGGTTTTGGTTGCCAGGTTGAGGTCAAATAGAGAGTTTCTCGGGAGAAATAACAAAACGGGAGGGGGCGGGAGATGGGTGAGAAATACGGGAGACTCCCGGGAAAAACGGGAGTGTTGACAGGTATGGTCACATGCCGATCCCAAAGCAGCAATCCGTTTTACAACTGATATTTGGACATCTAACATACGCTTAATGTCAATGTTGAGTGTATTGGACACTTCAGTTTTGTTCATAGGCTTGTAATCTTTGGAATTGTTTTGTTAGACAAGTAAAAAAGAGAAAAAGATCCATTTATAAAAATAGTGGAAAATAACATCTGTTATGTTATATAAAGCATTTGCAGTTAATTGATATTTCTACCTCTTTCTAGTCACAGAGCACTTTATTTTGAGAGTCGTTTAAGTGAGAAAAGATCCTGTAACTTAATGCAGTTTGGGAGAAATTGTAATGTTTAATAATTTATTTTATTATGAAAATAAATTTTTGCATTGAAGAAAGGTAGATTTTGTTTGTATATGCGGTCAATAATAGTTCTTTGAAAGAAAATCGGAAACGGAAAAAATCGGTATTTACAGGTCACACTTGCAAAAAAATCGGAAATCGGAATCGGCCCTAAAAATTGCAATCGGTGCATCTCTAGTAGATTCTGTTTCAGATGCGGGTAGAGCAACACACACACTTTGGTTCTGGCTTTAGAGCCCACGCAGCAGGGCGTTTAGGTAACGTCTCGGCAGCATACTCGCCCAGGAAAGCAACACCACTCACCCATTCCTGTTAGGGTTTCCAATGATTTTCCCCACTCAGTGATGCACCCACTGAGAATCATGTTAAAAGATCCTTAGTAATAGGTGATTATATTGTAAGGAACATGGAAATAGAGACTCCAGCCACAATTGTTAAATGTATTTCCAGGGCTCGTGCATCTGACATCATATCAAATTTACAAGTGCTGCCTAATGCTAAACATAGATTTTCTAAAATTGTTATTCATGCTGGAACTAACGATGTCCAGCTTCACCAGTCAGAGATCACTAGATGATGTTAAAGAGGTGTGTGAACTTGCAAAAAAGATGTCAGAAACTGTAATATAATCTGACCCCCTCCCTGCTAGTAGTGCTGATGAGGTTTATAGTAGATTAGTGTCACTGAATGGATGTCGGAGTGGTGTCCGGAAAATAGCATAGGATTTATAGACAATTGTAAGAGTTTTTGAGGTAGACCAGACCTGCTAAAGAGAGATGGACTCCATCCCTCCAGGGAAAGTGCCGCTCTCCTCGCAAGTAATTTGGCTCTTAGTATTAATATTGATAGTATTTGACTAACTGGGACCCAGGTCAGAAAGCAGACAAACTGGTTAATCTGAACATCTGCTAGCTGCCTTGAGACGTCGCACAGGCCACATAAACTGCAAAACATAGAGACTGTATCACCTAGATATTATATAGAGACTGGGTCTGTTCCCCGAACTACCAAACACAAACCCCTCACTAAGTCATTTAGAATTGTATGTTATTTTTATTTATTTTTAACAAACTTCAGATTTCAAACTTGGAAAAAAACAAAAAATTGAAGATAAACATCATATAAAGGTAGAGCTACAAAACGTCTCGGGTTACATGTGTAACCCTTGTTCCCTGAAAAAAGTGGAACGAGATGCTGCGCTTTGCTATGCGCTTTGGGAACTATCCTAGTTGTGAACGAGCTGTGAATATGTGTGTAACACGTCAATGAACATTGACTGGAATTTATAGCCTCGGCTGATGTAGTCATTAGACGCACCTGTGGCCAGGCTATATGGATGTTCATGGATATGGATATAATGGATGCGTCACCAGGTGTCGTCAGATACTTCTTTTTGAAGAGCAGTCCTGGGATGTCCCAGTGCGGCAAAGAAGCGCAGCATCTCGTTCCGCTTTATTCAGGGAACAAGGGTTACACATGTAACCCGAGACGTTCCCTTTACAAAAAGCTTCACTATGATGCTGCGCTTTGCTAAGCGCTTTGGGAACGCAATACCCACGCCGCCACACTGGAGCTGTCCGGAACCCTACGGTTGTGAAGTGTGCTCAACAAGAACGCGAGAGGCCTCAGACATGAGCTTGAGAAGTCGACTCAAGGACGTAAGAGTCCGGAGTAGCAAAACATCTAACCCATAAAATTTGATGAATGTGTGCGGAGAGGACCAGCCCGCCGCATCACAAATTTGACCAGACATGAGCTTGAGATGTCGACTCATGGGCATAAGGGCCCGGAGTGGCAAGGACATCCAAACTATAAAAGTCTAATGAGTGTGTGCGGAGAGGACCAGCCTGCCGCATCACAAACTTGTTCAGGCATGAAAGATTTAAGCCATAAGATCTGAGAATGTGTGCGGAGAGGACCAGCCTGCCGCATCACAAACTTGCTTAGACATAAGCGTAGATGTCGACCCAAGGGCATAAGAGCCCGGGGTAGCAGGAACATCCAGTAACATGACCATAAAACCAGATGAATGTGTGCGGAGAGGACCAGCCTGCCGCATCACAAACTTGCTTAGACATGAGCGTAGATTTCGACTCAGGGGCATAAGAGCCCGGAGTAGCATGAACATCCAAACCATAGAGCCTGAAGAATGTGTGTGGAGAGGACCAGCCTGCCGCATCACAAACTTGTTCAGGCATGAAAGATTTAAGCCATAAGATCTGAGAATGTATGCGGAGAGGACCAGCCTCCGCATCACAAACTTGCTTAGACATGAGCGTAGATGTCGACCCAAGGGCACAAGAGCCCGGGGTATCATGAACATCTAGTAACATGACCATAAAACCAGATGAATGTGTGCGGAGAGGACCAGCCTGCCACATCACAAACTTGCTGCAGAGGGAGACCTCTAGCCAAGGCTTTAGAGGAGGTGAGCCCTAGAACGCGCCCTAAAACCTACTGGTGAAGCTTGACCGCGCACCTTGTAGGCCCGAGGAATAATGTCTCTCACCCAAAGTAACAGAGTCTTCCAGGAGGTGATCGCCCCCTGGTCATGGCCTCCAAGTGAAGAATTGCTGCCCTGACTTTACGCCACTAGCAAAAGCGGTGGACATAAGTCTGAAGGGTACAGACTGGACAAAGTCTAAGAAGTCTTAGCTGCTCCGGCGTTACAAACGGCAGGGAGCAGAAGGCTTAGAAAATAACCAGCCAATAACCAACAAGTCATGAAAGGTACCTTGGGCAGGTAGTTAGGGTGAGGGTGCAAAGAATGCTTTTGGTCATAGCTGGGGCAAACTCAAAACAGGCCGGCAAAAGAGACAGAGCCTGTAGGTACCCAAGTCTCTTTAGAGACGTAATTGCCATAAGTCAGAAGTCTACCAAACACTGACTCTAGAGATCTAAAAAAGGGGGGTCTTACCCTATGAAGAGGTTAACTGCAGTGGAGGCCACATAGAACCTGGCAGTGACGAGGCAAGTGCCCGCTGACAGTTCTTTCTACAGAAAATCCAGAACTGAAGCAAACTGGCAGTTAGCTGGTTCTGTAATATGAACTTAGGGGGGGGAAACTGGGCGACTCGGGGAGAAGTAGAGGAGACATTGCGCTATCAACAGAGTCGAAGAGGTCCTCTTCTGCACTGTAAAATCTACCCAGATCAGTTCCAAGTGGAGGGAGCCCTAGCACTTGAAATGGTCTCGATAACCTCAAGAGAAAGCCCTGTGAACCTCAGTTGGTACCCTTAGGGGCCAAGCATGAAAGGTTTCACAATTCGGGCCAGTGATGAGAAGGTCCTCCCTGTTCGGAATCGCAAAAGGTGAGCCGTCGAGGAGAGGTATTCGAGAAACATATCCTGTTCGGCCAGCCCAGCGCCATTAGAAGCAGGCAAGACCCTTGCTGGCGAACCTTGCCAAGACTCCCGGGAGCAGAAAAACCGGGGGACAAAAACGCATACAGATGCATTCAGGGTCATGTATGGGCCTTTAAGTCCAGACCCAAGGGGGCTGGGTGACTTAGGGAGAAGTAGAGGAGACATTGCACTATCATAGAGGCGAAGAGTTCCTCTTCTGCCCTGTGAAATCTCACCCAGATTTGTTCACTACCTCAGAGTAAATCTGCTCCCACACACACGGGCATCCAGGGACTGTCCTGAGTGACAGGAGCTGCCCTGGGCCCCAAGGAGGATCCAACGTGCCAGAAATTCAGCTGACGTGAACGTGGATCCCCCGATGGTTTACGTAAGAGGCAACAGCTGTATTGCCCACCCGCACCAAGACATGGCAGCCTCAGGAGGAAGTATTTCAGGGCCAGAAATACGGCCATCAGCTCGAGACAGTTACTGTGACAACCGAACTGACGACCCTCCTATCCCTTTAAGCCGGACGACCACTTAAGGCCGCTACCCAGCCCGTCAGGGAGGCGTTTGTCGTTAGCAGCCTGCGATGACAAGACGCACCTAGAGTGGGACCCAAGGTAAGAACTGGGGTATGAACCACATAGAAAGGGAACGAAGCACGTGGCGCGTAACCCTTATTTGCCTTAGGGGACCGGCCCTCAGATAAAACCCCCTGGCTTCTAGCCACAGCTGAAGCGGTCTCATGTGCAGAAGGTCCGAAGGGATCACCACGGACACCAACGCTATGAGACCTAGTATTCAATGATACTGACGAGCAATGCAACCTCGACCTAGCCTGACCTTGCTCAGGGTGTTCTGGATGGAAACGATTCATGCGGGAGACGATTGTGCCTGCATCGTGACCGAATTCCATATAACCTCCAGATGAGTCAAGACGATATCCCTGTGCTGAACTGCCAGTTCTTGGAACTGCGCTAGGATCAGCCAGTCGTCTATATAATTCAGAATGCCCTGGAGTCGCAGAGAAGCCAGTGCTACATCCATGCATTTCCTGAATGTGCGGGTTAATAGGGCTAGGCCAAATGGAAGAACCCGATTCTGGAAGGCTTCGCCCCCGAAAGCGAACCTCAGGAACTTCCTGTGCTGTGGCTCTATATGAAGATATGCGTCCATGAGATCGATGGTGACCAGCCAAACGTGATGTTGGGCTTGAGACACGATCGTCTTGATAGTCAGCATCTAGGACTTGAACACCGAGTGGTTCAAGCCTCGAAGATCTAGAATCGGACGCAACCCGCCACCCTTCTTGGGAACCAAGAAGTATCTGCTGTAATAGCCTGACTCTTTTTCTGGAAGGGGAACATGTTCTATGGCCCCTTTGACCAAGAGATTTTGCAGTTCTTTCCACAGTAGACATGCCTGTCCCGGTTTCACGGTAGTGGGAACCACGCCATTGAAACAGGGAGGACGGTGAGCAAATTGGATTCTGTAGCCTCTTTCTACAGTTTCTAGAACCCACATAGAAATACCAGGCAGAAGCTTCCACGCTGCCATGTTCTCTGAGATGGGTATTATTTCTGACACTTCCTATTGAGGGGATGTCGAGTGTTCCGCGTCCTGGATCAAGGCAGGAAGCAACAGTACACCCAAATTTTGTTGGAAGCCTCTATCACCCGAACCACCAAAGGTGGCGGGAGTGAAGAGGTTTTTGTGAGGGTATCGGGAGGGCCGAAGTGGATGATACACGCGCCCCGTCCCGAGGGGAACTACCCCCACAAGGCTGGGTACAAGACCGTCAGGGTTTATTTCTCTTAGAAATCACACCCCTGAGGTCTTGCATTGGGGGCTGCTGAGGGTGACGAACTGGACCCCAGTCTTTACAAGGGGGAGCACGACTCGCCCCGTTTTGTTTTAGAGCCTCCCGTCTAGAAGGACCGGGGCAGGGCTGGGTGGCCGACGGCCCCTCCCCCTGAGTGAGGTGCCCACACTCAGGTCCTTCAACAGATTTAGCCTAGTGCGCTTGTAAAACTGCCATAGTGTGCAGGGTAACACCAGCCTGACCTGCTGCCTGATAAGCTTTCCCCACAAGCATGGAGGTGGTCCTGCACAGCTTTGTGGGGAGAGTAGGTCTCTTTAGTGATGATGCCGAGCCAGGCAAGAGAAAACCCGCAGGCATCTCTTCTACTGGTGGCATCACCGAATACCCCCGAGCTTCAGCACCCACGATAGTTGAATACACCAACGTCGAGGGCACGAAGACACGGGAAGTATAAATTTCCTCCATAAAGAAAATACTTGTTATGGAGGTCATAGAAGAAAGGAAGGGACTGATATTGAGTTCCATTCCCTCTTTTATTTATTTAATTATTTTGGCCAACAGACAGAAATTTGTCTTCTAGTTTGGAGCGTTTGGGGGAGGGTCTCTTGTTCACGTGGCCAGTCTAGCTGTAGTCTGGCCACATCTCGCATAATCACCTCAAGTAATTTCTCAGCCGCTTTATTATTGTGCGTGAAATGTACAGAGGTTTAGCGCCCCGCCCCCCTCGTGAACCGAAGAAGCACCGAAGCGCGCTTCGAGATCATGGGAAGGACCAGCTGGGTCTGGGGAGAGAGCGAGGGAAAGGGAAGGACCCCGTCTCTCGCTCCTCAGCCAGATCCATGCGAGAGCCCCGCAAATGAAATGTTGGTGTTGACTCCCGGAAGTAAGCAAGGCGAGCGCGAAGCATTTTGCCCGAAAGCAGATCGTAATGCTCGCATTTGTCTCTTAATTCCACAGCCACTTTATTATTATGCGCGGGATTTACAGAGGTTCAGTGTCCTCGTGAACCGAAGAGGTGCCGAGGCGCGCTTCAGGCTTATGAGGATCTGCTGGGTCTGGGGAGAGAGCGAGTGAAAGGGATGAACCCGTCTCTCGCTCCTCAGCCAGATCCATACGAGAGCCCCACCCAAACAGAGCAAAACTGATGTGTGTCCTCTTCAGCTTTAGAGCGAGAACGGAGGAACATGCATCATTTATGGCTTTCAGTCATTCTCTCTTTCTTTTAAAAAAATATATATATATTTTCTAGACAGAACATAAAGGAGAAAAGGTTCACTTCACACTGCCTCACAAATTCTAATTCCTAGCAGAGGAAATAAAGTTTTGACAGGGTTTGTAAAACACACACACACACACACAGAATCGCGCTGAAAAAAAGAGGATCTGGCGACACCTGGTGACGCATCCATTTATAGCCTGGCCACAGGTGCGTCTAATGACTACATCAGCCGAGGCTATAAATTCCGGTCAATGTTCATTGACGTGTTACACACATATTCACAGCTCGTTCACAACTATGATTGTTCCCAAAGCGCTTAGCAAAGCGCAGCATCATAGTGAAGCTTTTTGTAAAGGGAACATTAGATCTCTTTCAACCAAAGCACTAATTGTAAATGAAATTATTACAGATCATAGTTTGTATGCACCCTGTTTGACTGAAAACTTGCTTAAACCGGATGAATATATTAGTTTGAGAGAACTAATATATATAAATGAATCTATCCCCCAGGTTACTGGTATAAACATGAACCTTGTCTGAAGGGTTGAGGAGGTGTTGCTGCAATTTACAGCCAAGTTTTTGGTGTTACTCAGAGGAAAGGATATAAGTTTAAGTCATAAGAACTAACAATGACACAAATCAGATACAAAAAAGTGACACAATCAGATACAAATAAAAATCTCTGTCGACTTTTGCCCTTGCTACAGTACATAGATTACCCAGGCCGTATTCTGATTTCCTTGGTGAATTTGCACATTACATCAGATCTAGTAGTAACTGTAGATAGAGCTTTAATTGTTGGTGAATTCAACATTCACATAGAGAATGAAAATGACATATTGGGATTAGCATTTATCGATATTCTCATCTCTCTTGGAATTGAATTATGGAGTGCCACAGAGATCAGTTTTAGGACTTCGATTTTCTCATTATATATGCTTCCCATGGGAGATATTATCAGAAATTTCTAAATTCTCCAAATTAGCAGAGTGTATCAGTGAAATCAAAGATTGGATGGCCAGAAATGTCCTTCACCTCAATTCCGACAAAACAGAGGTACAAATTATTGGATCAAAAAAATAAGACGCTAAAATATATTTTGACTCTCGATTTACATACCGTTACATCGTTTTCAACAGCAAAGAACTTAGGTGTTATATTTGATACCAATCTGACCTTTGAAAATCTAATTACCAATGTTTGTAGAACAGCATTCTTCCACCTCTGAAATATTGGTAAGCTACGATACACGATCATGCGTTCATGACCTCAAGACTAGATTGTTGTAATGCATTACTGGGAGGATGTCCAGCAAATTCAATAAATCAATTTAAATTAATTCAAAATGCAGCTGCCAGAGTGCTGTCTAGAACCAAGAAACATGATCAAATTAGCTGGATTTTATTGTTGTTACATTGGCTACCTGTTACATTTCTCATTCATTTTAAAATTCTGTTAACTACATACAAAGCTTTGAATGGTCTAGATCCACAGTACTTCAGTAAGATTCTACCACACTATATTCCATCACGTTCATAACGATCACAAAATTCGGACCTGTTTATAGTTCCTAGGATATTAAAATCCACTAAAGGAGGTAGATCCTTTTCTTATTATGACTGATTGACAGAGGAGGGATGTCGCTTGTTTAGTTCGGTAATCCCGTTTTAACAGGGAGAGAAAGGAGCTGGATTAATTAAGAGTAAAATTGACTAATGACATTCCAATGACATCAGGACGTAATTAAAACGTGTAATTACTTTCAGGCTATTTTGTCTTATTTGTATATTTCTTGGTGGTCAAGCACAGCAGTTCACAATATGATATGCTTTGTTGTCATTTGCAGGAAAAACACTTATGATATTGCAACACTGATAAAGTCTCTTAGTAGACACACTGGTTTGAATAAAGTATAATTAGACTTGTTTCAGCCTCTGTGCTTTATCAATGGTTTAATGACTCAAAACACATGAAAGATGTTGTTTGCAGCCACCTAAGTGAGATTTACAAATTATATATATATTGTGTTTGTATATATTGTATTGTGTATATATTGAGTTGCCACAGTATAGTCTGGCATGTCTAAAGATCAATATTAGGTCAAAAATGGCAAAAGAGAAACAGCTTTCTCTAGAATCTTGTCAGTCAATCATTGTTTTGAGGAATAAAGGCTATACAATGCTTGAAATAGCCAAAACACTGAAGATTTCTTACAAAGGTGTACAAAGGAAAACTGGCTCTAACAAGGACAGAAAGAGATGTGGAAGGCCAGATTTACAACTGAACAAGATTTTAAGTGCATCAAAGTCTCTAGTTTGAGAAATAGATGACTCACATGCCCTCAGCTGACAGCTTAATTGAATTCTACCCATGCAACACCAGTTTCATGTACAACTGTAAAGAGAAGACTCAGGGGTGCTGGCCTTATGGGAATTACAAAGAAAAAGCCACTTTTGAAACAGAAAAACAAAAAGAAAAGGTTCGAGTGGACAAAGAATCACAGACATTGGACAAAAGATAATTGGAAAAGAGTGTTATGGATCTTAACCCCACTGAGCTTTTGTGGGATCAGCTAGACTGTAAGGTGCATGAGAAGTGCCCGACAAGACAGCGACATCAATGGCAAGTGCTACAGAAAGCCTGGGGTGAAATGCCACCTGAGTATCTGGCTAATCTGACAGCTAAAATGCCAAAGATCGCCAAAGCTGTCATTGCTGCACATGGATTTTTTGATGACAACTCTTTGAAGTAGTTTAAGAAGATTTTTTTAAAAATTGTAATAGTAATTTTTACGTTATTACTGTCCTGATTATACATTTTGATGAATAAAATTACCAATTTATTTCCATAAGAGAAAAATCGCTACTGATGCAACCTCCGTTCCCTGATGGTGTTGATGAGTTGACACTAGAGGTCACCCTTGGGAGCCCAGACATCTCTGATCTTTGTGAAAAGGCAAATGAGAATTGGCGTGTGGGATTTACATGTCACTCCCCTGGACAAACGGATATAAAAGTAATGTCACTTGCAAACACATACTCAGGTTTCACACTGAGGAGCCGAGCCAAAGACCCGGCCATTTCAGCGGTTGGTTCAGTGTTGTGGCAAGAGGGACACAAAGTCTCGTTCCCTCCATTAGGGAACAGAGGTTACATCAGTAAGCATGACATTCCCTATCTGTCACTCACTTGACGTTGTGTCAATGAGTTGACACTAGGGGTCCCAATGGAAAATACCACAAGAGCTGAACTGGGCTATGTAGACTGGCGGTGCGAGACAGGCAGAACTCTGTGTGCCTTGTAGCCAGTGCAGCAAGCCATTGTGTAACTACCCCCAACATACTGGCAGGCATGAAGCGTTCCCCTACTCCTCGGGGAGCAGCCAACTGCTCAGAAGTTTAAGGACTGGCTGGCCCAGCCATAGCCTTCTCCCTATTGTTCTCCCCAAAAAGGAACAAATCATTCAGCTGGGGGCCATATAAGGACCACGTTGGGGGGTGTCCCTCCAAAGAGTAGGACACCGCGGAGACCACACCCAGCCCCGAAAAGGGGGGGGGGGGGGGGGCTTCTAAGTGGAATACAACACATGGTCTTACCGGGTTCGAGCGGAAGCACGTCGTACGGAGCGGCACCGGGGTACATCCTACCCAAGGAGGGGAAGAGTTACTACAAACACAGTGACCAAGGACAGAGGGCTCCCTGCCCAAGGAAGACGCGGTATACCAGCGGGGAAACCTTTTTGCGGAATATACATAATACGGGGTTACTTAATGAGACAACCAGCACATGTGGAGCACTTACCT
The DNA here is from genome assembly GCA_032164185.1 of Moxostoma hubbsi. Taxonomy (NCBI): domain Eukaryota; kingdom Metazoa; phylum Chordata; class Actinopteri; order Cypriniformes; family Catostomidae; genus Moxostoma; species Moxostoma hubbsi. The sequence goes on from JAVLUX010000008.1 coordinate 29,493,301, forward strand.
CAGTTCGGGGGCGCACGTACTGGGGTGGCGGCGAGCCTCTCCTCTCCTAAGGAGAAAGAATGTCCTCCCACTTTTTTGCGAACGCAGCTGGGGAAAGATTGCACATCTTCACCTCAAGGGAGGGGAAAGGTACTATGCGTAAGCGGTACACCCGGCCAGCTGACCTGATCTTACTTGTTTGTGTCACCTGATAACACTGGCTCAACACTGAAACTGGCTCAACCCTGAGGTTATAAAACCTTGCAAAGGTATTAGGTGTTGCCTAGCCCGCAGCTCTACAGATGTCTGCTAGAGAGACGCCGCGGGACAAGAAGCCACAACACCCCTGGTAGAGTGGGCTCGCAGGCCAGCAGGGGGCGAAACATGCTGGGCATGGTATGCCATGGTGATGATGTCGATAATCCAGTGTGCGATCCTCTGTTTGGAGACAGCGCTTCATTTCCGCTGTCCACCGAAGCAGACAAAGAGCTGCTCAGAGCTTCTAAAGCTCTGCGTGCGATCCAAGTAGATGCAAAGAGCATGCACCGGACACAGCAACGCTAAGGCTGGATTTGCCTCCTTCTGGTGCAGCGCTTGCAGCTTCACCACCTGATCCCTGAAGGGGTCGTGGGAACCTTGGGCACGTAGCCCAGTCGGGGTCTAAGAATGGTGTGAGAGTAAGCCTGACCAAACTCCAGGCATGGTTCACTGACAGAGAACGTCTGCAGGTCCCATACCCTCTTGATAGAGGTAAGTGCCATCAGGAGGGTGACCTTTAAGGAGAGCGCCTTTAACTCAACTGATTCAAGGGGCTCAAAGGGAGATCACCGCAGGCCCTGGAGGACAATAGAGAGGTCCCACGACCTCTCCATTGTCGTGACAAAGGGGGGGGGGGGGCAACACCCTTGTGCCACTCAGGAAGCCAAGGATCTGTCATGCTTCCCCAAATACTTACCTTCTACTGCATTGTGAAGTGCCGATGTAGCGGCTATACACATTCAAAGGTGGAGGGAGACAGCCGTCCATTGAGAGCACGAGGTCCGAAAATCAAGTCATTGAGGGGCCACTAGAAAGATCTTCTCCTTGTCCTCCCTGACACTGCACAAAGTCTGTGCAAGTAGGCTAACTGGAGGAACACGCACTCTTGCGTAGCCTCAGGGGCCAGCTGTGCACCTGGGCATCTGTGCCGAGGGGTGCCTCGGTCAGGGCGTACCAGTGTTGCTACCACAGGGGGATGCACTTGGCGATAAACAGACAGGGGTGCGAGACATTGTGTCATGCCAGGGCAGGATGTGTGGTATGGTCCAATGGGCTCCTGGACCACTAAGGCGGACATCGCCTGCTCGAGAGATCACTTGGACGGCAAGATCGTTCACTGAGAGCAGTTCCTGCATCAATCGCAGGTCAGAACTACCATCGTGCATTTCTTAGAGTGCCTCGGCTTGGTGCACTTGCAGGAGAGCCATGGCGTGCAGGGAGGAGAAGCCCTGTCCAGTGGCACTGTAGGCTCAGTCATGAGTGATGACATAAACCCACAGGCCCTGGACAGGAGACTTGGATGGCTCCACCAAGTGGCGGTGCTCAGCGAGCGCAGATGTACCGCGATCACCTTACCAACCTGGGGAGTCGCCGATCACCCACTGGCCGCCCCACCATCAAGGGTAGTGAGAGAGGATGAGCCCGCGAACCAGGTCTGGGAAATAAAAGGTGCGCCACGATCACGTCAGCTCAACGTGTACTTCCGGGAAGAAAGGTACGGGGGCGGGGTGTGGCAATAAGCAGTGCTCAGAGCCCCTGGACCAATCATCGGGATTCTATTCAATCCCGACGCTCGCAGCCGCCCTGGCAAGCATGGCCGTCAACTGCGCATGGCGACAGACTGAACCAACCCACCCTCCGCTGCTGTAATCGAAAGTTCATCCACTTTGCGTGCTATGAACGTGACCGGGAACTCGCTCTGAGACGAGCCGGTGGTCACATCGCAGAACTCGCTGGGGCAAACGAGCGCGCTGTGGAATTGGAGGTCCGTGGGGGATTTCCCGAAAGAGAAGCTCCTATTGAAGTCCCCAAATCGCACCCAGAGCTAACCGACCCTGCCTCATACGCGCTCAGCTCAGAAGAAGAAAATCTGAGTGTGTTTTTGCAAACAACACTCCTTTTATACCTGTATGTCCGGGGGAGTGGCATGCAAATCCCACACGCCAATTTTCATTGACCTTTTCTCAAACATCAGAGATGTCTAGGTTCCCAAGTGTGACCCCTAGTGTCAACTCATCGACACAACTTCAATATTTAGCTTTGGACAATATTTATAAGCCATGATGAATCAGCTATTTTTCATTTTTGTTTTGTGGCCAGTGAAAATTTTGGCTGGGCAAGTAAAAGTCTGAAGCACTGGCCCGACCGGGTCAGTAGAAATAAGCCTTAGTGTTGAGCCCTGCATAGACTACCAATTAATTACTAACAAAACCCTTCATCATCCAACTAACAAAGGACAATGCATCTATGTGAACTACTGCAGTTAATCCTGGATGAATGTCAAAGACATTAGTCATTTATCTTACAGTTCATTCAAAATCTTTGATGAAACACTGGCCTTTAACCCTTACTTAGTTTACAAATTTTAAACCATGACTTGCACTGCACGCAAACAACAAATACTGGCATTGTTGCTGTTTAGCCAGAGGGGAACCGGCCTCCACAGTGAATCTGGTTTCTCTGAAGGATATTTTTCTCCATTAACCAACGTCTTATGGAGTTTAGTGTTCCATGCCACAGTCACCTTCGACTTGCTCACTGGGGTTCTAAACACAATTATTATTTAACTATTTAATTATTTATTTTTATACATATTTTATAATCATATTTAATCAAACTACAAAATGATCACTCTACAAATTTATAGATATTAAAGTTTCATTTTCTATTAATGCTTGATTTTCTGTAAATCTGCTTTGAAACGATGTGTGTTGTGAAAAGCACTATACAAATAAAAATGACTTGACTACCATGCAAATTCAATTAAGCTGTACACATGAAGTAAAACAAAAATTGTATACTGGTAATAGTATTATTTACCAATTTCAGTCCTTCGTGCATATAGGTTTCACCTGTTGGTTTGACCTCCCTTAAACGCTTCAGGCCATCATAAATTTTTGCTCTAAAAATGAAAAGCAAAAAAATTTCTGATCAGCATGAGCTAAAGAGATATTCTTATTATGTATATGTAAAAGTCATGTCCGGGAAAACAAATGAAGGTAGCCTTGACTCCATAAATACATTACTTCTCCTTGTAAAAATAAACACATGGTGTATTATTAGTTCCCCGTCTGTCGCTCACTTCGACGTCGTGTCGAAGAAGCGACACTAGGGGTCTCTCTTGAGCGCCGAAAGATACCTCTGATCTATGAAAAAAGGCCAATGAGAGTTGGCGAACAGTATTTGCATACTCCGCCTCCGGATACGGATATAAAGGCGAGAGAAATATGCTCGTTCATTCAGTAATTTTCTTCGGAGCCGATGGTCGTGTGTATGCAGTCAGCTGCGAGTAACACAACTGATCCTGCTTCTGATCCTCTGACGCTCTGCTTTGCTGTTGGATTTACGGCGCACTACAGCGGCTTTTCTCTTCACTGCCGGCGTGCAGTTTGCCCCTGGGCGCTTCGACAGCGCAGAGTTAAAAGAGTTGAAAGAGTGATTCTCTCCATAAAAGAGTTTATTTCTCTGAAAGAGCATTACACAGCGGCGTTGAACGTCCTTTTCAGGACGCGTCTTTATAAAGATGTAATTTCCGCCCCTGTGTAGTTTCTGGATGCGGTGATTTCTCCCCACCTCTCTCGGTCATAAAACACTGTCTTGCATGCCTGGGCTGCGATCGCACGCAAGCAATGTTTTATGAATGGTTTATGTTCTCAGTGCGAGAACATAGCCATGGCAACATTGCGGTCGTGTGGCTTTCTTTTGTAATGAGAGAAAGCCGTTTCAGCCGCCCCCCGCGCCTCGCCTCCTTCCTACGGGATTGACGCAGGCGCCGCGGGCGATGAACACGATTTGGGGACAATGACGGGCTCTGTTCCCTGGGTAAATCCCCTCGAACTTCCCGCCTCCCCGGCACGCTTGTTTGCTTCCGTCTGAGCTCGGGATGAGTATTCTCTCCAATGGTTCATCTTCTCAGTGTGAGAACATGGCCGTTATAGCATTGCGGTCGCACGGCTTTCTTTTGTAATGAGAGAAAGCCACTTCAGCCGCCCCCCGCGCTCCGCCTTCTTCCTACGGGATCGGCGCAGGCGCCGCGGGCGATGAAGGCGATTTGGGGAATATGACGGGCTCTGTTCGCCGGGTAAACCCCCTCGAACTGCCCGCCTCCCCGGCACGCTTGCTTGCCTCAGAATTGGATGACATCACCGCTGCATCGGAGAGCGTTACAGCGGCATCGGATGCTGATCGTTCGCCTGGGGCGCCACCTTCGGGTCTGCCGACCAGCCTGAGCCTGACGCACGGAGATCCGCTATGCTTTCCCGGGCTACTTGATCGGTTCCGCGGGCAGGTGCGCCGCTCACAGCCACGCCCCCCCCCCCGTTCCTTTCTTCCCGGACGTGCACGATGAGTTGAGCTAAGCCAAGGCTTCTTCGCTCCTCCGCTCTCACTACCCTCGCGGTGGAACGGTCCCAGACCGCTTCCACTCTGCACGCCACGGCCCTTCCTGCAACCAATGCCAGGCCAAGGCACTTCAAAACTTGCACCTTGGGTAGTCCTGTTCTTGATGTGCTGCAGGAACTGCGCTGGATGACCAACCGCGCCCCCGGGCCACGGAGGTCAGAAGCGCTGGCACTCGAACAGGCGATGGCCACCCCTTGTGGTCCAGAAACGCACCTGTGGACTGGACCTGGTCGAAATGCGGGAGGCGGACAAGGCACACCTTCTCCCACACCCCCGTCTCCCAGCTCCGTCCATTCGGCGCCACCGTTGACGACTCTGCCCAGCAGTCCTCAGCGGTGAGGCAGACGGAGGCCACTACACATCCTGCCCCGCCGCAAGCCTGCCGTCATGGGCCATGCCCCGTCTGCTCGCCGACGGGCGTCCTCCTGCGGCTGTGAAACACCCTGCTCCGCCTCAACCCGGGCCCAGCTCTCAGCCCCAGCGTTGAGCACGCTGCAGGAAATGGACGCCCCCGTCTCACGGACCCCCTCGAGGAAGCGGAAGGCTCCCAGGCTGTCCGTAGACGTTCAACCCAGGGACCAAGATGTTAGCTCCGGAGGCTGGTAAGACCGCTCCGTCCCCGGTGGAGGGCCGGGAGGAGAATCTTTTCTTGTTGAATTAATTTTCACATTCTCATATTCTCTGTAATGAGCTATTTCCTTTTGTCTCTGGGTCACCTGGCCCGCAAATGCCGTTCTCACGGCACTTTGCCCCCAGATATCAACAGTCCTGGCTTCCTGGACACGGACCACCCGTCTTCAGCCCCACGACTGTCCCCCGGCCGGCCGGTTCCGACGAGTCTAGAGGACGCCTACCCAGGACCTCCTCCTCAGTCGCTAACCCGCCCCCTGCCAGGTGTGCGGAGCAAGGTAAGTGCTTTGAGTCTTGTCTCAGCACCTCAGCCGCGGGTCGCCCCGTCGCCGCCCAACGCTGCCCTACCTGCTCCGCCCCGCTGCGAAGCCCCGCCGGGTACGTCAAAATTAATCGTCCCTTTGGTGCCCCTAGCGCAGAGGTTGGACGCGTGGCTTTCACTTCCCAACCCGTCTCGCTGGCTGGCCCGGACCATCTGACTCGGTTACGCAATTCAGTTTGCCAGGCCCCCGCCCCCCTTCATGGGCGTCCGCTTTTCCGCAGTACACGGCGAACACGCCCACTCCCTGCGCGCGGAAATCGCGACTCTTCTGGCCAAAGACGCGATAGAGCCTGTCCCTCCAACCGAGATGAAGAAGGGTTTCTACAGCCCTTACTTCATCGTACCCAAGAAAGGCGGCGGCTTACGACCAATCTTGGACCTGCGAGTTCTCAACCGAGCGTTGCACAAACTCCCGTTCAAAATGCTCACGCTTAACCTGCGTCCGGCATCTAGATTGGTTCGCAGCGGTAGACCTGAAGGACGCGTACTTCCACGTCTCCATCCTGCCCCGACACCGCCCCTACCTGCGGTTTGCGTTCGGGGGCCAGGTGTATCAGTACAAGTCCTCCCCTTCGGCCTGTCTCTGTCCTCTCACCACAGTTACTATGCAAAACCCACAGAGACCAGGTGCTCAGGCACCTCAGCCATCTGGGGCTTCAGGTCAACTGGGAAAAGAGCCAGCTCACTCCAGTTCAGAGCATCTCTTTTCTCAGGATGGAGTTAGACTCGGTCTCAATGTCGGCACGTCTCACCAACGAGCGTGCCCAGTCAGTGTTGAACTGCCTCGCCACCTTCAGGCCAGGCACAGCGGTCCCCTTAAAACTTTTCCAGAGGCTCCTGGGGCATATGGCATCCTCCGCGGCGGTCGCGCCGCTGGGGTCGATGCATATGAGACCGCTCCAACACTGGCTCTAGACCCGAGTCTCGAGACGAGCATGGCGCCACGGCACGCACCGGGTAACAATCGCCCCCGCCTGCCGTCAGACATTCAACCCCTGGACAGACCCCTGTTTCTTACGGGTTGGAGTGCCCCTACAGAAGGTGTCCAGACGCGTCCTGGTCACGACCGACGCCTCCAGATTGGGTTGGAGCGCCTTTTACAATGGGCACGCAGCCTCAGGCCGTTGGAAAGGGGCCCAGCTGCGTTGGCACATCAACTGCCTCGAGTTGTTGACCGTCCTTTTGGCCCTGCGGAAGTTTCTCCCGTTAATTCGGGACGAACATATCCTAGTCAGGTCGGACAGCACCACTGCGGTCGCGTACATAAATCGCCAAGGCGGCGTACGCTCCCGTCATATGTCACAACTCGCCCGTCGTCTCCTCCTTTGGAGCCAGCACCGACTCAAGTCGCTGCGTGCCACTCACATCCCCGGCAACCTCAATGTGATAGCGGACGCGCTGTCATGACAACGCTTGCCTGGCAGAGAGTGGAGGCTTCACCCCCACTCGGTTCAGCTGATTTGGGAACGGTTCGACTAGGCCCAGGTAGACCCCTCTGCCTCCCGAGAGACCTCCCACTGCCCGCTCTGGTACGCCCGTTCAGAGGCTCCCCTCGGGGCAGATGCATTGGCACACAGCTGGCCGGCTGGGCTGCGCAAGTACGCATTCCCCCAGTGAGCCTTCTTGCACAGGTGCTGTGCAAGGTCAGGGAGGACGAGGAGCAAGTCACTCTCGTGGCTCCTTACTGGCCCACTCGGGCCTGGTTCTTGGACCTTGTACTCCTCGCGACAGCCCCTCCCTGGCGAATTCCCCTGAGGAAGGACCTTCTTTCTCAGGGACGGGGCACGCTCTGGCATCCGCACCCAGACCTTTGGAACCTCCACGTCTGGCCCCCGAATGGGATGCGGAAGATCTAGCTGGTCTACCACCCATGGTCGTAGCCACGTTCAACCAAGCCAGAGCCCCTTCTACCAGGCAAATCTACGCCCTGAAATGGCGTCCGTTCGTAAATTGGTGTTCTTCCCGGGCAGAAGACCCACAGAGGTGCGCAGTTAGGTCTGTGCTCCTGTTCCTACAGGAGAGGTTGGGGGGGAGGCTGTCCCCATCCACCTTGAAGGTGTATGTTGCCACTATCGCAGCTCACCACGACCCAGTAGACAGCAAGTCTCTGGGTAAGCACGACTTAACCGTCAGGTTCCCAAGAGGTGCCCGGAGGTTAAACCCCTCCCGGCCAAACCTGTTCCCCTCCTGGGATCTCTCGGTGGTCCTCGCCGGTCTTTAGAGATTCTAGAATTGGCTCAGGGCCCTCTCCTGAAAAGACGGCCCTGCTGATCACGCTCACTTCCATCAAGAGGGTCGGGGACCTGCAAGCGTTCCCTACTAACGACACTTGCCTGGAGCTCGGTCCGGCAGATACTCATGTGATCCTAAGACCTCGACTGGGCTATGTGCCCATGGTTCCTACCACGCCCCCTGGAGATCAGGTAGTGAACCTACAAGCGCTGCCCCGGGAGGAGGCAGACCCAGCCCTCTCACTGTTGTGTCCGGTATGTGCCTTGCGTGCCTACCTGCCTGCCTTCAGGCTCTCTGAGCAGCTCTTTGTCTGCTTTGGAGGACAGCAGAAAGGGAACACTGTCTCCAAACAGAGGTGTCTCACTGGGTGGTGGATGCCATTCAGTTGGCCTATCACACCCAGGCCATGCCCCCCCCTTACGGGTTCGAGCCCACTCCACTAGGAGCGTGGCATCCTCTTGGGCACTGGCGAGGGGCACCTCCCTAGCAGACATTTGTAGAGCTGCAGGCTGGGCAGCACCTAACACCCTTATGATCTCAGGGTTGAGTCAGTCTCGTCCCGTGTTCTCTCAGGTCCGAGCCCGTAGAACTCGGTACACGTTGACGATCTGACCAGGTGAACCGCTTGTTCCAGCGCCGTTTCCCTCTGCCAAGGCAAAACAGTGCGCTTTTGTCCCAGAGGACCCAGGTCCCTGGTTGATTCCTCCCTAGCCCTTCGGGCCCGCAGCAGTTCAGCGGAGGAATGTGCTGGTCCAGTTCACTACGGGTACCTCCGGCTACCCCTACTGGAATAGGTGCTCCACAGATCAGGCCTCCTACGGGACTCCTCCTGTGTGTATTTCCGCGGTACGGTCACCTTGCGAGCTGACCCGCGTCTCCCTTAGGCAGTCCTTCGCTGCCCTCCGGTCGCCATGTTGTAGCAACTCCCCCCTCCTCGAGGCTGGATCTACCACCGCGCCATTTCCTCCCACATGCCCAAAGTGGCCATGTGATGTATTTTGCCACCTATACCTCCCCTGCTGGGCGGGTGTGGCCTCCGCAGGGTCTTTTCCCCCTAAAAGAATAGGACTTCGGAATAAGACCCCCTTCCCTCGATGCGGTAAGGGCCCCGGCTGCTCTTGCTCTATGCCGAGAAAACATAGAGAGAAAAGAGGCCCAGCCAGGCTTGGCCCGTTCCCTAGTTGGGAGCGTCACCTTGTTCCCCCCTAGGGTAACCAAAAGGGTGCTGATGCTTTTTCGGGGCATTGGGGAAGAGTACGTGCAGCCTGAACACAGTTGGTCGCTTGTGCACGTGCAAAATACCTGCCCGCTTCTGTGTCAGCAGTACACGTACACGGCTCAGCGCATGGCGAGTTTTGAAGTGGACCCCTAGTGTCGCTTCTTCGACACGACGTCGAAGTGAGCGACAGACGGGGAACGTCTCAGTTACGTATGTAACCTCCGTTCCCTGATGGAGGGAAAGAGACGTCGTGTCTTCCCGGCCACGTCGCTGAGCCGAGCCGCTGAGATGCCCGGAACACTCCCGGCTCCTCAGAAAAATCCTGAATGAACGAGCATATTTCTCTCGCCTTTATATCCGTATCCGGAGGCGGAGTATGCAAATACTGTTCGCCAACTCTCATTGGCCTTTTTTCATAGATCAGAGGTATCTTTCGGCGCTCAAGAGAGACCCCTAGTGTCGCTTCTTCGACACGACGTCTCGTTCCCTCCATCAGGGAACGGAGGTTACATACGTAACCGAGACGTTTTTTTTTAATGCAAGCACTAAAACACTTCACACTGATTCTTTACCTGTCTCCAGTGAGAGGTAACATGAGCTCTGCTTTTGATGAAAACACTATGAAGGATACTCTCATGTTTGGACTGCAATAGTGAAAAAAAGGAAAAATTTAAAACACGGTAAATAAGTGATAAATCATTTAAAAAAAAATGCAAAGTCCACATTAGTTAAATTCAGTCATTGTCATTCATTTTTGAGTAAACACACTTCCTCTCTATGTAAATAATTCTTATTGTATATTAAGGGGATTTGATTTAGTTGTTTTTTGAGTGGCACATCCAGCCTGACACAGCAAAATTGGGTCAACCAATGATCTGAGTTTGGGATGGGAATATCGTCTTGTACAAGCAATGGAAGACAGAGCTTTCTAGAACCTGTTTGAAAACTTGCAAGATTATATTTGCAATTCCCTTTGGTGATTCTAGTGGCACAGAAATTACTAACTTACATTGTGCTAATATTGTCAATACTAGAAAACAGGTGATAAACATAATTTTGTTTAAAGAGACGTATAATGTTGATGTATATTTTATATAATGATGATTGCAAAAGTAATGCTTTTGGGAAACGCAATGCTGGTAAGTGATTTCAGAGTAATCAAGCATGAGGACAGCTAGAGTTTCAAGATATCCAATGTGACTAGCTAATAAAAACTTTAATAAAAACTCCCTTCTGCTTGGACCAAGGAAGTGATTAATTGATAATCAGACAGGAAACAGGTTGTCATGTATGATTCATATAGACATCCTGTTGGTGATTATATTTATACCTGTCACTTTCTATATTTATCGGTGCATGTGAATCAAAGCATCACTATTATAATCTCACATACTATATGATTATCCTAACTCGTCCCGCAACGTTTGTCGTAGACCCACAAATGAGGTTTCAAAAAGACCGGCCTATTGAGGACACCTGTGCTATGATTTTTCTGAGGGATGGGGGGTATGGTGCATCCCTGTGGGGGGCAAAAAAACATCTCAAAAAGTCTGAAAGGGTACTATAGGAAGGGATTTTTTCCTACTATTACAAGACAATGCAAGAAATTTGTCAGGTCATATATCCCAATCACAATGTTGTAGAGACATGGGGCTGGGCTCAAATAACTCTGGCTAACAATTAGACTTTAAGTGTCATATTGGAAATGGCATTACCACACCCTAGCAACCACTCCCATAGACAATGGCAACCACTCCATTCAAAATGGCTCAGAAGGATATCTTCAGAACAGAATGGCATAGAGACTTGGGGATTGACTCTTGTCAGTCAGGTTATTAAGCAGCCAACAATATTCCCTCTGTTAACTGGCTTGCCATGCCCTAGCAACCATTTAGAGCACCCTAGCAACACAACCCCATTGACTTCCATTCAAAATTGCTTAAATAGGTATCTCAGGATCAGAATGTTGTAGAGACTACACTGTTGGCTTGTATGACTCAGGACAGCAAGCAGTCTTCTTAGTATAATTCTGGTAACTGTCTAGCAACCAGATGGGGTTAGCCAAGCAACCAAGTATCAAAACACATATCTCTGCACCAGAAAATCATAGACAAATCCGGGTTGGCACATTTGACTCAGTCTAGCAATGAGCCTTTTAAGTATCACCCTGGTAACTGCCTAGCAACCAGATGGGATTACCCTAGCAACCAAGTATCAAAAAACATGTCAATGCACTAGAACTTTGTAGACACTTCTGGGTTAGTTCATTTGACTCAGGCTGGCAAATAGCCTTTTGAGTATCACCCTGGTAACTGCCTAGCAACCAGATGGGGTTACCCTAGCAACTATGGAACAACACCAATATCTCTGCACCGGAACATCCTACTATCATGGGGTGACCTCTTTCCACTTGGGGCAGTTGGTGGGACATCGTGGTAACAAATTATGCCGCGGCAAGCATCAATCATATTTTCTTCAGAAAATGTACCTATCTAGTTATTCCTCCTATATTTCACAATAACAATACAAACAAGCCATACAACTTTTCTGGAATAGTTTGGTGCAATTTGGGCACCACAAATTTAGGAAGTAAAATAAAATCATTATTGTAATACTAGTATGTTTCTTTGTTCTATTTTAGCAATCAAATTGTTCAAACATTTACAAAACCTGGAATTTTTACCTCCTAAAGATCTTGGTTCTGCATTCCTATCTCATAGACAACTGACAAATAATTTGACAAAAATATACAGTATATATATTGTTATGACAAGTACATTTCAATGAAGCAGTTGGTCTTTTTCACAAAATTCTGTTTCAAAAGCTGATACAGCATAGGAGCATGTTGGGTTCTTCTTCACATTTGAAGTTAAGTCTCTGGACTTTGAACATAAGGAGAGGTGCTGCTTTATCTCAAATAGTATTACATCCAATCCACAACCATCCCCCACATGAGATACTCAGGGAGAACATCCAAATATGTTCAAGCATCCAAATTGTGGTAGCAAAAAACAAATGGGTTATTGGAACATTTCACTGGCTGATAACTTACATTTTGATAAATACAAAATGCTATTACTCTCCAAATGGTATTAAAAATGATTGCGGAAACATTCAAACTGATCTCCAGTGTCACTGAAGTTAAAATAAAGATATGCTGTACATGTGCTCTCCTTGAAGACTTGTTTGGTCCCTTATGATACAAAACAACATGGGAACTCCTCACACAGTCCTCAAGACAGTCAAATGATCTATACTTACAGCTGGTCCATTCAACGCTAAAAAGAAGGACCCTAAATTGAGCCAGTGCAAATAACCACATGGCACAATAGAAGCACATCAAAGTCTATGGTAGACTGCACTGGTCTTCCTGCACTCATGACTTAAAGTACATTGTCTGCATCCTCTCTATTCATGTATGAGGGATATGTGTGCTGTTGAATGATTGCAGTGCAAATGGCCATTCTCACAGCCCAGAAGACTGAGCCTCTTTGCCACCCACTCCCACCTGCTCCCTTTGCTATTTTCTCAAGCAGACTGCTTTCTTCTGGATAGGTCGCTACCGTCTGTACTGGCACACACATTGAGTCAACGTTACATAAGTTCACATTCATCTGGCAATTTTTTATGTTTTTTTTTTCTTGCAACAGGGCCATTTCAGAAACGGATGTGTAGATACTGTGTAGACAAGTTACCATTGTGCTTAGATCTTAGTTGTGATGGATGACTTCCTGTGATGTGAGTTAAGTGGGAAATACAGTACATTCACAACCATTACTCTACAAATTACTTGTTTAGTAGCATAAAGTAAACATCCTATTGTCTCGACTTTGCATGGTAGCTTGCATATGAGTTTGTTGCGGACATATAGAAGCTGAAGTGTGTAATTTCTGCACCGCTAGCAACACCAAACAGAAGTACATAAACAATTTACATTTATTAATTTAGCAGATGCATTTATTAAAAACGACTTACAAATGAAGAATACAAAAACAAGAGAAGTGTTGAAATACAAAGTTTAAATTTGTTCGGAGAAGTACAAGTAGTGAGGAAGGTGAGAGGCAGTGGTAAAAGACTGTAGTTAGAATTGTTTTTGGTTTATTAGGAAGAAGGAAGACAGTGCATTAGGACTGGGTCAAGTCCTCACGAAAGAGATGCATCTTTAGAAGTTTCTTGAAAGTAGTTAGAGAGTCAGCTGCTCGGGTGGGGTTTGGAACATCATTCCACCAGTTACCAATGGTGAAAACAAAAGTCAGAGAAAGTGATTTTTTGTGTTGTTGTGATGGCAAAACGAGGCACCACTCACCAGCCGATGGCAAGCTTCTGGAGTGCATATAGTCTTGAAGTAGTGAGTGTTGATAGGGTGGCGTGGAACCAGTAGCTTTCCAGAATGCAAGCATCAAGGCCTTGAACTTGACACAAGCAACCATTTGTAGCCAGAGCAAATAATCAATTATTTAAAACAGATTCTACATTTTATGACTCCATTGGTTGTACATGGAGATGGTCCCACCACAAACTCTCCCCACTGTTTGAGCAAATGTTGCTGTGTTGGGCTGGATGGGCCCCTCAAACATACAGAGCAGTGTTCTGATAGTGCCATCAAGCCACAGTTACACTTTTAAATGTCCCAAAAATGAATTTTTGTCATCATTTATTTGCCCTCATATTTTTCCAAACCCATATGACTTTCTTTATTCCTTGAATTTTTTAAACCATGAATTAAAAACTGACTATTTTTATTTTCTTATTGGATGTTGTTATTTGTATTATAAATAATTTATCAGTGCACGTTATTTACAAAAAATAAGATTGAATTAACAACAATAAATCCCCCCCCCCCCCCCACCCCACACCTGCAACGAATCGTCTTCTCTGTTGACCTATGTGGTGATAAGGTGTGTTGACAAATTTCTAAAACTTTAGAAAACATTGTCTGTATTGAGATCACTTATAAACTTTTCCCTTGGAATGAGGGTCAGTAAATTATGATAAAGAACAAAATGGTAGAGCTAAACTTTTAAAGGTATGGCTACATTTGCCATTTGTCTTTTGATTGAAACAGTAATAGAAAATAAAAACAAAGTAAATTAAAATGTTTACCTCACAAATCTGTCTGTAAGGTTTTTGACAAAGTCATAGATCTGACCCCAGTCAGTCCAAACACTCCCAGATCTGTAACAAAAAGTATGATAAACAAAGTCAGAACTAAAAAAGACAAGCTACAATAAAAGAAACAGGCTCCAGCTTGATTCAATAACACAAAGTCAAATATCTGCATTAAAATGTGCCTGGTGGTTACTCGGTTACTTGTTCTGTTGATTACACTGTGGCCAAGAACCTTTTAAGTCGGCTTTAAGTTTTGAATGTGTTTTTTTTTTGTATGCTTTTAATGTTGCCAATGTGTCCTCACTAATATCTAGAGAGAAAAGTGGCTGATGGCCAGTTTTATGCTGATATACACATAATGCAATTTAATAATGGCAAATGTTAAATGACATGGAAAAGAGAATAAACAACATTTGCCAAGATAGGATTCAAAAGTGAAGAAGGAGCCTGCAATAGTAGCAAACAAGATGAATACCATACAATTCAACATCAAATTAAGTTCCTATACAATATAAACCTGTACTGTCTGAAACTATAGTTTAGTATGTACATAACAAGATCATTTTCCATTATTAAGAAATTTCACTTAAATATAAGGGTATTTTAAGTGGAAATACGTTACATGGTCTTGCCGAGCCTTGTTGGAAGTAAGTCATGTGGAGAAGTCCCGTGGTCAGTCCTACCCAATGGGGGAGGAGTTTCTACAAACATGGAGACTGGGGCAGAGGAGCCTCCCAAGGAAGATGCAATTTACCAACAGGGAAACGATTTAGCGGAAGATATATGTCGCATGGGGTCACCTACGGGGAACCAGCACATGCTGAGCACCTACCCCAGTACAGGGATTAGTTAGCACATGTACTAAGCCAGCAGCGAGTTTCTCCGCAAACTCGTCTGTCACAGGGCTAGGAGGAAGTCATCCAGAGAACACATTATGTAAACACTACTAGGAATCAACAGCACACGTCTTCACGTCTTGCGCCATGCACAAATGATACAGCTGGCCAACTGTCCCGGACTTGCCTGTTTGTTCCTTTCAAGGCACAGGACAAAACCAGCTCAACCCGGAGATTGTACAACCTCGCTAAGGTGTTGGGTGTTGCCCAGCCTGCTTCTCTGCAAATGTCTGTTAGAGAGGTGCCACTGGTCAAGGCCCAGGAGGCCACTTGGAGATGGCTCTTCCTTTCCGCTGTCCACCAAAGCAGACAAAGAGCTACTCAGAGGCACTAAAGCTCTGCGTGCGATCCAAATAGATGTGTAAAGCATGCACCGGACACTGCAATGTCAAGGCTGGGTCTGCCTCCTCCTGGGGCAGCACTTGCAGGTTCACCACCTGATCCATAAATGGGGTCCTGGGAACCTTGGGCACAAGGCCGGTTGGGGTCTCAAGATCACATGAGAGTAGCCCGGACCAAACTCCAGGCACGTTTAACACACAGAGAACGCTTGCAGGTCTCCTACCCTCTGGATGGAAGTGAGCGCAGTCAGGAGGGCAAACTTTAAAGAGAGTGCCTTAAGCTCAGCTGACTCCAAAGGTTCAAAGGGTGCTCCATGTCGACCCTGAAGGACTACAGAGAGGTCCCATGAGGTAACGAGGTGCAGTCTGGAGGGATTCAACCTCCTGGTGCCTCTCAGGAACCTGATGATCAGGTTGTGGTTACCTAAGGAAGTACTGTCCGCTGTGTGCTGCTATAGCGGCTACATACAACTTCAAGTTGGAGGGTGACAGCCACCCCTCCAACCACTCCTTCAGGAAGGAAAGCACTGATCTGACTGTGCATCTCTTCATGTCTTTGTGTCGGGAAGAACACCACTTAGCAAACAGACGCCACCTCAAGGCATACAGGCACCTCGTATAGGGAGCCCTACACTGAGTGATTGTGTCTACCATGGTGGGTGGTAGGCCACTTAGGTCTTCCACGTCCCATCCAGGGGCCAGACATGGAGATTCCAGAGGTCTGGTCGTGGGTGCCAGATGGTGCCCTGTTCCTGAGAAAGAAGGTCCTTCCTCAGGAGAATTTGCATGGGGCTGTTGCGAGGAGCATGAGGACCGAGAACCAAGTCTGAGTGGGCCAGAAGGGTTCTACTAGGAAGACCTGCTCCTCATCCTCCCTGAACTTACACAGGGTCTATGTAGGCTCACTGGGGGAAACGCATATTTGCATAGTCCAGGGGGCCAGCTGTGTGCCAGCGCGTCTATACCAAGGGGTGCCTCGGACAGGGCATACCAAAGCGGGCAGTGGGAGAATTCTGGGGAAGCTAACAGGTCTAGCTGTGCCTGCCCGAATCAACTCCAAATCAGCTGGACCACATGAGGGTGGAGGCTCCACTCTCCATTGCGGGTAACCTGTCGTGACAGCGTGTCCACCGTAGTGTTGAGGTTGCCCAGGAGTGGTTCGCAGTGACTTGAGGTGCTGCTCACTCCAGAGGAAGAGACAGCGGGCAAGTTGTGGCAAACAACAGGAGAGTAAACCACCTTAATGGCTGATGTATGCCACCATTGCCATGTTGTCTGTCTGAACCAAAACGTGCTTGGCCTGGATGAATGGCCAGAACCTCCACAGTGCGAGCACTATTGCCAACAACTTCAGGCAGTTGATGTGCCAACGAAGCCGCAGGCCCGTCGCATACAGCGTCCCAGCCCGTTTTGGAGGCGTCCATCATAACCACGATGCACCTGCTCTAGGGGAACACCTGACCATAGAAATGTGAGGTCGGTCCAATGGCTAAAGAGGCGGCTACAGACCGGAGTGATGGCCACATGATTTGTCCCGTGGAGCCATGCCCATCTCGGGACTCGAGTCTGGAGCCAGTGCTGAAGTGGTATCATATGCATCAACCCGAGCGGTGTGGTCACCGCTGAGGACACCATATGGACCAGGAGCATCTGTAACAGCTTCTGTGGAACCACTGTTTTCTGTGTGAACGGCTCATTTGTGAGGCGCGCTGTCCTTGATTCCAACTCCAAGCCAAGAAAAGAGATGCTCTGAACCGGGAGGAGCTCGCTCTTTTCCCAGTTGACCAGAAGCCCTAGGCGGCTGAGGTGCATAAGCACCAGGTCCCTGTGCACACGCAACACATCCCGAGAATGAGCTAGAATTAGCCAATTTCTCAGTTGAGGATGTGAATGCCCAATTCCCTTAACGGGGCAAGGGCTGCCACTGCGATCTTCATGCAGACAAGAGGGTACATGGACAGACTGAAAGGGAGGACCTTGTACTGGTATGCCTGACCCTCAAACGCAAACCACAGGAAGGGTCTGTGTCGAGGTAGAATCAAGAAGTTGAAGCGTCCATCAGGTCTACCGGCGCAAACCCATTTTGATGCCAGATGCTCGCTAGAATGCTGTAGGGGCTGTAAAACCCCTTCTTCATCTCGGCCAGAGGGACAGAATCTATCGCACCCTTCTGTAGGAGGGTAGCGATTTCCGCGGGCAAGGTAGCGGGTGCCTGGGCTGGTGCCTGGCAAACTGAATCGCGTATTCGAGACGGACGGTCCGGGACAGCCATCATGACGGGTTGAACAGCGCAAGCCACGTGTCCAAGCTCCGGACCAGGGGGACTAAGGGCCTAAGGTGCCACGTTGAAGGGGCTTGAGTCCTGTGGTCAGTCAAGGGACATCGAAGCACTTACCTTGCTCTGATACCCACCAGGGGATCGGTCGGGGAGGGGGGAGGAAGTACATCGTTCACTGTCCGGGTGTGGGGGGGGTACCGCTGGAGCACCGGACCTGCCAAAATGGAATGGTGTATGGTGGTCATACTGACGGCCATGCACACTGGATATGTGACACAGGGAATGAGGAAACTGCTCTTTTGTTGAACTTTTGGGTACTACGAAATTAAATAAAAATTTAACAAAAGATTCTCCTCCCGGCTCTCCATCGGCGGATGGAGTGGTCTGTTCACCAGCTCCGGAACAGCGGGTTCCCTGAGTCGCCCATCTCAGTGGCTCTTCGAAGCCTTGGTGCTGTCTGCTTCCTGCGGTGGGCTCAATGTCGGGGCATGGCCATGGGGGCAGACTGCGGCGGACCCGGTGCAGTCACTGCAGCAGGACACCCTTGGCGATGAGCACACGGGATGTGGGATCTTGAGCCGCACCGGGACAGGATGTGTTGGATGGACTCCGTCTGCTGCTTCACTGCCGAGAACTTCTGGGCAAAGCCGCTGGACTCGCTGAGCGCCGTTCCTGCACCAATCCCGGGTGGAACTACCCTCGTGCAGTTAATTTAGCGCCTTGGCTTGGTAGACTTGAAAGAGAGCCATGGCGTACAGGGCGGAAGTGGGTAGTCCAGTGGCACCGTAAGCCTTGGCCGTCAGGGACGACATAAACCTACAGGCCCTGGATGCCTTATTCACAGGGGACATCACCGAATACCCCTTGGCCGCCCCACTATCGAGGGTAGTGAGGGTGGGGGAGCTGAAAGATCGGGCAGTAAAAGGTGCCTCCCACGACCTTGTCAGCTCCTCGTGCACTTCTGGGAAGAAATTAACTGGGGGGGGTCATAGCTGTGAGCAGCACCACAGGCCCAGGAACCAATCATCGAGCCACGAGGTTTCAGGGGAGAGCAGAGGGTTCCACTCGAGCCTGACGGTCACGGCTGCCTGGGAAAGCATATTTCGCCGTCTGTCTGCGACTGGGCGACCATACCCGATTGGGGAAGCCCAGCTGAGGCCTCCGCATCCGACTGGACTAGCCTGCTCTCTGATGCTGCGCTCGAGAGCTCATCACCTTCGTGGGCTCAGAACAAGAGGTCGAACTCACCCTGAGAGGAGCTGGCGCACTCATCCGGAAGCCCGATCAGTGCAAATCAGCATGCTGGGAAATGGGAGGTCCCTGGGGGAATGCCCGGCAGAGGTAGTCCCATTGAGGTGGTCACCAAATCACCCCCAACGCTAGCCGCGCTGGCCTCATACCTGTAGGTAGAAGGAACTAGGCGGGGAGCTGCTGGGGTGGCTTGCTTTCTTACGAAGGCAAGCCATGACCGCAATGTTGCCATGGTCATGTTCTCGCAGTGAGAGCATGACCCATCCATGAATGATGTCTCCGTGTGGGCAGCGCCAGGGGCAATCTCTGCAGTGCACCAGTACAGAGGGGGGAGAAGACGCTGTAGTGCGCCATCAGAATCCAGCAGATGTGAATGGAAGCTGTGGGAATTCAGCTCAATGAATATTGACCGCTCGACCCAAAGAGAATATCTGAATGAGCGGTTCAAACATCAGCTCCTTTATACCGTATGTTCAGGGGAGTGGCATGCAAATACCACTCGCCAATTCCCATTAGCCTTTTATAAAAGATCAGAGGTGTATCGGGCTCCCAAGAGTGACCTCTAGTGTCACTTCATCGACACAATGTCAAGTGAGTGACAGATAGGGAACTGTCTGTTGTGCTGGAAGTTTCATTTCTGGCCATGGCTACTAAAGGCCATGATGCCTGGCTTGATCAGTGCTGCCCTCAGTTCATTAAAAAGAGAGTATCTGTGCCATCAACTTGTTATCTCCCCCAACAAGGTGATGAGCGGCTCTCAAAGGGGTGTAATATGAGTCTGAAATGGCATGTGAAGCATTAGATGTATAGATTGACAAAGAGACAGACATATAGACATGTAGATGACATGAAATGATGGATGGATGAATTGATTAGATAGATAGATAGATAGATAGATAGATAGATAGATAGATAGATAGATAGATAGATAGATAGATAGATAGATAGATAGATAGATAAATAGATAGATAGATAGATAGATAGATAGATAGATAGATAGATAGATAGATAGATAGATTATCAGATGGATATAGGTTCAAGTAGACTTTATTTCAGTTTAGTGTCTTGCACGATGCGCGTCGCTTACAGTGTCTGGCACAAACATGAAATCAGGTCAAACAAGAATAGCTCACACGTCGGACAGTTCAACTTCATCAACTTCAACTTTAACTAAACAACTATGACTCTACTATAATTTGTACAATATACACCTTTACAAAAGTTACTTTGTTAATATATGTTGATACATTTTGAATTCAGAATGTTTAATTCAGAACAACAGAAATAGGGACAGAAATTAGGTTTTCAATTTTTTAGAGTACCTACCTGTCCAGAACAAAGTAAAGGTCGTAAGCTCCATGACAAGATGGGTGTTCTGCATTAAAAGATGACATGAAACACAAGGCAAGCACCGCCGCTGTTGCCACAGTCCAGTGTTTCTTTGCGATGAGACTTTCCTTTGTCATGACGATGAGATAGTTTTGGCACCAGTCGCATCCGCGGGATAAAATCTTAAAAAAAAAAATTAAAAAAAATATGATCTGAATGATGTTTTCTTAAATGTTGTGAAACAAAACAGTACAAAGTAAAGAACAACAGCACAGCATTCACCGTCCAATTGATAGCTTTGCAGAAAAGTGCAACTTCTTCCTCTGAAACAGAGGATATGCAACGTCACTAACTCGGATTTCTACATGGATCTGTTTTACGTCATCGCTGAAACAAACCCTCAGTCTGGTCCATCTTTTGCAGACGATAAATTGCAAAATGCAAAGAAATTGTTTTAAAAGTTGCTTGCGAATTCGTGTATTGCTCCTTGTTTGAGTGCGCATGCGCGTCCACCCAACTGCGCAACAGATGTTCTTGAGGTCAAAATGCTGTGTGGCTCGCTTACACACCCAGCAGCTTAGATTAAATTCTCTTCAAACAGGATGTGTTTAAATAATTATCGTTGAAGTTGCAATGCTTATTTTTGTGGGATAGGATTTATTTGGTTGCTATACTCTATTTATCAGTGATTGCATTTTAACTTTGTGCGATTTCTGTTTAGAAAACATTATCTTTTTAATTCATAAATGTGGCAAGGCATTGAATCATATTGTTTTGTTTGATATGCATGGGGGGATTTTTATGTACGTGCAATAAGCCTGTATTCACTATTCTGAGGTATTGGGCAATTCTTGAAAATAGCCTTATCGACAGACATTAAATCATTTAAGAAACTATGATAGAAGAAACTGAAAGATGCTAAAATTTAGTTCCTGAAATAGTCCCTTCCTGCTTTAAAGTAGAGGAATTAAAACTAAACATTCTGTCTCAAAATAGAAATGACTGGCCAAGAGCCAGATAATTTGAAAATGGCCAAATAATTCCGTCTATTGTTTGAATGTACTTTATTGCTGGGAACCTTTTGTTAATCCAACCAAAATAATAAATAATGCTCCCAAAACAGCTTTTAGTATGTTTTATAATAATAATAAAATTAATTATTTATTTGCTGGTCCCCCTGGTGGCTCGGGGGCCCTTATAGCGCTTATTGCAAGAATTGGCCCTGTTCTGCAATACAGTTAGAGGGCCGATATCCAGTATTGTTGTTTTTTGTGTTTTTACTTTACAGGGGATATTCCAGTAATATTTCACAACCATCATGTGTGCAAGCTTGTTAGACATTAGGTGAGTTAGTACATGTTGTGGCTTTGTGCCTTGCTAACTATCCCTTCATATCCGTTAAATCTGGGAAATCAGTGTAATCTTTGAACTTCAGTATGGTATTTCAGAAAGATCCAGAGAAGGTCAGGAATTCTCAAACATAGCAGACATACAGAAAGTTTTGACATTTTTTTTTTTTTTTTTTTTTTTTAATTATTTCAGAAATAGATCCTGGCATCCAATGAATAATAAACTTTAAAAAACAACAAATTAAATAAATAATTAATAGATATCCCAGAGCATTCATAAGGAGGACTGTTAGTGTTATAGATTGCTTCACTAGTCTGCTCTTCCACTGAATCAATAATAGGACTTATTTAATTAAGTTATATTCATATTGTTAATTGCCATAGATGGAAGTATATATATATATATATATATATATATATATATATATATATATATATATATATATATATATATATATATATATATTATTTTCCTTTGGTTCAAACTGTTGAAACAACTGTGATTTAATGATGGAGTTGTGTGAAATACAGTGTAATGTCATGCTTTGAGTTTCAGTACCCACCATTAACCATCATGATTAATAAGACCATGAATCAAACGCAGTCAAATCTTCATAATTAGCATAATTATATTGATAATTGTTATATAGCCAGATGATGGATCTGAAGTTGTGTGCTACTGTAAACACTGTTTGTGTTTTACATGCTTGATTATGGTGATGTACTGAAAATTTAAACGGAATGTTTGTAGTTCTATTCCGTTAGTTTCTCATGGACATTTTAGTGTTAAGGATAATTGGATATGACAGGGAAAACAGTTCAACTAATTGTGAAATGCATTGAGGTGTTGAAACTCATTACCAGAGGAGTCCATAACAAAATACAATGGTGTATCCATCCATTTCATCTCCTGTGAAATAGTAAACAACAGTCAAGAAACAATACGTATATAAATGAAATGCTCTTTTTGGTTCAAAACACTTCTTTCACTGCTTTCTGTGCAAGACCGGTACTGTAACTGCTCATGTGAATGTGAATATGCTATATAGAAGTGGGTGAACTGCAGAATTCAGACTCAATAAGTGCATTAATTTGACTTAACATTTTCTTTCAGATAAATTCATTCAAAAACATGTTGCTCTTTGATAGAACCTCATGCCACAGTTTGACTGGAGTTTAGAAACATTAGCCCAAAGCAGGTGAAGGAACATAACATGTCAAACTATTGGGGTAAAGTATTGATTTCAGTGCTAGTAGTCAATACTTGCTTTACTTTTAGAGAAATATACTATAATAGTTCTACAGTTAATAAAAGTTAAATTACTATTAAAACAATCTGACTTTACAGTGAACAGGGTCATGAAAACGTCTCGGTTACGTGTGTAACCTCCGTTCCCTGATGGAGGGAACGAGACGTCGCGTCGAAGAAGCGACACTAGGGTACCCGTAGTAGACTGGGTTGGCAAGTTCCTCCACTGAACTGCGGACCCAAAAGGGCTAGGGAGGAATCGACCAGGGAGCCTTGAGGGTGGGATCTCCTGGGAAAGAAGGCGCACTGTTTCGCCTCAGCTGAGGGAAAAGGGCACTGAACGCAAGCGATTCACCCGGTCAGACCATCAGAGTGTACCGAGTTCTACCGACTCGGACCTGAGAAAACACAGGAGGAGACTGGCTCAACCCTGAGATTGTAAAATCTCGCAAAGTTATTAGGGGTTGCCCAACCCGCTGCCCTACAAATGTCTGCTAGGGAGGTGCCCCTAGCCAGTGCCCATGAGGATGCAGTACTCCTTGTAGAGTGCTCTCGGACCCGCGCGGGGGGGGGGGGTTGGGTGCACGGCCTGGGTGCGATAGACCAGTAGGATGGCATCCACCACCCAGTGGGAAAGCCTCTGTTTGGAGACAGCGTTCCCTTTCTGCTGTCCTGTCCCCCAAAGCAGACAAAGAACTGCTCAGAGCACCTAAAGCTCTGAGTGCGGTCCAAGAAAGCATGCAAGGCACGTACCGGACACAGCAATGAAGTGGTTGGGTCTGCCTCCTCCCGGGACAGCGCTTGCAGGTTCACTACCTGGTCTTTAAAGGGCATGGTAGGAACCTTGGGCACGTAGCTCGGTCGGGGTCTTAGGATCACACATGTGTCTGCCGGATTGAACTCCAGGCAGGTGTTGCTAACAGAGAACGCTTGCAGGTCCCCGACCCTCTTGATGGAGGCAAATGCAATCAGCAGGGCCGTCTTTAGGGAGAGAGCCCTGAGTCCAACTGATTCTACCAGCTCGAAAGGGGATCTCTGAAGACCGGTGAGGACCACCGAGAGATCCCAGGAGGGGAACAGGCTTGGCCGGGAGGGATTTAACCTCCGGGCACCTCTTAGGAACCTGATAATTAAGTCATGCTTACCCAGAGACTTGCAGTCTACTGGGTCATGGTAAGCTGCAATAGCGGCAACAAGGGGGACAGCCTTTCTTCCAACTTCTCCTGTAGGAACATGAGCACTGACCTAACTGCAAACCTTTGTGGGTCTTCAGCCCGGGAAGAACACCAATTCACGAACAAACGCCATTTCAGGGCGTAAAGTTGTCTGGTAGAGGGGGCTCTGGCTTGGTTGACCGTGGCAACGACCGTGGGTGGTAGACCAGCTAGATCTTCCACGTCCCGTCCAGGGGCCAGACGTGGAGGTTCCAAAGGTCTGGGTGTGGATGCCAGAGTGTGCCCCGTCCCTGAGAATGAAGGTCTTTCCTCAGGGGAATTCGCCAGGGAGGGGCTGTCGCGAGGAGTACGAGGTCCGAGAACCAGGCCCGGGTGGGCCAATAAGGAGCCACAAGGGTGACTTTTTCCTCGTCCTCCCTGACCTTGCACAGCACCTGTGCAAGAAGGCTCACTGGGGGAAATGCGTACTTGCGCAGCCCCGCCAGCCAGCTGTGTGCCAGTGCATCTGCCCTGAGGGGAGCCTCTGAACGGGCATACCAGAGCGGGCAGTGGGAGGTCTCTCTGGAGGCAAACAGGTCTACCTGGGCCTTGCCGAACCATTCCCAAATCAACTGGACTGACTGGGGGTGAAGCCTCCACTCTCCGCCGGGCAAGCGTTGTCGTGACAGCGTGTCTGCTATCATATTGATGTCGCCGGGGATGTGAGTGGCGTGCAGCGAATTGAGGCACTCCTGCCCGTAGAAAACAGAGGTCTGTCCAGGGTTTAAGTGTTTGGCGGCAGGCGGGGGTGATCGTCACACGGTGTGTGCCACGGCACCATGCTCGTCTCGGGACTCAAGTCTGAAGCCAGTGCTGAAGTGGTCTCATATGCATCAACCCCAACGGCGCGACCACCGCGGAGGATGCCATATGCCCCAGGAGCCTCTGGAAAAATTTTAAGGGAACCGCTGTGCCGGCCTGAAAGCGGCACCTCAACACTGACTGCGCACGCTCGCTGGTGAGATGTGCTGACATTGTGACTGAGTCTAACTCCATGCCGAGAAAAGAGATGCTCTAAACCGGAGTGAGCTTGCTCTTTTCCCAGTTGACCTGAAGCCCCAGACAGCTGAGGTGCACCTTGTCTCTGTGAGTGCATAGTAACTCTTGTGAGTGGGCCAGAATGAGCCAGTCGTCGAGGTAATTGAGTATGCGCATGCTGGCTTCTCGGAGCGGGGCAAGAGCTGCCTCTGTGACTTTCATGAAGACGCGAGGGGACAGAGACATGCCGAAGGGGAGGACTTTGTACTGATACGCCTGGCCGTCGAACGTGAACCGCAAGAAGGGTCGTGTCGAGGCAAAATTGAGACGTGGAAGTACGCGTCGTTCAGGTCTACCGCTGCGAACCAATCTAGATGTCGAATGCAGGTTAAGATGTGTTTCAACATGAGCATTTTGAACGGGAGTTTGTGCAATGCTTGGTTGAAAACTCGCAAGTCCAAGATTTGGACGGAATGGAGACGGGTGGTCCGTGTCCAGGAAGCTGGGACTGTCGAGATCTGGCGGCAGAGTGCCGTGAGATTGGCATTTGTGGGCCAGGTGACCCAGAGGCAAAGGAAATAGCTCTTTTATTGAGAATGTGAGTACCGCAGCCCCGTGGGGGTGCGGCAAATGATAATTGAACAAAATTCTCCTCCCGGCCCTCCACCGGTGTGATGGAGTGGTCTTACCATCTCCGGAGCTAACATCTTGGTCCTTGGGTCGAACGTCTCAGGAGCGCCTGGGAGCCTTACGGGTCCTCGAGGGGGTCAGGGAGACGGGGGCGTCTGCTTCCTGTGGTGTGCTCGGCGCTGGGGCTGAGAGCTGGGCCCGGGTTGAGGCGGGTTGAGGGCCCATAGTGGCAGGCTTGCGGCGGGGCAGGATATGAGAGATAGCCTCAGTCTGCTTCTTCACCACGGAGAACTGCTGGGTGAAGTCTTCGACAGTATCGCCGAAGAGGCAAAAAATGGGAGAGTGGGGCGTTGCCTGCACTGTGACCTTCGTGGCCCTGAGGGCGAGGTCGGTCGCTGAGCGCAGTTCCTGCAACATGTCGGGATCAGGGCTACCCTCGTGCAGATCCTTGAGTGCCTTGGCCTGGTGGACCTGGCGGAAGCGGCCTGTCCAGCGGCGCTGTAGGCTTTAGTGGTAAATGAGGATGTCGTCCTGCAGGCCTTGGAAGGGAGCACAGGGCAACCCCGCCAAGTGGTAGGGTTTCTGGGGCATAAATGGATTCCCACCTGGGGAATCGCCGTATACCCATGGGCCGCTCCGCTGTCAAGAGTAACGAGAGCGGATGAGCAGGGCTTGTGACGAGTGGAGAGGGAAGACATTAGCTCATCATGCACCTCCAGGCTGTGAGCGGCGCGCAGACCCCAGGAACCAGTCCAGTGGAGGGTTCCAGTCCAACCCCAAGCTGACGGCGGCCCAGGCAAGCATGTTGGACATCTGCACGTCAGCCTCAGCCTGGGCGTGCTGGCCCGAAGACGGGAGCCCAGCGGAGGTACCAGCGTCAGACGCCACGCTTTCCGATGCAGCGGCGAGCTCATCCACCTCCAGCTCCAGAGGATAGGCAGACTGGCTGTGAGGCGAGCCGCTGTTACCTCGAGCACGGACGGGAGTCAACGTGTGGGCCCTCCCGAAATCGCCTCCATCGCCAGCCGCATCGTCCTCAATCCCGTGGGAAGAAGGAGTGACACGGGGGGCTGATGGAGTGCCGTGCTTTCTATTGAAAGCAAGCCACGACCGCAATGTTGCCATGGTCATGCCCTCGCAGTGAGAGCATGAACCATCCACAAACGCTGCCTCAGTGTGATCGCTGCCCAGACACACGAGACAATGCCTGTGGCCGTCTGAAGCGGAGAGCACTGTACCGCATCCAGGAACTACACAGGGGCAGAATGGCATCTTTAAAAAGACGCGTCCTGAAAAGGATGTTCAATGCCGCTGTGTAATGTTCTTTTAGAGAAATAAACAATTTTATAGAGAAAAATACTCTTTTAAATAAACTCTTTCAATTCTCTGTGCTGTCGAAGCGCCCAGGGGCAAACTGCACTGCCATGCAGAGAAGGAGAAAGCCGCTGAAGTGCGATGTAGATCCAGCAGCAGAACAGAAGCAGGAATCTGGTGTGTAACTCGCAGCTGGCTGCATACACAACCATCCGAAGAAAATTTCTGAATGAACTTGACGTATTTCCCCGCTTTTATACCCATATGTCCGGGGCGGGGGGTGGGGGTGGGGGGCATATTAGGCGCTAGAGAGACCCCTAGTGTCGCTTCTTCACACAACGTCGAAGTGAGCGACAGACGGGGAACTGCAATTGTTAATTCTACTGGTTAATTTTAATAACTGTAACTGTAACTCTATTGCCAGAATTTACTGAATGGAAGATACTGTAGCACATGTGTAATTAAATAATAATGCCATGAGTGTGCATGGGAAGTTATGACTAGGTTTAGGATCAGTAGTTGAGCCATATTTCTCATTACCTCTCTCAATGCAACAAAATCAGTTCATTATTAATGTGTTTGCAGGGAAGGAACTACGCTAAATGGTGCTAAAACATTTATTCATTTGAAATAACAAGCAGGCATCTTTAAGTTTCCTCATAAGTCGCCATGATTTGCCCAAGAATATATAATAGAATTCTTAATGTTTAAGAGGTTATTGGTATTCCATCGTTGTGGGATGCCACAATGTAGTTTATGTATAGTATTGTTTTCTATTTTATTACTGTTCAATCTTGTAAACTCTTGCTAATACTTTGCAATACATCAACAAATTGCCAAGAAATTTATTCATCATCCTTCATTCTTTGTTCTGATGTACACCATTTCAATAAATGGCAGGTGATTTTCAAAAGGAATACATTTTAATGAATTAAACAATCACTGAATCTTACCAGTGATGATGAGTAATTGCAGCACTGTCACTATCAAACCTCATAAATGTGAAGTAAACAGCCCATGTAAATTTGCAGTGTCGTTCTGGACAGACTTTCATCAATGGCGTTTATGACACAGTACTTCGGAGTATCTTTCACAGAGTGAGATAACACTCAGCTAAGTCAGAACATCTCTTCTCTTCACCCTGAAAAGAGGGATGAATTGTGGCTGAATGGAGCTAATTGTTGCCATGGTTGGGCCTGTCATCTTAATGAAAGTATTTTGCTCGTCCTTCCTCTTCTGTTAGAAGCAGGCGCCCGTGAATGTGCCCAAATAGGACTGAATAGATGAAAATCAAAGCCGACAGGGCTGGGTTTATGAAGACTGACCTGTTAAAAAGACTCAATCAGAGCAGATAAAAGATGTCCAAAGAGTAGAGAGCTCAGATGAGCATGACAAGAGAGAATTCCACTACACATCCTTCCCGGGTTATGGTATTTATTTGGCTTTACAGCTTTGCCCTGATAAATTATAATGTAAAATACAACATTTATATAGTGCATTAATATTTATAAAATAAATGAAAATACAGTGGGATTCAAAAGTCTGTGTCCACATTAAAAATGTTGTGCTCAAAATCTAATTTAAACCTGGAAATAACCAAAGGATTTTTCCAAATGTAAAACAAAGATATGACGTAAAATTGATAAGAAATATTTAAGATTGTCACTATTTCTAAGTCATGAATCAAATAAGCAAATTTGTGACTTTGAACATCACCTTTGTATGAAAGGTCAGATTTACTTGCTTGCGTTGAAGGACACTAGATCAACAAGGCAGAGGGAGGACATAAAAAAGAATAGTAGATATACATAGTGTGTCATAACAAAGTCCTACTCATAAAAAATTGCTACGCTGGTAATATAATTTGTCTTGGGAAAAATAGAAAATGCAAAACATAAATATAATAATTTTTACTGTCAGACTTATAAATTCCACTGTATATTATGCAGAACTATCTATTTGTGGCTTTTATAAAGGAAAACGAATCCATCCCAGATCCTATAAAATGATTTGATGAAACACACTACCACCAGATCTGTGATCTATCTGTCCAGTGAACAGCAGTTGAGAGCAGTCAGAGAACAAGCAAATTGAATATGTCATTCCTTCTCTCTGTCTCTCTCTCTTTCTGTTTATTCTTGACTAGCAGCCTGTGCTGGCAGCTTTGTCCATCAAATGACACCTGCTTCTCCTGATTGTTTGCTCAACTTCCTGCACAGAGCTTTGTAGATAAATGTCAGTGTTGAACTCTAGTCATCTTTACGTCTTCACTTTTTCCCATCTTATGAAATGTCCCATTGGTCCTTGTGGATAAACAACTGCATTAAAAACTGCATTCACAAACAAGATGCAATGTATTTATTCATTCATTAACATTTTTGTTTTCCTTCACAAGGAAACAAATGATCATATTTATTAAATTACATACATTGAAGTAAAGTGCAGCAGAGTTATTTCTGTGCCAGCAAACACATTTTAGTGTGTAGTCATTCAGAGAATACTGCTTTGTGGGATCACAATATGGTAGAACATTTCAGTGCAGTTTAAAACAAAATTCAATAGATTTCTTAATGTGCACATAAAGCCAGTTGGGGTTTCAGTCCAAGAGTTATTTCTAAATGAATACCATAAGTAAGTATTAAGATATATTCTACAGTATATTGTCATATGTTCTAGTTGTGCTTGATGGTCAAAGTTTAGCTAAACAAATTTCTGAGATATCCGGCAATAACGTTTCAGACAATAGGAAAATAAGGCACTTGAAAATAAATGTAGCCTATCTTCTTGAAAATAATGTAGTTTATAAGTAACACTAAATATTATTTAGCAGATGCAGATGCACAATGAATTAACAATATCATGTCACTAATAAAGCTTTTGTTATATTCATAAATCAAATAATTCTTTGGAACATTGCTAGACACATTTATTTTATTAGTGATCATAAGGAATGGGTAAACATTGTTTCAATTGTTTTCATTGCCATCTACCATTGACAGCTATGACTGTCAGAATTCTACTGGTCACAATTGAATGGTTTCAGTACTGAAAACCACTCTGGGAAAATACACATGCATGACTGATGTAATACAAAACAAACAGCAATTTAACACTGTTCTCTTTAATACATGCTCTAGTTACATTTGTCCAGGGCACTTTTCTACATTTTGAAATGTATATTGCTGTCAAGTCTTTACAATCAACTGTGCTAAAAGATCTTGCATCAAAGTTGCCTTTGATACATATACAGCAGTGTATTGTTTTTGTTTTCTTCAGATAAATCTATTAGATGCTTCTTTGTTATATGTGATGCACAGAATATAACTTTACATATTTGGTTCACATTGGTTTGGAATCATTTTTGGATAGTTCACCTAAAAATGAAATTTCTGTTGTTGTTTCAAACCTGTATACATTTTTTCTTCTGTGGTACACAAAAGGAGATGTTAGAGACTGACAGCATCTGTCATCATTCACTTTTATGGAGAAAAGTAGCAATAACACCAGGCTACAATTCAACACAATTATTTTGTGAGTTTGTTAAATAGTTGCAACCTCAAGAACATCAATAGTTAAATTCGTACAATGTGTTTAATTAACGTGCACTTTCATAAGCAACAACTCCAGACTACTCAGTGTGCGAGTGAGCTGTTTAAATGATTTAAACTGAACTGTGAACCCATTCTGACTGTTTTGCTAACATGTTTGGCCAATTCATGGAAAAAACAAACTCAAAAGAGTTATTCATGAAACCAAAAAAAGCTTACAGAATTACAGGACACATGACATAATTTCTGAAATGTTTCTGAAATGTTGATGGAAAATGTTTCTCAGGTGAGTGGTAATATCTCCCTGCTCATAAAAGTATTTATCAGTAAAATTGTACTGGGACACATTAGTTATTTAATGGAGAGAAAATAGAGTTTATAGGGATACCCCTGCAGGTACAGGTAACTTCAAAATTGTGCTTCATGTGGTTACATCAAATTAACTGGTTTTATTCAAGATCAAGAAAGATTATTTAATCAACCTAAATACATTAGGTAATGCAGATGAAATTAATTTTTAGAAATGACTTTCTTCTGCTGAAAACAAACAAAGATTTTAGAAGAGTATTTAAGCTCTGTAAGACCTCACAATGCAAGTGAATGGTGACCAACATTTTTAAGCTACAAAAGTACAAATTACAAAAGCAATCCATACTTTAGATAACACTAGTGGTTAAATACTTATCTTCAGAAGTGATCAGATAAGCTTGAGAGAGAAACAGATCAATATTTAAGTCCTTTATTACTATCAGTCTTCACTTTCACATTCTACTTTTGTTTTTAGCGATTTGCATTCATCATGCATATCGACCCCTACTGGGCAGGGAGGATAATTTATAGTAAAAAAGGACATATATTAAAACAATCTTTGTTTGTGTTCAGCAGAAGAAAAAAGTCATACACATCTGGGATGGCATGAGGGTGAATAAATGATGAGAGAATTTAAATGTTTGGGTGAACTACCCCTTTAAGGTAACAAATGATCATACCCACTTTTTAGTGGCATACACACACCATGTTTGCTTCACCAAATTCTTTTGCAAAACATTACATACTCAAATGCAATATTTAGACACAAACACAAAACAATATGTATAATGCAAAATCTACTCAATATTTCCTTAAATACTAAAATGTTCTGCTAAATAGCACAAAAAAAAAGGAAATAAATACATGTAATAAAAATCCTCCTCTTAACACAATTACCTAGGTGGTCACACATGAATTCACTTGTTGGGGGGATATCTCCTTTAATAAATATGACAAGCTTGCCACCATGGATCTCCTCTGAACTCGTTGAGGTTTCTACAGCATGTGACAAAGGCTTCAGACAGCAAGGGGCTGCATGAGTTCCTCTCCCTGTCAGCCTGCCTTGACAGCTGCCATTTTCAGTGTACCAGCATCACTCCCACCGCCTGCACAATCATGCTATGCATTTGTTATTTTTTCCACCTCATCCTTCACAAGAGTGCAGGATAGAGATTACAACAGCCAGAAAAACAGCAGTGTCAGTTTAGATTAGTGCAAAGGAGAGTTTCTGAAAGCAACATCTAACTTTATGACATGCTTTAGAAAGTACATTTTGTCTTATGCATTTTGGAATCTCGGTTTATTTATCACACTTTAGCTCATCCCTCCAAATTGTTACAAATGAAAAAATTATATGTATATACATATAAATATCTTTGTTTGTGTTCAGCAGAAGAAAAAAGTCATACACATCTGGGATGACATAAGGGTGAATAAATGATGAGAGAATTTAAATGTTTGGTTGAACTATACCTTCAAGGTAACAAATGATCAATAACCACTTGTTAGTGTCATTATTTACATTCCCTTATGTTGTTCCTTACCAGTCTGACTTTCTATGTTTCTTGGAACATGACGGTTATATCGGAAGAATGTTAGTGACTGTTATTCTCAGTCCCCCTTTGCTTTCTTTGAAACTTTTCACCCTACAATACAAGTAAATGATGACATAAGCTGTCAGTCCCTTACATTATGCCTAACAACTAAATTTGTGTTCGACAGAATCAAGAAAAGTAATATGGAATTGGAACAACAACAGAATTTTCCTTTTTGGGTGAACTCTCTCTTTAGAACTCTCCCTTTACGTGTGATTCCAAACCAATGTGAGCAACACATAACCTGCAATTATGACTCGTTGTGAGGCTCTTTCATTCTCTCATTCATTGGAGGGTGCTGTATGACATATCAGTGCATATCACAGACGATTATATCAGTTATTTCAGCCAAGCATAACACAAATGGCCAAAACAAGTTTAGAGGCGGTCATAGCTGCAATAGTCACTGTTCCTCCATATTCCTCTATCTAGAGTCTGGACAGAGACCTAGCACATTTTCCTGACAGAAGGACATGCACACCTGTTTGTTCCCTTTTTTGAGATGCCAATGGGACACTGAATATATTTAAATGTACAAACACAAATACACCAGATATGCACCAAAAAGCAATTGTTGCCTTGCCAGGTATACATGTAATCATAGCAGAGGGAATTAATGCACTGCAAAGCATTCCTGCATTTGCAACTGTTGTGTCTTTAAGCATCATTGTACATTGCTTTAGTACAAAAATGAACTGTAATGTATGTCAACATAAAGCAAATAGAAAATGTTAAGCAATTATTGATATTGTACCAACATAATAGCTGCACTGAGCATAGATCACATTTTAATATGTAGGCATTTACTCAGACAGAAACAAACTATTTTGTCAATCAAAACTGATCATTGCTTGACATTTATCCATTGTTCCTCTAAGCCTCTAAAACTCATCTCTGATGTTCAACTTTAAATACAAGGTGGCATGACAACAGGCTAGGACTACTGGCCTAAACAAGAAACAATCCCAGTACATTCAAGCATCCATGTTTCAAAACCAGCAGAGAAGGGCTACATCGCTTTTGAGCATTGTCTTCCTATTTACCTCCCTATTAAACTGCCCACTTAGAGAAAGAGTCTTCCTGTGAAGTCACTAATCGTCCATTAAATCACTTTAACAATAATAGACAATGCGGATGTGTGTTCCAGAGCACCTAAACAAGATTAAATGTGAACACTTATGATACCAGTAAGCACAGGCCAATCTCAGCGATATTTAGCTGGACATTGAGCTGTACAACCACAGGCTCAACCCATATTAGCCTAATATAAAGTGCCACACTCTATTCCGTTTTCTCATGGATGGTGGAACGGACGTCATGGTTCAGTAGAACTTTGATCAAGCTTAGGACCAATCACTCACAAACACTGCAGTCGATTACAGTTCGAGGAGTGTGGTAGGCCTGTATCTCATTGTAAGCAGGATTCTTGATGATGTAAAATCAGGCTAATTCCATGAGGCTAAATTCATGGGAACAATTTGAGCATGGGAGGACAAGCCTGCCATTGATTCTAGCTGGTCTCCTGGTAACATGCTGTGCACTCTGCTCAGTGTGGTCTGTTTTTATTTTTCTTCTCATAGAACTTCTTCAAGCACTATAGCTCAAAGATGGTTCAAGAGAAGTCAGAGCTGAACTACTTTAAAGACAAACAAATATGCACACTGTTTTAGGGATAGATCTGTTGTTTTTGGCTAAATGAAACACTTGTGAAAAATGCATTTTGTCTTTCACTCCTTTCACTCTTTTACCATGTTATTATGATGTTTTTGCTGTTGAACAAAGTTAGGGCTTTAGGGGTTTAGGTTGTAATAGCATAGTAATAAAAACATTGTTTGTTAGTGTGTTAATTTTTTTAGGAGTAAAGTCATAAAGTTTTGTTCAAGCCAAATCAATTTCTTAATTTTTTTGTAACGTGTCATAAGATCGGGTTGGTTACATTCTTTGCACACAACACAACCAACAATGTGGAAAGTAACTTTTTTTTACATTGCATTCACAAATACATTTTAGGTTTGACCTCTATCATTTAACAATGCATTCCTCTGTTATTATGATTAAAGGGATCAAAAATTAAAATTTAGAAAAAAGGAAATAGAATTTTAGCCTAACTCACCATTCAAGTGAATGGTAACTGAAAATAACATTCTGCCTAAGATCTCCTTTTGTGTTCCGCGTGAGAAAGTTAGTTGTATGAGTTTTGCGGACAACATGCGGATAAGTAAATGATGACAGAGTTAAAATTTTGGGGTGAAGTATCTCTTTGAACAAATATATAATAAAGAAATATCTCAAAACATCAACCAACGATGTGTGGGCATTAATTTGTTTCCACATCCCCATCATATACCCTCTACTCATTAATATATTGCCAGTTTAAACTTTGACTAACTTTTCTCCCGGAGTTCCACTACACAATCCCCATGGTGGGAATCAGAAATGCAGAGGTGACACACAGTACAAATACAGAACACTTGCCATAAAACTCTCTCAAAAACACTGCTGATCTGGGGGCCGGCCTGCAGAGTCACACTGTTCTGTGTGTTTGCTGTCTGTCTTTGATTCGTTTTGCCACAGTCTGCTCAGGCCAACAGGGTTTCAGAGGTAACTGGCTGTGCTGACAGCTTCTCCTCAAGGCATTTGCCATCAACTTACAGTCTCTGCCCTCACCTACAACATCAAACGCACACCTTCCCAAAAAAAATGTAAAAAAATAAAATAAAAATATAAAAGCATCAAATGTCAATACCCCTGAGTGTGCTGCTGTTATCATGGCAGAGATAATTTATGGAAAACAACAGCTGCATTCAACCTTTAGTTAGCTCTCAGAAAAATAGAAAAACAGTCCAAAATCGCATGACAAATACTAAGCAAATAGAGAACAAAATATGCTTCTTTAATGTACGAATATGATTTTAAAACCATACTATTTGTTCCAAGAAACTTCAGAAGACAAGAAACTAAAGTGAAGACTTTATTAAATGGTATACTGTATATTAAACACAACTGTCTCATAAAAACAAGCCACAACAACACCTACATAAAAAAATAAAAAAATTTACATTACATACTACCTATACAGTAGCAGCCATTTCCTACTGAAATTAGCACTAGAGGTGCTGGAACAACAAGGACTTTCATTCCCTTTGCAAATCTCAAGTAAACGGCTGATTATCTGTTCATAAATATTTACTTTTTGCCCTGTTCCTCACATAATGCTATCTTATGAGATCCACGTATACTATAGCACATGACCTGCAAGTATAGATTGTTGTCACGGTCCGGTCACCTTGTCTGGTTTAGGTTCTACCTGATGGGACCTTGCCAGTATCGGCCTGCCTTTGTGTTTTAGGTTCCCCCCTTTGTTATCTCCGGTGATGTCATTCTGTCAACCGGACAGGTTGTGTTTTGTCTGACGAGGACCATGACATATTCATCCCCTGTCTGTCTTGTGTTTCGTACTCATGTTTCACGGGTCTGGCAGTGGGTTATCGCTGTATGCGATTTGCCACCGTGTGCCCTCCAGTGATGTCACGGTCATGGCACCTTGCCATGTTGTGTGTGTGCCTGTGGAGGACCATGGCATCATCTTCCCTTGTCTGTTTTGTCAAAGTGTGTTTACAATTTGCCCTTATGTGTTTCAGGTGTCGCTGCTGTATCAGGGTTTCTATGGGAACCCTGATTGTTTCCATGGGAATGCTGATCATTACAACCTTCAGCTGCAAGCTACACCTGCCTTGTGTTTGCTTCTCCTATTTAAACCCCCCGCATGTGTCATGTCTGCTGTTGGATCATTGTAACTGTTCTTAACATCGTGCTTGTTGTCGTGTTAACAATATTTCTGTTATTTATCAATGTGTATGCATTGTGTTACTCACCTTGCAGATTGTCATCGCCCTTGCAAATGTTGCACCGCCTGGGCTTTAACGCACACACCCATCTCATGAACTCTCATCCGTTTCCCACTTAGCGTTTTTCCTTTCTGAGCTTCAACAAACTGGCACTGGAGCACTTTTTGTTTTTTTAATTTTAATTTTGACTATATTTTTCCTCTACATTTGTGTCCTGTTTCCCCAGCACTATGATACCGATATATAGGCCAGGCCAATTTATAGGCCAAAATTTGGCCATTTTGCAATTACTGCATTGGTCGATAACCCTGTTTGCTTAACCGATTTCCAGAAGCGTTAACTTTCCCTTATATCAGTTCCAAAATCTTTCCTTGTCAAGTTTATGCAATTTTTTGTAAATATTGCATAAAATAAATGTTTGTCTTTACTTTAGAAATTTTGAGCACATCTGCTTTGCTGTTGTTAAATTGTATAATTTTCATTGGCATTTATATCAGCCATTCTGCTATTTAGATATCTGTATTGGCATCGGCCATTGACCCAAACATTTGCAAATACAATCATATTCTTTTACAAGCATTTTTGAGCATGAACAAATTGCACAGTAGCTTCACAGATTGAGCGTGGCATCTGCGATGCAAAGAGTACAAAAGATACAACTTGTACAACTTGTACAGGTACAAGTTCTGAAGAGCACGAGTCAACACGAGAGCTGAAAGTATGAAATAGCACCTCAAAATGATGTGGTTGATTCAGCAATTGCATTTTTCATGTCAACATATATGACACATTTTTACTGTTTATGGTTTAGGTTTAAGGTTTAGGGTGGGGAGATACCCAACATGGTTTGTTGATTTAAAACTCGATAGAGAATTTTTCTTAAAAATCTTGTCTGTTAGGGAGAGAAGGTATCATGCTTTAAGAGCCACTATCTGCACATTTCACCTCAGAAATGCTGCAGTATGTGTAATTTAATTTAGCTAAATTTTTTCCAAAGTCACGTAATTTTCCTGAAATTAGACTCATTATAGAACAGCTAGTTCTGGTCCTCTAATAATCAGATTGGATATGCAGATTTCCAGAAGTACTGATATTTCATATAGCAGTACTGGGATGCATCACTGTTTCTAGTACTGCCACTCCCTATAAGCAGACTTCGCAGTCTGCGTAGGGCACCAACTCCCTAGGGGGGCACTATCTTACCCTAGGAGGGCACCAGAAAGTCCACTGGCTGCCCTTACTTTCACGTTATATGTTATTCAAGAAGTCGAAAGCAGATGCGGAACACAGATGATTGCTTCACGCTCATATCAAGTGTCCACCTGGAACTCTGCGTAGGACATAAATTTGGCCAGCGGCGGCCCTGAATGTATCACATCGCTTGCGTGTGTTTGCTGCATTTCAGACAGGCAGACAGTCTGTGTGTTGCTCCATTATAAATAATTGTTGATCCTGTTTTGCTATTTTGGCAAAAAGAGACAAAATCATATTGAAAATGTAAATTAAAATGTAAGCTTTAACAGCAGTTAATCACAATTTCACCATTCAACTAGACTCATCAATGATTACACCATCCACCACAGCCAGAAATCTTGTTCGATGATCAGCTGAACTTCTCGGACCACATTGCAAGGAATGCCGGACCATGGAGATTTGCTTTGTACAATATTAGGAAGATCAGACTTTTTCTCTCTGAACATGCAACACAACACCTTGTCCTCTGCAATGCTTTTCTGGCAGGTCTTCCTGCATACAATCAAACCTCTGCAGTTGATCCAGAATGCGGAGGCACAACTGGTCTTCAACGAGCCGTCTCTCATCACTGAACTGCACTGGCTGCCAATGGTTGCTCGAGTTGAGTTCAAGGCATTGATGATTGCTTACAGAACAACCACTGAATATGCAACCCCTATCTTCACTCACTACTTCAGGTCTATGTGCCCTCCAGAAGCTTACATTCCGTGGGTGTATGGTGCCTCGTGGTGGGTTATCTCATTAATCCTACTTTAGATTTCTGTGGAGATGAGTACACTGTGATGTCCAACATTTCAGTTAATCATAAAATCAGATTAGAGGGACTACACAATGGATACTCTGGATGCCAAACCAATATTTGCTCCCTTTTAACATCAAATTTCTCCTCCTCTTCTGAGGAGAGAAGAAAGAACACAAACTCTGAAAGGTCTAAACGTTGAGTAAGTGCCGAGAATGGGAGGGGGAGTGAAGGATGAGTCCCCATCAGTTTTTCTGTATGCCCAAATGTTCTCTCCAGCATTCGCTAACTCGCGCTTGATTGTGCAGTGGGAGTTGCAGAAGGACATCAGTGCACTTGTCTGAGGCAATGAAGATCCCCCTCACCCCCCACCCCCCACCCCCCCTTCTCTCGCTCTCTCTGCACAGCCCTCGCTGTGTTTTTGGCAGTCACAACTGACCATCACGAGCCGTGGTGCCAATTTTAGTGAAAACTGGCACATATGGCAGCTGAAGTGCCATATGCCATAACAGAATATTTTTGGCGGTTTCCTCCATTTGTATAATCACTGGAACTGATATAAAAGTGATTCATTATTAATTATTCCTTTTACCATTTTGCACCCCCTTAAAAGAACCGTTTTATGCAAGTGCATTTTTTGTGATCTAGAAAGTGATTGAAGGGGATGTATTTTAAATTATTATTACTTTTGTTAAGTATTGCTAAGGCATCTGAGTTTACGGATGTATGTGTTTGTGTGTGATTCAGAGGAAAAAAGAAAGAAAGAAAGAAAGAAAGAAAGAAAGAAAGAAAGAAAGAAAGAAAAGTGGGAGAGAGAGAGAGAGAGAGAGAGAGAGAGAGAGAGAGAGAGAGAGAGAGAGAGAGAGAGAGAGAGAGAGAGAACTCAAAGCATGTTTTCCCCTGCTCTAAACACT
The DNA here is from genome assembly GCA_032164185.1 of Moxostoma hubbsi. Lineage (NCBI taxonomy): Eukaryota > Metazoa > Chordata > Actinopteri > Cypriniformes > Catostomidae > Moxostoma > Moxostoma hubbsi. Next base: position 29,532,487 of record JAVLUX010000008.1, read on the forward strand.
TGGGCTGCTGTTTGCCTTCCTCTTTCCATGGTTTAGACTCCTTTCTTTTCCTCTTCTGCCCTCCATTGGAATGACCTAGTTAAGTCATCAGTATAATGCTCAGTTCTTTCTTTCTTTCTTTCTTTCTTTCTTTCTTTCTTTCTTTCTTTCTTTCTTTCTTTCTATCTATCTAACTATCTGACTATCTGTCTGTCTGTCTGACTTTCCTTTTACATTTAAATTACACAAACACATCTTCGCAAAATAAATATTGTAGATAAACTATAAATGCGTAAAATGTAGTTAAATGTTTCACTGACTGTTGGTGAAATGAACAGTCGGTGATGAGCTTTGTAGTTTATAAAATGTAAATCTGTGTCCTCCTGCCAATATGACAATGCCACACCAGATGTATTAATCAAAACACTGATAAATATAAGCCTTGTTCCTCCAACAGCCCAGGACTGATCCCTATTGATATATGTTGTCATCCTTAAAGTGCAACACAGCTAAAATGCTAAATAAAAACAGACCCTGGTTATTTTAATTGTGATATCTTTTTGTAGCGTGTTAATGTTTCTCCCTCTCTCTGCTTGTAACTCTTAAGCTCTTAAAACAGTTTTCAATTCAAGACCACAATCTTTCCTTTCTCCTTAAACATAGGATTATTTTCTAACAAACAGATATTAAAGACTTTTTAATAGAAAGTAATAACTTAAACTCTAGCAAGTCCCTTTTAATATCAATAGAAAAAGTCTTTGTATCAAAACCTTGCAACGCTCAGGTTGCATTTGACATCAGCACACAACATTTAGCCTCAGTAAGAGTATGTAATAGAGAATTCTGCTCTGTGTTTTATTTTAAACAGAGATAAGGCAGTTTGCCCCTGTAATGCACTGGTATTAACAGGGCCTTTATGTATTAGGACAATAAAAAGGAGGAGTAGACATTCATTCTGTCTGCCGCACAGCCTCTACTAACAACTATGAGCCTGCAGTTCATGAGCTAAGCAGATGGCTACTGATGGAGCAAGCATGCAGAACGCTGTATGGGAAAAAGAGTCCTTATCATGCTTGGCTGGGCAAGTGTTAAGGACAAGAAGACATTTACGGTTAAGAGAGTGTAAATTTTAATGTCAAAGTCCTGGGAATAGAAAAAAACAACAACAATTACAAGCAGGATAAGGTGGGAAAGTTCTATAATTTGAAATGCAAAATGTAAATTGCACATAGTTTTTTTTTTTTTATCTATAAAGAGCCTATTTCGGAAAATAATCTGTGTGAATATGATTATAATGTGCATCTCTAAAACTAAACAAGAACAAAATATATCATGAGAAAAAAACATAAAAGAATTTAAGGTACTGTTGATGCTTGAGACTTAGCCTACTATTTTGTAAAATTTACAATGTAGATCTTTTGGAAATAATATGAAACCACAGATTGTTATAATTTCACTTCAGTCCTCTCTTTATCAGTGTAAGGAGGTAAAAGACAATATCATATATTTTAATATATTTATATAATATACATACAATATAGTATTTTGTGTTAAGGAGTATACATGTCCTTGAAAGATCTTGAAAGAGAAGAGATATTTGTTGATATTCTGTCTAAATGATGGCACTTATAACCTAAGAGACATTTTCTTAGCAAAAGTTATGATAACTGATAACTTTTTCTTTTTTATAACTCCACTATTACAACCCTTTTTTACTGCCACTATATTTAAATATTAATGTTTTTGGAATTTTAAAAGCATCAAACAAAAAAATGATGGGATTGTCCTCAAAGAGGACTATATTCAAATCTTTTGATATTGGAGCTCATGCAGAGAGTGTTTTTATTTAGGAAATAGCTTTGTAATTTTGCCCATATGCACTTTAAATATTTATACTGTATATTGTAAAATGTTTATTTGAATGCATTTGACTGTAGGTAATATTATTTATTATTATTATTATTATTAGTTATTTTTATTTTTTTTTGTGAAATGAGGTTATATTCCAGATATGCAACTACTGGAGATGATGATGTCATGATTTTACCTTTGCAACGCGATCCACAGTCGCCCAATTGTGCTCATGTAACCATAGCCCGTAATTTCCTTTTAATATCTTAAACAAATTCCTATGCATTATCAAAAATGTCATAGACTAAGGGAATAAAATAAAATCTTGACCAGCAAATTGAAGCAAACCGATTTTATTTACTAAATGGGCTAATTGGTCTTAACCCTATATATATATAATTTATCTCGAGATAAAAGACAGCGATATTCCTTTAGAATCTAAAGTAGGATTAATGAGATAAGTCAGCAGAAGGTAAGCGAAATTTCTCTTATCGATTGTGAACTCTTTATTAATTCGCATGATCAAGGTTATGAGTTTGCACCTTGCTGGACACCGTCCAAAGCATGGACCAATTATGGCGTCCCCGTACAAGCATACTAAACGATGTTTTTTTATGTAAAAATGCAGAAAGTTTTTGGGAGGGTTAGGTTTAGGGGATATAATATATTGTTCATACAGTATAAAAATAATTATGTCTATGGAGAGTCCCCCCCGCGCGCGCGCGCGCGTGTGTGTGTGTGTGTGTGTGTGTGAACTCGCTGCTGTCTCCCACAGATGTTAATACAGACATCATGAATCCAGCCGTGTTTAGGTCATTTTGAGCACGAGGGGCTCTCGCGCTGCTCTCTCTTCGTGCTAGAGAGCCACAGCAGGTGTTTACTCGACAAGCCTGCTGCGCGTATTCGCTGTCTCTCAAGCAGCTTGGAAACATTCTGTAGATGCCGATAAGTATCAATACAGCAAAGTGATAATTATCATTAGACAAAACAGCACTGTGAAGAGTTACGAGGATTTTAGTAAAACAATATCATTTACAGTCGGATGACGTTTCAAGTGCGACATGTTGTGCGTTCATAAGTCCACGTAAAGACAGCAGTCGTCCTTGATTTTATGAAAGCAGTTGAACAAAGAAACTCAATGTACAGTAGCCTACATGAGCTAGTCCGTGAAAAACTTTGTGACGGATCTACTTTATATTAGTTTATAAGCAGGCCTTGAAAAACAGTCAAGGGCTTTTAGTCAAGAGGCTTTTTCTAAATTACTAAATGGCAATTACTAAAGCTACATTAAAAAAAAAAAGAAAAAGAAAAAAATATAATATTAGTAATGCTTTATGCTGACAATTAAAGCCATCTTCAAAAACAGCAAATTCATCACCATAGTTTATCATTGACAGATGTTTTAGTGGACTTTATAATGTTTCAGCTTTGACTCTATAGCGTACAAGTAAATCGCATCTACTAACTGTCGGCGACCGAAGAGTTAAAGGGAGGAGACGAAGAGCGTCACGCCTCATTGGGCTGATTATGTGCAGCAAACAAAAAGTGTGTATCTGGGTGCCACTCAGTCAGTGAATCGGCCCCATCTGCACGCCTCTCTATACGCTCGAGCATCATAAGACGGTCGGCAACACTGTCACTTTCAACAGACGGGGAAATGTACTGACTGCACGCACTTCACTGGAGACACTGAACACATACTTGAAGATATATTGACAGCAATTTCGAAACCTTGTGGATTATTTTACCGTAGTACCGTGGTAAGTAAACTCAATTTTGCAATATAGCCTACACAGCCGGAGGCTAATGAATCGTGGGGTTACGTAGACCGCAAACAGCATCCTTGCAGCAATGTAAAAACCACGTAGATGGGAGACAAGAGCGCGCTGACATACACGTCCTGTCATTAAAGTAGGGAAACGGGTTCAAACGTTATTACACTCCCATAAAGTTGGAATAACAACAAACCCGTTGGTAATAAAGCGCTATAAATTTTAACCTGAAACAGGAGGTCAGGAGGTTCGTCTCTATTTTAGAAATGCGTATTCGTGGCTCGATTCTAGTATTTAGTTGAAATGCATATTCATTAGTTCCTTTGTGTGATTCTCAGTAGTGAGAGTGCGACCTCACTGCTACAAAAGGAGAGGATCGTAAAAGGAAGGGCAAACTACACACTAATTCATGCTTTGTATGCATGCAGGGAATTTTAAGCATCTGTGTCCCGAGCCAGACGTGTCTGTTTAAAAAAAACATCCTTAACACAAATAAATTAGGATATTAATAATCTCTCTCTCCCCCTCTCTCTATCTCTCTCTCTCTATATATATATATCATCATGCCTTTGGGTATAGGCTATTTTATGTTATACGCTTCAATTGATTCAGTTAGGAGATAAATGCGAAATAAAATTAGGATGAACCAGCTTCATAACCTGTTTTGTTTACAAAAGTAGATTGAAAACTGGAAAGTATTTCTTTTTAAATTGATATATTTAATATGTGTCGGCAGAAACAACACATTCTCACACCCAACTCGTCACATATTGACGGTTTTGACAGGACCCCTTGGCGTCACATTTTAACGCTCTGGGTATACCTTTGGCGTCATTTTTCGACGCGTTGGGTAGTCTTAACCAAAACGGCATTCAAAGGTGAGTTTAACAACGCTCCACAGCGTGTGCAAGTAAGCAGTTTAAGCGTTTTCTTAGAGAGCATGCTGGATAACGTATTTTTATCGGAGGTTTGTTGATGTTAATAAATATATATAATATGCTACGATTGTGTTCAATTAATCAAAGTTTTTTATATTTTTATTTTTAAAACTTTGTTCAATTAGCCTAATCAAAGTTTTTTTTTTTTTTTTTTTTTTTTTTTTTTAAATCCTCTATAGAAATCTATCGGTCTACCCAACGCGTCGAAAAATGACGCCAAAGGTATACCCAAAGCGTTAAAATGTGACGCCAAGGGGTCCTGTCAAAACCGTAAATATGTGACGAGTTGGGTGTGAGAATGTGTTGGCAGAAATAACAAACTCGGTACAACAATGTAAAACATTTTCGAAATCACAGTATATCTGTTTAACCTCCAGCTTTAGTTCGCCTTTAATTTCCCTTGTCATTATATAGAAAGCCTGTTTCACTGGACTTTCATTCTTTGACCTCGTCAAACAGCTGAAGAATCGTTAGAAAAACCCTAGCAATAGTGCGGCAAAATATCTATTCCAATTACCTACAGTAAAAACAGGCATTGGCAATACTGGCAAGTAAATAACCAATGTTTTGCATATCAGGATAGACAGTTTATATATATATATATATATATATATATATATATATATATATATGTGTGTGTGTGTGTGTGTGTGTGTGTGTGTGTGTGTTGCTAAAACGTTGCACGTGTAAACTGCAATTTACGCCTAACAAAATAAGAGAGATTCGCTTCATTTGTAAATGTGCATTAGGCATGACATGAAATCAGTGACTTTGACAGTGCTTTTGAAATCCATTCGATAAGCTCCCCGATTGTAAATAGACAAAACGGTCTCGTAAGGCCGGATTTTCAACTCATATCAAAGCCATATATATATAAAAAAAAAATCGACTTCGCTTCCAAATGCACGAAAGCTATATATGTTTTAAACAGCCACACATTAAGAGTTATTAGGCTACTTAATACGCGGGTAAATCGAATAAGAAATATTCTCGTTTCTTCGACTTTTCTTTTTTTTCTACCTTTTAACTACGAAATTAAGTCTTACGAAACGGTCTTTTAGTTACATTTTGTCATATAGATTATATCTTAAATAATATCCATATTAACGTATATGTCAATAATAGTAAACGAAATAACAGATACAGGCCTAAATGTAATATCAGCATTTGTTACAACTACATGCACTGTAGACAAAAATAAATTAATAAATAGCCTTATTTGTCATATAAATGTGGCATAAACTAAATGACTCAATATAAATTCAATCTCATTAATTCACTCACATGTTTTGTCTTACAGCAAATGATGGAAGAATCCAGTTCTCATAAACTGGCCTGGGATGGCGAAGCAAAGGCGATGCAGCAGTGTTTAACGGACATATTTACCAGCGTTTACACCACCTGTGACATTCCGGAAAATGCCATTTTTGGCCCGTGTGTTCTGAGCCACACTTCCCTGTATGACAGCATCGCCTTTATTGCTCTGAAGTCCACGGACAAGCGAACGGCACCATACATATTCAGGGTATAACCGATATGTGTTGTTTATTATTATTATTATTATTATTATTATTAGTTGTAGTTGTGGTAGTAGTAGTAGTAGTAATGCAGAATGTAAGAAATACCAACAATTTGAAATGTTATAAATTCAGGTAGCTTATGGACCTAATAAATTTAGTAACTTGCTTAATCTCTACTCAAATATTTAGTTATGGCTTTTATGTATATGAACTGAGGAAAGACGGCAGATATAGGCAAATTTTCTACATGGAAATTGATTGCTGATAATTATTGTTTATAGATCTGAGAACCATATGTGTGTGTTTCAGTGATCAGCTTAATGTTTGAAATAGATAGATGGATTAGAATCCATAGTCACCTAATGTTCTAACTGCTTTACTGGTTACAGGTGGACACATCAGCAGCCAACAGCTCCTCAGAAGGCCTGATGTGGCTGAGGCTGGTCCAATCGGCGAGAGACAGGGATGAACAGAATTTAGAGGCCTATGTGAAGAACGGACAGCTTTTCTACAGGTCACTGAGAAGAATAGAGAAGGATGAAGAGCTCCTGGTGTGGTATGGCAAGGATCTTATTGAGCTGCTGCTTCTGAGCTCAGGCAGAAACCAATTCAAAAGTAAAGGTACAGTTTGAAGAAGATCAATATACAGTCAAAAATGTCTGATTAAATTGTAGGCTAAATGGTTATAAAGTTGTTTGACTGTAGGAATACATTATATAACTAATATATAATAACCTAAAGTATTCGTTTTTTTTTTTTAAGTGTAACATCATTAAAGGTCTCACTACACGTAACGTAAATACTATTTGACAGACAGGAAATGACTTACATTATACATTAATTGAATTAAACATTTGAAACCTTTTGAGAAAAAAATATCATTCATTTACTTGTGTACCAGTTTGTGGACTCTTCTCCTAACATTTATCTTATCTTATTTCTTTCTTCTTCTTTTTTTTTTTTTTTTGTTTGTACAATTATCTGTTGCAGGAGCATCACCCTTTTTGTGCCCAGACTGTAGCCAGCGATTCCAATTTGAGTTTCCCTTTTTGGCTCATCTTAGATTCCGCTGCACTAAGAGACTACAAAGCATGGCCAGTCCAGAGGAGGAGGCCAAGGATGCCAGTGGCCAGGCTAGTCTACCTCCTGCCAGGTCTAGTCCCAAACTGGGCCGCTCTGATGGCTTCTCCAGTCCACAGGATGGAAAACCATCCACAGACTTCCATAATCTTGCCAGGGATTTGGAGAATAATAGAACCAGTCCACCAAGTGACAAAGAAGCTGAGATCCTCAGTGAAAACTCTGGAAAGCGTAGGTTCTCTGACATGGAGGGCACCAGGAATAGTGGATTATCTCAACCTCTTAAATCCAAAGAGGAGTTGGCCAACTCAGCACAGCAGTACCGTGGAGCATACGGTCTGGATGAGAGCAGACGGGCTTTCTCTCCTTCTGTTTCAGAGTCAACAGAAACCAAGAGAAGCGCCTTTACAGAGGTCAAGAAGTCACCTCTGAGCTTGAAACACAGCAGCAAAAACTCTAGCTCAAACTCTGAGAACATGGAGGTTGGCCGTCCCACCAGCAACCCGACTGAAAAACATCTAAACATCAGACAGGTTCTCAGCGAGACTCAGCCCCCTCAGTCCCGAATGGAGACCTCGTCAATTGGCAGTGCTTTCACATCAGTGCCCCAGCAAGGTGGTGGAGGCTCGGAGAGAAAGAGTGCCTTTAGCCAGCCATCTCGCACCTTTTCCCAGCTATCACCTCTTGTCATGGCACCTAAGCTTCATCCTGCAGTCGACTGCCATCCCGCAGTGGGTGATACCGTCTCTTCCAGTAGACTCTACCAGGCAGACCACCTTGCTGCAAAGCTCCAAGGCTCAGAACTAGGCAGCAACTGCCCTGTGCCAGGTGGGATTGCAAAACAAAACCCTTTTCTGTATGCCACAGCCTTCTGGCCCAAGACATCAGGCCCCATCCAGTTGCAGATGCCCTCTGCTCTTACACTACTGCCACCTTCATTCACTTCTCTTTGTCTACCTGCTCAGAACTGGTGTGCCAAGTGCAACGCCTCCTTCCGCATGACTTCTGACCTAGTCTACCACATGCGCTCACACCACAAAAAGGAGTATGCCATGGAACCTCTTGTTAAAAGAAGGAGAGAAGAAAAGTTAAAGTGTCCAATCTGTAATGAGTCTTTTAGGGAGCGGCACCACCTTTCCCGGCACATGACCTCTCACAACTGAGTTTTTGAGGATTTATTTGGCAATCTTTCCTCCTTTCTTTTTACTTGCAAAAGGAGAATTTTTTTTTTTTTTAATCAATAGGGAATATGGTTAATCTGGAGGAGTAATGGCAACACATTTTCTCTCACTTTCAAGAGACGTTGTTGTTTAAATGGTTTTAATTCTTCAAATGTCCTGTTTTTGTGTATGAAAACGCATTTGACTTAAAAACCTAAAATCTATTTATATGAAGCACTTAGTATTTGAAAAAGGGACAATTATAATGTAAGTGTACTTTGAATTTGGTATATATTCATGTAAAATGTATATAAATGATGTTAAGATGCAGATCAATTTCATTGAGAGTTATTCAATGAGATGTTATTATGTCTATATGCATAAGGATATTGAAAATTGGGAATATGACATTGAATTGTATTTAAGAGTGCATGTAAATTATAGTTATTGGTTTAAGATGCAGTCTATTTGAAAATGTAAATACTTGTTTTGTTTGAATACAAAGTGTAATATTTTGTGTCTGTGAGGAATAGATACAGTGTTTCTTCATTTTGCTGAAATTTACTATTTGATAGTTTATCTAATCATGTTGAATGCTTTGACAATAAAATAGCTTTATTTTTAATTGACTGTGTGATTAATTCTGCTTGACTATTTAATTAAAGGAAATAATTTGGTTATTTTCAAGATGCATGCAGGGATGCTTTACAGTGGCTAATCTTTTTGAACGAGAGCTAAACAAGCCCTCTTTTAGGATTTCGCATATGCACATGCCCTGCTTTAGGATAGCCTATACAGTTTCGCAGACTACAATTACTAATAATAATCTTTAAAGAGATTTTTTATGGTCAAAAACGCGTCTCGAACAAACGAGCCGTACTAATTGGCAATGTTGCTGAAAATGAAAACGTGTAGAATAAGCGGCAGTCTAATATACCTACAGCATTAGACAGGATATGAAATATTAAATGCACAATCCATCATTTTTAAACTTTAATCTATTGTAATACGTTTACAAAAATTATTAGTGTATCTATCGGACCCGATAATATTGCCGGAGAATACCGTCGTATCGCATTAGAAGACACTTGCATCGGCCTACATATTGTAAGGTTAACTAATTAAACTCATTATTTGCTATATCATAATAGCAAACACAATGTAAATAATAATAATAATAATAGTGACATTTTATTTATAACATTAGGCTACAATAACATTTTATATATTTAAAACATATATATATATATATATATATATGTATGTGTGTGTGTGTGTGTGTGTGTGTGTGTGTGTGTGTGTATGAAACAATCTATATAATTTACATAATATGAAATAGCGAGTAAACACGATCTCTGCAGTACTTGTTTTATTATCCTCAGATGATAAACAGTAGCATATAATAATAATAGTTATTATTATTTTAAAAATTAATTAAACATTAAAATAAAAAAAATATAATAAATCATACGCTGGTGCTACTTTAGACCTTGGGCTGAATGGGCACTCGTTAATTCGAAATTACTTTCTGTAGTGTCACAATACGATACAATAGTCAATTGTTTCATTTAATTCACTGTTTGCGTGTAAAGTGCACGATTTAGGTAATCGACCAGAGTTAATAGCTACTATTTGATTACAGCCTCATCATTCGTTGCTAAAGTAAACAAGACTATAATAAACTATGGAAAAACTGAAAACACTTTAGTTTGAATGTAGTGCATGGCTTGAATGTTATGGCTAGGCTAACTGTAATTTTACATAGGTCTACAAAAGAACACAAACGCCCTCTAATAATTAAACATATACAATCACAGTTTAGCATTTTATTACTTATCTATCACAAGGGCCACACGTATGACAATAAAACACAAGCATTACAACCTTAGCTCTGTCAGTTTATGGACTACCTGTCACAATCAAATGTGCAGCGATTGTTTTACCATAACAGACAATAAAAATACCATATGATTGTTTTCCTTGCCTTATATAACATACATATTTATTTATCAAGTGTAAATTAATAAAATAACTTATACTCTGGCGCCCAAAACCAGGGAGCTGAGGGAGTTACAAGCAGCTACAATAGCTCAACAGTGACACCAAGCTTTTGTGATGAAAACTTCAACCAAATCAGGATTTTTAAAAATTAATTGTGATGTCTTGCCAGAAAAGAGTCTTAGTGCGCCTCCTATTGATCGATAAGTCAACACAGTCAAAGTTAATTCAGCTCCAGCATTCGTTGAATGTAGCCCATTGGTTCTCAAATTAATGTGGTCACGCCCCCATTGAAAAAACAACCCCCTTAAAAAATAAAATAAAAAATAAAAATAAATCAAAATAAATATATAATCGAAAGTGATCAAAATGTAAAATATTAACAGCATTTTAAAATAAAAAGTTTTATTTAAAAATACTATGAAAACTGAATGAAAAGTTACACTTCACTGAAAAAGAATCTGAATGAAAGAACATTTGTCACAATGCAAACATTGTTCTGTTATTTAGTGTATAATTTCTGTATTACATAAGTGCATAAAACATTTTAATTATGCCTATACACTTTCAAACCATACAAAACAGAAGGAAAAATAAATAATTTAATAAATAAATAATAAGTGTTAATGCTGCAGGATCAACCCCTGGGCATGAACACATTGCAAACCGAATCCTCCATTAATCTTTATTTAAATAGCAGAAAGTTTTTCTCTCAATGGAGCTATTTACACTAGATCGTTTTTTTTTTTTTTTTTTGTCATTTTTTTGTTTTTTTGTTTTTGTTTTGATAGATAATAATAATAATTGCAAGGATTCATACCTGTGAATGTTAATTCGCCACAGTAGTATATAGATACTAGAAAAAGCATATACAGGTATACAAGTATATAGAAAAGCATTTTTAAACCCCAGCAAACATCCAGTAAGAATAAACGACTGTGTAATTGGCCCATCCTGGCCAACGCTGAGAAAAGTAACAGGTATTACGTGTCAGCTATAAGACTAAGGGATGAGAGGATGTGATAGGCTGTCCAAGTTCCAAAAGCACCATACAAGTTGTCCTTATCTCTTGTGCCTTATATATCAATTCTTCTGAAGCCATTTGATAGTGTTGTGTTAGGGAGCGACAGAAATATCAGTATTAATTCAACATTTCCCCCATATGAAACTGGCACATGAGACATCTTTGTTTACATAAGCACAGTTGAGAGTGCACCTGATACTATTACCTTTGTGCAGTTCGCACTGCGGTGCCTGCCACAAGTTTAATCATAGCAGGTGAAAAAGCCGAGGTGTAGAAATTGCACACATTGGTTCTTGCATGTATTGTCAATATTTTTGCTGAATGTGTGAAAGTGATTTGAGAACGGTCAGTCTTCCGCGCCCCTCTTACAATACCCCCACACTTTGAGAACCACTGATTGCACTTTTGCACAAATAAAGGCCAAATTATTCACACAAAAAACACACTGTAAGCAAGCACAAAACTTTGAAGTACTTTTTGACCTTTTAAGTAATATCAATGTAATAAACATTTGTAATGCTACATTTTCTAACCATATATAGAAATCAAAGATCTCAGTTCAAACTATAAAGTTATCAACTGGAAGATGATGGTAGTCACTTATACGTAGAGAGATATTTATTGTCTGACACATGTTTTGTGACTGGAGTCATCCGTCCCTTCATAAGCTCCAGTTACATTTGTCACTCTATCACTCAGCACACAGGCTCAGTTTACCCTTTTCACATGTGGCCAATGCGGTCACCCTTGGCTAACCTAGCTGGCCCGCTTCTCATACTTTACGTGTGGTTGTATCCTTTGGTGAACCTCTTTCACTACATCTGTCCCTTCACTTCATCTTCCTGTTGTTCCATAACTTCTTGGCAACAGGGCCCTTGCATCAAAATAGGTCTGCGTGATCTTCGGAAACACAACGTTCTGAAAGAGATATTGTACGAGAGAGGTTATTTATAGGTTATACACACTAACGAGGCTGTGACACCCGAGACCATGTCAAAAAGGATGAGAAAGCCAAATGCATTATTTATAACTGATTTACTGCCTGTAGGCAATTGTCTATCTATCTATCTATCTATCTATCTATCTATCTATCTATCTATCTATCTATCTATCTATCTATAAATAGGCCTATATATACTGTAAACGTATACATAAATATTACATCTGCTAGAGATTAATTAGATAAATTGCAAATTATCATATATGTTTTAAATGTATTAAATTAATCTCTAGCAATTGTTATTCTGTTTCAAAGACCATGTTTATTCCATGGATTAAACTTGACTGTCACAGTATTGAGTGAATCTTGCCATCTTTAAACAACAAAGATGAGACATTTTGCTTCACAGGACTACACATTCAATCTTCCTCTGTGCGGACATGGACAAATTCACATTTAGTGTTCACTTCAGAGATGAATAGATCTGCTTTATAGGCATGATATTGCACTTAGCAAGCTCTCAATCATCCTCAACTGTTTGTACCTGTCTTATGTGTGTCTCCTTAAAAATTCTAAGCATTGCTGAGAGTAATAGACAGATCTGAGAGCAGGCAAGTATTTTGGCTGCACCTGTCTCCCTTCTTCAAAGATCTATCCTTCATGGGTCACACACTAAAACTTTTAGTAAAGAGAAACAATTGATTTTAACTATCTCAAGATCTTCTGCTGACCACAGCTCTCTGATTTTGGTTATATACTTTGAATACACCATATAGAGTTAATATATAGTTTTATACAATAACCATAAGAAATGTTTTTTGTAACAAGTGGTTTATTCATGGTGCATCTGAAAAGGAGATGCAATTTTAATAAATAGATTTCTCAAGGTAACTGGAACTTTGATGCCTGTGAGACTTTACTTGCTTTTTTGAAACCATACAAGTAAATGTGTCTTTTGCATGCAAATGAATTCAAAGCAAACAGCTCTTGTTCACATTCCATAGTTATAGTTATACTGAGCATGCAGGTGTCAGAAGCTCAGCTACTAACAATGTCAGACACAGTTGTTGTTCACTGTACTAATACTACAAGGTGAAGTACAATCAAACATAAATTATAATACTGCACAAGAAATGTACCAGTCATTCATGAATTACTGTAAATATAGACACCAGCACCACGTAATCATTGCCATGACATGCCATGTTTATACTGAATGTCATGCCTGCTTTCCTAAATCAGTGTACAGTTCTCGAATTTTATCTTGACTGCCATCAGGTTTGTTGTTGTTTCCAGTTGTAGGTCTTTTGTCACAGTGCAAAGGTTGCTTCTTTCATTTACTTCAAATGAGAGGCTGTGCAATGCCAGAGGTAAAATATTGGCCTTTGGAAATCCACTGTAAAACTATACGGAACTAATCTTTCAATGCTATGCAGGCATTTTGAATGTCCAGCTCTGATTACTGCGCCTCTGAGCCAGTGCAGTCAGGTAGACCTGAAGGTGGATTTATGTCACAGGAAGTACACAGGAAACTCTGTTGATTGGTGAAAGGGGGAAAATGGTGACTGTTTGTTGATTTTACTAGATAGGAATAAGGACTAGAGAGGGAGAAGATAGGGAGGAGGATGGGAACACTTCAAAAGATGCATTTCTTTTATCCGCAGTGAGGGATATGGGCCTACATCAGAGCCATTTCTGTAGCCTCAAATCTGACCAGGAGGAATGAAAGCTAGAGCAAAAGCATAGCGCTCAAATGAAGATAGAGTCCGAAGAGGAGTAGATGTGGATAATGCATTGGAACAGGACTGTTGAACATTAGAAGTTTTTCAGAGGCTGGGAGGCCATCGAGAGACAAGCAAAAATATGAGGTGGAGAATGGCTCAGTTCATAGTGCTTCAAAAAACAAAATCTGTGTTTTATAACAGATTTTAAACAATAAAGGACAATCAAGTCGCACAGATACTTACATGACCTCCAACAAAAATGGATGACGTTTTTTTTTTCTCTCATGATAAGCTCCAACAACCTAAATCTTATGCATAATTATGCATAAGAATACACACTGAGGTGACAACAACCTGAATAGCCTGCATTCAATTTATGCTTCGAAAAAAGACCAGTGGATGATTAAGTTAATCATCCATAATTAAATGATACAGTTGAGCATCTCACATCAAGGTAAACTTCACTGATGACACTTATTTTTGTATTATTTAACATTTAATATATATCATAATATTCTATATAACCCAATCTATTTACAGCATGGGTTTAGTATTAGATTATCATTGTAAAAAGCAGTAAATTGTAGTTATTCTCTGAAAAATATATTTTTACCTGATCCATCCCTTAAATGAAAAGTTCACCCAAAATTGAAAATTCTGTCATTATTTACTCACATTACTGTTATTCTAGACCCATATGCATCTCTTCTGTGGAACACAAGGATATATTAAGCAGAATTACAGCCTCAGTCATCATTCACTTCCACTCTATGGAGAAAAAAAAAAAAAGAAGCAATGAAAGGGAATGGTGACTCAGAGTAACATAATGCTCCTATTGTGTTCCACAAGAAGAAACTGAATTATGACAGAATTTACATTTATGCATTTGGCAGACACTTCTATCCAAAGCAACTTACAGTGCACTTATTACAGGGACAATTCCCCCATAGCAACCTGGAGTGAAGTGCCTTGCTCAAGGACACAATGGTGGTGGCTGTGGGGATTGAACCAGCGACCTTCTGATTACCAGATATGTGCTTTAGACCACTACACCACCACCCCTCCACCAATAAAAAAATAAATAATTTGAAAATGTTCAATTGTTAATTAAAAATGACTTGTTAGGTTACAATCATTGGTGCAAATTGTCAGGTTGATTCAGACATATAAATTGATAGTTTTGACATGAAGAAAAACTGATTATTTAGATTTTACCACATAAAGCACATAGAATTGTAGATAATATATAACAGACAATTATATAAAATGTATTTGAGTGTTTGTTGTTTAGTTTAAGAATTTATTTTAATTAATTGTTTCATTTGAAGTTTATTTTGACATGAATGGATGACATGCTGTTTTATGTATGCTTGAATGGATTACCTGACGAAGACCTAAGCATTCGAAACATTGTACTTATTAAATTCTGTATGATGAGCAGTGTGTGGTCCCTTTTTTATTGTCTTCTTCATTGATTTTTGATCTTGTACCTGCGTAATTTTTTTTGGATGTGCACATGCTACTTTTTGTACTCTGGAAAAATATGCCCTTACATACATAAAAATGCCTCTGGAAATCAACACTAGGGGAAAATAATTATCTTAATAAAAAAGTTTTTTTTTTAATTAGACTGATTGGCACCTTTTTAAGAGTACATTGGTAGCCTTTTATTTACCTCTGACTGAGCTGTCTCAGGCGAGAGGAGAGGCATAACTTTCCCTGCTCGTTTTTACCCTTTGCCAAAATCTGTCAGTAGGCACTGATCGCTCTCCACTTACAGTGTCTTGTCAGTAGTTGCAGTGCTCACTGACAGGCAGCTCTATCTGTAACAAGTGAACAGGTGCTTCCTTTGTTCCTTACCAAATGGCCTCGGACAGTTTGCAAAAACACAGCGCTGGCTTTATCATAAATGAATGGGGACAATTTTGTCCAAAGCAAATGTTTAGATCTGTGCACAGATTACATGCTTGGCTGAGCCATGGGCTATTTTGAAAAGACATGTTTGAAATGTGTAGCCATTTTCACGTTGCCTCATGCTCTGACTCTCAGGAATTGGAGGAGGGAAAAGGATGAGAATCTTTGACCCATGAGCAGAGATTAAAAATGTCTCTCTGGTTTAAAGAAAGCTCTAGCTAGCGAGCAAAACTACTTACTCTCCTGTTCCGCCTTGCAGTGGAGGAATGTTTTCGATGCATGTTTGCAAGGACTAAAGTTGAGAAGAGATTCTGGGGTGACAACACTTCCACAACTTGATTGTTGCAATTGCCATTTTACTGCTTGGACGGATAATAATCCCTTACTTACATACTCACCAAGCCAAGACTCGACGCTTGCGAGCAATGCTGGGTTGCTAGACTAGTCGCCTTCAACTTTGACCTGAAATATTCACCTGGTTCTAAGAACATAGTCACAGCAGGGAAACTTTCATGAAATCCTGTGTAAGCCACCAACTCGTAACCGAACCTTACCCATCTTTGCTCAATCAGATTGATGGAGTTGTAGACCACGTTGTCCAAGATTCTTTCAGATATACCACCACCTGCCAGGTAATGAGCCCTGCTGAAAATTCGTTGATGATCAATGTCAAGCAATAGAAGGTGCTTTAAACTCACAAGATGTAGCTGCAGTACTGGATGCACATTGTTCAGGTGGTGTAGGACAAATGATGGGCATAGAGACCATTCCGCACATCTTCAAAGAGGACCAGACTAATGCCCTCAATGTGAGCACACTTTTAGCCATGAAAGAACAGGATACCACTGTGAATAGGGCACTCTTTATGTTAAAAGACACCGATGTCCTGACAAGCGTGAACATGTCAGTGAGCCTCGTACTGTTCTAAAGTTGCTTAAGCATTGGAAAAAACATCAAAGAAGGCATGCTTTTCAAAGTTAAGAGAGACAGTCACATGAACAAATAGTTGCTCCAATTCATTGTTCCAGATGCTCTGAAACAACAAGTGCTTTATGGTCTGCATGATGCAGCGGGTCATCAGGGGCGTTCCAGAACACTTTCTTTAGCCAGAAACCAGTTCTTTTAAACAGGCATGGAACAAGACATCATGAATTATGTGAAGAACTGCCAGCAATGTATCATAGGCAATACTCCTGAACCAAAAGATTGTGCTCCTCTTGAGAACATACACACTACAGAGCCGATGGAACACATTTTCATTGATTTCTGGATTGCAGAGAAGGGTGATAACAGGAGTGTGGACGTTCTCGTAGAAACAGACCACTTCACTTAAATGGCTTACACCTTTCCCTGTAAGATCCAGTCTGCAAAGCAGGTTGCCCATCGCTTATGGAATGGACTTTTCTGTGTTTATGGATTTCCAAAGCAGGTGCATTCGGATCAAGGCCTAATTTTTAAAGCAAACTAATGAAAGAGTTGCTGGATATGACAGTGGTGTGTATAAGGAAATCACATACCACCCCTTACCACACAATGGGAAACGGGAGAAATAGATTCTCAATAGAACCTTAGGGGACATGATCAGAGCCTTGCCTCCTAAGTGCACAGCCAGGTGGCCGCAGTCTTTGCAGATGTTGAACTTCTGTTATAACTGTACTGTTCACAATACCACAGGCTTTGCTCCATTCTATTTAATGTTTGGGAGAGTTCCACACCTTCCAATTAATGTGATGTTCCAGCATGTTCTCAAAGATGATGCTGTTTTAAACTATTCCGATTTCAGATCCTAGCTCAGGTGTGATCTTTGCGAAGCTACAAAAATTGCACAGAAGTACAGTTCAAGTGAGCAAGCTCAGCATGCAGACGGAAAGTTAAAGGACATGCTGTGGGACTGATTCATTCTCTGTGCCACGAAACACTTATTTCCATATTTGTACCACCTTTATGCAGTGAGCCATACACCGTAAATAGTCCACCTGGGCAAGACCATCACATTGCATGGGACTCAACAGGGAGAATTAATGTTAAAATTGTACGTGTCTCTGTGCAAGATGAATGTAAAGGGGGAGATTTGTTGGTGTTTAATGTTTTGTTATGTTGAGATATAGAAGAATTGATGTTATGTTGTAGTTTTAGGGGTTACCATCAAGGTGAAGAGTGGAGCTTGAGCTTAGATTGAGGACCAATACATTTTGAGTGATCTGCATTTTACTTTATCCATTGAGCAATACTAACACTTTCTGTCACTCGCTTGAATGTCACAATTTTTTTTTTTTTTTAACATTTTTTCAGGTTTACTTGATTCAGGTAAGTTCAGTCTACGTTAAGTATTTAAGTTTATATTACATTGTAATTTTAATTTAAGAAAAATTATTTCAGACATGTGGAGCCGTTATTTTTTTGAGTGAAAGAGCATGTAAAGATAAATTGCTAAAAGTGCTAAGAAAGAACTGGAATGCCAAAAAGTATTACAAGTAATACAATTCAAATATTTCACTGTTTGTAATAACTATTGCAGTTACATTGACTTTTGATATACAATATACAAGCATGATCTCTCAAGAAAGACACAGCACAATGACAGTACATGCCTGTGCTTCTGTGAGCGAAAAACCTTCACCCAACAGACAACATTATTGAGTAGCAATCGTTAAATTTGTCAGACAGTTTTAACACTGTCCAGACACTGTCATTTGTGGCAGTACCTGAAAATTCATCTCTTCCCCTTTTCCTCTTAAGTTTAATTCACAGATAATGATTGCTTTTGCCAAAACAATAATAAATGATTGTTCACAGGTAAGAAAGACGTGTATGATACTACAAAGTTGTTAAAAGCCAGGATCATTGATGAATCATTCAGGATCATCAGTGTTTATACACATCTGGGGGATTACCTCACTGCAGTTACTGGAGGGTCCAACATGAACAAATGGCCTTAACAATTTGGAAGGTAAACAGTTCTGCACTGTTTATTTTAAAGTGATCAATCCATCTTGTGCAGCAAATAAAGCAAAGAGGAGAATACTTCACAGACCTCCACGTCTCAGTAATTTATCTAGTGATTAAGACCATACTGTTTTCAGGACACATTCCTTGGAAACTACTGGAGGCTGCCATAACATCTTAAAGGTAACTTTAGATACTGCTTGAGCAAAAAATTTCAGGTCAAATATCTGAAAATGATGGCTAAAATCATGCAAATCAGGCCAATGTCGCAATATAACACAGAATCCCTCAAGTCTTACTACACTCATGTCGTTTCACACCTGTATGAATTTCTTTCTTATGCAAACCACAAAAGGATATACTGTACAATGGCAAAGTGCAGTGCCTCATTTAAAGCTTAAAAAAAGTAACATAAAAGTAGTCAATGCGGCTAATGCGTCATTCCAAGTCTGAAGGCATACAATGCGAACAAGCTTCTCTCATGCACTCAAATACACATAAAGCTTTTTACTGAAAAATGACACATTTTGGGTGAACAAAGCATATCTTATCGTCTTCAGAAGTCTTGGAATATGATGCACAAATTGAATTTTTTATAATTTTGGGTTCTTTTTCAAGCTTTCAAGTTAGGCACTATCATCTGCCATTGTATTGAATAGATGGAACGAGATATTCATTAAAACATATCCTGTGTTGTGTATATGAAAGAAAGTCATTAAGTTTGGAACAAGATGAGGGCGAGTAGGCCTACATTATGACAGAATTATATTTTTGGGTGAATTATGCCTTTTTCTTCAAAATTAGAAAAATATTCTCAGTATATTTCAAAATGTATCTCTAAATGTGCATTGATCTGATTAGCATTATGGAAGGTAAGAATGTTTGATTAATCTATTAATGTAAGTTATCATAAAATGTTACTGAGGAAATCTATTTTTTTTATATTGGGGGTTCCCTGTGTTGGATGTTATTCTGGATGGGATTTGTAAAGATGGAAATCCCTGCCTTAAAACAATGCTTAAAATTAATTATATCTGTAGTACATAGCAAAACATCTCCAGATATTTCTTTAAGCACCAGTTTATATTTTGATTTTCTCTCTTTTAAAAGTGAATAATTGTCTACATGATGTTGAGGAACACCACTGTGCCACTATTGTTATTTTGCAAATTTTCCCCCATACATGGACTGCAAAAACTGCAATTTATACCTAAATACCTCAGCATTTAAGCAATAATACAACTATCTCTATTCGGTGAAGGTGTCATGAACAGTGCTTGCTGAATAATAGAACGGTAATTCTGGACAGAAAGTCTCGATTATCATTTCTCATACAGTGATACATCGGAGTCTATTTGCACCCCGGTATCATAAATTGTTTGCTAGCAAATAGTATACATGGTCCACTGCGCTTAAAACGCAGCAAGAGTCTGTAGGCTATCTAAAAAAGTATGAATGTATACAACTTCACTCGTCCCCCTGGTGCAAGGTGTGTTAATTTAGAACTAGCAACATCTGTAGTCGTTTAGATTGTTTCGTCCGATATAAATTCGGGATGAGAGTGCGCGTCCTTCAGAATACAGGCACGCATCAACCAGTGAGATCATTTGTGTTATAAATATCTCTTAGCCAGCAGATCTGCTCCTGCTGCTGCAGCCTATGGTAATGCCCACCAATGTTGTAATAGCGAGTTACCTCTGCGAGCGCTGGAACGGGCGCAAAATGCTGGAAGTGTCCTAAAGCGCGCACAACCAGTTCTCTGGAAAGAATGAACGTTCCTCTCTTGCTTTTACTCTTCTCTCAGTTGCTTCGCTGTGCAGCGCTAACGGGATCTCAACACGTTTCTTTGGAGCACCAACTTGTCGGCGAGGAACGCATATCAGGGCGCAGGACTGGCAGACTGTACTGTAGAGTTGGAATAGGTTTCCACCTTCAGATTCACCCCGATGGAAGAGTCAACGGGAGTCACGAACAGAATCGGTTAAGTAAGTTATCGTTTATGCATGTTTACATAGTCAAAGGCATTTGGTTATGTTGAGAGTTAAGTTGAAATCCATTCCCACTGCTTGACCAAGGAAAAGGCTTGTTGAGGCTGTATATTATCTACAGACATTTATTTTAATATTCAGTATGTTCAGTATAAACGACAATGATCCAACAGATCAAAATGCTCCAAAGGCATTCATGTTTGAAGAACCTCATAAGTGTTTGCTTTCAAGGAGAATCTATTTAGGAGCTATTGATGAGCTGTGCTAAAATGCGTGTGTCCTGATGTGCCTGAAACTGGCTAAGGTAACTTTTAATTCCAGAGTGAACTGACTCTTCAATGATTGGTAAATTGTAGGGCTGCCTCTGGTTGGAGTCTCTTGTCTGGAGCTGTTTTTTATTTACAGGTATGGGGAACAGGTGCAGCAGCTAAGATCAGAATGCTGGTGGTTGGAAGCTGAAGTGTGTGGCATCATTAACATGCCATGCACTAGATTTCTGTTAATGGTTGAATTGCTCGATGCACATACCGTAGTACTCGTTCCATTTAGAGGGTCTACTGTGAAACAGATGATGATGCTGAAAATTAGATTAACCTAAAAAGGATTTTAATGAGCTGCAGATTTGGCTATGGGTGTTAAAGAATATTCCTGGTTTAATAAAACTTACGCTCAATTGACAGCATTTGTGGCATAATGTTGAAAAAAAAATGTATTTAGATGGATCTCTCCTTTTCGTAATATATATATATAAATATATATATATATATATATATATATATATATATATATATACAGGTGCTGGTCATATAATTAGAATATCCTCAAAAAGTTTATTTATTTCAGTAATTCCATTCAAAAAGTGAAACTTGTATACATTCATTCCACACAGACTGATATATTTCAAGTGTTCATTCCTTTTAATTTTGATGATTATAACTGACAACTAATGAAAACCCCAAAATCAGTATCTCAGAAAATTAGAATATTGTGAAAAGGTTCAATATTGAAGACACCTGGTGCCACACTCTAATCAGCTAATTAACTCAAAACACCTGCAAAGGCCTTTAAATGGTCTCTCAGTCTAGTTCTGTAGGCTACACAATCATGGGGAAGACTGCTGACTTGACAGCTGTCCAAAAGACGACCGTTGACATCTTGCACAAGGAGGGCAAGACACAAAAGGTCATTGCTAAAGAGGCTGGCTGTTCACAGAGCTCTGTGTCCAAGCACATTAATAGAGAGGCGAAGGGAAGAAAAAGATGTGGTAGAAAAAAGTGTACAAGCAATAGGGATAACTGCACCCTGGAGAGGATTGTGAAACAAAACCCATTCAAAAATGTGGGGGACATCCACAAAGAGTGGACTGCAGCTGGAGTCAGTGCTTCAAGAACCACCACGCACAGACGTATGCAAGACATGGGTTTCAGCTGTCGCATTCCTTGTGTCAAGCCACTCTTGAACCAGTGTTAATTTCGTCAGACGAGACGAGACTAAATATGTTCGTCAACGACCTTTTTTTCCATGACTAAGACGAGACGATGACGAGACTGCACCAATGTCCAAAAACGCTGACTAAGACTAAATTAACATGCATTATTGTTGACGAAAAAAGACGAGACTAAAATGTTTTGCATAAAATAAAAACTAAGATAAAATCTCTCTTCATTTTCGTATACAATCGTCTCTACATTTTCACCATGAGATAGAATATTCAGCTGTTACGCCTTCAAAATATTGCGAATGAGTTCGCGCTGTTGCTCAAGTAACGGCTACAGGTCTCATACTCCTGTGGCTGCAACACGAAACTACATGGAGCAAGAACACAACAATCATAGACAGTGGCGAACACGCGACGAGCGCCGACGACATGCTAGGTAGAAGGAAGAGGCTCGATATTTGATCGCATTTTAGGTACAATGATATTGACAAAAAGTCAGAATGTGTCATTATAACTGACGGGAAGCACTGCGGACAAAAAATATCGGGGAAAAACACCACCAACCTTAAGCGACATCTAAAGGCTAACCACCCACACATTCAGGGAAGTTAACTTAAATATACGTCTCATAAGCTAATGCTGATTTTAGGCATCTACGCTGTAAATTAACCAGTTAGCTATGGTGTTGTGGCACATACATTATGCAGGTTATATATATTTTATGTAACTTATTTGCTTAATAAAATACTCTTCAGAACAAGTTCATCATTTGTGAATGTGTCTCTTAAATCAGAAAACCAGACACGTTTAACAAAGTGAATTCAACAAATCATTCAACAAGTGTATTTTGTCAGGTAATTATGACATTTAACCAATATTTGAGATGTGTGAAACATTATTTGACTGAAATGGTTATCTTAGAATTAATCTCAGAAATAATTTATTTAAAAAAAGACTAAAATGTTTTGAAACTTAACTAAGATATATTGAGTTTTCTTTTGACTAAAACTAGACTAAAATGACGAGACTTTTAGTTGACTAAAACTTGACTAAGATACCTTAAATTCTCTTTTGACTAAAACTAGACTAAAATAACGAGACTTTTAGTCGACTAAAACTTGACTAACAAAAAAAGATATGTGAATGACTAAATATGACTAAAACTAACAAGGACATTTTGCACAAGACTAAGACTAAGACTAAATTAAAAATAGGTGACAAAATTAACACTATCTTGAACAAGACACAGCGTCAGAAGCGTCTCGCCTGGTCTAAAGACAAAAAAGACTGGTCTGCTGCTGAGTGGTCCAAAGTTATGTTCTCTGATGAAAGTAAATTTTGCATTTCCTTTGGAAATCAAGGTCCCAGAGTCTGGAGGAAGAGAGGAGAGGCACAGAATCCACGTTGCTTGAAGTCCAGTGTAAAGTTTCCACAGTCAGTGATGGTTTGGGGTGCCATGTCATCTGCTGGTGTTGGTCCACTGTGTTTTCTGAGGTCCAAAGTCAACGCAGCCGTCTACCAGGAAGTTTTAGAGCACTTAATGCTTCCTGCTGCTGACCAATTTTATGGAGATGCACATTTCATTTTCCAACAGGACTTGGCACCTGCACACAGTGCCAAAGCTACCAGTACCTGGTTTAAGAACCATGGTATCCCTGTTCTTAATTGGCCAGCAAACTCTCCTGACCTTAACCCTATAGAAAATCTATGGGGTATTGTGAAGAGAATGATGCGATACGCCATACACAACAATGCAGAAGAGCTGAAGGCCACTATCAGAGCAACCTGGGCTCTCATAACACCTGAGCAGTGCCACAGACTGATCGACTCCATGCCACGCCGCATTGCTGCAGTAATTCAGGCAAAAGAAGCCCCAACTAAGTATTGAGTGCTGTACATGCTCATACTTTTCATGTACATACTTTTCAGTTGGCCAACATTTCTAAAAATCCTTTTTTTGTATAGGTCTTAAGTAATATTCTAATTTTCGGAGATACTGATTTTGGGGTTTTCATTAGTTGTCAGTTATAATCATCAAAATTAAAAGGAATGAACACTTGAAATATATCAGTCTGTGTGGAATGAATGAATATAATATCCAAGTTTCACTTTTTGAATAGAATTACTGAAATAAACATACAGTACGCTAGCAAATTCATTTTTCACTCTGGATGACTGTAATAAACATATTTTTAGTATGTGCTTGTACTTATTTGTGCTTAATGTTTTTGTATATTGTTTAAATACATATTGAACTAATCTATTAGGCTAGATACTTCGAAATGGCTAATATCCTGTCTAATCAATATGAATAATAATTCATGACCATTTGACCATTGACATTTCTGACATAAAGGTCATCAGTCATTGCTTAGATCAGTATGTCTTTCTCTATGTGAAGGTGTGCTGGAGCTGTTTGCCATGTCTCAAGGGGTCATAGGGATTCGGGGAGTTTTCAGCCATCGATTTCTAGCCATGAACAAGAAGGGGAGGCTTTATGCAACTGTAAGTCTGATCCAGCACTTTTTTACATACCATAAATTCATACATCCACTTAAAAAATGAGTTACTGTGAATGCAAAAGCAGCAAACCAACTCAAATGTGTTAAACTCCCCATTCAGACATTAGAGAGATATGTTAGCTATTTATGGGACTCTGCAAATTTTCTCTACAAAGAAGCGCAGCACACAGCAGTGGAGCGCCACACTGCAGTTTCAGAGCAATCTGGCTTTGTAGGTGTCTGAGTTGTCTGTTAGAAGGCAGAACTTATTAGCATGTGTTAATGGGAAGAGCAGATTAAAACGAGTCTGGGGTAGTTGATAATCTTGCAAGAAGGAGAAAGGAAATCAATATGTGTGTAAACAAAGTCGGGCAGCTCTAGGGGTACTCAGCATGCAAACAGCAAAATAGGGACTTTGTGTCAACACCAAAAACACACACACGCACACACACACAAACAAATATAAACTCATACATTTAGAATCTGTTGTCATTTTAGTAGCAGGTTTGGTTAAAATGCAATGAGAATTTATTACTCCCATAGCAGTTCTGCAAGTAAGAATAGAAACTGCTTTTTTTGTGTCCTGATAACTTTATCTTGAACATGAGGAAAAAACATAAAATACAGGACTGGTCTACTCTAGGAAACACTATCAGCTACATTTTATTTAACTAGTAAATGAACACTGCTTTCAGCTCATGTGGATTACATATTTTTCTCTCTGGCAGTCACAAGTCAATTTTCTCTCAGTTATGCTCAGTCATAAAGTCACTTTGGAAAGGATGTATCTGCTCCCCCAAAAAACAAACAAAACAAAACACCATAATAATACAAAATCAATGTTTTGTCAGGTAACCAAAAATGTGCTTTATGTGGTAACATCTAAATTAACTATTCAAGTCCAAAATACAATTTAATATGACTGCATCAATCTCCCTACATTATACCAACAAACATAAAACTATAAGGTATTGCATGTTACCAACGTTTTTTATTTTTTTGTGCTCTACTGCACAAATATTTTTAGAAAAATCTCCCACAAGAGCGCAAGGGATAAATGACAAACACACAAAAAAGTCCTCAGATAAATCTGAGGATTAGCCTCCAAACTGCTGCAGACATCATCTGTAATTAAAGCAGCTGCAGAGGCTCTGTCAGAGTTGAATTGGGTTTCATTTCCTCAGAGCAACTACAGTTGCACAGGCTTATTTAATAGGCCTGTCAGACTTGGTTTTAAACCCCAAGCCCTCACTCCATAGACAAGGCGGCCTAACCAAAGGAGTATCAAATGACTTGGTGTCTGATTTAGCTGCACTGTCATTTTTAATATTTAGATATTTTCATAGTGGCAATTTATTGCTGTAATAATGGCAAGGAAGACAGATGTACATTACGCGGTGTGACCTAACCAGCATGCCATTACTAACAAAATCTTTTCATAGCTTAAGAGGTCACTGCAATTACTGTGAAAACAATGGGACGTGATTGAAAACCAAGAGAGAAAAAGGGACATAACCATCTCCTATTCATGCAGATGCAACTTTGAATAGCAACATTCAACTCTTAATTGTTGGGATCAAATTTGCAGTGCCATGAGTGCAATTACTATAAATTACTGTATATATTCTAGTATTATACCACTGTGCAAGTGGTGCAAGGCAAAGACTGTACCACAGTATGGGAAATCTTGAGTGAGAATTATTTGTGGA
The DNA here is from genome assembly GCA_032164185.1 of Moxostoma hubbsi. NCBI lineage: Eukaryota > Metazoa > Chordata > Actinopteri > Cypriniformes > Catostomidae > Moxostoma > Moxostoma hubbsi. The sequence goes on from JAVLUX010000008.1 coordinate 29,558,969, forward strand.
TAATATTCAGAAAGAAAGCTGTCACACATCAGATACAGGTCAAGCAGCTGTGCAAGTTCATGACAATAAAATTTAGTCTACTGCTCTCAAATGATGAACATGCAGACAAAAGGGATTCCTTCTTTCACATTTCCTCTTCAAAGTTTAGGTGGTGGAATGATCTTCCAAACCCTATACATACAGCCCTTGCTAAATTAAAAAAAAAAAAAATCTAAAGAGTCTAAATCAATCTCTAAACAATTGACATAACGCTCTTTAAAAATGAGAAGAAATAAAACATTATTCAATTAAAATATAAAATTAAACTATTCTTTCACCGTTGTCTTACTGGTCTCACATTCATCTCTGTTCTAACCTGCATTTTTCAGAGCAATTTTGGAACTTTGTGGCAGCACTTCTCATTTTAATATTTCTACCTCATCTAAACCTTAAAATTTGTTGATGGTGTAATCTAATGTATTCAGGTTGATCAGTGATGTAAAAGGAACGTTCTGGGTTCAATACAAGTTAAGCTCAATCAACAGAATTTGTGGCATAATGTTGATTACAACAAAAATTTATTTAGACTTATCCCTCCTTTTCTTAAAAAAAAAAGCAATAATTGAGGTTACAGTGAGGCACTTACAATGGAAGTAAATGGGGACAATTGGAGGGTTTAAAGACAGAAATGTGTCTTTAAAAGCACTTGCATCAATTCTTCTCTTAAAATGCATGTATTATTTGAACTGTTAAGTAGTTTACATCCTAATTTTAACAGTCATTTTAGGGTTTATTGTTTGTTGACATTATATCATCATGGTAACAAAGTTGCAAAATTGGCTATAACTTTACACAGAAAAGATTAGTAAGTGTTTGTGGCACGGTGGAGGGCGGGACCGGCGCATGATTGCGCACGCCCGGTCCCGTATCAGGCTAAATTGAGCCGTCAAGAGGGATAAAGGCCACTCGCAGACGGTGATCGAGAGAGAGAGCTTAATCAGCAGACATGTCTGCTGTCCTATATGTTTGTTTTAAGTTCTTCATTAAATTATTATTTATGTTGACAAGCCGGTTTCTCGCCTCTTCCTTGTGTAAGCCCGTCTATCGGTCCAATGGCGGTCTCCAATAATACGGGTGAAGGTCTCTGCGCGTTACTGTCTTTCTTTTACGCAACACAACCAGATTAAATGAAATACAATTTCTCTTATGTATTACCTCGCTATTTCATCTGACTCCATAAATGAAAAAGGTTTTAATGATATCCGAGCATCATTAAAAGTGAGCGAATGTTTGATTATTCTTTTAACTCCTTTAATTATATTTTACCCGTTCAGATTAGGAAACTATGTCGCTTTGAGGTCCTCGCGTGTTTTCTCTACACCGCGGGTCTCACGATCACAAGCGGCCAGTATTGGATCATCAAACAGAGGTAATTGCTATATACCTGAGATCGGTCACGTTCACGTATACACAATCAAAGATACTTCAGTATAGCCCCCATGGAATTGCATACACTTGAATGTAACTTAACATTTTCTTCAGTAGAGGTCACGACCACTATTACAGATGTAAGTTGACTAACATAACTTCTCTTATAATAGCTTTGGATTGGCCATGCGTGGTTTCCCACGTACACTTATCTGAAGAAACCTCAAGTCAAAACAGAGGTAAGACACACCCGAATTTAGATTGGTCAAGCAGCATTTAGCTGTTCTAAACGGAAAAACACTTTCTGTCTTTGCAAACCAAGTACACTTGAACTGATGCCAAATATTAGTCGTCACTAATCTGACGCAGACTTGCGGTAACATACGAATCGCTCAATCTGTTTGGGAAAACAATTTCAGAGTCAGTCAGAATAAAATCAAACGTTTACAATTTATTGACCAGGTAATAGAAGAATAATTCAAAATCCAATTCATAAGGCAAAATCATCAAACAATCAATATAATCACAACAATACGGAAATTGAGGAATTTGTAGAAATATTACCTGGCAACGAAAAACTACACACAGCGATCATGTGGGAAGTCTACCTACAGACTCCCAGAACCTTTTGCCCCTTCTCCTTATAAACCCAGATAATTCAGTAGGCTAACCAAATGGTGTGTCTGTCCTTCTAATTAGATTTGGCTCCCCATTGAGTAGGTTCCTGTACATTTACATATAGAGGATCTGGGGGAGGGCACACCTTTAAGAGGCACACTACATCTCTCATATTCTATAACTTCTTTTAGCTTTTCATTATGGCTGGGAGGATGAGACCAATTTACCAGGCACACTGAGACACTTAAAAAGATACCAAACATGTTATAGTTACTTTTTTGTACACACTTGACATTGTATAGGTTTTTAGTGAGTTCTAAGTGAGGATGAGAGGGGGGAGTAGGGGAAGATAGTCAGACGGTAGAAGGGAGGTGCGAGCCCCTGCTGGCTGCGTCTCGGATGTTGCTGTTACATGTGCAAGAGACAGTTCAAATGTTGATTCTCATGAGAGCCATTTGTTCTCCCGAGGGGTAGCCCAGACTTGCTGACACCTTACACTTGCCCATGAAAATGATCGTCTTTACATTGGTGTCGAAAGCCCGGGAAGGAAGAGGGGTACGCCGTAGCGGAGTTCTCGCCACTTCTCAATGGAGCAGCCGCGGCCATCTGCCGGGGGACGGAGGAGCCCAGCCGCCTGGACGCGGAGGAACGGCCGCCGACCGCGAGGGGAGGAGGGGCTCCTGGCCGACCGCCTGGAGCGGTTAGGGCCGCTGCCAGGGGCGGGGGAGTTCCCTACTGGCCGCTGGAACGCGGCGGGGTTGGAGACTGCCGACCGCGTGCGGGGAGGGGCTCGCCGCCGACCACCTGGAGTGGGAGAACCGCTGCCAGGGGCGGGGGGAGGCCCCTTCGACACCCCGGGAACGCGGCGGGGCGTTCCGTCCGCCAGGGGCTGAGGACTGCCTCCGATCTGCCCGGAGAGGCGCGGCTGTTGTCCTGTAGAGGGTGGAGAAGTGGCTGAGGAACGAGCTACGGCGTATCAGAGAACCGGCGAGTACGTTTTTTTTTTTTCTTTCTTTCCTTTAATCTCTCTCTCCTCTCTCTCAATACCGCTCTGCGTTGGCCTTTTCCCTCTTTTTTAAATTATGGTGTTTGTGGGAGGGGAGGTACTGCCCAGTGCAGGAACCCTCCCCCCCCCCTATTTTTAATTGTTGTTTCCCTCCCCTTGCCCCCTCCCTCGTCCAGGCTGATGGGGATGACCCGCCGGCAGACCGCGCGGGAGGCGCCCCCCCCCCCCCCGGGGATGTACGTCAGGCCGGGGGTCCCCAGCCGGAGAGAACGGGGGAGGAATGTGGCACGGTGGAGGGCGGGACCGGCGCGTGATTGCGCACGCCTGGTCACGTATCAGGCTAAATTGAGCCGTCAAGAGGGATAAAGGCCACTCTGCTTAATCAAGCAGACATGAGAGCTTAATCAGCAGACATGTCTGCTGTCCTATATGTTTGTTTTAAGTTCTTCATTAAATTATTATTTATGTTGACAAGCCGGTTTCTCGCCTCTTCCTTGCCCATGAAAATGATCGTCTTTACAGTGTTTTATCACACTATTCAGTGTTTGGGAGTAACAATGTACATATAACGGGATTACGTATTTAAAATACAAAATATAAGTAACTGTATTCCACTACAGTTACAATTTAAATAATTGGTATTTAGAATACAGTTACATTCAAATGTATTTAGATTACTGAAGAGATTAATTTGCATTTTATTGTCATTTGTTTCATTTAATATTTAGTCCTTTCTGATGGAAAACATTTATACATATGCATTTGAACAGCGGTGAAACACTTTCTTATGATGTGTTACATTCATACGAGCAGACAGAGAAATAAGTTTGAAGTAAGTTTGGAGAAGAAGAAATAGAAATAAACCTTGTGTAAACTGTCAGCTTTATGGTAAACTAATATGCTAATTCTAGCCATTATTGAATTCAACATGTTATCAGACACGATCATATTTTTTGTCAAGAAAATTCACATTCGATCATAATTTCTTTTTATTTCTAGTAAGACCTATGATATTAGGGCAAAAATCATATTTTTGATAATAATTTTTGTATTGTTTTCCAGTAAAAATATAAAAAAAAATCCTTCAAATTAGATTTATCTTGTTTTAGAAACATCACTGCATAACATATTTAGGTTTTTCAGAGAATGTATTTTTAACATGTGCATTTTGTCTTACTGTACTGGCAGAGTTTTTATAGTCAAAACAAGTGAAAAAATCTACCAGTGCTGAAGATGTAATCCAAAGTATTTAGAATACGTTACTGAATTTGTGTAATCTAACGAATTTCAAATTACAATTTACAGCATGTATTCTGTAATCTGTAGTGGAATATATTTCAAAATTAATCCTTCCAACCCAGCGTGTACACATAAGTATTACGCATGCAATGTCCTCCTCAAGGTGGCACTAATGTTTCAGTGATTGACTTGATTTACATTTGACATAGCTATTTGATGAAGAAACAATATGGAAATAAATTTAGCAAGTACAGCACTATTGTCATTTGGGTGTACTACTAAAATAATGTAAGTTGTGCATCTATTTAGACTCAATAAGTGCTTGAAAGTTTATGTGTAGATTATGTGTTCCCCTTATGTCACTCACTCGATGTTGTGTCGATTGTAGTGACAGAAGGGGCTTCTTTTGGGAGCCTCATATACCTCTGAATATGAAAAAGTCCAATGCCAAATTGGCAAACAGAATTTGCATGTTCCGCCCCTGATATACGAATATTAAAGGAGGGATGTGCCTCTGTTCAGTCAGATTCTTTCTTCAGAGCTGAGCGGTTGTGTGATCAGCGAGCTGAAACACTCACTACTGTTCCACTCACCTCTAAGAGCATTGCTGTTGGATCCACGGCGCATTACCAGCGGCTTTCTCCCTTCTCTGCACGTCATTGCAGTCCATGCCCCAGGGCGCTTGGACAGCATTTCCTAAAAAAGATATTTCCTCTAAAAGAGTTTACACATTGGCGTTGAACGTCTTTTTAATGACGCGTCTTTTTTAAGATGCTTTCCGCCTTTGTGTAGTTCCTGGATGCGGTAGATATCTCTCCACTTCTTCCGACGGTCATATATGCTGCCTCACGTGTATGAGCTGTGATCACTCTGAGGGAGTGTTTATGAATGGTTCATGTTCTCATTGCGAGAGTGTGACCATGACAACGTTGCAGTTGCGGCTTTCCTTCCTTAAAGGGAACACCATACCAGCCATCCCCCGTGTCGCGCCTTCTTCCCACGGAATTGAGGCCAACTCGGCTGGCGATGGAGGTGATTTGGGAGTCCGGCGGGCACGGTTTCGCCAGGTATATGCTCATGGAGCACGCTCGTTTGCTTCCGTCCGGGCTCGATGTGAGACCAGCTCGCCCCACGGCCAGTTTGATGTCTCCTTCAGACCCCCCGAGCTGGATGAGAATATCGCCGCTACATCGGAGAACGTTGTGGCGTCTGACACTGAGGACTCGTCTGGGCTGCCACCTTTGGGTCTACTTGCCCACTCTGAGACCAGCACGCAGGTGTCTGGCACGCTTGTCCGGGCTGCCGAGAGCGTTGGGCTGGAACAGAACTTCCCTTCCCCCCTCAACCCTCACGGTTAGACGACTGGTCCCTCGGGTCCGGGTGCCGCTCACAGCCATGCCCTCCAACCCCCCCCCCCCCGGTTCCCTTCTTCACGGAAGTGCATGACGAGCTGACGAAGTCTTGGAGGGAACATTTTACTGCCCGAAACTGACCTCTTCTTTCGTCCACTCTCACTACCCTCAATGCCAGGGCAGCCCACGGGTACACGGAGATCCCCCCCAAGTGGACTAAGTGGTTGCGGTGTGCCTACGCCTGCAAAACATGTCCACCTGGTGGGATCGGCCAGTACTCCCCTCCAAGGCCTGTAGACAAGTAGCCAAGGTCCTCCCTGGGGTCCAAAGCCTACAGCGCCACCAATTGGACCACTTACACTCTGCATGCCATAGCCCTCCTGCAAACCCACCAGGCCATATCACTTAAAGAACTGCACTTGGTTAGTCCTGACCCCGATGTGCTGCAAGAACTGCGCTCAGCGACCGATCTCGCCCTCCGGGCCACGAAGTTCACAGTGCAGGCACTTGGACAGGCGATGGCCCCCCTTGTGGTCCAGGAATGTCATCTATGGCTGAACATGGTCGAGATGCAGGAAACTGACAAAGCCCGCTTTCTCAACGCCCCCATCTCCCAGCTCGTTCTATTCGGCAACACCGTTGTAGACTTCGCCCAGCAGTTCTCAGCGGTGAAAAAGCAGACGGAGGCCATCCAACACATCCTACCTCGGCGCCGGTCTACACCCAGCCGAGCCCCGTCTCCCAGCGACAGCAAGAAATCAGCAGGTAGCTCCGCCTCAACCAGGGCCCAGCTCTCAGCCCCGGTGTAGAGCTACTCACAGGAAGCGGTCCCCCTGTCTCACGAACCTCTCCAGGGATCCGGAAGGCTCCCAAGCTTTCCCGAGATGGACTACCCAGGGGATGAGACATTCGCACAGGAGCTGGTAGCCAGACCACTCCTTCCCCCAGTGGAGGGCCGGGAGGAAAATCCTTGGTTTCTATTTTTTCATTTGCCACACTTTTTTAATAAAAGAGAGTTTCCTCATTTCCTGTGTCACCTAGCCAGTGCCCACAAATGCTTTCTCACGGCGCCCTGTCAACAGAACCTTACAGTCAAAGTGGCACTCTGGACATAGAAACTTCACCTCCACGTCCACGTCTGTACAGCATTCACAACCCCGGCCGGCCAGTTCTGATGAATCCAGAGGACACCTTACCAGGACCTCCTCCTCAGTCACTAACCTGCCCCCTATCGGGTACGCGGAGGGAGGTCAGTGCCTTGAGTCCCTTCTCAGCACACATGCCTCAATTTACAACTTTGCCTCCCGACGCAACACTACCTGCTCCCCACCATTGCGAAGCCCCACCGGATATGTCAAAAATTATTGTCCCTTTAGTGCCCCTCACGCAGAGCTTGGCTTATGCTTTCCAACCTGTCGTGCTGGCTGGCCAGGACCATCCGACTCGGGTACATGATTCAGTTCGCCAGGCATTCGCCCCAGCACCCTGCGTTTGGAAATCGCTACCCTTTTGCAAAAGGACGCGATAGAGCCTGTCCGACCAGCCAAGATGGAGAGGGGTTTCTACAGCCCTTACTTTATCGTACCCAAAAATGGAGGTGGATTAAGGCCAATATTGGATCTGAGAGTTCTCAACAGGGCTCTGCACAAATTCCCGTTCTAGATGCTCACGCAAAAAACGCATTCTAACGTGAGTCCGTCATCAAGATTGATTCGTAGCAGTAGACCTGAAGGACGAATACTTCCACATCTCGATTTTGCCCCAACACCTACCTCTCAATGGTAGCGCGCCTCACAAATGACCATGTGCAGTCGGTGCAGAATTGCCTCTTATCATTCAAAATAGGCACTGCGGTCCCCCAAAAACAGTTACAGAGGTTCATGGGGCATATGGCATAATCAGCCTCGGCTGCACCGCTAGGGATGATGCAGGGTTGTGGGAGGAGGTTATCATACCAGCTTTATCATTGCTGTGTCCGGTATGTGTTCTGCTTACCTATTTGGACCGCGCACACAGAGCTTTAGCTCTTTGTTTGCTTTGGCGGACAGCGGAAAGGGAACGCTGTCTCCCAACAGAGGCTTGCCCACTGGGTAGTTGATGCCATCACATTGGCCTATCAGTCACAGGCCATGCCCGCCTCCTTGCGGGTTCGAGCACACTCTACAAGAAACGTGGCATCCTCGTGGGCACTGGCCAATGGCACCTCTCTAGCAGACATCTGTAGAGATTCTACAATCTCCTGGTTGAGTCGATTTCATCCCATGTTTTGTCAGGCCGAGCATGTAGAACTAGGTAACACAGGATGACTAACCGGGTGTACCGCTTACGCTAGCTCCCTTCCCCTTCACTGAGGCAATCACGTGCACTGTTTCTCCCAGGAGAGTCCACTAAACTTGCGCTCCCTGGATGTCTTTCCTCCCTAGCCCTCTGGTCCGCGAATTCAGCAGAGGAATTCCCGACAACACCCACCACGGGTACTAATTACTCTTTTTATCCCCCTGTGTGTATTTTCCGTGGTACGGTCCCCCTAAGGGCGGACCCTCAACTCCCTTGGGCAGTCCCCTCTGCCCCCCGGTCACTGAGCTTATAGCCTCTCAGCAGATAGGATCTAACACCGCGCCACTTCCACATGTGGCCTAAAAACCCATACGAGGTATTCGCCACATTTAACCTCCCCCAGCCTGGGCAGGATGTGGTCTCTGCAGGATCTTTTCCCCCTGAAAGAATAGGAGGTGGAAAAGAATGCCTTCCCCGATGCGTGATATAGCTAGATGGCCCCAGCCACATCTAACACTTTAATGAGGAGAAACATAGAGAAAAGGCCGCGTGGCCTGCTCCCATGTTTGCCATGTTGCTTGTTCCCACCCCCAAGGGAATCCTTGGCTGGATGCCGAGAACCTAATAAAAAAAATGTGATGTCTTAGTGGGGTGTCGGGGAGGGTTACGTGCAGTCTGATGATCATGCGCCTTTGGCACACTACAGCCTGCTGCACCAGCATCAGCAGATCACGTAACACAGTCAGTATAGGTGGCGCTATTGAATAGGGACCCCTTGTGTCACTACAATCGACACAACGTCGAGTTAGTGACAAAAGGGGAACGTCTAGGTTAGTAGTGTAACCCCATTTCCCTTATGACAGCTACATGACAGCTTCTTCCCACAAGCAATAAGACTTTTGAACACATGATCCCTCACGATCAACAATCAGCACTGCACTTTATTAATCCTCATTCTGTCAATATATTCTCCCATTCAATTAGTGTTTATATATATTTATACCTGTATCTAGTGTATGTGTATTCTACATTGTGTGTATTGTGTACATTTGTTATGTAAATTGTTGTGTAGGTATGTGTACATTTGTTATGTAAATTGTTTTGTGTAAATATGTTGTTATTGTCACTGCCATTACTGCATTGTTGCACGGAACTGCACACAAGAATTTCACCTGCTGTTGCACTCGTGTACACAGTAGTGTGACAATAAAGTGATTTGATTTGATTTGATTTATGGAGGGAACGAGATGTTGTGTCCCCCTTGCCAAATCACTGTACCAAGCTGCTGTAATGGCCAAACCTTATTCTCGGCTCCTCAGTGCAGAACCTGACTGAAAACAGGCACATCCCGCCTTTTATATCTGTATGTCCGGGGGGTGGGACATGCAAATTCTGTTTTCCAATTTGGCATTGGCCTTTTTCATATTCAGAGGTATCTGAGGCTCCCAAAGGAAGCCCCTTGTGTCACTATAATGACACAACATCTCGTTCCCTCATCAGGAAACGGGGGTTACACAATTAACCTAGACATTATGTGTAGCTCAATATGTGTTTGACAGCCAGTTGCATCTCATGAAATTTCGTGTGTGAAAGTAATGAATCCTGTTCTAGATTTGTCCAGATTTATTGCAATATCTCTTTGATTTCGTAAAAATAAAACATCAAAATATATCTGATATTTATTATTATTATTATTATTATTATTATCTAATTTTATTGAAAATATTTTGAAAATTGTACACTATTTCGGCATTTTGTTCCATTTTTTATATAAATAAGTGCCGGGTCTCAAAAGACCATTATATGTTTATACAAGTGTTTGGGAAAATTCCCATGCATTTAAGGGTTAAATAATATTTTTGACTAGAATAAAACCAGTTAATTTAGATTTTACCACATGAAGCACATTCTTTCCATTGTAAGATGGATCACTTATGTTATATACCTCATTTGTAAGTTGTTTTTGATTAAAAGCACCTGCTAAATTAATTGAAGTGTGAATCACACAGATTAAAACAACACAAATATTAGTCATAAAAGGGTGTATCCTCAACAGTTGACTGCTGCTGTTGAGGTCATCAGCCACTTCCAAAAGACAAAAACCATGTACCCTAATTAAACACACATGCAGATGTATTTGGGGCACATTACAGCATTTAGAGCAGAGGGTCCCTTTGATGTTATGGCAGTTCAAGTTGTGACTGGCATGTTTAGAAAATATTGTAATGGCATCATTTTCTGCTTTGCTGCACTCTTCAGCAAACCAGAACAGTTTTATTATTTCAATGTTTGGGAAATTATGCAAGAACTCTTGCTTGGGATTTGCCCTCATTAAATTCATGATATACTTTCCCACCAAATGTATTTTTAGAAAGTGAGGACAAAATTCACAATAATGGTGGCCATGTAGGGCTATTGGTATAGTCTACAGTTTACATGCTACTTACATTGACAGTAAATGTTTACATTTACTATATAGTTCATTAACTTAGAAAGATATGACAGCATGACAAGATATGACAAGACTAGCAAACAATCAAATACATGTTAGAGATGAAGTCAAATTACATAGCAGCCGTGGGGATTTTAAAAAGGTGAATTTTGTCCCCCTCATTTTCCTAAGCTTAACCCAAACCGAGCCCAAATTGTGGATATGTATACAGTATTCTTTGCGCTTTGTTACTTAGGGCTGATTGAGACCCTCCAGCCAATAACAGGTGAGTTTCATGAGCCAAAACAACCCTTACATAATAGGCCGTCATTCAGACAGTCTAATCAACGTGGCTCTGTTCATTTCTACAAAGTTGCTTTCAAACATGCTAATTTATCCATATTTTTTATTGCCATTGATGTTGATCGAAATTAATAATCTAGAGATGAGGAACACACAAACGAGAGTTATTTATTGGCATATTGTTCTTGATTGGCAGCATTATGTGAAATGCACTGCAGAAAAAAACAAAGGACAATCCTTTTAAGCATACATTGCAAGTGGAGTTTATATCAGCACATGAGTCTTCATTAAGTTATGCTTTTTATATTATGTTTGTGAGGTAATAGTTTGATCGGTTGTTTTTGCCAATTTAAGCAGATTACTTGAACTGTGTTAAAAATGCAAATCTATTTTTAATATCAGCTCCTGTTTTTTTACCTCTATGTTGGTGTGCTGTCGACAAACTGTATAGAACACTTTTTAGGCATTTTACATGAATAGATATGTAGACATGCTTTTTATACATGAAAATGTACAGACGTTATTGAAACTCATAATTATTATACAGGCGTATGCAAAAGTTTAGGCACCCCTGACAATTTTCCTGATTTTCATTTATAAATAATTGGGTGTTTGGATCAGCAATTTTATTTTGATCTATCAAATAACTGAAGGACACAGTAATATTTCAGTAGTGAAATGAGGTTCATTGGATGAACAGAAAATGTGCAATATGCATCAAAACGAAATTAGACAGGTGCATAAATTTGGGCACCCTTGTCATTTTGTTGATTTGAATACCTGTAATGACGTAGCACTGATTAATTGGAACACACAATTGGTTTGGTGAGCTCATTAAGCCTTGAACTTCATAGACAGGTGCATCCAATCATGAGAAAAGGTATTTAAGGTGGCCAATTGCAAGTTGTTGTTCTCTTTCACTCTCCTCTGAAGAGTGGCAACATGGGGGCCTCAAAACAACTCTCAAATGACCTGAAAACAAATATTGTTAAACATTATGGTTTAGGGGAAGGCTACAAAAAGCTATCGCAGAGATTTAAGCTGTCAGTGTCCACTGTGAGGAACATAGTGAGGAAATGGAAGACCACAGGCACAGTTCTTGTTAAGGCCAGAAGTGGCAGGCCAAGTAAAATATCGGAGAGGCAAAGGCGTAGGATGGTGAGAACGGTCAAAAACAGCCCACAGACCACCTCCAAAGACCTACAACATCAACTTGCTGCAGATGGTGTCACTGAGCATCGTTCAACAATTCAGCGCACTTTGTACAAGGAGAAGCTGTACAGGAGAGTGATGCGGAAAAAGCCTTTTCTGCACACACGCCACAAACATAGTCGCTTGAGGTATGCAAACGCACATTTGGACAAGCCTGCTTCATTTTTGAAGAAGGTGCTGTGGATTAATGAAAAAAAGATGGAGTTATTTGGTCATAGCAAAGGGGCATTATGCATGGCGGCAAAAGAACACCGTGTTCCAAGACAAACACATGCTACCCACAGTAAAATTGGGTGGAGGTTCCATCATGCTGTGGGGCTGTGTGGCCAGTGCCGGTACTGGGAATCTTGTTAAAGTTGAGGGTCGCATGGATTCCACTCAATATCAGCAGACACTTGAGAATAATGTAGAAGAATCAGTCACAAAGTTGAAGTTACTCCTGGGCTGAATATTTCAACAAGACAACGACCCAAAACACTGCTCAAAATTTACTCTGGCATTTATGCAGAGGAACAAGTACAATGTTCTGGAATGGCCATCCCATTCCCCAGACCTGAATATCATTTAAAATCTGTGGGGTGAATTGAAGCAGGCTGTCCATGCTCAGCAACCATCAAACCTAACTGAACTGGAGATGTTTTGCAAGGAGGAATGGTTCAAAATACCTTCATCCAGAATCCAGACCCTCATTACAGGCTATAGGAAGCGTCTAGAGGCTGTTATTTCTGCTAAAGGAGGCTCAACTAAATATTGATGTGATATTTCTGTTGGGGTGCCCAAATTTATGCACCTGTCTAATTTAATTTTGATGCATATTGCACATTTTCTGTTCATCCAATAAACCTCATTTCGCTACTGAAATATTACTATGTCCTTCAGCTATTTAATAGATCAAAATGAAATTGCTGACGCAAACACCCAATTATTTATAAATGAAAATCATGGAAATTGTCAGGGGTGCCTAAACTTTTGCATACGCCTGTAAGACTATTATTGTTGTCTTTTGATACAAATCATGCTCAGCAGCTCACAAACTGAAATGATAGATTGCTTTGTTCTTGATTCAATTAGCTTTGATTCAGTGACTAACTAATTTCACACACTCACCACCTTCTGGCATCACCAAAAATATTCACTGAATCATTAAATGAATCTGAACGAATGTTGGTGAATGTAGTAAAAACACTGGAGCCACTACATTTAAATCTCACAATGCACAAGCACAGAGTAAAACATAAAATTGTGCACATGCACAATTGTCATTATTGTAATTGATTAAAAAAAAAATTCAGGACCAGCTTATGCTCAGGCTTTTATTGTCATGTGTGGAACATAAGCAAATAATCCACAAGATGCCCTTTATTTTTGCAATTAATTTTTGCCAAATTTAGCAATTATTTAGCAATTCTTGGATCTTTACAGTTCTACAAATATTAAAAGTACATAATACATATATATTAATATAATACACATATCATACTTATGTATTAATATATATTATAATATGTTAATACTGCACTGTAAGTGTTGGGTCTGTGTGAGCCACCTACTGACAGCTGTGTCCCCCCACTTTTAAAATGATTGCTACGCCACTGAACTACACACCTATAGAGTCCAAAGACACATTCAGAGAGCAGTTTGGTAAAATTATAATGTACATGAATCAATAATAGACCATTGATGAATTAGTTTTATCTTTATGTTACATCATGACTGGTTTCATTTAAAAAAAAAAGTACTATATCAACTTATTGTGATTGTGTGGACTGACTGAGCTTTGGTCAGATCTTTCAAATTTTTTTTTTTTAAAAGAGATCAAATGGAGCTCTGGTCTTTTCAGGATATGGCTGTATTTGTGAAACCCAACCCAATTAGTACAAAACCAAAGACTGCCTACAAAACAGCATCTGTCCTCCTCTGTGTCCCCAGGATGGATAAAGTTATTTCATAGCCTAATGAGTTTTCAGCTCACACAAAGGAAGCTCTGCTTCTGTCAGTCACCGCAGTCTTTGATTGGAAAGTCAGTTTTGATGACTTTGAGCTGGAAGATAAAAGTAAAACTTGCAATTATTCTGTAACCCCCTCAATGCTCTTTTCTGTGGCTCATTGTCTGTAATCTGCATGCTGCTTTTCATTAACTCTCTTTATGAGGTGCTAACTCAATCAGGCCACAAAGTGTTCTCTCTCCAGCAGCTGCTAATGTGGCATCCTACAAAGAGTGTGCATGGTAGCTACTTATTGTGTGCCCAAATAGTCAATGCTTTATTGATGTGCTGTGACTCTGGCTACTGCTGTGGTAAAATTGAAGCACAATGCAAAAGTGGCTTACCTCCAATTAATTGTTACATAGAGCTTGCTTCTCATTTGTTTTAGTTTAGAGCTTCACGGTATATTTTACAATAGGCTACATACAGTCAAACAGAAAACAGCTCAAATGCCAAATTCCTTTCCAGTTCAGTTTTAAATGTGCTCTGTTCCCACATAGGGTAAAATTATAATGCATGTTATGGGTGGAAGATCCTGATTTGGTAACACTTTAAGGTTGAATTTATTAACATTAGTTAACACAACAAATAACATGAACTAAAAATGAAAATCACTTTTACAGCATTTAAAATTCTTGGTTAATTTTATTAATTAATTAATTATAATTTCTACACGTGCATTTTTGAATACATTAACATTAGTTAATGGATTATGAACTAGCATAACAATGAACATACTATTTTTAATAGATTAACATTAACCAAGATTAATAAATGCATGAAATACTGTTTATGTAAAATTTTATCATTTAGAGTTATTTCATGATACCTAATGCATTAACTAATGTTAACAAGTGAACCTTAATGTAAAGTGTTACCACTCATTTTTGTTTTTTAAGTGTCTAACATTATCATCCTTGAGATACAGAAAAAAATACAAAAGTTAATGTCATTTTAAATATAAGATTAAACATTCACCCCAGTTTTTATTATCTCATTACTTGATTGACATAATAAAATGACGATGAATAGAAATATACGTGTCTCCATGTTTTTAACTGTGGCATTTCTACTACTGTAATGCAAACTATTTATCTGAATTAAGAGTGTTTAATTTTATTTTATATTTAGACTCACAAGATTGCTGAATATCTGATCAAATGTGAAAAAACATAAATAGTAAAAAAGAATTACACTACCGTTCAAAAGTTTGGGGTCACCCAAACAATTTTGTGTTTTCCTGAAAAGTCACACTTATTCACCACCATACGTTGTGAAATGAATAGAAAATAGAGTCAAGACATTGACAAGGTTAGAAATAATGATTTGTATTTGAAATAAGATTTTTTTTACATCAAACTTTGCTTTCGTCAAAGAATCCTCCATTTGCAGCAAGTACAGCATTGCAGACCTTTGGCATTCTAGCTGTTAATTTGTTGAGGTAATCTGGAGAAATTGCACCCCACGCTTCCAGAAGCAGCTCCCACAAGTTGGATTGGTTGGATGGGCACTTCTTGCGTACCATACGGTCAAGCTGCTCCCACAACAGCTCAATGGGGTTCAGATCTGGTGACTGCGCTGGCCACTCCATTACCGATAGAATACCAGCTGCCTGCTTCTGCTCTAAATAGTTCTTGCACAATTTGGAGGTGTGTTTAGGGTCATTGTCCTGTTGTAGGATGAAATTGGCTCCAATCAAGCGCTGTCCACTGGGTATGGCATGGCGTTGCAAAATGGAGTGATAGCCTTCCTTATTCAGAATCCCTTTTACCCTGTACAAATCTCCCACCTTACCAGCACCAAAGCAACCCCAGACCATTATATTACCTCCACCATGCTTAACAGATGGCGTCAGGCATTCTTCCAGCATCTTTTCATTTGTTCTGCGTCTCACAAATGTTCTTCTTTGTGATCCAAACACCTCAAACTTGGATTCATCTGTCCACAACACTTTTTTCCAGTCTTCCTCTGTCCAATGTCTGTGTTCTTTTGCCCATCTTAATCTTTTTCTTTTATTGGCCAGTCTCAGATATGGCTTTTTCTTTGCCAATCTGCCCTGAAGCCCAGAATCCCGCAGCCGCCTCTTCACTGTACATGTTGACACTGGTGTTTTGCGGGTACTATTTAATGAAGATGCCAGTTGGGGACCTGTGAGGCGTCTGTTTCTCAAACTAGAGACTCTAATGTACTTATCTTCTTGCTCAGATGTGCAACGCGGCCTCCCACTTCTTTTTCTACTCTGGTTAGAGCCTGTTTGTGCTGTCCTCTGAAGGGAGTAGTACACACCGTTGTAGGAAATCTTCAATTTCTTAGCAATGTCTCGCATGGAATAGCCTTCATTTCTAAGGACAAGAATAGACTGTCGAGTTTCAGATGAAAGTTCTCTTTTTCTGGCCATTTTGAGCGTTTAATTGACCCCACAAATGTGATGCTCCAGAAACTCAATCTGCTCAAAGGAAGGTCAGTTTTGTAGCTTCTGTAACGACCTAAACTGTTTTCAGATGTGTGAACATGATTGCACAAGGGTTTTCTAATCATCAATTAGCCTTCTGAGCCAATGAGCAAACACATTGTACCATTAGAACACTGGAGTGATAGTTGCTGGAAATGGGCCTCTATACACCTATGTACATATTGCACCAAAAACCAGACATTTGCAGCTAGAATAGTCATTTACCACATTAGCAATGTATAGAGTGTATTTCTTCAAAGTTAAGACTAGTTTAAAGTTGTCTTCATTGAAAAGTACAGTGCTTTTCCTTCAAAAATAAGGACATTTCAATGTGACCCCAAACTTTTGAACGGTAGTGTATGTAGATACAAATGTAGAGGAAACCTTGCACTAAGTAAACTTTCCATCAGGGCTTCAGCTGAAGTACACAAAAAGATCATTGCAGAGTTCTTGTGTTGAATGCCAAGATTCAAGACATGTCTTGGTTGATGATTAACATACATGGGCATATTAGTATCAAACTGATCTTTACCTCTTTTTCCCCAGGAAAGCTTCACAGATGACTGCAAGTTCAGGGAGAGATTTCAGGAGAACAGCTACAACACATATGCTTCAGTTATCCACAAGAACCATCGTACTGGTAGAGAGTGGTTTGTGGCACTAAACAAGAGAGGTAAAGCAAAAATGGGGTCCAGTCCGAGAGTGAAGTCACAACACGTGTCTACACATTTTCTTCCCAGAATGAGCCTGCATGAAAGGACTGAGCAAGGTTTCACAATAACAGACAAAGAGAAGGACAAAGAACCACCTCCACAGCCATCAAAGCTCTCCATACCAAAAGTCACAGTCAACACTGGAAAGAGGAATCGACAAATAGTCAAGTACTGGCCGAAGTTTAGATTCGGATAGGTTGGTGCCATCTTAAACATGGACTAATATTGAAAAAATGTCAAGCAAGGAAAAGTTGATTGCCTGAAATTGCCAAAGTCTTCTCTTCAAGGTGAATTATTTGCTTAATTCTGACATGAACATTCCAGTCATCATGTACATCATATTTGAGGGCGATATGACCCAATCATGAAACATTTTCAGATGTGGATAAATGGAATAAACTTCCCATGCATCCTAAAAATAATATATATTTGAACCATATTTGCTTCATGAGAGGTTTATCCTAATTTACCTCAATGATTTTACAAAATATATCTACAATTTTATATTATACCTCACTGTATTTATACAATGTATGTGTGTATGTACACGCTTCTTTGCACAAACAGTTTTCTAACTCCTAAAATTATAATGTTTGTGATGGTGAATGGTAAATATGTTTAAAAATATGTAAAGTCAACAACTATACAAGAAAAACAGTATCAGAATGAATTTTTTTAATGTTTCTAAACTGAAACTACGTGAGAGGGTCCATATTTTTCCATGTTGAACAATGCCCAAAATCTTGTCTTTGAAAACTGCCTTTCAAAACTATCAGTCTAGCTGCTGACTGTCGCAGAATAAAAATCTTGTCATGACTCCCAGTGCATTCCACAGAAGATGGATTTCTCACAAGGATACATGTCTTGTGAGACTGCTCTGTGTCTTTAAAGAGCCCTAGTTATAGGTGTATCAAATGGCAGACAGTCGTGGAAAAATCCTTAACAAATATTCCTATAACCATGTCCAGCAGTACCATCTGAAACTGTGTAGAATCCCTCTGTATTGAAAGCTCCAACAATTAGCTTTAATCTATTTCTAAAAACATTAAACTATTACATTTACTTGTGTGACATCAAAAACAACTTAATAATGTTTATGTGTCTAAATGACAAAGAACATTAAAAATGACCAGTTTACTCATTTCTAAATGTGATCTGAGGTCCTTGTCCACTGTATGTCATGAAACAACAATTAGCTAGTGTGGAACAATCACACCAGTTATAAAGGGAATTACATGTTTCTCAGTAAAGGCTCCAGGGCTTTTGTATTACGAATGTGAATACTTAGGATACACTGAATACTCCTGGAAACATTAACATTAGGGCCAAAATCTCTTGTGCCCCAAATTGTGTCTGTACAGTGTCAGGAGTGTCTGATACCACATTCTGGACAAAGTCAGAGGTAGGAAAACCCAGGGTGAAATTCCCGTTTTCAACCTCAATACTGGTCAGTCAATCACAAGTCATGGTCTCATATACACACCACAAGATGGCGCCACGAATGAACAAGAACATTGTGTTTTAATGTCAATTATGGCAAAAACATAAAATTTAAAAAAAATTAATTATATATATATATATATATATATATATATATATATATATATATATATATATATATATATATATGCATTTTACAAAATCCAACTCTGTGTTATGCTATGCAATGTGTCACCGCCATCTCGGAAATGACGTAAATGATGCTTCTCGACTTTTCAAGTCAGATTTCAAGTGGCGTTACAGACATTATTTTAAAGTAAGGGGTGGGAAAATTCTGAGTTCCGAGTTGTCTGGACTCTGGAACACATCATGAGTCTGAAGATTTACCCATTACAATCAGGAATGCACCTAAACCGATACTTTTATCGCAATCGGGTCCGATTCCTCGCTCATGTACTGATACTGTCACTCGTAAAAATGCACAGATACCAAAAACCGTTACCATCTGACGTATAAATGTCATAAGTAAACATTCAGAACACAGATTAAAATCATGTCATGTCCTCGTGAGATTATTTAACATCAAAAGCTGCGATTTAATGAGATAAAACAGTGTTGTGCTGACATAAAACACAAAGTGTTCATACCTTTAAGAGTATAGCATACTCTGTAGCAGATGACAGCAGGCAAATTGCAAAATCACTTTTTAGTGAGTAATATACAGACTACATTTTTATTTATTTAAATAGTAGCCTTTTGTGGTTTAATAATTACTTTGAGTCATGTACTGACTGGCTTTTCCTGATTGGAAATCTGCCATCATTATGCCAGAACTCCTTGAATTAACGACACAGAAACACTTAAAATAAAAGCTAATTTTAAATAAAAAAAGCACTACAGAAATTAATAACAACTGTATAGTTAGCACTTTATTTGATAAATTTAACTCCAATGATGTATTTAGGATTGTGCTGTGAGGTTCTGTATAAAATCACTTAATTTGATAAAAAATAATACAATTTCATGTTGAAAAATTAATTGTTATACTTTCATTTGATTCAAGTTTTAATTTATTTATTTAAACAGTTTTGATGATGAAATGTAAATAAACTGCTGATATTGAGTATACAGGTATCGGTATCAAAGAAATTATATCAGGACATACCTAATTTCAATGGATGTAATTGCTGGCTTCTGACATTAATCCGTTGAGATGATCCAAGTGGTAAAGTCTGAATTAGGTGGAGGTCACACATTCCACCAGAAAATAGTTTATAACAGTGTCTAAAAAATAAATCAGTTCTTTAAGTTGACTGATTTACTTATTAAACTTAACAAAAATTACTGCTCATTAAAGGAATGTTCCGAGTTCAATACAAGTTAAGCTCAATTGACAGCATTTGTGGCATAATGTTGATTACCACAAACATTAATTTAGACTCAGCTCTCCTTTTTAAAAAAAAGCAAAAATTGAGGTTACATTTTTGGTGGGTTTAAACACAGAAATGTGAAGCATATCATTTTAGAAAAGCACTTGCAGTAATTCTTATGTTAAAACTTAAAAAATTGTAAATTGTCAGTAATTTTAGAGTTTGTTGGCTCTAACTTTACAACGAAAATTTTAGTAAGCGATTTTATCACACTACAATCATTTTAGCATGTATATTGTTTATGTCTTGTGGTTATATATTTTTAAAAAGTGAGTATTTTAACATAAAAAATTCTACCCCAATTCACTTCTATTGTAAGTGCCTCACTGGAACCAAGATTTTAGCTTTTTCTTAAAGAAAAGGAGGGACGAGTCAAATTTTTTTTATGTGGTAATCAATATTATGCCACAAACACTGTCGAGTAAGCTTAACTTAATCAGTGATGGGCAATAGCTTCACTACAAATATAGCTGTGGAGTAGAGGGGGGCGAGGCCGGGCTGGAATGTTGCACGCCCTGTCCCCAATTGGCCTGATGGGGCGCGTGAGGGATAAAGGCGGCCGGTGACGACGGTTCGAGAGAGAGAGCTCAATTCCGGACATGTCCGTTGTGTGTTTGTTTGTGCTTTTAAGTTCTTCATTAAAATATTATTTATATTGACAAGCCGGTTCTCGCCTCCTCCTTGCCCATCATAACCCCGTGTTACATTGGTGCCGAAACTCGGGAAGGAGGAGGGATGCCCATCGCAGAGTCCTCGACACTGCCGTCCACCCCGGGGAGTGCCGCTGCCTTCTGCCGGGTGACGGAGTAGCCCGACCGCCGAATGCGGGAAACGGCCGCCGTCCGCGGGGCGAGTGGGGACTGGATTCCCCGACTGCCTGGAGCGAAGGAGCCGCTGCCAGGGGAGGAGGAGTGCCCTGCCATCCCCAGAGACGTGGAGGGGTCGAGGGAAGACCGCCGTCCGCGAGGGGAGGAGGGAAGAAACTCCCCGACCGCCCGGAGCGGTAGGGCCGCTGCAAGGGGCGGAGGAATGTCTCCACTCGTCGCCAGGAAAGCGGAGGGGCATTCTGCCCGATGGGGGTCGGAGGTTGACTCCGGTTCACCCGGAGAGGAGCGGCTGTCGTCCGCCAGAGAGTACGGAGGAGTGTTCGAGGACCACGCGATGGTTCATCAGAGAACCGGTGAGTGAGCCTTTTCTCTCTCTCTCTCTCGCTCTTTCGCGCTGTGTTGGCCTTTTCCCTCGCCTATTTTTTTATTTATTTTTTGTTGTTGTTGTTGTTTTCCCCCTCCTGTCTCCTCCCAGGTCGAGGAAGGCGGGAATAACCAGCCAGCAGACAGATCGTAAAGTACGCCCCTCCCCAGGGGAAGGGGGGGTGGGGGGGGGGGGGGGGGGGGGGGGGGGGGTGTATGTCATGCCGGTGGCCCCCGGCCTGAGGTAACGCCAGGAGGAGTGTGGAGTGGAGGGGGGCGGGGCCGGGCTGGAATGTTGCACGCCCGGTCCCCAATTGGCCTGATGGGGCGCGCGAGGGATAAAGGCGGCCGGTGACGACGGTTCGAGAGAGAGAGCTCAATCCGGACATGTCCGTTTTGTGTGTGTGTTTGTGCTTTTAAGTTCTTCATTAAAATATTATTTATATTGACAAGCCGGTTCTCGCCTCCTCCTTGCCCATCATAACCCCATGTTACAATAGCAAAGCTAATAGCTTAGCTGCATGTCTGTGCAGCGAGGTGTTAGCTATCATCAGTAAACACAGTGCAGATTTACTCTAGAGCTGAAAAGTCTTATCCTGTTGATCATTACATTACATGCGCTTACATAAGGGGAAACCAACCATCTAAACACATTAAAACCAGCACACTTTGACCTCTGAGACATCGGTGTGATATCCATGAAAGCTGCACAACTGATTACACTGAAACTAAAATCGAAGTATGTTGCAAGATTACTAAACTGCAAAGCACAGTTTAATCAAAATGATTCCACTCCCATTCTCAGTTTAACAGAGACACACTTGTAAACGAAACCAACCAACAGATTAGTTAAATGGAAATACATGCCTAATTTTGAAATTATAACATGAATTCAATATAAAACATACAAAATTGCAGTCAAATGTGCTCGTAGAGACATCTCTCTCAAGTGCATCAAACAGCACAGGTTTTCTATCAATGCACCTGATGCAGCAACCGCTACACATTAAACTGCACGCTTATTTGGGTTGTGGATTTTCCGCTTCAACTTATCTCCTTCAAACGAGTTATCATGCAAACACATAGTGCACTACTGTAAAGTGACGTAACTGACTTCTTCATGCTCCTTGTCGATGATTTTCATTATTGATTTTATCGATTCATTATTGCAGCTCTAGTCATCTTGGATTTACAGTGACACCTAGCTTTGTGGATGCAATATAATTTCAAAATCAATAGTTTTCATTTACAGATGCTGTTGTATTAATTCAATATGCCATGATTAAATTAATCTAAGAGTGAAAGTATCCAATAACAGGGCAGTTACTGTGATTAAGCAAGTAGTATTCAGCTGGTCATGTGACTGCAACATGGCAGACCCAATGAGGGGACTCTCTCCATGTAGGATAAATCTGCTTTTATAAGGTTAGTGATATGATCATTTTTTTTTTCATTACAATTAATTTCTTTAAGAGTTAAACTTTTTTAACAAGGCAAAAAGTACTTAGTGCATCTTTAACAAATTTAGATTGAAGTTTCAAGTTAAAATGAAAAGTTAAAACGGAGTGAAGGGGGTTAAAGCACATAACTGGTAATCAGAAGGTTGCTGGTTTCGCCACCCTCACTGTGTCCTTGAGCAAGGCAGGTTGCTACAGGTGGATTGTCCCTGTAATAATGCACTGAGTCGCTTTAGATAAAAGCATCTGCCAAATTCATAAAAATGTGAAAAGAGCTCTGCCATCTAGTGGTTAAGTATGATTAACTTGACCCAAAGTGCACTTTGGGCCTGATTTACCTAAGCTTCTGGTTTACCATCTTATGTTTTAAATAATTTTTTAATAAGGTGAAAAATAACAAAGTAAAATAAAAGCCACAACAGAAACATTTCCAAGTTCGTAAAAGAATATTTCAAGACTGCATAATGAAATATAATAAAATTAATAATTAATGTTTGTTGTTAATTATGAATTATGCTCACTGTTTTTATAACCATTATGACTCAAGAAGAGGGATTAGGGGATCTTCACAAACCTACAATTCGTAACATCAAGTATGATGCAGGCACTCTAAATATAATGTGTGATGTTAAACAAGGAAGCAACTGAATGAAATCTACAGTTTCTTTAAAGAGGGACATGTTTATGTTTATTGGATGGAAAGGCTACTCCAGATTTTAGTGTCAGACCACATGAAGCAATTGAAAGTAAGGCTACATGCTGAAAACAGATGGCATCCATTCTTATAGCGCTTGCAATGCGTCCCCTCAAATTATTTAAACTAATATGTAAAAAAATATTATAATAATATATGCAGTGCTACCTCTTCTGTAGCTCAATTAATTAAATCATAATAATAATAAAGTTTCGGGGAAAAAAGCTTTAAATATTTGTTGAGAGATGAGAGATATTTTAAAGAGACAAATTAATGTTATTATATGTCGTTAAACTAATGTTGATAAAGAATAGTTGTTTATCAACATAAGTAACATTTGTTCCTTTGTAGACTCAGAGAACAGTCTTTAGGTTGTCGTGGAAGAATTTCGCACTTATGAGGACTTCTTGGATTCGCAAATGAATCTTTCGGATCAATATTACCTTGAGGTGACGTAGCACAAATGATACATTCGATTGAAATACAACCCACCCAACCATAAACTTTACGCTGTAACGTAAACCAACTGATTAGTTAAACGATTAAATTTCATATGATGGTGTGAAAATCAACTTAAATGCAAAACGTGACCATTTGATGTGTTATGGTGAAATGGTTGATTAACTCTTTTGACCGGTAAAGACCAACATTGTGGGATCTAATGTGCTTGAGAAACTTATATGAGCATCTTTTTATGAGAAGGTGTGAATAGTCTGCAGTGTGGGGGAAAAAAGGCTTAACAGACAGACAACAGGGGAAATGGTGCATGTGTAGCAGCGCAACGGTAGAGAGCGATGTGGTGCTTCGGTCCTGCTTGTCCAGCATCACGTTTTAACACGCATGCTTAAATTATATATAAAAAAACACACACACACACAAAAAAACATAGTGCTGTCTACAGTAAATGTGGGCATTCAAGGTTTTGCTAGAATGGTAAAATGTTTATTGTATTTATTTATGTATTTTATAGTAACATTTTAGAGATGTGTGCAACACAATGGGTTATAATATATAACAAATTGAGTGAGATAAGTCATGGAACAAATATTTTTTTTATTAAATAGACCTATAGACCCCCATAGACCTAAATCCTAAACAGGATTTCCAAATAAAAAAATGTAATCTAAGTGCTTGCTTACTTGGGATTTGTTAATACAGTTCTCAGAAGATGTTTTCAATAAGCAAACCCATGGTTTCGATTTTGATATATTTTGATTTTTGATATCTGCAGACTATGAGAGAAGAAGAAGTAAACGAAACAAACCACATACACACTCACGCGCACGCAAACACACACACACACACACACACACACACACATATATATATATATATATATATATATATATATATATATATATATATATATGTGTGTGTGTGTGTGTGTGTGTGTGTGTGTATATATATATATTTTTTTTTACTTCACATTTTACATTTTCTTTGACTTTGTGTTTGTATTTGTAAATGCACTCCAATTTTGTCATCATTTACTCACCCATATGTTGTTCTAAACCCGTATGACTTTTCTACGGAACACATAAGATGTTGCTGTTCAATTTCATTGTATGGAAAAAGATGCAATGAAAGTGAATAGCCCATGAAGCTGTCAGTCCCTAATATTTGTAGTAACTGTGTTCCACAAAAGAATGAAAGTCATACAGGATGGGCACAACATGTGGGTGAGTAAATGATAACAGAATTTTCATTTTTGGGTGAACTATTCCTTTTTACAGTGAGTTTAACCCTTCACTAATTGATTTTGCCTTTAAGGCAAAAAAGGCCTACCATGCTTTTTCTAGAAAGCAACTCTCTACAAACTCAAAGCCATATTGCCACATGAAAGGAGTTCCTACTTTTTAGGGCATAAAGAATCTCATTAAATCATGTGAAAATTGTGCTATCAACTAACTAAGCTGCAGTGACATCCATGAAAAATCCTTGATCCTGGGAGCAATGAAACTGTCAGTATGGTTCAAGTAATTTTGCTATATAAATGGCATGCTTACTAAAATCAGATGGATACAAATAGAACCTGATCACATAAATAGCACAAATGTTTCATACATACACTGGCCTGTTCATACAGAAATGCAACAGCAGATTGTTGAACTGCAAATATTTTTATTTTTTTCAGTTCATTTCAACCACATTGTCGCTCCCTATCCAGCTCAGCAGATCTGTGTTATTGCTCCTCCAGGGTCAGAATCTGGCCTGCCAGCTGGTGGAGCTGGGCCACATGGGCAGCAGTTTGGAGAGAGAGGAATTTGAGACAACGAAAGCAGCTGCTGAAGCCTCCAGGCTTGCTACAATGAGCCAACAGAAGTAAGGTTCTGTGTAGTGACCATGAAAAGGGGACCGATTTCACACCAGTATGTAATCATGAGGATGTGAATTAGCATTTTTCATTAAATGCATTGGGCCTCAGTCATAAAATATGAGAAAAAAATAATTTTTTGTCTAAATTGTTTATAAAACCATTCTTATATACAGAACATTGTCTCATGCAATTCAATAGCGAGTCACATGGTAATAGGTTCTTCTTGTGTTTCATGAATGACACCCATTGAGTTTGAAAAATGAATAAATTAATGATGCACTGATTCTTTTTATTTACAGAGCGAGGAAAAGTTCCACGGATATCAAAACTAAACTATGCACATTATTGGAAACACATTGTTCAGGGAAGTGTGAGTGGCTCTTTTACCTGGATGGCAGGACTTACTTTTTACTTCAGTTGGCGTTCTGCGTTCCAATTTCTCCCAATCATTTTATTACCAGTGGTCTTTCTCAGCCTATATAGTCTCTGATGGGGTTACCTGGCGCAAAGCCACAGAATAGAAAACAAGTGATCATCAGGTTATCCTGTCATATGTCGTGATTGTTGCTGGTTAGGACATGGAGTAAGATGGTAACACATAATCTTGGATTAAAAGTCCAAGGACACACCAGCCTCTTTTAAGAGTTAAGTTGGCTGAAATCCCTACTAATATTTGTATGTCGTAAATGCTCTTTATAGATGCACCTAATGGCTCATGTCTTCCCTAAATATATGGCCTAGAGTTGGATCTAGTCTTTCATTGCCTTTCCGGTGAAAGAGGCAAAAGTTGTGTTTATGTATGTTTTTGGGATGCTTGTAAACTTGGACTCTATATTGGACAACGATTGCATAGCTGGTCTGGCGAGGCGAGACATTTTTGGAGAACTATATTTGGGTTTTCTCAGGCTGGTTGTGGCAGCTCCACTGCCTAACCACCTGCAGACGTGTCTTCGTGGCGTTCAGTGCTTGTCAAAATGGTCAGAGGTTCTGGGTCTCAGTACAAGGAAAATAAGAAACAAAAAAGTTTGAAAAAAGAAAGAAAATGCTTATTTCAGATGAAAATACAGTAAAATAAGCGTTTGAAAACAACTCTTTAAGCATGTCATTTGATGTAGCCTTTGTACTGTAAATATCTATCAGAGCCAATTTTGATTCCTTCCTGCCAACTATTTTAATGAGCAATCTTACCAACCACCTCAGCGCTTAACAATGACATTTAAGAAGACCTCATTCAACACTAATGCAAAACAAATCGACCAACCTTGAACAGGCTAATATATAATATAATATGTACTGCTGCTCTTAGTGTATCTTTTTTAGCAAGAGGCTCATATTGTAAAGGCCTTAATTGCACATTAATTTAAGCTTCCTTGGCTTACTAGTTCTCAAAAGAAAATACCATGTACATGTATGTCTAAATGTATCTGGTAATGTTTCCACATACCCTACTGTGGCACTTGGTTAGGCTACTATGTCCATGCTAGCAAAATATGATGCAAAATAAAATTGTGGTTGTCACATCCAACTTTCTCATTTCCTAGGTCATCCACACGAGGGCCCTATCACTTCAGTTCTGATCCTAGATTACAATATGCACACCCATGGTTATTATACCTATCATGTCCAACTCTGTTAGTTGCATGCAACAAAGTCCTAGTGTTTCTTTTGGAAATTCTGAACAGTCTTCTGTAATTCTGAGTGGTTTAGGCTTATGCTTGTTTTCTGCACCTATGTCCCTTCGTGTTATTTTTTAATTTTATTTTTTCAAATTTGATATTTAGATTTATTGGGATTCTCAATCATTAACCTTGGACTGAATAATTGACCAGGGTCACAATACTTTTTTTTTTTTTTTTTTAACAATGTATTTGAATGTAAATGGTGCTTTAGATAATGTTGGTAAAAGTAATTAAAAAAAAAAAAAAAAAACACTTAACGGTAGTACACACACTGAGGGCAAATTCAAAATGTCATTTTTGCAACCTTGAAGACCATTATGGGGAGGAGTCACAATTTGAAGGTTCATTTCAAATGGAATTGAACAATAGAATCCCTTCACGAAGATACCTCTTCACAGGGATATTAGTGAAGTAAACAGATGATTGTCACTTTAAGGAAAACATTTAACAGTTTATGATCACATGATCCTTGATGGATATTAGGCTAGGCCATATGATTTTGTTAGATTTGGGATTTTGTTAAGAACATAAAATTTTCGGCAAAGAAATTTTGGCAGCATAGAAAGATAAATGACAATTCGATGGCTGAAATACATGAATGCTGATTTTGCTTGCCATCTAAGTTGACTTATCCTCATAGAGCACACTGTTCATTTACCACTCCCTCTGTTGTCATATTCCTTCAGACGACTTGAACAATATCGCATGAGTCACATGGATCACTTTTATGGTAATTTTAGGTGCTTTTTTTTTAGCTTTGAAGTGAGTCGCTCTCAAATGCCATTGTATTGAATAGACCGGAATATTTGTCAAAATGATCCTTTTGTGTTTTGCATAAGAAGAAACTCATACAGGTTTGAAATGACATGATGATGAGTAAATTATGACAGTTAATTTTTTTGGATGAACTATTCCTTTAATATATTGCTATTGTTAATATTTGGTAGATTTACTTATTACAATGCACTGCTTCAAATATCCTCAAATCCAATGTTGAAATGTTCAGTGCTCATTTTTATAATTCAAAATCCCTAATTGGATTGATGTTACCTATAGCTGAGAAAAACAAACACTGAATCTCATCCCTGTAGTGGCTCCCTCTCAGTTTCCAAAGTATGCTCTCTCTCTCTCTCTCTCTCTCTCTCTCTCTCTCTCTCTCTCTCTTTTCAGCCTTGTGCTCTCTACAACCTTTAGTGCCTGCAGGTGTATAAATAAAGATGTTTTCAATTAGGACGTGCTTTGCCTGTAGCATGCATCTTCTCAATGAATGCCCCTGCACCTGCGGTAATAAAATACCAAAGGATGAGGGAGATTGTGCCATGAATGCTAATCAGATGTTGCCCTTTTGTTGCCCTGTTATAGGCTAGTAAATACCATGCTTCATTTGACAGGCAGACATAGTGATATCCTGCCAACAAATCACAGTTGAACAAATGAAGGGATTTTGCACTGAGGGGACCTGTGTGAAACTCGAGACTCGACGCAATGGGAAAAACCTGAATGAAAGAGATGGCTGACTGAAAGGTGGCCATTGTGGTGAAAAGAGGCTCCACAATGACTTATTGGTGTACAGTAAACGTAAGGTTCTCTTTATGTACTTCCTCTGTAGAGTGGTGGTGGTGTAGTGGGCTAAAGCACATAACTGGTAATCAGAAGGTCGCTGGTTCGATCCCTTCAGCCACCACCATTGCGTCTGTGAGCAAGGCACTTAACTCCAGGTTGCTCTGGGGGGATTGTCCCTGTAATGTTTTGGATTAAAGCCAAATGCATAAAATGCAAAATGTAGACCAGGGACTGTCTGAATGCCTCACCTCCCTTACTCTACATCTCTCTCCTTCGTATTCACTCTTTCTCTCTGCATTTGTGAATTCTTGAAGATGAATGTGAATTAAACAGATGAGTGAAAGCATTACTTTTTTCCTTAGACAACTAATAAATCAGGTCCATACAGAGAGAAGGGGAGTGATCTGTATTTGGCTTAAATCTGAACATGCAGATTGCGTGCGCACACACACAAAAAGTTTAGCATTGAGGCTATGTAGAAAGCCAGCTCATGCACTCTCAGCAAATAAAATAGTTATTATTATTTAGTGAGAGCCGTACTATAAGAGAGTGAACATTGGGGTCTTTGTAAATCAGGGCAATTATATCTTATTTGGATACACGGTAATTTTTCTTCTCTTGGAAATGCATCTTGTTTTAAGGGTGTTTAGATATTTTTACTGGAAAACAAGTAAAAAATACTGAACATTTGATCGGAGCAACACAAAAAACAGATGTTTATTGAGATCTGTCTTCTGCTAGAGGACCAACCATTTCTAAGGTCTTTTGTGGTAGTACATGAGATTAAAGAACTCACCTAATGTGTACTAGTAGCTGGGGCTTTTCTTAGGAGCTAGCTTCAGTCC
Organism: Moxostoma hubbsi; assembly: GCA_032164185.1. NCBI lineage: Eukaryota > Metazoa > Chordata > Actinopteri > Cypriniformes > Catostomidae > Moxostoma > Moxostoma hubbsi. The sequence continues at coordinate 29,588,579 of JAVLUX010000008.1, forward strand.
CCACTGTATCCACATATGCTCCTGAACCTGAAAACCTGAAGTGATGTACCAGCAAATTAGTTTCCAAAATGTTACATTTGCTCGATGAATGAAGACTTGACCTATGCCTGTGGGCTGATTATGTATTTATATCAAGAGTAGAGTCAGAAAGAGCAACAAGGCAACTTGTGTTACTGTAACCTTTTAGTCACTCCAAGCCAGCAGTAGCCTACTGTATGTAAATGTTAATATGTCTTAGTTAAAGAAGCCTTTGTTTTATTTTGCAGAATGTTTTGAGTTACCGCAGATGTTATTTCCAAATGTCAGGCCCTAGTTTGGTCTTGCAATCACGTAAGCAATGTTTATGCTCTTGTGATTATTCTCGCCACCACATGACACAACAATGTGGTCAAAACCTTATTGGAGATACATGAGTTTGATAATGTATCTTTGTAGCTGATTAATATTGAGATCAGCAATAAATTATACAATTAGTCACAGTTACAGTGCACCAAATAATTCAGACAACAATGGAATATAATGTAATGTATTTCTCAATTTAGCTTTGTGTATGTGTTTCCTTTTGTGCTTAATGAAACCATCTTTTTTGTTCTGTTCTACTTTTAGCCATTTCCTCTCTGTGTGCTGTTTGTCCTGTAAGTAGCATCTTTGGTTGATTGGTCCCACTAGGTAGATATGACACCAACACTCCAATCTTCTTTGAAAAACACTTTTATTATGAGCTGTTACAATGGTTATGGTGACTTTGTGGTGGTGTGAGTTCACCATTTCCCCATACATCCTTTACCTAAGGCTCTAAGGCCTGTGATGTTTCATGACACATGATTTGGCATCCAGTATCCTAGTGCAGAGGAGGAAGTGTTTTTCACATTATATAGCACTTTGCCATAAAAATGGTAGACAGTAATGTCATCATCTGCTTTGTATTTTGGCCTCCTCACACATGGCGGATGTATATGATAGATTCTGCAGTGACTTGCAGGTATTATGCTAAATCTATAGAATGTTAATGGGTTTGTCTCTGGTGTAGAGACGGGTTGCACAGGACCACCTTTTAGCTTGTTGACTCCCAAATTAGTGGAAAAGATAGAAAAAGATGGGAAACGCACCTTCTGCATTATACCTAAAACAATATGAAAGTGCAGATTTAGAAGAGAAAAAAATATCTAGTTCAAAATTAAATATTTGTTTCTTGGCAACATTGGCAACAACAAAGGAATTAAAAGAATAGTTCAACCAAAAATGAAAATTCTGTCATCATTCATACCCTTAGGTAATTCCAGTGGCGGATTTAGGCATGAACGACCCTGTGGCGGGGTGGGGGGGTGGGGGGGGGTACTGCCACTGGGTCATTCCAAATCCATATTACTTTTTTTCTTCCATGAAACACAAAAGGAGATGATAGGCAGAATTACATTATTCATTTTTGTGTGAACTATTCCTTAAAGATTAATGGAGGGCAGAACTAACTGTAATATAAAGGCTGTGGACAGTTACACAATGGACATTACAAAAACTGTTCTAAGCAGCTAATTTCCACTGGTCACAACATGTGAGATTGAGTTCTTATGTTTTTTAATAGCTGCTTTAGCTTGCTGTATGATTAGAAGGTCTTAAAGACTGATGAGGTTAGAACCACAAGCATAACATGTGCATAGCAGATTAATCTAATACACCACAGAGCTTTGTAATGGAGGGGTCCTGCAGAATTCCAGAGTGAGATGAAACCACTTGTTCCGTTTGGCATATAATATGGAAAATTTAATTTCATTACCATTTCCACATTTTGTACAGCAATGTTGCATGTAAATATCCGAAATGAAGGACAAACTGTTAGCAGCTGAGACCTGAATCTACTGTTTGTGCAACGCAAAACATTATATTTAACATTATTTTCAAATTATTAAGCTTAGGCTCTGGATGTTGAGGGTTTTAATATGAAAAATTTATTTTCCACAGTAAATTGGTTAATATTAGTCCATAAATGTAAAATCAACTAAATGTAATCAATTATAAAGATAAAAACAACTCTCTAGCATTGAAGCAAATAAATAAAAATGTATTGTTTGATTTTCAGGCTGCCTTGACAGCACAATATATTTGAAATGTAACATTTTGGTAGTCTTATTAAATACATCCACTGTGTAATTTAATCATGCTGCATGATATATTTATAGGCCTACTTCTACCACAAATGTCAATGGTTAACAATGAGAGGCCTCTGTAAAACAGAGACTATAGCATGTGTAACTGATACATTTTACTCAGTATAATCAGAGGTGACAGAGAATTTCTTTAAAAAAGGAGTTAAGTAAATTGTCATGCTGGGTGGAATTTCCCTTGATGTTCAACAGCCCAAAATAATATTTTCCATAAGATTCTTTTTCTCCAAGTACCGTCAGGAAAAATATTTCATGAACCGTACCTGCTGATTTAAAAAAAAAAACACTGTTTTATTGAAAGTTGCCATCTGCCAAGCCATTGAGAATATGTTTCTATTTTATTTGAGAATAATGTTAAGCAACGGAAAGCCTGAGTTCTTAACACAACATCTGTTGTTCTTAGAGATATCTTTATATCTTTTTCAAGGATCCTTTATTGAGGATAATTCACCCAATTGCTGAGTGTTTTTGTAAAACGTGGGCAAAGCCAAGAATTTGTGATGAATTTTCAAAGCTCTTTCCAGCTAAAGTTTTTTAATGACATTCCATCAATAATGGTCAAAATTATTTTGAGTTGAAGACAAAACATCAGCCATTTAATTATAATTAGAAACTGGTACAGATCAAATTAGTTTGGCAGTCGAAAGTCAGAATTAATGCGTGTAGCACTGTTCTGAATGGGATTTTTTTATTGTATCCAAGGCGTAAAAAGGCTGCCTCTCCTTTCAGCTGTAAAAACAGATAGTAAAATTGAGCTTGTGAGCAGTTCGATGATAAATCATTATTCAAAGTGTTGGTCAGTGCATAGTTGAGGGAGTGCTACTGGGAGCACTTTGTGTCCTGTGGTTGATAAAAAGCATTTTATTTTGCTGGGCAGCTTAAGTCCCAGACATATTTTAAGGGAGAGTTCACCAAAAAAATTTAAATTCTTTCATAATTTAGTCACCCTCATGCCATCCCAGATGTATATGACTTTCTTTCTTCTGCATAACACAAATTATGATTTTTAGAAGAATATTCCAGCTCTGTATGTCCATACAATACAAGTGAATGGGTGTTTAAATTGTAATGCACCAAAAGCACATAAAGGCAGCATAAAAGTAATGCATATGACTGCAGTGTTTTAATCCATATCTTTAGAAGTGTTATGATAGGTGAGAAACAGATCAATATTTAAGTCCTTTTCTACTATAAATTATTCTCCCTGCCCAGTAGGGGGTGATAACACAAGAAGAATGTGAAAGTTAAAGTGGAGACTGACTGAAAAGGGAGGATAATTTATAGTAAAAAATGATTTAAATATTGATCTTTTTCTCTCCCACACCTAACATATCACTTCTGCAGACATTGATTTAACCACTGGAGTCTTATGGATTACTTTTATAATGACAAGCAGCGGTTTTAAAAAACACGCAAACCACGCAATTGTGTGAGGCCCCACCCACGCTTACGGGGTGACAAGTTGTTTTGGGTATACGAATACGCTGTTGTCAGCACTCTTAGAGCGGTTCACGTTAAAGAGGTACACCAGGTATTTAAGTCAGTTTTTCAAGTAGGACTTTGAGTTTGGGTTTGTAATTTATGAAAAAAAATACAGTACTTCCGAACATATTTCGCTCACGCGCTCTCACACACATACGCGCAAATGGATGCGTTAGGGGCCGTTCACACCGAATGTGTTTTTGCGTGCGTCTGCTGTTTTTCCATTGTTTTCCTTTGTAAATACACGCTGGATGAACGTCCATACCTGCTGCACTACATCTCGTTATTTCTTCAGTGTCTCACGCAGGACACATTTTTATAATCTGTGCCAAATTAAAAAGAACGTTAGGTCTCAAAAAAGCATGTCGAGAAACATGTGTTCTGTTTCATTTGTTGTGTTGCATCTAGATAGCAAAGGTGCCACAAAGATTTAACATTTTGAACAAGTTCAGCTTGCAAAGAGGTGACTGTTACAAAGTTGAACTAGATTGTTTGGTGCAGAATCAAGTTTCAGCACTTGATAAACGGCAATGTATTTTTTATTTTCTCCTTCTGCTCTAGTATGCTGAGGGGCCGCTGTGCCTTGTATGTTTACTGTTACATGTTGTCTACGATGCTTACATAAAATACTGCCATTTGCAACATGTTGAACAATACACTGCAGCATCCAGATGAAAAAGTAAATAAGACAGAAATCTATTACTACTGTATACACCATATCCTCAAAGTTACACAATAATACTGTATCATATTATAATTACTAACTGGACAAAAATAAATAATTGTTGGGCTATAATAATAAATGTGAATGGAATTCCAAAATGTTAGTGATTGAAGTAGTAGGTTTACACACCCTGTTCATTAAAATAAAAATAAAATGTGTTTTGTAAATATTTCTTTTTTATTAATGTATTGTGGAAAAACTGGAAAACATGTAATAAATATCATTAACTAGATTTTATTTTATTAAACATTTTGAATGTACTTGGCTACAATGGCTGATAGGATGAATTTAAAATTATTATTTCAAATACATTTTGTCATTTTTTTAAGCAAAAATTTTCTAAATTGGGGTCCCGGACTGGTCGGTTGCTTGGGACTTTAGAAATCGTAAATACGCCCCCGATAATGACTTGTGTTCTTAAAAATTTTGGCACCCATTCAATTGCATTGTATGGACCAAAACATGGATCTTTGGCCTATTCTTGCCAGTGGTCATCTGTCCAAAGCAAGCAGCTCCCTCTGAATATTGTTTACCGTGTGCTTTCATGCAAGAACAGGAGTGAAAGAGGGAGAGGAGGAGGTGAAGATATGACAGAGAAAAAAACTGCACATAGGTGTCCATAGTTGAAAAATCTCATGTTAGATCACTCCAAGACACACAAAGTAAAGTCTGTGACTTTTAACCAAAGTTTTTTTTGCGCAAAATAACACTCTTGTGGAATTTTCAAAACTTAAAAAAAAATATATATATATTTCCAAGAAGAAACATTGTATTTTTAAGAAATTGTAATAACACTGAGATTAAAAACATTCAAGTTAAAAAAGAGCTTGCACAGCTCTTGTCATCTGACGCACAAGTGCTTTTGCAATGCAACCGCTGTTATGCAGCTCAGTGTTGTACATCAGGGTTGCCAAACCATTCACAGAATAAATTGTTTAAATTTGAAATATTACGCAAGCCAGGCCCATGGATCTGTCTGGGTCCCCATCACTTTGAGTATCTTTCATTAGTAGAGTGTTTACACTGCTGTAAACACATTCAGAGATACTGTAGTTTGTAGATCTTCTGTTTGCTGTGTTAGATCATTTACCCCAGTAGAGATTCAAGCTCTCTGTGGAGGTCCATGTGAGAACAATACTTTATTTTGGCATACTGTATTTTTGGCAGATTTTAAGGTAAAATGTAGGGCTGAAAACCCCTGAACAAGTACTGTAAAGCAAAACTTACATTTCAGGAAATTATTGGTTTCTTTACCTTTTGAGCTGGCCAAAATCATGATCGCAGAACCCTGACACAATATTAAAGAAAAAGTTCCCCAAAAATGAAAACACAAGTTTCATGCCTTACTGCACCTGATCAATGCTACAACAATTGCTGTGTTAATTTAAGAGGCCACATTAATTCTTTCAAATGAGGCCTAATGAAGAGTCATGTCAGATTGATGGAGAACGTTCCATTTGGCATCTTTTGTGGGGGTAGTTCTCACTCTCCATGTGTGACTTTTGGTGTTTCTCTAGCTACTGGATTGGGGTTACACCATTTACTTGCCTCCTCAACACCTGTGTTTACATTGGGGCCTCTGCCCCCATGACCTAGCAGCAGTCTCTCACTCACAGCGAAGATGAAGTGGGCTCCCTGCTCTCAAATATGTGCTGCTCCTGCACTTTCACCACTATGCAATTCCTCTAAGAGTTTCATTGTGGGCATCAGCAATAGAGTGGTATAGGTTACATTCCTCCTTCACATTGGAGTTTATTTGAACACGGAGGGGGTGAAAACAAAGACAACCTGCACCATATTATTGCAATGTGAGTGTGGGAAAAGGCTTCTTTTATTTCTCTCTTTGTCTTTGACCACCACTACAGGTTGGAGCACACAAACTTTGAATATTGCATAAAAAAGGAGCTGTTTGTGGGGGTCATGTAAGAATTAAAAAAAGAAAGCATAGAAACAGCACAATTGTCTATGTGGATGTATCAGTGGATTTAAATTCAGTTAATTCCATTTCAGTTCAGCATGCTTCAGTATAGCTTGTTTTCTGCAGATTTAATTCTACCATCGTTGTTGTCTAATCAAGCATAAAACGGCAAGTTCACAGGCCATATTTCTCAATGATGATTAGTCTAAGAGATATTTCAGCAGTTCCTGAGACATAAAATATCATGTAGATGGGAGTCAGCGGTGTTCTGTCACTGTCCGTAAACTTGTTAGGGAGGCTACACTCTTATGCATGGTGAGAAGTAGTGAAAGACCATTTCAAGGACTGTTCCTCTGGTTAGGGAAGTGACATCTTTGTCCCTTGAAAATTTCTGGCTAGTTGTCAAACTCATTCAAAACAACAGTGGGAGGCACTTCATTCATAGTGACTTTTAAACAAGATTAACATTAATGCGATCATCACAGAATGTCATTATTAAAATGTGGACCATGTTGTTTGGTGACTGGATGCTCCCTGGATTGAAAGAGCAATCACAAATGGATGCATGAACACGCTGCAATGAAGCGAGATGGCTGGATATGTACAGTATTAACATCTGTAGCAAACATCTTATCTCAGATAGGTGAACAAGATTTTTGCTAAAATAGTTTGATAGGTAGAGTTTGGCTGAATATTTAAGTCACTGTATTTCTTTACGGTCTCTAAAAGTGACTATAGATCGCTCCCATTGTAACAGATGAAGCTGCGCAAGTCATTTAGCAGACACTTTTATCCAAAGCGACTTACCAATGAGGAACATAAGCAATTTGTTACACAAAAGTCAACAATATCTGTAGTATTGCACTGCCAAGATCTCAGAGTAGTTGGAGTAGTAGTAAAGTTTCTGCACAATGGAGACACACAAATAAAAAATGTTTATAACAATGAAAAAGGGTAAAAAAATAAACTGTGCGCTTACACAGTTAACTGCTTAATTGATTATAATAGGAGCCATCCAATATTCCAAGCCTAGCCGCTGAGGAAATAATTGTGAGCATCTAAACTATGATACACTTTTATCACCATTTATAGCAGATCTCTCTGAATATTGTTTACCTTGCGTTTTGATGCAAGAACAGGATTAAAAGAGGGAGAGGAGGTGAATATACAGTATGACCACTTAGGTGGCCATAGTTGAAAAATCTCATGACAGATCACTCCAAGACACACAACTTAAAGTTTTTGTGACTTTTACAGTGTATGCTGTTGTTAATTTTCTTGCAGAAGTTTTTTTTTTCTTTTCTTCTTGCAATATAAGTCTCTACTGCCCCATGTGGAATTAGTTTTGAAATCAAATCAAATCAAATCACTTTATTGTCACACTACTGTGTACACGAGTGCAACAGCAGGTGAAATTCTTGTGTGCAGTTCCGAGCAACATTGCAGTAATGACAGTGACGAGACATAAACCACTTTACAATAACAACGTATTTACACAACACAATTTACATAACAAATGTACACATACTTACACAACAATTTACATATCAAATGTACACAATACACACAATGTAGAATACACATACACTAGGTAAGGGTATAATATATATATACACTAACTGAATTGGGAGCGAGAATATATTGACAGAATGAAGATTAATAAAGTGCAGTGATTGTTGATCGTGAGAGATCATGTGTTCAAAAGTCTTATTGCTTGTGGGAAGAAGCTGTCATATAGTCGGGTGGTGCGGGTCCTGATGCTGCGATACCGCCTGCCTGATGGAAGCAGTGAGAGCAGCCCATGACTCGGGTGGCTGGAGTCTTTGATAATCCTCCGAGCTTTATTCACACACCGTCTGTTATATATATCCTGGAGGGAGGGAAGCTCACCTCCGATGATGTTTCTGGCCGTTCGCACCACCCTTTGCAGGTCTTTGCGGTTGTGGGCGGTGCTATTGCCGTACCAGGCGGTGATGCAGCCAGTCAGGATGCTCTCTACAGTGCTGGTGTAGAACCGTGTGAGGATGTGTTGGTTCATTCCAAACTTCCTCAGCCGTCTCAGGAAGAAGAGGCGCTGGTGAGCCTTCTTCACAATGGCCTCAGTGTGGACGGACCATGTGAGTTCCTCAGTAATGTGGACACCGAGGAACTTGAAGCTGCTGACTCTCTCCACCGGTGCTCCATTAATGGTGATGGGGCTGTGTTCTCTGTCTTTCTTCCTGAAGTCCACCACAAGCTCCTTGGTTTTACTGACGTTGAGGGAGAGGTTGTGCTCCTGACACCAGCGTGTCAGAGTGTGCACCTCCTCTCTGTAGGCTGTTTCATCATTGTCAGTGATCAGACCTACAACCGTCGTATCGTCAGCAAACTTAATGATGGCATTGGAGCTATGTGTCGCCACACAGTCATGTGTGTAAAGGGAATACAGGAGTGGGCTGAGAACACAGCCCTGCGGGGCTCCAGTGTTGAGGGTCAGTGATGAGGAGATGTTGCTGCCCATTCTAACCACCTGACGTCTGCCTGACAGGAAATCCAGGATCCAGCTGCACAGCGAGCTGTTTAAGCCCAGAGCCTGGAGTTTCACATCAAGCTTGGAGGGTATTATGGTGTTAAATGCTGAGCTGTAGTCTACAAACAGCATTCTCACATACGTGTTCCTTTTTTCCAGGTGGGATAGAGCAGTGTGTATTGTAGATGCAATAGCATCATCAGTGGAGCGGTTGTTACGGTAGGCAAACTGCAATGGGTCCAAAGAGGTGGGCAGAACAGAGCAGATGTGATCTCTGATCAACCTCTCAAAGCATTAGCTGATGATGGGGGTGAGGGCAACAGGATGCCAGTCATTTAAGCAAGTGATTTTTGATTGCTTCAGTACAGGCACAATGGTTGATGTTTTGAACCATGTGGGGACTACAGACAGGGAGAGGGACAGGTTGAAAATGTCCGTAAAAACACCAGCCAGTTGGTTCGCGCATGCTCTGATGGCGCGGCCCGGAATGCCATCTGGACCCGCGGCTTTGCGAATGTTCACCCGTCGAAAGGATCGGGTTACATCCGCAACAGAGATGGAGAGAGAACCATCATCTGTAGTATCGGCCGCGAGTGCTCTCTCCGCGAGGGCGGTGTTATTGTCCTCGAAACGAGCATAAAAAGTATTAAGCTCGTCCGGGAGAGAGGCAACGGTGTTCATGGCGGAGTTTTTATTCTGTTTATAGTCCGTGATGATGTTAATTCCCTGCCACATACTTCTGGAGTCAGTGGTGTTGAACTGTCCTTCAATTTTGTGCCTGTACTGGCGTTTGGCTGTACTGATGGAGTTACGGAGGGCATAACTGGCTTGGCGCAGTAAGTGCCGCACGAACATCGCCGTTAACCCATGTTTTCTGGTTGGGGTAGATCCGTATAGTTTTTGTCGGTACAACGTCCTCTACGCACTTCCTGATGAAACACGTTACGCTATCAGCGTAAACCTCGATGTCGTCATCGGAGGCAGACCGGAACATCTCCCAGTCCGCGTGATCAAAACAGTCCTGTAGCGCAGAGTCTGATTGGTCCGACCAGCACTGGATCATTCTGAGGGCGGGTGCTTCCCGTTTCAGTTTCTGCCTGTCAGCGGGCAGAAGCAGAACGGAAGAGTGGTCGGATTTGCCAAATGGTGGGCGGGGGAGGGATTTGTAGCCATCCCGGAAAGGAGAATAGCAATGATCCAAAACCCGGTCCCCTCGTGTGTTGAAGCTGATATGTTGGTGGTATTTTGGTGCTATTGTTTTGAAGTTGGCTATGTTGAAGTCCCCAGCAACAATGAACGCAGCCTCAGGGTGCGCGGTTTCCTGCTCACTTATACTGCCATACAGTTCCCTAAGTGCCCGGTCTGTGTCGGCTTGTGGGGGGATGTACACAGCAGTGATAATGACCGCTGTGAATTCCCTCGGTAGCCAGAATGGTCGACACAGAAGCATGAGAAATTCCAGATCAGGAGAGCAGAAAGACCTGATAAAATGTACATTCCACTGATCACACCATGATTTGTTGATCATAAAACATACACCTCCACCTCTGCTTTTACCTGAGAGGTCTTTCGCTCTGTCCGCTCGGTGCACGGAGAAACCCGTGGGTTCGATGGCCGAGTCTGGAATCTCCGCGGACATCCAGGTTTCCGTAAGACAGATAACACAGCAATCTCTCATCTCTCGTTGGAAGGAGATCCGCGCTCTCAGCTCGCAGAGCTTGTTGTCCAGAGACTGAACATTTGCCAGTAGTATACTGGGTAGCGGGGGGCGATTTGCGCGACGTCTTAATCTGATGAGAACGCCGGCTCTTTTTCCTCTTTTCCTTCTGCGTTTCCGCGGCCGGGCAGCCCAAACAAAGGGCTCCGCTGGCGTGTTTGTAAACCGCGGGTCGGCATTGAGGAATGTGATGTCCGGTTTTCGGTGTGTGATTGCCGAACCAATGTCCAAAAGCGTTTGTCTGTCGTACACAATAAGGCAGACAACATCCAAGACAAAAAAACACAGAACTGTAAACAAAACAAACAATAAACTGCAGTGTTTTGACGGAGCTCGCGACGCAGCAGCCATACTCGGCGCCATCTTGAGATCAGAAACGGTACGATATCATCATGTTGTTTATTTCGGTACCATATTAAAGTATGCTGCCATTAGCAAAATGCAATGTAATGTGAGAGTTTTGAGATTAAATCAAAGGCCATTTGAAAATAATAATAAAAAAGTCTCGATATGGCCAAGTGTGATTATTAAACAGCAGAAGGATGTAATTTAATGAAATAATATAGTCACATGTGTGTCACAGAACAAATGAGAGGCTCCGTCCTGCTCTGTCATCTCCTTCACACACACAAGCAGGTGCACACACAAACGCAACACACACTACTAATGCTTGATTTTCATGTAGTGTGCCCAATAGTATCAATCTGCAGAGCAGTGTGTTTAGTGTATAATCTGCTGGAAGCTTGATCTAACGAACCCTTCTCAAACAGGAAGAACTTCAAATGTCTTTCAAAATAAAAGTCCATCTGAAATAAGAGCTCTATTCAACCAAATAAGTGAAACTAAAGACATTATGACAGAAAAACGTATTACTGTATAAAAGCATATTATTCAAAATTAGTTGCAATAATACTCATAATAACAATAAAATAATATTAAATTGTTTTATTATTATTATTATTATTATTATTATTATTATTATTATATGTAAGCAATATCACAAAAGCAAGTGCAATGGATATCTGCATGTTGTGATTTAGCCTTGGCAGCCTTTTGCCTCAGGTAATTAGATTGTTTTCATTTAATGTTGTCATTAATACTGTAAAACTCTGTTGTGCCTCTTTTTTTGTTTTATACCAAAAATGATATATATTATTATTGTTGAAATATTATTATTGGCTCTATATTGGTGAAATTTTGATTTAAAGTGTACAGTATGTATTTGAAATTGTATTAAACACAATTTGATCATAACATTTAATAAATTTTTTTACATGGAATCCAGAAAACGAAAAGGCATAATTTTTATCTATAAGACTTCATGCAAGTAATTTTCTGTGTACCAAGGTACCTGGTCTGGTTTTGTACAGAAGCCGAAATGTTGGTATCAGAATAAACCTTTTATACAGCTCTGTGAAGTACATTAGGATTACCAAACCATTCACAGAATAAATTGTTTAAAATATTATTACACAAACCAGGTCCACTTTTATCGCCTCTTTCGCATTCATAGTTTTCAGTCACGTGATTGGTGCGGAGACCTGGAGGGCAAAACATCGTTCGAACATGGCAGCCAACACTGGAAACTCCATAGAACTGCAGCACAGGCCTGCCAATTTTCCATCTGTTCCAAGCCACGAATATTTTGTTCACCTCTCAAAAGAAGAAAAGAATTATATGTGAATAAACTAAAAGTTTTGAGCACTTGCGATCCATATACAGCACTTGCCGCAGTATTTCATTCAGTAAAAATAGTGAAGTCCCTGCCAGAGCTCCACTTTGGCGATGTTTACATGTATCTTGTGGAGAATCCCTCCCCTTACATTGCCGCCAGGATGAAGCATACAAAAGTACAGACAGTTACACATATTTTCGATCAGGATGGGTGAATAATGCTGGCAGTTAAATTCTTCATTGTCAGAGCAAAGGTGAGTGCTAATTAGCTAACATTTGTGATATCATTCCTGCACACTGTTAAAACCCTATGTCCATTCCAACAACTGCTGTTAACTCTTCAGACTGAAAACGAACCAACTAGATAACTTATTATTTTGCTAGCATTAGCTAACTTTAATGTAACCATTTCCTGACTCAGGAAACAGTTCCGCTAGCAAGCGTAACTCGTCAAGGCCACTGAAGTTGGTTGCGTCGCTCCATAAAAAAACAAACTTGTCTGAATGATTATGTAAAGATAGATGACTAAAAATAGAACAATTAAAATACTCTGTGTTAACTTGAGCTTACCTTTGATTAAATTTTCACTGCAAAGATGTGTGTACTTTGATGGTTGCCATTCTTTGTCCTCTCCAGGGACGGAGGCATGTCTAATAGCACAAATCCACAGTCTCCTTTCTGAGTTTTCTTTACAGACGTGATTCTGTAGAATCATAACACAGATTTATCTCCTCATCGGTTAGTGCATTCGATTGAACAACAACTATCCAGCATTTTTGCTAAACAAACCTGTTTAAAAATAATTGGTGGGCAGCGAAAGAAAGCCTTGTTTTGCCCTCCAGGTGGGCATTCCTATAAGGATGTGATGTCACGTGAAAAGACGCACTCAATATCAAAAACATATCTGGATAAGTCACTTCAGGTAAATGCTCAAAAGCTCAATGCTCAAAAAGTTCTGTTGACTCAAAGTCTTATTTAAATGTTCCAGTAATGACACCTCATTGTTTATTTTCAGTATTTGCACATATGTTGTTTGTCCTGTTTTAGCTAGACTCTAAAAGTATGTGCTAGTCATTTTATTTGACAGTTCTGGATTATAAAAATGCAGCTACTGGAAATGATTCAGGGCAAGACATGAACAGTAGCATTGTAATTCCTTTGTTATCGTTTACGACATTGAATGATCTATATTTGCCAGACCGATATATCAGCCTAACCGATTACTATACTTGGTTGATTAACAGAAATGTTAGCTCCCTTTGTGTCATTTCCAAAATCAGCCTCATCAGTAAATGAAGAACAATTTGTTTGCAAGTTAGGGGGGGGGGGGGGATTCTGAATAAACATCTTGATAAATAAGTGGTCACTTTGTTTCAGAAATTGCATTATATTGATCATTATATTGCATTATATTGATCACCATGGTCCACCATGCTCTCTAGATTTCTGTATTGTCCATTGAAAAAGTATCCAGAATCAATCAACCACTAGTAAGCCAGTAAATTTAATGATGGGGGTTGGATACTGGTATTAAACTGTAACTGACACTTTTGGACTTAAAATAAACTAGGAACCTTTCCATTTACAGTAATGAATTAAATCAATTAATATATATTCAGCAAATTACTGTTCATTTGTGCTATGCTTGTGATACAAGATGAAACGATTCTCTTGTCATTCAATTAATTTGGGACTTTTTCACAGTGATGATTAAGTTATGATGTATGGTTTTCTTCTCTTTAACTTGCCTTGGTTTTGACATAGTTACACTTGAGTGCTGTGTATCAAGCACTTCATTTTGGGAAAGAATCTATTTTATTATCCTTCACTGTGATTAATTACTACTGTGGCACAGGCTAGTCCAAATGCTTCCCCTCTTTTGTGGTCACGAATTCAAGTTGACGAACGCATACTGTATGTGATCACTCATGCAATATAGTGCTATATTGCAAATGCTTTACAGGCAAAAAATAAAATAATTTAAATACTTATTGAATTTAACTGTCAACATAGATAACTCTAATGTGCTTTTTAAGCTTCCAAAAATAGCATAAAGGTGAACACACTACAATGAATTTGAAAACATTTGACACACACACACTTGACACACATTGTGCCCTTACTCTTTGACTTGATGTCGAGCAGCGAGTGTCATGCCTTATGTCCAAATCACTCTTAAATTGTATGTAAAAAAGAAAACTCTGTGCATCAACACCATAATTCAAGGGTACTTAGTCTTGTTCTCTAAGGGCCATTTATCATAGTCCAATAAAAATGGGGCTCCGTTTTTTGCGACTGTGGGTCTAGGCTCCTGAAGCCAAGAGAAACCATTCTTCTCTGAATCCTTTTGGCAGTCCAACCATACTCAAAATAAAAAGACACATGTTTTCCTATATTTTTACTATACAATAATATCCCACACTTCACATGATTTTTTTTTAACTTTACACATAAATCTGTCCTGACAACTTTGTGTGAGATTGAGTTGGAATCACAATTAGATGCTGGGATACAGCCTCTGTTCTCTCAGCACATGCATCTGCCAGAAATGTGCAAATTTTAAACGTATGCCGGATATAGGAAGCTTGTATAGTAAATTTTGTTGGACGCAATGTATGTTTTCTCAAACTTTTTTTATGTGTGGCATCTGGCAAAGTAGTATATGTGTACTTTCCAATTAGCTATGTTAAAATGTTATTTAGACACATCTGTTTGACAGTCACACTCGCACCAAATCCAGATATCACACAGCTGTAAGATTGTCTCTTTTCTTCATAAGTATGATACCAACTGAAATGCCTAGTGTTATTACAGTGAATTCTTGAGTAATTTGCTGGGGTTCTGGACATATAGACTTACTGCTTAATAACCCATCAGCAGCAGTGCTCTTATCTGCATTCAATATGTGACCTGCTCCATCATTTTGAGGAGGGCTGAGTATTAATATAGATTTTCCAAATCTATTGCGATTCACAAGATCTCGATTCGATTTGTTTCTGATTTCAATTTAATTCAATATAGATTAATATGGGTATATTTAAATTATAATGTCCCTTTTGTTTACGTATGAAGGAAATTATTTTCCAGCTATTGATGTTAATTATACAGGGGACCTTAAAACTAGGTCTATTAAGAAAAAATAAGTTAATTAATACTAAATATATTTTATTTGTTTTTCATCATTTTGGTCACATTTTGGCTTTTTAAAATCCATGTATGCAATCAATAAATAACATATTTCATATATAATTTTTTGTTATATTGTTTTGTTTAATTGCATAATTCGTAAAGTTTTTACATTGAATTGTTGAACACGTGCTAAAACCAGTATGGTCTCTTTAAAAAAAAAAAAAAATGCTATTTCTGTCAAGTGCTGTAAATTAGTAAATGAGAGAGACCCAAATGGCTTTATCTCATCTGTGCTATGCCTGATTGATGATTTTTGTTTTTTTTTGTTTTTGATCAACAACTGAGTGTAGAGAACAGAAAGGTTATGTGGCAGCGGGGGTGTGGTAGAGCACAATTCCGGAGAGAGTACGGTAAGGGGACTCGTGTTACAGCCTGGAAATGCGAGATAGAAATGAACACTCAGACCACGATGTTCTCTCTCCGGTAGCTCCACCGAGAATTGTTGTATTTAAACACAAATGCAAAGAAATGCACAATTACAACAATTACTCGCTTTTAAATGAACATTAACACAGTATAACAAAAACTGACATACAACTTTTAAATATTCTTAAACAAAACATTATTTACACATTAATCTCTCTTTAAATTCTTTGTACTTACAATAAATAATTTCCAACAATAGCAACACAATATAGAGTCATTTTTAAACAAAAAACTTTCACGATTATGTGCATGCATTCACCACGCGTACCTCTCGTGTTCCACACGAGCCAGTCTGTGAGGGCCGCTCGACATCACTTTAGACTGGTACGATTTAACTATACACTTAAATATGAATATACAGTTTTTACATATTTAACACAAAACCAAAACTCACAAAAGATTTTGCTAACATATTTCTATATTTTATACACATAACTATACATTTTTATACCTGGAAATGCGAGATAGAAATGAACACTCAGAGCACGATGTTCTCTCCGGTAACTCCACCGAGAATGAGGCATCGTGCTGAGAGCTCCCGCTTTCCGACCTTGCAGACATTCTAATCAATCACTGATCAGTACACTCAAAAAGACTAAACTAGTAGATTTGAAATCTTGAACAGATATAACTTGCATACAAATATGACATTTGAAAAAAATGTTCTATCCCTTTTTGAAAAGCTTTAAATAAATGTATTTACTGTAAAATTGTATTACAAATCAAAATTGTATTATAAATCAATAAATCACCCTGTTACACTTGCACCGAAGATAAATGTCTATATGTCTAACTCCTGTCTCTAATTCCAGCGAGCATGGGGAGAGCGGCATATAAACAGCCACACCACCGTCAGATGGGAGAGTGACCAGTGACTGGCGTGTCTTATTGAGGGTTTTATGTTATTGTGAAGCTGAAGACTCAGAAAATTTTATGTTGACAAAGTACCTGTTGTGAAACTGAAGACTCAAGAGAAGTTTATGTTGACAAAGTTTGTTTTACACTGATCTGATTAAACTGAGAAAAGCACCGTGAAGTGTGCAAGCAGAATGTTGAAGGCAGAGAAATAAAGAGCCTTCCTTGACTTCATCACTGCTCTTCATCTCCCCCTTCCATCTCCGAGCTTGAATGTGTTACACTGGTGCCAAATCCCAGGATCTGGAAGTACGCCCCATGGAGTCCTCCCAGATTGCCGAGATCCTCCAGTCCCTTGTCAGCCTACAACAGAGCCACCAAAAATCCCTGCTTGAGCTGCGCTATGACCAGGATCGCCGGTTCTTTGAGATTCTGCAAGCTCAAGCAGAGGACAGGCATGTGATCCAGAGCCTCCTCGGTCAGGAGAGAGCCGCGGCCATGACCCTGGACAACCGCAGCCCCCTTTCCCCACCCACACTCTTGAAAATGGGGGCTGGAAGATGATGTGAGGCCTTCCTCGATCTGTTTGAATGGACCGCCGAGATCTGCCCAACAATTGCCAGTGTCTAACCTCCTGGCCTTTGACGACCTGAAGAAGGCCATCCTGCAGTGGCTGGGTTGTAGTCCGGAGCAGTACCACCGGAGCGGGGAACCGCAACTTTGTGGGAGTACTCAACCTGGTGGTACTGGAGCAGCTAATCCTTTGTCTGCCAAAAGGAACACTGGAATGGGTCCAGTGCCACCGCCCAGCGTCACTGGAGGAAGCTGTCCAACTCTAGGAGGACCATATGGTGGCATACCCGAGGACGGAAGAGCCCTCTTTTCTCTCTTTCCCCAGAGCCCGTTCCTGCCCCACAGAGCCATGCGTTTCCCATGCGAGGTGTTGGACAGCGCCTCCTGTGTCTACAGTGCCCCCCTCAGGTGGAAGTGTCCGCCAACGCAGGTGTGGGCGTGGCTTCTGGGCCAGTCTGCTGGGTTTGTGGGGATCCGGGGCACTTCCGGGATCAATGCCCTGTGATGGAGCTGGGTACAGTGGTACGGAACCCCGACCGGGCCGGAGCATACCAGATACTGGTAAGGATCAAGGGGGGGTACTCACCAATCATTGGTGGACACAGGTTGTAATCAAACCACAGTCCATCAATGCTTGGTTCAACATGAGGCATTGGGCACAGCTAAAACAGTGATGGTGAAGTGTGTGCATGGGGATATTCCCAATGGTGATGGACCCTGGTGATTAAATTTCAGGGAACAAAACATGGAGTAGAGGCCACAGTTAGTTCCCACTGATTTTGGGGGCTAATTGGCCTGCATAAAAGCAATGAGATGTGATTTGTGTGATGCTCTGGCAGGGGAGGCAGAACCGGGGCCATCTTCGTCAGCTCCACATCAAGATGACGTGAGGAGAGAAAGACTGCACCCCCCCCATCCTCTGGGGATTTCCCTTTGGAGCAGTCGAGAGACGAAACCCATAAGCAAACCTTCGACCAAGTGAGAGTGATTGATGGTCAACAACTCTGGCCGAGTGTCACACTTTCATATCCCTATTTTATGATTATAAACGAGCGATTGTATAGAGTGATGCAGGATGCTTAAACAAAAGAAGACACAGCCCAGCTTTTAATACTGCGGAGCCACTGGGAAATGGTGTTCCAGGCAGCTCACTATAATCCGATGGCAGGTCACCTAGGGGAATGATAAACACTGAACCACTTAATTGCCATTTTTATTGGCCCGGCATTGGCGGCTATGTCCGCAGGTGGTGTGCCGCATGCCAAAAGCACTTTTGTGCCCCCTTCCTCTAATCAAGGTCCCCTTCGAGAGAATTAGTATGGACCTCGTCAGGTCATTAGACCAGACATCGCTTTGTATTAGCCTTAGTGGACTATGCAACGCGATATCCAGAAGCTGTGCCTCTGCGCAACATCTCAGCACGTAGTGTTGCGGAGGCACTCTTCAAAATAATCTCCTGGGTGGGGATTCCGAAAGAAATCCTCACCGATTAGAGCACAACCTTTATGTCACGGACACTACGCAAGCTTTATGAATTATTGGAAATTAAGTCTATTCGCACCGGCGTTTCGCACTGGCTCCAGACCCTGTCCAGTGGATGGAGCAGTGCCAACAGGCATTCACACAGGTTAAAGCTGCACTTTGTGGGGTGCTGCTTTTGCATTCACCTAATATCTCTCTCCCTTTCCTATTACAGATAGACGCTTCAGACAGAGGACTGAGGGCCGTACTCTCGCAGGTGGTAGAGGGGGAAGAGCGCCCAGTGCTGTACATCAGCTGTAAACTCTTCTTGAGGGAGACAAAGTACAGCACTGTGGAAAAAGAGTGTCTGGCCATCAAGTGGAGGATCTTCACTCTCCGGTACTACCTGCTGGGGTGGGCCTTCACCCTCTGCTCGGATCATGCCCCACTCCAATGGCTCCACCTCATGAAGGATACCAACACGCAGATCACCCGGTGGTATTTGGCTCTCCGGCCCTTCAAGGTGGTCCACAGACCAGGGGCGAGGATGGCTGTTGCCAGCTTCCTTTCCAGAAATGGGGGGTGGGGGGTGGTAGGCAGGCCGGATGATCCCCTGGTTTGTGTCGGGCGGTGGGGATATGTGGCAGCAGGGGCATGGTCGAGCAGCCGTCCGGAGAGAGATAGAGGTTAGGGCGCTTGCACCTGTGCTAAATTGTGTCTAACACATGTCGCTATTCCAGTGAGCATGGGGAGAGCGGCATATAAATGGCCATGCCACCACCAGATGGGAAGAGAGAACGACATGAGTGACCAGTGACTGGCATGTCTTATTAAGGGTTTTATGTTATTGTGAAGCTGAAGACTCAGAGAAGTTTATGTTGACAAAGTTTGTGTTACACTGATCTGATTAAACTGAGAAAAGCACAGAGAAGAGTGCACACAGATTGTTGAAGGCAGAAAAATAAAGAGCCTTACTGGACTGCATCACTGCTCTCTGTCTTCTCCCATCTCTGAGCTTGAACGTGTTCAATTAAAATGGGTTGTGTGGATCTTGTCTTTGGACACGCATTACACAGAGCAACTTTTACAATCACTGGTGAGTGAAATCTGAACATTTACCAGCCAGTTGCCAAATACATAAATTTTAGCCACATAGCAAAACATTTGGTTGCAAATGCGAGCAATGTCATATTATTGTAGTAAATAAAGTGTTGCGTAGAGTAAATGATCGATCTTGGGATTTCAGAATCAGTATAGAGATTGTTCATTTGAAGATCATATTTATAGAATCTATATTTTTACTCACCAAATTTTGAGTTTTACTGAAGTAAAAGGAAAGCATCTAAATGATTATATCAGCCAATTTTTAAATTATTAAATGTTAATTATATAATTAGAAAGCTTAGACGTACCTTATTAATTATTTAATTAATTTAATAATTTAAAAATGTAAATGGTTACAACAGTAACCTAGACGTTCCCCACCTGTCGCTCACTTCGACGTTGTGTCGAAGAAGCGACACTAGGGGTCCAGTTTTAATCACGCTATGTGCTGAACCGAGTACGTGCGCTGCTGACACAGGTGCGGGCAAGTAGTTTGCATGCCAAAACAACAGGCTGTGCCAGACTGCACGTACCCTTACCCAACGCCCTAAAAAATCATCAAAACCTTCTGTTCCTGACACCCCGATATGGGGGAACAAGGCAACATGCCATGCATGGGAGCAAGCCGCGCCAGCCTCACCTTTTCTCTCTCTATGTTTCTCGTATAGAGTTAAAGCGGCTGGGGCATCTTAATGCTATCACATGCATTGGGTAAGGCGTTCTTTCCCAGTTCTTATTCTTTAAGGGGGGAAAGACCCTGCAGATACCACAGCTGCCCAGACTGGGGGAGGTAAAGAGTGGTGCAATACATCACATGGGCTTTTAGGTCACATGTGGAGAATGGCGCGGTGGTAGATCCTACTTCATTGGGAGGGAGGAGTTGCTACAAACACGGCGACCGAGGGTCTGTGAGGATTGCCCAAGGGAGACGCAGGTCCACTCGCAAGGGGACCGTACCATGGAAAATACATGCGAGCCCGACCTGTGGAGCTGTGTACCCAGTACAGGGTAAATTGAGTATCCGCATTGGGTTTGGTTGGCGAATTGGTTGGCTAGGGAGGAGTCATACAGGGAGCCGAGTTAGTGGGATCTCTTGGGATAAGAATGCACGGTATTGCCTCAACGGAGGGAAAAGGCGCTAGGTGCAAGCGGTTCACCCGGTCAGTTGTTACAGCATTACCGAGTTATACCGGCTCAGACCTGAGAAAACACGGGATGGAACCGACTCAACCCTGAGATTGTTAAATCTTGTAAAGGTATTGAGTGTTGACCATCCCATTGCTCTGCATATGTTTGCTAGGGAGGTGCCTTTGCCAGTGCATATGAGGATGCCACACTTCTCATCAAATTGGCCTATCACACTCCTCGGCCTGGGTGTGATAGGCCAATGCTATGGTGGCAACCACCCAGTGGGATAGCCTCTGTTTGGAAAGCCTTTCCGCTGTCCACCAAAGCAGACAAAGAGCTGCTCAGAACGTCTAATGCTCTGCGTGTGGTCCAAATAGATACGCAAAGCACGTACCGGACACAGCACGAAGGGGCTGGGGCTGCCTCTTCCCTGGCCAGCGCTTGCAGGTTCACTACCTTGGAAACAAGGATGAAGTTCTCAAGGTGAATGCATACCTTGACGGTAGGGGTCAAACAACTAAAAATCAAGTCAGGAATCTTGGTGTGTCTCTAGAGTCAGACCTTAGTTTCAGTAGTCATGTCAAAGCAATAACTAAATCAGCATACTATCATCTGAAAAATATTGCAAGAATTAGATGCTTTGTTTCCAGTCAAGACCTAGAGAAACTTGTGCATGCTTTCATCACCAGCAGGGTGGATTATTGTAATGGACTCCTCACGGGCCTTCCCAAGAAGACCATAAGACAGTTGCAGCTCATACAGAACGCTGCTGCCAGAATTCTGAGCAAAACCAGAAAATATGAACATATCACACCAGTCCTCAGGTCTTTACACTGGCTCCCAGTTACATTTAGGATTGATTTTAAAGTATTATTACTGGTATATAAATCACTCAATGGGCTAGGACCTCAATATATTGCAGACATGCTCACTGAATATAAACCCAACAGATCACTCAGATCATTAGAATCACATCAGCTAGAAATACCAAGGGTTCACTCTAAGCAAGGAGAGTCTGCTTTTAGCTATTATGCCAGCCGCAGCTGGAACCAGGTTCCAGAAGAGATCAGATGTGCTCCTACAGTAGTCACATTCAAATCCAGACTCAAAACACATCTGTTTAGCTGTGCATTTACTGAATGAGCACTGTGCCACTGTGTGTCCGACTGTTTGTACTGTGTTTTATTAGATTTTTTTTTTTATTTTTTATTTTTTATTCTAAACTGTTTTAATTATTCTTATTTTATTATTCTTGGTTTTTTTTTTCTTTTTAATTTCTACTATGTAAAGCACTTTGAATTACCATTGTGTATGAAATGTGCTATATAAATAAACTTGCCTTGCCTTGCCTTACCTGGTCTCTGAAGGGAGTCGTAGGAACCTTGGGCACGTAGCCCAGTCGTGGTCTTAGGATCCAATGAGTGTCTGCCGGACCGAACTCCATGCAGGTGTCGCTGACAGAGAACGCTTGCAGGTCCCCGACCCTCTTGATGGTGGCGAGTGTGATCAGGAGGGCCATCTATCAGGGAGAGGGCTTGGAGCTCGACTGATTTTAGCGGCTTGAAGGGGGGTCTCTGAAGGCCCGAGAGGACCACTGAGAGATCCCAGGAGGGGAAAAGGCTTGGACGGGAGGGATTCAATCTCCAGGCACCTCTTAGGAACCTGATAACTAAGTCGTGCTTACCCAAAGACTTGCCGTCTACTGTATCGTGGTGGGCCGCGATAGCGGCTACATACACCTTCAAGGTGGAGGGGGACAGCCTCCCCTCCAACCTCTCCTGCAGGAATGAGAGCACTGACCCGACTGCGCACCTCTGTGGGTCTTCAGCCCGGGAAGAACAAGTGCCACTTCTGGGTGTAAAGTTGCCTGGTAGAGGGAGCTCTGGCTTGGTTGATCGTGTCTACGACAGTAGGTGGTAGGCCAGGTACTTGTTACACATAACTTGTTATAATTAATTATAAACATTTTGATCGGTTTATAGAATCAACTGGAGGTAGCTGAATTAACATTACAATCAATTTATCTGTTCAATTTAATAACACTCAGTATCGATTGTCTATCAATTCTCAGAAAGGATATTTTTCCTGGCCACACAAAAATAACTCTTTCTTAGCAAGGAACTGAGATTGAATCGTTACATTTACGTTGATTTAAAAGTAGACTGTAATCAACAAAAAACATACACACAAATCACTCATACATGGGAAAGGGAAGAATGAAAATAAAATGATACCGGCACATAATAGGGGAAAAAAGTCATTTTGACCATCTGAGAGAACCATTGAGCGCTTAATTTAAAAGCACCTTTGTTACAAAGGGGTTTTCATGTCTTATACTAAACTATGTTCAGTTAGTTACTGGTACGATACTTGCAATTGCATTGGCTGTTGAGAGACCACATGGATGCAGTCACAGAAGAAAGGCTTGATGGTTCCTTGGGTCGATGGTGTGAAAGTTACAAACAATTTCTTCTGTGTTGAATGAAGAAATTAGGATGAACTCTGGTGTTCATTGACTCTATGTTCCAGGTAGTTGCACATAGCTTGAGGTGTTGAGGCCTGCCAGCCTGCAACCTCATGGTCGGCACGACCATGCAGCAAGGGGGTCAGGGGAAAAGCCAGGGAAAAGAGAGCGAGTAAGAGGCTGGACGTGTCCTTTTAACTCCTGATGGAGGTCCCTCCTCTTGAGTTTGGCTTGACCAATAAGAAAGGTGCAATTCCCAGGCGGGAAATGTTCCTTTGTTTGGAAGCTGACTCATTTGCAAGATTGGGGGGTAAGATGTTAATGTGTGCCCCTTAATGATCTGATTAATATAGCAAGCATACAATGCATGCTATCAGAAATATATATATATATATATATATATATATATATATATATATATATATATATATATATACACCACTTTGCATTGTGTCACACAAGGATACATTTGATAGGAAACATGGCAGAACTAATTGTACATTATCTGGTAGTTCTGTCATAAGGCATGCATTAAACAGTATACAGCAAAAATAAAACACTTGATGATAGACGAATCATCAAGTGTCTTGAAGACAGCAATGATCCTATACACAATGTCCTGGGGATATACATGTGAAATGATGGATAGTTTGTCTATAATTTAATGAAGAAAGGTCTGTTGTTCTGGCCTTTGTGTCCATTTCTTATAGGGGACAGCAGTGAACCATGGAGTAGACAGAGTCAGCTTGGGCCTACTGGGACCTTTAATCAAATCAAATCACTTTATTGTCACACTACTGTGTACACGAGTGCAACAGTAGGTGAAATTCTTGTGTGCAGTTCCGAGTAACATAGCAGTCATGACAGTGACGAGACATAAACCACTTTACAATAAACAACATATTTACACAAAACAATTTACATAACAAATGTACACAATACACACAATGTAGAATACACATACACTAGATAAGGGTATAAATATATATAAACACTAATTGAATTGGGAGAATATATTGACAGAGTGATGATTAATAAAGTGCAGTGCTGATTGTTGATCGTGAGAGATCATGTGTTCAAAAGTCTTATTGCTTGTGGGAAGAAGCTGTCATGTAGTAGGGTGGTGCGGGTCCTGATGCTGCGATACCGCCTGCCTGATGGAAGCAGTGAAAGCAGCCCATGACTCGGGTGACTGGAGTCTCTGATGATCCTCCGAGCTTTATTCACACACCGTCTGTTATATATATCCTGGAGGGAGGGAAGCTCACCTCCGATGATGTTTCTGGCCGTTTGCACCACCCTTTGCAGGTCTTTGCGGTTGTGGGCGGTGCTATTGCCGTACCAGGCGGTGATGCAGCCAGTCAGGATGCTCTCTACAGTACTGGTGTAGAACCGTGTGAGGATGTGGTGGTTCATTCCAAACTTCCTCAGCCGTCTCAGGAAGAAGAGGCGCTGGTGAGCCTTCTTCAGAACGGCCTCAGTGTGGACGGACCATGTGAGTTCCTCAGTAATGTGGACACCGAGGAACTTGAAGCTGCTGACTCTCTCCACCGGTGCTCCATTAATGGTGATGGGGCTGTGTTCTCTGTCTTTCTTCCTGAAGTCCACCACAAGCTCCTTGGTTTTACTGACGTTGAGGGAGAGGTTGTGCTCCTGACACCAGCGCGTCAGAGTGTGCACCTCCTCTCTGTAGGCTGTTTCATCATTGTCAGTGATCAGACCTACAACCGTCGTATCGTCAGCAAACTTAATGATGGCATTGGAGCTATGTGTTGCCACACAGTCATGTGTGTAAAGGGAATACAGGAGTGGGCTGAGAACACAGCCCTGCGGGGCTCCAGTGTTGAGGGTCAGTGATGAGGAGATGTTGCTGCCCATTCTAACCACCTGACGTCTGGCTGACAGGAAATCCAGGATCCAGCTGCACAGCGAGCTGTTTAAGCCCAGAGCCCGGAGTTTCTCATCAAGCTTGGAGGGCATTATGGTGTTGAATGCTGAGCTGTAGTCTACAAACAACATTCTCACATATGTGTTCCTTTTTTCCAGGTGGGAAAGAGCAGTGTGTATTGTAGATGCAACGGCATCATCAGTGGAGCGGTTGTTGCGGTAGGCAAACTGCAATGGGTCCAAAGAGGTGGGCAGAACAGAGCAGATGTGATCTCTGATCAACCTCTCAAAGCATTTGCTGATGATGGGGGTGAGGGCAACAGGACGCCAGTCATTTAAGCAAGTGATTTTTGATTGCTTCGGTACAGGCACAATGGTTGATGTTTTGAAGCATGTGGGGACTACAGACAGGGATAGGGACAAGTTGAAAATGTCCGTAAAAACACCAGCCAGTTGGTTCGTGCATGCTCTGTTGACGCGGCCCGGAATGCCGTTTGGACCCGCGGCTTTACGGATGTTCACCCGTCGAAAGGATCGGGTTACATCCGCAACAGAGACGGAGAGTGAACCAGCCTCTGTAGTATCGGCCGCGAGTGCTCTCTCTGTGAGGGCGGTGTTGTTGTCCTCGAAACGAGCATAAAATGTATTAAGCTCGTCCGGGAGAGAGGCAGCGGTGTTCATGGCGGAGTTTTTATTCTGTTTATAGTCCGTGATGGTGTTAATTCCCTGCCACATACTTCTGGAGTCAGTGGTGTTAAACTGTTCTTCAATTTTGTGCCTGTACTGGCGTTTGGCTGCACGGATAGAGTTACGGAGGGCATAACTGGCTTGTTTACGCTCCTCCGCGTTCCCGGAATTAAAAGCGGTGGTCCGCGCAGTAAGTGCCGCGCGAACATCGCCGTTAACCCATGGTTTCTGGTTGGGGTAGATCCGTATATTTTTTGTCGGAACAACGTCCTCTACGCACTTTCTGATGAAACACGTTACGCTATCAGCGCAAACCTCGATGTCGTCATCGGAGGCAGACCGGAACATCTCCCAGTCCGCGTGATCAAAACAGTCCTGTAGCGCAGAGTCTGATTGGTCTGACCAGCACTGGATCATTCTGAGGGCGGGTGATTCCCGTTTCAGTTTCTGCCTGTAAGCGGGCAGAAGCAGAACGGAAGAGTGGTCAGATTTGCCAAATGGTGGGCGGGGGAGGGATTTGTAGCCATCCCGGAAAGGAGAATAGCAATGATCCAAAACCCGGTCCCCTCGTGTGTTGAAGCTGATGTGTTGGTGGAATTTTGGTGCTATTGTTTTGAAGTTGGCTTTGTTGAAGTCCCCGGCAACAATGAACGCGGCCTCAGGGTGCGCGGTTTCCTGCTGACTTATACTGCCATACAGTTCCCTAAGTGCCCGGTCTGTGTCGGCTTGTGGGGGGATGTACACAGCTGTGATAATGACCGCTGTGAATACCCTCGGTAGCCAGAATGGTCGACACAGAAGCATGAGAAATTCCAGATCAGGAGAGCAGAAAGATCTGATAAAATGTACATTCCTCTGATCACACCATGATTTGTTGATCATAAAACATACACCTCCACCTCTGCTTTTACCTGAGAGGTCTTTCGCTCTGTCCGCTCGGTGCACAGAGAAACCCGTGGGTTCGATGGCCGAGTCTGGAATCTCCGCGGACATCCAGGTTTCCGTAAGACAGATAACACAGCATTCTCTCGTCTCTCGTTGGAAAGAGATCCGCGCTCTCAGCTCGCAGAGCTTGTTGTCCAGAGACTGAACATTTGCCAGTAGTATACTGGGTAGCGGGGGGCGATTTGCGCGACGTCTTAATCTGATGAGAACGCCGGCTCTTTTTCCCCTTTTCCGTCTGCGTTTCCGCGGCCTGGCAGCCCAAACAAAGGGCTCCGCTGGCGTGTTTGTAGACCGCGGGTCGGCATTGAGGAATGTGAAGTCCGGTTTTCGGTGTGTGATTGCCGAACCAATGTCCAAAAGCGTTTGTCTGTCGTTTACTTTACTTGTTACAGTCTAGAGATATCTGTTGACTTATTCAATAAATAATTAATAATTGTGTGTCTGATTGGTCCAGATGCTACATTTTTATAAAATTTTAGTTTTGTAATTAAATACATTTATATGTTGACACAATTATATTTTTGTCTGCAAAACTAATTTAAAACTTTTAAGCGTATGCCTTCAGATCAAAATGTTTTTAGATCATGAGAAACATTTCAGGCAAGTGACCCCAAACTTTTAATGTTAGTGTTTGTGACGACTCAAGGCAGCTGGCAGAAGTTCAGATTAACCAGTTTGTCTGCTTCCTGACCTGGGCCCCAGTTAGTCAAATACTATCATTATGAAGACTACGAGCCAAGGGAACCTGTGTAGCTCAGCGTGTATTGACGCTGACTACCACCCCTGGAGATGCAAGTTCAAATCCAGGGTGTGCTGAGTGACTCCAGCCAGGACAAATTGGCCTGGTTTCTAGTGAGGGTAGAGTCACATGGGGTAATCTCCCCATGGTCATGATTAGTGGTTCTCGCTCTCAATGAGGAGTGTGGTAAGTTGTGCTTGGATAGGGGAGAGTAGCATGAGCCTCCACATGCAGAGTCTCCGTGGTGTCATGCACAACGAGTCCCGTTATATGATATGTGGATTGATGGTCTCAGAAGCAGAGGCAACTGAGACTTTTCCTCTGCCACCCAAATTTAGGTGAGTAACTGCGCCAAATTACTAGAGAGGAGAGTGGCACCTTCCCTGGAGGGCAGTGTTTGACATTGTTTTTGCAAGTTCACACACCTCTTTAACATTATCCATATTGATCTCCGACTGGTGAAGCCGAACATCATTAATTCCGACATGAATAACAATTTTAGAAATCTACATTCAGCATTTTTCAGCACTTGTAAAATTGATCTGATGTCAGACACTCTGGCACCCAAAATGCATTTAACAATAGTGACTGGAATCTCTCTTTCCACGTTCCTTCCATTAGAATCACTAATTATTAAGGCTCTTTCAACATGATTCTCAGTGGGTGCATCACTGAGTGGGGAGAATTAATTGGAAACCCTAACAGGAATAGGATAGTGGTGTCACTCTGCTGAGCTAGTATGCATTCGTGACATCACCTAAATTCCCTGCTGCAGGGGCTCTTCAGCGAGAACCAAAGTGTGTGTGTTGCTCACTGTACTACCCGCAGCCATAAAAAGTATAAAGTTGTGAGAAGAGCAATTCGTCTTCGCCTCCTCCTTGACCATCTTACCTCTTTACACTGGTGCCGAAACCCAGGAATTAATCAGCCAAGTACGTCCCATGGAGCCCTCCCAGTTGGCCGAGATCCTCCAGTCCTTTGCCAGCTTACACCAGAGACACCAACAATCCCGATTGAGCTGCGCCAAGACCAGGACAGACAAATTTCTCTTCTCAAGTATGGGTTTAATGGCCACAGCAGTGCTCACAACTTTTAGATTTAACATAAAACATAAATTTCTTAATTGTCTTATAACTTTTGCTCTTTTCTCGTAACATGCCAACACTGGACTGATGCGTGTCTCTCTCCCCAGTTGAAGGTTCTGTGGCCGTTTTTATGCCGTTCACCCCGTGCTCACTGAAACTAGAGACAGGTGTTAGACATAATTTAGCTCAGGTGCAAGCGCCCTACTGCTTTCTCCCCCGGACGGGCGCTTGACCACGCCCCCGCTGCCACAAATATCTACTGGCTTCTCTTTATCACTGACCTCCACTAGCATTCGTATGCGTGTCTCTAGCTCATTAACCTTCTCTGTCAGCCTGACTAATTCCTTACATTTATCATGTGTAAACCCCTCACTGCTGATGGAAGAAGCTATAGTAAACATGTGGCATGTAATGCAGGAAGCAATGTAATGTAGTAGTAATGAATATGAATTTCTATACTGATAAAATCATCAGAAACAAAATTGGAATTATGCATCTGTCTGCCACAGCACCCCCAGAAGACTAAAATTATTTCCTATGAGCAACTTCAATCCTTAAGGATCCTGCTATAGATCCTGCTATAGATCAAGAAGAGCTAACAAAGATGATAAAAACATCAAAATCAACAACATTTATGTTAGACCAAATACCGACTAAACTAATGAGGTGTTGCCTGTAATCTCAAAAACTCGCCTTAATATTATTATCTCCTCATTATCCTTAGGGAATGTCCCAAGAAACTTTAAACTGGCAGTTATCAAACCATTATCAAGAAACCACAGCTTGATCCAGGAGAATTGGATAATTATAGACTGATATCAAATCTACAAATTATGGTTGAAAATAATAGAAAAGGTAGTGTCTTCCCAACTATGTTCATTTTGCAGAGAAAATCTATATATGAAGAATTTCAGTCAGGATTGAGGCCCTGTTGTTGTACAGAGACTGCGCTTCTCAGAGTTACAAATTACTTATATTCTTATCATCTGATCACAGCTGCATTTCTCTTCTAGTGCTTTTAGATCTTTGTGCTGCCTTCGACACTATAGATAATAACATTCTCTTGGATAGGCTTGAGAATTATGTTGGCATTTGAGGACAGGCATTAGCTTGGTTTAGGTCCTATCTCACTGACCGCTACCACTTTGTCTGTGTAAATGAGGAACTGTCAGATCAAATGAAAGTTAAGTATGGAGTGTCACAGGGATCAGTTTTATGTCCTCTTCTTTTCTCCCTATTTATGCTCCCCCTGGGAGACATTATCAGGAACCATGGAATTAGTTTTCACTGTTATGCTGATGATAACCAACTTTATATTTCTTTGAAACCTGACAAAATTTCATAATTTTCCAGTTTAACAGAGTATAAATGATATCCAAAACTGAATGGCAAGAAATTTCTATCTACTCAGTTCTGATAAACAGAAGTTCTATTTATTGGAACAAAAATTAAAAAAAAAAAGACACTAAAATATAATCAGACTCGTGATGGATGTAGTGTAACAGCAACTTCTACAGCAAAAAAATTAGGAGTTATATGTGATAGCAATCTAACCTTTGAAAAACTAATTTCCAATATTTGTAGAACAGCATTCCACCTCAGAAATATTGCTAAATTACAACATGCTATCTGTTTCTGATGCCGAAAAATGAATTAATGCATTCATGAACTCAAGACTAGATTATTGTAATGCATTACTAGATGGATGTCCTGCAGGTTTAATACATATACTGCAGTTGGTTCAAAATGCAGCAGCGAGAGTGCTAATTAGAACCAAGAAATACGATCATATCAGCCCCATTTTATCAGTGTTACATTGGCTACTGTTAAGTTTCAGATTAATTTTAGAATTATGTTAATTACTTACAAAGCTTTGGTCTAGCTTCAAAGTATTTAAGTGTCCTTCTATCATGCTATAATCCAAGCCATACAGAGAATATCAAAACCAGAGACTATTTTCATATTTGGCTCCTAAACTATGAAATGGTCTTCTTAGCAGTGTTCAGAACTCAGACACACTCTATCAGTTTATGACTAGACTAAAGACTTATCTGTTCAGCCAGGCATAATCATAATTTATCCCTCTATTTATAGTTATGCTTCTGTAATTAGGTCTGCCAGAACCAAAAACACTTCTCATATTATTTAAACCTAATAAAGAATGCTAATTTGATTCTTTTTCTTTCCCTCTCTAAACCTGGGAATTATATTTTCTGTTATAGCATAATTTCATGTACAGCTGTTTGAAACAACACCTGTTGTGAAAAGTGCTATACAAATCAATTTGACTTGACTTGTATTGATCACCCTTTTGTGCATTGTCTTTCCATGCACACTCTTTGAGGAATTTTTCAAGATCTACTAATCATATTTTGTTGTGTGTGGGCTCATTTGAATCAGGATCATCTGCTGTAAATTATGATATGTTATTGTCTATGTTATATGTATGTTTCAGTCAGTAGTAAGGGAAAAACTTGAAAAAAGACACTCCTGTTTTTATATGTATGTGTCTGTATGAATTTCATACACTACAACTTACTGTGTTATGATCTGGTGGGTCTGCCAGTCTTTTCCTTTGTGTCTGTGTGAGGTTGTTTTCCCTCGTGTGTTTCCTGTTACCGTGTGAACGGTGCAATTAACGTTTCTATGGGAACACTCATTCGCACTTCACGTGCTGATTATCGTCACCTTCATCATGTTAACCATGTCTATTTATACCCTCTAGTTTCTCGTGTCTAGTTCCAGATTGTTCGCTTATTCAGTCTTGCAAGTCAGTTGGTCTTGTCCGGTTTGCTCTTTGTTTTAGTCTTCTGCCAGTTTGTTCCTGTTTTGCTGCTCTCTGTTGGATTATCGCCCTGAGGACTGTCTGTTGGATTTACTCACTTTTGGAATACTTAATGTTATCGCTATCATCCATTCTCTGCCTGGGTGTCCCAAGCTGGTCATCACTGTCATCATCCTCATCTCTGCCATATTATCTCGAGTCACCTACAACCTGAGCTGGAACTCTTTAATAATTAAATTTTTTATATTGTTTTTCAATAAACTGTTATTTGTTTCTCTGCATCCCTGGGTCCTTCACATAGTTTGTGACAGACTGCTGTTTGACCTCTGAGTGAAACAAATTTACTCATTGCATTCTACAAATTGAGACCTTTCCAATGACAAATAACATTGATAATCTAACTTTTTTATGGTTTAACCAACTTTGAATATACATTCTGTGATAACAAATTTGCAAATGATGAGAATGAAACAGTTCTTATTTGTCAGCCAATTAAAAAGCATTATTTAATAATTAGCTATATGCATTGTAAAGTTCAGTTCCCTTTACAAAAAGCTTCACTATGATGCTGCGCTTTGCTAAGCGATATGGGAACGATCCTAGTTGTGACCAAGCTGTGAATATGTGTGTAACACGTCAATGAACATTGACCGGAATTTATAGCCTCGGCTGATGTAGTCATTAGACACACCTGTGGCCAGGCTATAAATGGATGCGTCACCAGGTGTCGTCAGATCCTCTTTTTTCAGAGCGATTCTGTGTGTGTGTGTTTTACAAATCCTGTCAAAACTTTCTTTCCTCTGCTAGGAATTAGAATTTGTGAGGCAGTGTGCAGTGAACATTTTCTCCTTTCTCTTCTGTCTAGAAAATATATATATTTTTAAAAGAAATTAAGAATGACTGAAAGCCGTAAACGACGCATCAGTTTTGCTCTGTTTGTTTGGGGGAAGAGCGCGCTGCTCTCGTGTTGCAGCAGTGCGGGTGTGAGCACTGTGATTTGCTTTCAGGCAAAGTGCTTCACGCTCGCCTCGCTTGCTTCCGGGAGTCAGCACCCACTCTTCATTTGTGGGGCTCTCGTATGGATCTGGCTGAGGAGCGAGAGATGGGTTCGTCCCTTTCCCTCGCTCTCTCCCCAGACCCAGCTGGTCCTTCCCGTGATCTCGAAGCGCGCTTCGTCGCCTCTTCGTTTCACGAGGGTGGCGGGGCGCTGAACATCTGTACATTTCACGCACAATAATAAAGCGGCTGAGAAATTACTCGAGGTGATTACAGCTAGACTGGCCACACGAACAAGAGACCCTCCCCCAAACGCTCCAAACTAGAAGACAAATTTCTGTCTGGTGGCCAAAATAATTAAATAAATAAAAGGGGGAATGGAACTGTATATCAGTCCCTTCCTTTCTTCTATGACCTCCATACAAGTATGTTCTTTATGGAGGAAATTTATACTTCCCGTGTCTTCGTGCCTTCGACGTTGGTGTATTCATCTATTGTGGGTGCTGAAGCTCGGGGGTATTCGGTGATGCCGCCGGTAGAAGAGACACCTGCGGTTTTTCTCTCGCCTGGCTCGGCATCATCGCTTATTAGACCTACTCTCCCCACAAAGCTGTGCAGGACCAGCTGCATGCTTGTGGGGAAAGCTTATCAGGCAGCAGGTCAGGCTGGTGTTGCCCTGCACACTATGGCAGTGTTACAAGCGCACTAGGCTAAATCTGTTGAAGGACCTGAGTGTGGGCACCTCACTCAGGGGGAGGGGCCGTCGGCCACCCAGCCCCACCCCGGTCCTTCTAGACAGGAGGCTCTAAAACAAAACATGGCGAGTCGTGCTCCCCCTCGTAAAGACGGGTCCAGTTCGTCACCCTCAGCAGTCCCCAATGCAAGACCTCAGGGGCGTGATTTCTAAGAAAAAGAAACCCTGACAGTCTTGTACCCAGCCTTGTGGGGGTAGTTCCCCTCGGGACGGGGCGCGTGTATCATCCACTTCGGAACTCCCGATACCCTCACGAAACCTCTTCACTCCCGCTGCCTTTGGTGTTTCGGGGGATAGAGGCTTCCAACAAAGAGTTGGGTGTACCGTTGCTTGGGTGAACACTCGACATCCCCTCAACAGGAAGTGTCAGAATTAATACCCATCTCAGAGAACCTGGCAGCATGGAAACTTCTGCCAGGTATTTCTACGTGGGTTCTAGAAACAGTAGAAAGAGGCTACAGAATTCAATTTGCTCGCTGTCCTCCGCATTTCAACGGCGTGGTTCCCACTACAGTGAAACCAGGACAGGCATGTCTACTGTGGAATGAACTGCAAAATCTCTTGGTCAAAGGGGCCATAGAATATGTTCCCCTTCCAGAGAAAGAGTCAGGCTATTACAGCAGATACTTCCTGGTTCCCGAAGAAGGGTGGGGGGTTGCGTCCGATTCTAGATCTTCGAGGCTTGAACCGCTCGTTCAGGGTGTTTAAGTCCTAGATGCTGACTATCAAGACGATCGTGTCTCAAGCCCAACATCACATTTGGCTGGTCACCATCGATCTCATGGATGCATATCTTCATATAGAGCCACAGCACAGGAAGTTCCTGAGGTTCGCTTTCGGGGGCGAAGCCTTCCAGTATCGGGTTCTTCCATTTGGCCTAGCCCTATTAACCCGCACATTCAGGAAATGCATGGATGCAGCACTGGCTCCTCTGCGACTCCAGACATCCGCATTCTAAATTATATAGACGACTGGCTGATCCTAGCGCAGTTCCAAGAACTGGCAGTTCAGCACAGGCATATCGTCTTGACGTATCTGGGGGTTATATGGAATTCGGTCACGATGCAGGCACAATCGTCTCCCGCATGAATTGCTTCCATTCAGAACACACTGAGCAAGGTCAGGCTAGGTCGAGGTTGCACTGCTCGTCAGTATCATTGAATACTAGGTCTCATGGCATTGGTGTCCGTGGTGATCCCTTCGGACCTTCTGACGCATACATGGCACAAATGCGCTTGCATGCGTTTCCTTCTACTAAATTCATATTACAGAACCAGCTAACTGTCAGTTTGCTTCAGTTCTGAATTTTCTGTAGAAAGAACTGTCAGCGGGCACTTACCTCGCCACTGCCAGGTTCTATGTGGCCTCCACTGCGGTTTGCCACGCCTTGGTGGGTGGGGTGCCCCCTAAGAGGCATCCTTGCTAGGACCTCTTCATAGGGTAAGACCCCCTTTTTAGACCTCTAGAGTCAGCGTTTGGTAGACTTCTGACACTCAAGATGGTTTTTCTTATGCAATTACGTCTCTAAGGAGACTTGGGTACCTACAGGCTCTGTCTCTTTTGCCGGCCTGTTTAGAGTTTGCCCCAGCTATGACCAAAAGCATTCTTTGCACCCTCACCCTACCTGCCCAAGGTGCCTTTCGCGACCCTTGGCCGGTTAATTTCTAAGCCTTCTGCTCCCTGCCGTTTGTAATGCCGGAGCAGCTAAGACTTCTCCGACTTTGTCCAGTCTGTACCCTTCAGACTTATGTCCACCGCATTTGCTAGTGGTGTAAAGTCAGGGTATCAATTCTTCACTTAGAAGCCATGGGGGGGCGGTCACCTCCTGGCAGACTATGTCACTTTGGGTGAGGGACATTATTGCCCGGGCCTACAAGGCGTGCGGTCAAGCTTTGCCAGTAGGTTTTAGGGCGCACTCTACCAGAGGGCTCTCCTCCTCTAAAGCCTTGGCTAGAGGTCTCCCTCTGCAGCAAGTTTGTGATGCGGCAGGTTGGTCCTCTCCGCACACATTCATTAGATTCTTATAAGTTTGGATGTTCTTGCCACTCCGGGCTCTTGTGTCCTTGATTCGACATCTCAATCTCATGTCTCTACAAGTTTGTGATGTGGCAGGCTGGTCCTCTCCGCACACATTCGTCAGTTTTATGACAAGTTTGTGTTGCGATAGGGTCTCTTCGCACACATTCATCAAACTTTATGGGTTAGATGTTTTGCTACTCCGGACTCTTACGTCCTTGAGTCGACATCTCAGCTCATGCCTGAACAAGTTTGTGATGCGGCAGGCTGGTCCTCTCCACACACATTCATCAAATTTTATGCTTTAGATGTTTATGTTACTCTTGTACCTCTTATGCCCTTGAGTCGACATCTCAAGCTCATGTCTGAGACCTCTCGCGTTTTGTGAGTACACTTCACAACCGTAGGGGTCCAGACAGCCCCAGTGCAGCGGCGTGGGTATTGTGTTCCCATAGCGCTTAGCAAAGCACAGCATCATAGTGAAGCTTTTTGTAAAGGGAACGTCCCGGGTAACCCTTGTTCCCTGAAAAAAAGCGGAACGAGATGCTGCGCTTCTTTGCCGCACTGGGACGTCCCAGGACTGCTCTTCAATAAGAAGTATCTGATGACACCTGGTGACGCATCCATTTATGGCCTGGCCACAGGTGCGTCTAATGACTACATCAGCCGAGACTATAAATTCCGGTCAATGTTCATTGACGTGTTACACACTGTAACACAGATCAAATTCGTGGGCAAGGAAGAGGCGAGAAACCGGCTTAACATATAAACTAAAGGTTTAATGTAAAACTCAAAAGACAAACACATAAGATAACGGACATGTCCGTAATTGAGCTCTCTCTCTCTCGATCGCCGTCTGCGAGTGGCCTTTATCCCTCTTGACGGCTTAATTAGCCTAATACGGGACCGGGCGTGCGTAATCACGCGCCGGTCCCGCCCTCCACCGTGCCACATTCCTCCCCCAGGCTGGGGACCCCCGGCCTGACGTACATCCCCTGGGGGGGGGGGGGTGCCTCCCGCGCGGTCTGCCGGCAGGTCATCCCCATCAACTTGGACGAGGGAGGGGGCAAGGGGAGGGAAACAAAAAAAACAACAATTAAAAATGGGGGGGAGGGTTCCTGCACTGGGCAGTACCTCCCCTCCCACAAACACCATAATTTAAAAGAGGGAGGGGCAAGGGGAGGGAAACAAAAAAACAACAATTACAAATAGGGGGGGGGGGGAGATCGCGATCCCCTCCCCGCTCGCGGACGGCGGTCTTCCCTCGACCCCTCCGCGTTTCAGCGGATGGTAGGGGCATCCTCCGCCCCTGGCAGCGGCCCTGACCGCTCCAGGCGGTCGGCTATAGGAGCCCCTTCTCCCCTCGCGGTCGGCGGCCATTCCTCCGCGTCCAGGCGGCTGGGCTCCTCGTCCCCTAGCAGATGGCCGCGGCTGCTTCTTTGGGGTAGTGGCGAGAACTCCGCTACGGCGTATCCCTCTTCCTTCCCGGGCTTTCGGCACCAATGTAACACAGATCAAATTCGTGGGCAAGGAAGAGGCGAGAAACCGGCTTAACATATAAACTAAAGGTTTAATGTAAAACTCAAAAGACAAACACATAAGATAACGGACATGTCCGTAATTGAGCTCTCTCTCTCGATCGCCTTCTGCGAGTGGCCTTTATCCCTCTTGACGGCTTAATTAGCCTAATACGGGACCGGGCGTGCGTAATCACGCGCCGGTCCCGCCCTCCACCGTGCCACACACACATATTCACAGCTCAGTCACAACTAGGATCGTTCCCATAGCGCTTAGCAAAGTGCAGCATCTCGCTCCGCTTTTTTCAGGGAACAAGGGTTACAAATGTAACCCGAGACGTTTCTAAGCTCATCCAAGTGGTTATTAATTTATGTAGTTATTATATAATTTATTTTTTTGCAGAGAGTGCCCCCCACTAGCCTGGTATGAGCTCAGTTCAATAAATCCTTCTATCAATAAAAATATATATATATTTTAAATATGTTCAAAAAAGGAGTAATTTCAATGAAAAAGAAGTTGATAAAAATATCTAATGCAATATCTTTTGACAATATGTGCAAAATTAGAGATTTACTGTATAAACGGTCTTGGGGGGCTGGTCATTTTTGACCAGGAACACAAAATGTATTAGCCCAAAACCAATACAGCACAAGGGTTAAATCATCATTTTAGGATTTTGGGGGTTATTTTATTATGCTGTCATGGCAATGGAGTTGTAAAATTGTCTATATCTTTACACAGAAAAGGTTAGCAAGCGATTTTATCACACTAAAATCATATTAACATGCATTTTGTTTACATCATATGGCTATACTTTTAACATGCATATTTGTTAACATTTTGTGGCTATACTTTTTAAACAGTGAGCATTTTAATGTTTGCCGATTGGCCCCATTCACTTCCATTGTAAGTGACTCACTGTAACCCAGATTTTTGTTTCTTTAAAAGAAAAGAAGGGACAAGTCTAAATAAATGTTTGGGGTTAATCAACATTGTGTCACACATCCTGTCTATTGAACTTTTATTGAACCCAGAATATTCCTTGAAATGATGGACATGTCCATTCAAGCGTTTATTTGTTGCCATAAAAAAGTAACAGTCCATTTTACAGCTGTGCACTAAATGATGCAGGACTAATTTAAAGTACTAGCATTACAACATTAGTCTACAGAGAACAATGAGATCAGTATGGCCCAGAAGTGTTCCAATTTTCTCCTTATTACATAATAAGAACACACACAGCTATTCCCATATTGCTGCATATCACTGACTATTTTGGTTTGCATTATTAACAAAAACTTGCTTATGGCACTGCTATTCCAACCAATGTGTTCCTAATTCAACACAGCCCTGATTGTTGAAGCACAGTGACATGTAGCATATACTCGGTAAGTAAACTCATCCACATGTGTTGAGAAATGGGTGCGTGAAAACTTGGAAGACACTGCGGATTGCATTCTTTTAATGGACAGCTAATGAAGTTATTCCTGAGATATACTCGAACAGTCTGGTCATTTTTTAACTCCTTATCTTGTTAATAGCATACATTGTTTTGATAAGAGCCCACTTGGGGGATCACATAGATCTTCATGTAATGTGTCTTATGCATTTTGGTGGTATGATATGCAGGTTACTTTGAATACTGTATACTAAAACTTGCAAAAAAATTCTGTTGTGGTACCATGGTTCAGTGATGCTATTATATGGTAAAACCATGGCACATACAATGGTATTTACTTGGTCTCAAAAGTAATTATTAATCAACATGATACACCATGGTCCAAGGTAGTTATGGTACATGTATCAAACATGGTAATAACATGATACCATTCAAAAACACATGGTAGGAACCAGGGGTGGAAAGATTTAAAAAATGTAGCACACATACCATAATTTGCATTCCCTTTCATGGCTGTTTGCCAGAAAGAATAAAAAATATAGGTATTTTATAGGTGTTTGTGACTGACAACTTTTAAAATACATCACTTACAGTATGTATGATAATGTAAACACTACATGAATCTGATTTTAAAAATAAATAAATAAAAGGGCGACATGATTACAGAAATGAAAAGATGAAAAGTTATTTTTAATATCATAATGTATGAAACAATTACATTAAAATCAGTTCCCCTAATGTCACTCACTCGACGTTGTGTCGATTGTAGTGTCACAAGGGGTCTCTTCTGAGAGCCTTGCGTACCTCTGAACTTGAGAAAAGGCCAATGTCAAGTTGGCAGACAGAATTTGCATGCCCCGCCCCCAGACATATGGGTATAAACGGGAGCGG
Organism: Moxostoma hubbsi; assembly: GCA_032164185.1. NCBI lineage: Eukaryota > Metazoa > Chordata > Actinopteri > Cypriniformes > Catostomidae > Moxostoma > Moxostoma hubbsi. The sequence continues at coordinate 29,627,667 of JAVLUX010000008.1, forward strand.
GGGAGCGAATGTCAGACGGATTTTTTTTTCTTCGGAGCCAAGTGGTTGTGCAACAGCAAAGCTGGGTTCACCACTGGTTTTGGATCTACGGCGTATTCCAGTGGCGTTCTCCTCTCTGCATGATGTGCAGTCCACGCCCCTGAGTGCTTCGACAGTGCTTTCATTGCCTGAAAGAGTGTTTCTCCTCCTAAAAGAGTTTATTTCCTCTAAAGGAGTTTGAGTTTCCACTCATAAAAGGGCAATACACAGCAGGCGTTGAAAGTCCTTTTCAGGACTCGTCTTTTTCAAGATGCCCTTCTGCCTATGTGTAGTTCCTGGATGCGGTCGATTTCTCTCCACTTCTGGTGGTCATAAAAAGCTGCCTCGTGTGCCTGGGCTGCAAACACACGCAGGCAGCGTTTTATGAATGGTTCATGTTCTCATTGCGAGAACATAGCCATGGCTACATTTCGATTATGGCTTTCTTTACTCATGAGAGAAAGCCACTTCTTTCTTGAGTCTTTGTCAGCACCCAAACCTCGGGACGCGCTTCTGCCTCCCGACGCATTATTACCTGCTCCCTCCCCTGCTGCGAAGCCCAACCTGGTACATAAAAAACGATCTTCCAGTTAGTGCCCCTCGCACAAAGCTTGGACGTCGCTATCCAACCTGTTGCATTGGCTGGCCAGGACCATCCATCTCGGCTATGCCAATTCAGTTCGCCAGGCTCCCGCCTCGTATCGCCGTTATTCGCTCCACTGCATGCACAACGGAAATGCCAGCACCTTACGTAACATAGGTTACGACCCTGCTACTCAAAGAGGTATTAGAGCCTGTCCCTCCAGCTGAGATGGAGAGCGGTTTCTACAGCCCTTACTTCATCGAACCCACGGTGGGTAGCGGCCAATCTTTGACCTGCGAGTTCTCAACTGGATTTTACAAAAACTCCCGTTCACGTCTCCATTCTGCCTCGGCATCGACCCTACCTACGGCTCGTGTCCGACAGCCAGGCATATCAGTACAAGGTCCTCCCCGTCGGCCCACCCCTGTCCCCTCGCGTCTTCACCAAGGTTGCAGAGGCAGCCCTTGCTCCGCTATCTGAAGTGGGCATCCGCATACTCGATTACCTCGACGACTGGCTCATCGTAGCACACTTTTGAGAGTTACTATGCGCCCACAGGGACCAGTTGCTCGCGCACCTCAGCCGTTTGGGACTTCAGGTCAACTGGGAAAAAAGAAAACTCTCTCCGGTTCAGAGCATCTCTTTTCCCAGCTTGGAGTTAGACTCAGTCTCAATATCAGTGCGCATCATGACTGGTTTCACTGACTGCAGTCAGTGCTCAGGTGCCTCGCTTGCTTCAAGTCAGGCACAACGGCTCCTCTCAAACAGTTCCAGAGGCTCCTGGGGCATATGGCATCCTCGGTTGTGGTCGCACCGCTCGGATCGATGCACATGACACCGCTTCAGCACTGGGTTCAGACTCGAGTCCCGAGATGGGCATGGCGCTGTCTCCCCTTCCTGCCATCAGACATTCAACCCTTGGACAGACCTCTGTTTTCTGCATGTTAGGAGTCCCCCTACAGCAGGTGTCCAGACATGTCGTGGTCACCACAGATGCCTCTCAAATGGGTTGGGGTGCTGTGTGCTACAGGCACGCAGCCACTGGCTCCTGGACGGGGCCCCGCCTGTGTTGCCCTGCGGGGGTTTCTCCCGCTGATTTGGGAGCAGGCACATCTTGATCCGTTAAAAACTACTTGACTTGACTTGAAAGATAGCACTGCCACTGTGTACATAAATTTCCAAGGCGCCATACGCTCCCGTCACATATCACAGATATGAAGATCTCTTTGCCTCCCAAGACAACTCCCACTGCCTGCTCTGGTACTCCCTAATGGAGGCCCCTATCAGTACAGATGCGCTGGCACGTACGCATTCGCATTCCCCCAGTGAGCCCTCTTGCACTGGTGCTGTGCAAGGTCAGGGAGGGCGAGGAACAGGTCACCTTAGTGGCTCCTTACTGGCTCACTCGAACCTGGTTCTCGGATCTCACGCTCCTCGCTACAGCACCTCCCTGGCAAATTCTCCTGAGGAAGGACCTCCTTTCTCAGGGACGGGGCACCCTCTGGCACCATGCCCAGACCTCTGGAACCTCCATGTCTGGCCCCTGGATGGGGCGGAAGACTTAAGCGGTCTACCACCTACAGTCGTAGACACAATCAAAGCCAGAGCTCCCCCAGGCAGCTTTACACCCTCAAGTGGAGTCTGTTCTGATCTGACTTGATTATCAGGTTCCCGGGGTCTCTCAGTGGTCCTCTCAGGCCTTCATAGACCCCCCTCAAAGCCCTCTCCTTGAAGACAGCCCTCCTGATCATGCTTGCTTCCATCAAGAAGGTTGGAGACCTGCAAGCATTCTCTGTCAGACACTTGCTTTGAGTTTGGCCTGGCAGATGCTCAACTCATCCTAAGACCACGACCGGGCTACGTGCCCTAGGTTCCAACAACCCCCTTCAGGGTTTAGGTCGTGAACCTGCATGCGATGCTGCTGCGGGTGTCTTCATTGCTGTGTCTGGTACGTGCTTTGCGTATACATGTGGACTGCATGCTGGGCTCTAGATGTTCTTAGCAGCTCTTTGTCTGCTTTGGCGAACAGCAGAAAGGGAACGCCGTCTCCAAACAGAGGTTAGCTCATTGTGTTCCAGGCCATGCCCCCCTCCCCTTGCGGGTTCAAGCACACTCTACTACATTGGCCCATGGCACCTCCCTAGCAGACATCTGCAGAGCAGCGGACTGGGCAACACCCAACAGCTTTGTTAGATTCTACAACCTCAGGGTTGAGTCAGTCTCGTCCTTTGTTTTGTCAGGTCCGAGCCGGTAGAACTTGGTAATATGGAACAGCTGACCGGGTGTTCTGCTTGCACCTTGCGCCCTTCACCAAGTTTATCCAGTGCACCTTCATTCCCAGGTTAGCCACTAAGCTCTCACTTCCTGGATGCTCCCTAGCCCTCTGGCCGGTGAATTCAGTGGAGGAATTCACCACCAGACCCACCACACGTCGAGTGCTCCATGTTGGGCTTGGGCTCCACAGGCATAGTTCCCGCTTCAAGCAACTCCCTGTGATGTATTTTCCGTGATACAGTCCCCCTGCAGGCAATACCTGCGTCTCCCTTGGGCAGTCCTCGCTGCCCCCGGTCGCCATGTCTGTAGCAACTCCTCCCTTGTCAGGCAGGATCTACCACCACACCATGTCCATGGGTGGCTTAACAACCCCCATGTATTAGCCACAAGTTACCTCCCCCCAGTCTGGGCAGGTTGTGGTCTCCGCAGGGCCTTTTCCCCCTGAAAGAATGGGAACGGAAAAGGATGCCTTCCCCGACACGTCTATAGTGTTAAGATAGCTCCAGACACTTTTTAACTCTATGACGAGAAACATAGATAGAGAAAAGGCGTGGCTGGCCGGCTGGCTCCCATACAAGTCTTGTCGCCTTTTCCCGTATGGGTGCTGGGAACCTAAGAGCGGTATATGACACCTTTCATTGGGGACGTTGGGGAGGGTTACATGCAGCCGACCCAGCTGCTTCTAGTATGCAGCAGAATGCTTGCACCTGGCTCGGCAGTCACATAAAATGGGTAGTGCATGGCGTTTTGAAGTGGGACCCCTTGTGTTACTACAATCGACACAACGTCGAGTGTGTGACAGAAGGGGAATGTCATGGTTAGTGTTGTAACCTCCATTCCCCCGATGGGAGTAATGACACGTTGTGTTTTCCTTGCCACATCACTATCCCTACCACTGTAATGTGCCGTAACCTTATTCTCGGCTCCTCAATGAAAACCTGTCTGGCATTTGCTCCCCCGCTCCCCTTTATACCTGTATGTCTGGGGGCGGGGCATGCAAATTCTGTCTGCCAACTTGACATTGGCCTTTTCTCAAGTTCAGAGGTACGTGAGGCTCTCAGAAGAGACCCCTTGTGTCACTACAATCGACATAACGTCTCGTTCCTAATTTCCCTTAATGCCAACGGAGAGAGATATTGTTGCACATAAAGCATGTTCAAAACAATTCAAGGAATGCCAAAAAAACACAAAAAAAACAGGGTCACTTGGCACAATAGAGGAGGTAGATCAGTTGTTTGGTACAGAGAACACATCGGGCATTAAAGAGATAGTTCACACAAAATGTTAAATTCTCTCATTATTTAGTCACCCTTATGCCATCCCAGATGTGTATGCCTTTCTTTCATCAGCAGAACACAAGTTTAGATTTTTAGAAGAATATATATCTCACATCATGCCCCCTAAATGCAGCCCGTGCCCCATCTGCCCGCAGAGGGCACCCCCCTGCAATTAAACCAGGCAGCTCCGCTTCAAATGGGCCCAGCTCTCAGCCCCAGCGTCGAGCACCCCGCAGGTGGGGTACGCCCCCCATCTTCAGGACCCCCTCTAGGACCCGTGAAACTCCTAGGCGCCCCTGAGATGGGCTCTTTCAGATCTTTTGGTCCATACAATGCAAGTGAATGGGTGCCAAAATGTGGAAGCTCCAAAAATCACTTAAGTCAGCATAAAGGTAGCCTAATTCATGTGACTCCAGTGATTAATCCCCTGGGGTCGACGGACGCGCCGGCGCATCCTGCTGCATTTTTTCATCATTACAGCAGAAAAAAAATTAAAATACTTTGTCATTTGGGGGCATACAGATACGTGTAAGACATCATTAGAGACTATAAAGGGTATTTTATTTGTGTACACTCATAATAACAATGAAACATTGTGATTTTGTAAAATAAAGAAAACAAAAAGGGTGAGCTTTCAGCAGTCTCTGTGTTCACGAGCATATTTCTAAAACACGTCAAAAAAATGAACTGAAACTCCGCGAATACTTATCACACAAACATGAAACATATGTCTAAAGAAAGCTTAAAATGTCTACTTTTAAATAAAACAATTCAAATCTAAAACAAATATTCTCCTGCAATGTAATTTGTATGAAACAAGCACTGTACAGTTTTTACCGGTTCATCTCATTATCTCTAATGTGATCCCACCCACCAGCGAGCGCGCCATTCATACGCTAATATGCTGAGATGATCAATGCAAATGGAAACGCCCCTGACAGTGTTCAGAGGTTTAATGTAAACAATTCATAAATTTTACTGTGCGTTTGTAACGATACACAGGCGATGAAACTTCTGGATATTAAAGAAGAGTTCATATTTTCCTCAGAAGAAGCGCAGGACTCCGATGAACGTTTGTATTTTGAAGAGAGACTTGATAAACTTGAACATATTTTACTAGCGGGACTGTTTCCAGACTTGCCAGCCAGAATTCAGAGTATTGAAATTGGAAATATGTCCAAGTTTTAGTTACATTTAAATGTTGTTTCGGCTAAAGCAGGCATTTAAATTGTATGCTGTATGATATAAATATTATATAAATATGATATAAAAATAATATGAATGTTTAGATTATATTTTAACTAGTATTTATGCTGCCTCATTATCATAAACAAAGCTTGCAAATATGTGTTCAGGTTAAATGCGTAAAATGCACTTTATATATGCCCATATTAGAAAATCAGCATATTATTATGATTTCTGAAGGATCATGTGGCACTGAAGACTGCAGCTTTGATCACAAATTGCATTTTACAAAATATTCAAATAGAAAACAGTTCTTTTAAATTGTAAAAATATCACTGTTTTTACTGTATTTTGGATCAAATAAATGCAGTCTTGGTGAGCAGAAGAGACTTCTTTTAAATGGTAGTGTAGGTCTAAAATTAAGTCTTTGTTTAAAGAAAATGTACAGTCAGATTATTTCTTTTAACTTAAAACTTGATTTTGATCATTAAGTCTCCTCACATTCATTCTCTCTCTTTCACATTCCTCATTGATAGGCCCAGGGGAGGGGTCTTTGTCTCTCAGGTGTAAATCACCTCAATATTCATGATAGTTCACACCTCCTCGCATATCGCCTTTCAACACTAAAATTCTCTTACAAAAGTTAAATTACTATATTGTTTTGTATGAAAGAGTGATCAGGATGGTTTTCACATCATTTTGTAGCAAAAACTCTAGGCTACAGGATCCAGTTATCAAAAGGCTTGTGAACAAATGTTTAGTATGTGTTATATGGCCTTATTTCAATTACTTAAAATGTCTGTTTTTTCAAAAACCACGTATAAACGTTATTTTCTCAAAAATGCAACATGTACACACATGTTATTGTAGCCCTGTTTGTGCTGAATACCGTGTTATCAGACTTTAGCCATTAATATGTTTTAAGCAACTGAAAAAAGCACAAATGTCAAGGCATGTCAAAACTTCTCCAGGGAACAAAACACCCTCAGACCCCAGAGGGTTAAATCCGTGTCTTCAGAATTGATATGATGGGTGAGAAACAGATCAATATTTAAGTACATTTTTGCTAGAAATTATCCTCCCTGCTCAGTTAATCTCCACTTAAACTTTCACTTGCTTCTTCTTTTGTTTTTGGTGATTCACATGCATATCGCCCCCTACTGGGCAGGGAGAAAAAGTTCTAGCAAGAATTTACTTAAATATATATCTGTTTCTCACCCAACCTATCATATCACTTCTGAAGACATGGATTTAACCACAGGAGTCACATTGATTAGGCTACTTTTATGCTGCTTTTATGTGCTTTATGGAGCATAAAAATGTTGCCACCCATTCGCTTGAATTGTATGGACCAGAGCTGACATATTCTTCTAAAAATCTTAATTTGTGTTCTGAAGAAAGAAAGTCATATATATGGCATGTGGGTGAGTAAATGATGAGAGAATTTAAATTTTTAAGTGAACTAAGTAGTACATTGGGGCCACATTGTCCTCCTTTTGAGATACAATGTTCAACATTGATTTAGTTCTTGTATCTTTTCAGCCCAGAAATAGTTGTGTTGTCATTCTAATGCATGATGCACAGTTTTCTTAAGTTTGTACATTAATATTACATATTTGTATGTGGCATGCAAAGGTTTGGGCACCCCTGATCAAAATTTCTGTAACTGTGAATAGCTAAGAGAGTTAAAGATGGGCCGATTTCCAAAAGGCATAAAGTTAAAGATGACACATGTCTTTAATATTTTAAGCAATGTTACTTTTTTATTATTATCTTTTACAGTTTCAAAATAACAAAAAAGGAAAAGGGCCCGATGCAAAAGTTTGGGCACCCTGCATGGTCAGTATTTAGAAACACAAAAGGCTTCTAGCTTTGTGAGATTCTTGGGCCATCTTGCATGCACTGCTCTTTTTGAGATCTATCCACAGATTTCCGATGATGTTTAGGTCTGAGACTGTGATGGCCATGTCAAAACCTTCAGCTTGCGCTTTGTGAGGTAGTCCATTGTGAATTTTGAGGTGTGTTTTGGACCATTATCCTGTTGTAGAAGCCATCCTCTTTTCATCTTCATCTTTTTTACAGATGGTGTGATGTTTGCTTCCAGAATTTGCTGGCAATTAACTGAATCCATTCTTCCCTCTACCAGTGAAATGTTTCCTGTGCCGCTGGCTGCAATACAAACCCAAAGCATGATCGATCCACCCCTGTGCTTAACAGTTGGGAGATGTGTTCTTTTCATGAAATTCTGCACCCTTTTTTCTCCAAATATACATTTGCCCATTGCACCAAAAAGTTGTATTTTAACTTAATCAGTCCACAGGACTTGATTCAAAAATACATCAGTCTTATTTATTTGCAAACTTCTGATGCTGAATTTTGTGTTGAAAATCCAAAGTTTTTCTTCTCATGACTCTTCCATGAAGGTCATATTTGTGCAGATGTCACTGCACAGTAGAACAGTGCACCACTACTCCAGAGTCTGCTAAATCTTCTTTAAGGGCTTTTGCAGTCAAAAGGGGTTTTAATTTGCCTTTCTTGCAATACTACGAGCATTTCTCTCTGAAAGTTTTCTTGGTCTTCCAGACCTTAACTTGACCTCCCCCATTCCTGTTAACTGCCATTTCTTAATTACATTACAAACTGAGGAATCGGCAATGTGAAAAAACTTTGCCATCTTCTTATAGCCTTATACTGCTTTGTGGACATATATTATTTTAATTTTCAGAGTGCTAGGCAGCTACTTAGAGGAGCCAATGGCTGCTGATTGTTGGGACAAGGGTTGAGGAGTCAGAGTATTTATAAAGCTTTGACATTTGCATCACCTGGCCTTTCCAAATGATTATTGTGAACAAGCCATAGCCCCAACAAGCTAATTAAGGTCTGAGACCTTGGTAAAAGTTATCTGAGAGCTCAAATCTATTGGGGTGCCCAAACTTTTGCACAGTGCTCCTTTCATTTTTTACAATCTAAAATTCTACAGAACAAAAATAATACACTAATCTTGCTTAAAATTGTGAAAATAATGTTTCATGGAGTGGTGGTGGTGTAGTGGCCTAAAGCACATAACTGGTAATCAGAAGGTTGCTGGTTCGATCCCCGCAGCCACCACCATTGTCTCCTTGAGCAAGGCACTTAACTCTAGGTTGCTCCGGGAGGATTGTCCCTGTAATAAGGGCTCTGTAAGTCGCTTTGGATAAAAGTGTCTGCTAAATGTAAATATTTAACTTTATGCCTTTTGGAGATCAGTTCATCTTCTACTTACTTAACTATTCACAGTTACAGAAGTTTTAACCAGGAGTAATATGTACATTAAATATTACATTAATAACAGCTATTCAAGTTATTCAGCCAAAAGCAGAGAGTGGTTTTCTTGTTATTGTTATTTGATTAATAGCCTTTATATGACATAGCCTACTAGACACTTCAAGTCCAACATTTGATATGTCCAACAACATATGTTCACTTTAGACCAAACTAACTGCATTTATATTAATGCTTCATCAAGACAAGCATTGGTGGAATTATAAAGTGTATTTGATAGTTTAGGTGCGAACCCTCATTAGAGCACAAACATTAGCGCCTGTCAATTAAAAAACATGCAGTGACAGACATCAGGGAAAAAAAAAAGTCAATATTTTATATTTTATCTATATCAACCAACCAGTGGTGATCTTGCTACCGTGATTGATGTAATGAACACCCCTGTTCTAGATGTAGAATACAGGCTAAGTATAGAAAATTACTCAGATAAACATTAAGATTGTTTTTTTGCCCAGCCCTATTGATAACATTGCATTAACCTCTCACAGCAGCCCAATAATCTCAGTGATAGTTAAATTACAGGCTACGTTATAGACACAGAGTCTAGTAAACAGAAATATGAAATTTACCTCGATATGTTTCTTCAAATTAGAGGCAGGATTAATGCTGATATCTGGCTTGAGCAAGTTAAACTCGTGACACAGTCAGGCAATTGACTTTTTTCACTGCGAAAAACCCTTCCAGGTGTTGAACTGTGCTTGAGGCATCCATAACAGATGCCACCAAATCTGCAGCTGCCGTTCAAGTTTTTTTTACATTGATTTGATTGGACAAGAGTCATGAGACTCTCCCTAGCCAATCATGTTGATAGATAAATATAAAATCAGGCACAGGGAAGTAGAGAAAACAGACGGTAGGAAAATAGCCCATAAAAGTACAGTTACAGCACTTAAAATGAACTAATTTAAAAGTATACAATTTTTAAACTACTTATAAAAGTGCAATTCTTGGGGAAAAGTACATAATTACAGCTATGTGAGAATTTGTAATTTATTAATTTACACCCCTGGTAGTAACATTTTATTAAAAACATGATAGTACCGTTGTCCCATGTCCAAACACATGGTAGAATATGGTACATTTACAAAAACATGGTGATACTATCAAGAATTTCACCTGCTGTTGCACTCGTGTACACAGTAGTGTGACAATAAAGTGATTTGATTTGATTTGATTTGATTTGATACTATGTCCAAAAACATGGTAGGTAAATGTAAAGAAAAAAAATACATGATAATAACATGGTACCATGTCCAAAAAAAATTATTAACATGGTATGTCAAAAACAAATTAATAACACGGAACCGTGTAAAAAATAACACATGGTAGTTCCAAGATAAATGTAAAATAAAATTAAAATAGTACCATGGAACCATGGTACCATGGTACCATGTTCTGAAAACATGGTAGTGCCGTACATGAAAAATACATGGTAGAAGCGTGTCTTACAATTGTGTGATGCTAGATAACAATTCAATAACCAGAAGTTTTATTTTCATCCTGCGCATTCATGCTTAATGTAATTATGTACACTAAATGGTCTAAACTTTTTTTTTTTATAGTTTTAGGAGATACAGAGTGGAACCTAGCAAAGTAGCTTGCAGAAGTTTTACGTGGTAGTTGACATGAGCACCAGATCACTACTGACAGTGTTATGGCCCAAGTATAGCACTGAGGAACTGTAACAAGGTCTCTCATGCTAGTATTACAGTGCCTGGTATCCGTCTGCACATTTATGAACACATTTATGAACAGCTGAGTAGTTGACCAAAATAAATGTCATGTGTGTGTTCCATTTACTTCTGCTTTTCCCCGTTTCTTTTCATCAACCAGAATAAACAGAGCAGGGTCTCAAGTGCATCATGGTCTATTAAATACTTTCTAGCAGTAAGCCTGTTTGTAAGAGCCCCCCCCCCCCCCCCCCCCCCCACCTGCTGCCCTGTAACCGGAGTGCAGTAACAGTGCGTGCCTGAAGGAAGGATATCTTAAGGCCAACACAGGTGCATATTTTTTTTAAATTCACAGCTATTTTCATAATGACAGATAAAAAATAGGGAACATTATAAAGGGTCACCTTTTCGTGCAAAAATATGACAACTTGTGTTCCCCTTCCTACACTCACTCGACGTTGTGTCGATTGTAGTGACAAAAGGGGCTTCTTTCAGGAGCCTCGGATAACTCTGAATATGAAATAGGCCAATGCCAAATTGGCAAACAGAATTTGCATGTCCCGCCCCCGGACATACAGGTATAAAAGGTAGGGATCGTGCATCTGTTCAGTCAGATGTTTATTCGGAGCCGAGTGGTTGTGTGTTCAGCGAGCTGAAGATCTCACCACTGATCCACTCACCCCTAAAGAGAGCTTTGCTGTTGGATCTTGTGCTGTCCAGGCTCGACGTGAGACCGGCACACCTCATGGCCAGTCTGATGTCTCCGTTGGTGCCATGGAGCAGGATGATGACATCTCTGATGTGGAGGACTCAGCTGGACTACCGCCTTCGGGTTTGCCCGCCCAGTTCGAGGTTGATGACCAGTTGTTCGATTTGCTTGCCTTGGCTGCTGTGAGCGTGGGGCTTGACTGAAACCCTCTGGCCTCCCCTCAACCCTCACGACTAGACGCCCCCCTCCCCACCCCCCCTCACGAGGAGTTAACGAGGTCATTGAGGGCACCTTTTACTGCCCGGAACAACCTCCTTACTCGTACGCTCTCACTACCCTCGATGGCGGGGCTGTCCGCGGGTACACGGAGGTCCCCCAGGTGTACAAAGTGGTTGCGGTGCACCTGTGCCCGCAAAGCGCAAACACCTGCCGGGATCTTCCCGCACTCCCCTCCAAGGCCTGTAGGATGACATTGTCGCTGACAGCGAAAGCCTACAGGGCATCCATACAGGCCACCTCCGCCCTGCATGCCATGGCCCTCCTGCAACTCCACCAGGCCAAGGCACTAAAATATCAATACATGGGTAGTCCTGATCCTGATGTGTTGCAGTTACTGTGCTCAGCTACCGACCTTGGTCTCCGGGCCACGAAGGTCACAGCGTGGGCACTCGGACAGGCAATGGCCACCCTTGTGCTTCAGGAACGTCATCTATGCCTGAACTTGGTCGAGATGCATGAAACTGACAAAGCCCGCTTTCTCAGTGCCCCCATCTCCCAGCTCGGTCTATTCAGCGGTCCAATTGAAGACTCGCCCAGCAGTTCACAGTGGTGAAAAAGCAGATGGAGGCCATCCAACACATCCTACCTCGGCGCCGGTCTATATCCAGCTGAGCCCCATCTGCTCACTGAAGGTGACCCTCTGCAGCAGCAAGAAACCAGCAGGTAGCTCCACCTCAACCAGGGCCCAGCTCTCAGATCCGGCATAGAGCTACCCACAGAAAGCGGATGCCCCTTGTCTCAAGAACCTCCACAGGAAGGCTCCCAAGCATTCCTGAGATGGACCACCCAGGGTACGAGATGTTCGCACAGGAGCTGGTAGCCAGACCACTCCTTCCTCCGGTGGAGGGCGGGGAGGAGAATCCTTGGTTTCTGTTTTTTTATTTGCCGCATCACCTTTGGGCTGTGGTACCCACTTTTTCAATAAAAGAGCGATTTCCGTTCTCATGACCCCTTTCAGGGGCCAGGTAGTGAACCTGCAAGAACTGCACCAAGAGGAGGCAGAACCAGCCTTATCGTTGCTGTGTCCGGTATGTTCTTTTCGTACCTATTTGGATCGCACATAGAGCTTTAGACTCTCTGAGCAGCTCTTTGTCTGCTTTGATGGACAGTGGAAAGGGAATGCTGTCTCAAAACAGAGGGTCGCCCACTGGGTAGTCTACGCCATCGCATTGGCCTATCGGACCCAGGCAGAGCCCGCCCCCTTGCGAGTTCGAGCACACTCTACAAGAAGTGTTCCATCCTCGTGGGCACTGGCCAACGGCACCCCTCTCTAGCAGACATCTGTAGAGCAGCGGGCCAGGCACCACCCAATACCCTTGCGAGATTCTACAATCTCTGGGTTGAATCAGAGTCCGGACGACAGACCGGGTATACCGCTTGCACTAGTGCCTTTCCCCTCACTGAAGGTAAACACATGCGCTTTTTACTCCTAGGTGAGTACTCAAACTCGCGCTCCCTGGATGCTCTTTCTCCCTAGCCCTCTGGCTCGTGAATTCATTGGAGGAATTCCCGATCAGACGCACTATGGGTACTTGCTACTCTGTACTGGAATAGGTGCATATAAAAACAATATGACGTCTTAGTGGGGCATTGGGGAAGGTTATGTACGGTCTGATGCCCATGCCCAATGGCACGCTACAGCTTGCTGCACCATCATCAGCAGATCACGTAACACGGTTCAGTGTAGGTGGCGCTATTGAATAGGGACCCCTTGTGTCACTACAATCGACACAACATTGAGTGAGTGATAGAAGGGGAACATCTAGTTTACTAGTGTAACCACCGTTTCCTGATGGATGGAATGAGACATTGTGTCCTCCTTGCCACAATACTGTACCAAGCCTCTGTAATGGCCGAACCTTATTCTCGGCTCCTCAGTGCAGAACCTGACTGAACAGATGCACAATCCCCGCCTTTTATACCCGTATGTCCGGGGGCGGGACATGCAAATTCTGTTCGCCAATTTGGCTCCCGAAAGAAGCCCCTTGCATCACTACAATCAACACAACGTCTCGTTCCCTCCATCAGGGAACGGGGGTTTTCACTAGTAACCTAGACGTTTTCCCTATTCCTGATTCCCTGATAATTGTCATGGTCACAGCCGACTAACTGTAACTTAACTGAACTTAACTTTTTTACAGTTAAGTACTTAACTGTACTTACTGTAACTGTTTTACAGTTATGTCTAATGTATTTAACTAGACAACTGTAAAACAGAATTTTTTTAGGAGGCAGGCAGAGTTTGAAAGGTTAAACATGGCTGTGTTATGTTATTCTATATTATGGGGAGAGGTTAAACTGCTGTTCTTAGTTGCCCTTTTCACCTGCTGCTGCTCCTGGCAAAACACTGAGCAAACTTAGTGAAGAAATAAGTTCTCAAATACATGTTTACTGGCAAACAGATGATTACTGCAGACATTATGAAATTTGAGCAAATTTGAGGTGAATGACAAGGAGTTATTGCTGGTACTGCTCTGTGAGACGTCTGAATGCCAATGAGTGTTAAGTCAGGTGTAGTCTGAACTATGCCAAATCTTTGCTTTCATGTAAACGTGCCAATGAGCAAACTTTGTGGAATGACATCATTCAATGTCATTCATGTGAGATGATCATTCAAGTGAGCAAAAGGAGTTTTGTTGGGGTGGAGATTTATGAGAGTGTGATTTAATTTTGTGAAGATATAATTTTGTCTAATTAAATCTCATTGGATTATTACACATTTTCAGTCAATTCAGTTCATTATTCACATATTAATGGAACCAGATATTTGGTATATTTTCATAATCCATATCATTGTTAAAAATGAATATAGTTGGGTTTGGTGTATTACAGTTCTTTTCCTGTCTGTTGCACTTTAAGTATATTTGTTTCCCTCCACCAATCGTTTCAGTGTATTTTTATTAATATTTCTTGAAGACAAATATTAATATGTGATATACTGAATTTATTTCTGATAAGTTGACTTGATTCTAACAATTATCTTTGTATATTGTACTTTGATCATAAATGTAGTAAAACAAATTGAAATTTTTTCTTTGGGTATATAAAAAATCATGGAATGTGAAAGTACTTTCAGATTTAATCTGTAACATGGGGTTTGATGAAAAGCAGAAAGAATTACTGCACTGTATCATTTTAATTTTGCATTCTTTGCCTTTTTTTCTTAAATTATTTTAACATGGACAAGCACTTTTATTTCCTTCTTGTTATCACTACCATTTAAACCACTATGAATTACCATGGTGTATGAAATGTGCTATTTAAATAAACTTGAATTGCCTAGCCTATGATACAAGCATGCATGCAGATCAAAAACAGTAAGCTTCAATGTACGTCTGTTAGAACAAATAAATAGAGTACACATTAGACATGGAAAATATTTTTTAAGGGACATTTCAAACTGTTTAAATGTTGTCTTTTCTATTAAGCTGGCAAATGCAGGAAAATAACTCAAAGATAACTTCCTGAGAGCCCTGGTAGAGCAGGAGGAGGCCCACCGCAGTGGGGAAATGACTGTGAGTACATTATTACAGCACTCCATTTGTTACGTAATGGGATTCCCCCAGAATATTTCTGCAATTCCAAGAACAAGAACAAAATCCACACTGTCAAATTCAGGAGGGCAACCCCCCTTCTAACACACACCTTAAAACCTTACCTACCATCTGTACCAGGGGCGATTCAAAGGATAAAAAAATGTTTTATATTTGTAAATACGGCATTAAAGCTATAATGTAATTGCCCCCCCCCCCTAAAATCAGTTTGTCCTGATGTCTGCAGTGTTTTTTCTTTATTAATATTCTTGCAGGTCAGATGGGCTTAAATTGGCCCAAAACAACTGTACTTTATTAATGCACTTTTATTTATTTCTCATTCAATACAATCATCATTGTTCAGATGTAATATATATATATATATATATATATATATACACACACGCACACGCACACACACACACACAGGTACATTTTACAAATCAGTATCAATACAAAAAGTAGATTTTATTACAACACTTCAGCTTAATTTCAATAAATACAAGAATTCTCCAGGGCCAGGTATAGCAGGGACAAGGCAGGCCAGCCGCAACTCGGGAGGTCATCCAAACCCAACTTAATACACACCAAATCGTCACACACCATAAGGAAGTCACAGGATGAAGCACACACACACCATCAAATGAAGGCAGCTAGCCTCCCCTGTTCCCCACAAAAACCTCCTGGCTCCTGGAGAGAGAAGATACCAATTAATCTGGGATTATACTAAAATAATACTAAACAATAAAATCAAAAAGAAAACCTAAATAAATTTCAGACATCTGTGATGTGGTGGCTATTGCACTCAGGTGTACTGATTCCACCACATGCAGCAGAGGCGGTTAAACAGTGCCTGAGTAATGCCAGAATGATGGTTGACAGTAAATAAAAATCATAAATGCTGTACAATAGAAATAATATGATGCAGCAACAACATACACCACATGAATAGGAAGGTGACAGGTTCGTAAAACAAACCTTAAATAAATCAAACACCAAGCAACATAAATAACAAAATGAATTAACACTGTATCAACGAAAAATAACAAAAGAATAGACACAGCGTAGAGTGCGACCAAATGAAAACAAACACAAAATGAGTGGAGATGCCGAGCAGCGAGCGCGTGGCTCGTAAACGAACAGCACTAGCCAGCCACCTGGCAAAACAGCAAAGCAGAAGCAAATGATCGTAAACAAAACAGCAAAGCAAAAGCCTGCAAGCAAAACAGCAGCACCGTCTTATGTAGAGTCTTCGGCTTGGGAATTGTCTTAAAGATTTGGATGTTCAACTCCCCACGCTTACCTTAAACAAACCTGAGAGTTAAACTACAGCTACTGAGCCCCAATATGAAAAAGGGAGAGGCGTACTTACAATTGGGTTTAACAACCACTAGACGCAAAGTTGTATGGTTACTCACAACAGGTACCGTGCCTCAATATACTGGCCATCGTCCAGCCACCAGCTAATGTGCTGTTACTGTAAACATAATACAATAAATATCCCCCACAACATGCAACCTCAGATTTTAAGAATATAAAATATACCTGAAAGCAACCTCCACCGCCAACTCACCACAATGCACACACCACAAGCTCCGCTCAAATCAAACTGTACAGAAGCATATTAGCCTTGAGATGATCACATCATTACGCCATGAGCAAGGCCTCAACGTACCTGCATGAAAACGGAAATGCCAGGGAGCGAGGAACCAAGAATCACCAGGACACATATACACCTGTCAAAATAAGGGTCCTTAAAAAGTAAGGTAGCGCTCATCTCATTGGTCGGCCAAAACCATATCCCAAATAGGCTAATAGGATGGTTAATCACTTAACCTGTCACATAAATATAAAAATAAAATAGCAAGGTCCAGTTGTTTTCAACTGAAATAAAAATGTTATTGTAACTGCTTGTATTGAGGAGACATGTAAGGAAAAGAAGTAACCAAAACAGCCAGTCCATATAAATGCACAAAATAATTTAACAATATGATGATTATGTGTGGCCTACATATGTGTATGTAATAAGGTTTGTAATATTTTGATATTGAAACTTCAAAACATCACCGATAGGCATCTGATCATCACATGTGAGACTTTTGTCCAAAAAGGCCTTGTTTCATTTAATAGGTCTGGGATGAAAAGATCTTGTTGGGGGATTTCACCTCCTACGCAGAAGAAATGGTTTATTATAACTGTTTCACAGGTCAAATTTTGGAAGCATTACAGAATTCTAATAAATCTGTGTCAGTGAAACTCAAGACCAGAGAAATAAATGAAAAGTGGAAACTCAAGTCATATTTCTTCTGGCTAGCTGGGGGCTAAATGTTTATCTGTGCTTACCTTGACCAGCTCTAAAACAAAGGTTTTACCTGACCCTCTTGTAGCAACCCCAGTGGGATGTGTGATTTAAGATCAAATGAGGGGCACACGGCTGACTGAGCCAGTGTCTACTGACAGAATTTCCCACAAATGTTTTACTTTGAATCTGGGCTCTAAAAGAGCACTGTTTTACAGGGTTATAAACCAGTGTAATTACAAGTACAAGGTGTTCCTGTGTTCATAAATGACAAGACATATACATAAACTCAAGACACAGACAGTATGCTGGAACTTCACACCCCCTTTTCTATTTTTTTTTTCTTCCATTCTCTCTAATGTACCACAATTTATTTGAAATAGTGTTTATTTTTTCTGCTGTTTAAAAGTAAAAACCCACCTGCCTAATACTTTTGTCTATTGTCTATGTGAGAAACAGGTAAACTTAATTCAGCCTGAAAGCTCATCATAATCATAATCATCATAGTTATGTTTGTATTACAGAAATGTATTCCAGCCTTTTTACTCTGAGAAATTAATTCATAAATCTTTACATTCATGCTAATGTAGGATCTTATGGGCAGAAGAATTACCAATTTCTATGCAAAATTATTCAAATCCAGGATGTAAAATCATATTTTCCTTCCAGGTTATTAACTAAGACACAGCGCTGCTCTGTTGAGTGTCAACCATCTTGAGAACAAAGAGAGTTCTGTGGACACACCAAAATGTTCTCCTCGTCCAGGTTGTAAATCAGGAATGCCCTGACATTAATGGTCATCACATGACTTAAAGACAACTCTTCTGAAGAAACCCACATGTCATGTAACGGGGCTGCTGTAGGCAGGGATCAAACCCAGATCTGTAGTGCTCAAGTGTTTGATGTTCTACCACTGAGCTAACTCCCTGATAGTTGAACCCAAGAGCAGAAGAGCAGAAGAGCAAAGAGTCTGGATACTTGCATTTCTTCCAAAAAAGTATAATCTTTTAATTGTTGAAAAGCCGAGCTTCCACAAAACTGAGAAACAAAAGAGACACAAGGGTCAAAAAGTACAAAAAAAACTGGGAAAACCGCGCCTCCACAAAACTGAGAAACAAGAGAGACACAAGGGTCAAAAAGTACAACAAGAGTGAGACTTAACTTGAGAGCTGATCACAGAAGGAACACATTACACAGGCTCAAGACTGAACACATTGGCAAGGAACAAACAGACTTATATAGGCCTATGCACAGGTTAAGGGCATGAGGGTTAATGAGCAGAGGGTATAATAGTTAGGGGCGTTGGTGCCATCTGCAGGAGTGGAGATGAGCATGGTATGGGATGCCCAAGGCTAGCACCCTCTGCTGGTCTGGAGGGGAACAGCACCCCAAAGAGGAGATCCCTTACATGTCAGAAATCTAATAGAAGTCCCTTTGTTTCATTCATTTAGTAACACATGAACACTTAAAAATTGTATATTTCCTGTGTTTCATGCTAAAACCTAATTACTAAGAGACAGAGCTAAAGCAGACTCCCCTATGAGACCCTCATGTTTGCAATGAACAACACAATTCTAATACTAAGACATCTCATCTTAATCCATGAACATTTCACACAAAGTCACAGTACCTTTTTGTACCAAACTATTCATGACAAACACATCACTATCGATATGATTCTGCATTTCAGAAATGTTTATGTTAATTAATTTTGTATATATTCAGTTGAATCTGAGATATTTTAAATGTATGATTAAAGCATGTACTTTTGCAGCAGCAAACAGGAGTCTTCAAAGACAAAGGCTCATCAATCACCTTCAGAAGGAGGGACAGAAATGACCACGTGAACCCGCAAAAGACATTTCTGACTGGATCAAGACACTTTTGGTGTTCGGCTAACCACAATAGTAAAAGCCTCCCCACCAAGGAAGAACTCTCTCTTACTTCTTACTCTTACGCTCTTCTACACACTTCGCGCTCTTCTCTCTGGGCTCTTAGCCCTTCTACAGCCAGGATCCGCACAATGTAAAGTCCAGGAGGACTCGGAATGCAAAGTTCAGAGGAAGCTTTTCTCTTCTCTGCGCTACAACTAACAGACGTGATGGGGAGTCATGAGTTTCCCTGACAGGAGGCCTTGCTCCAAAGCCTCACCTCATTATTCCAATCCAAGATCTAAACAGAGGTCCAAATACATTGACGGAGTAACGGAACTTTCTACAAGATCCAAAGAACCAAAGCAATGTAAGGAAACGTAAGTAAATCTCAAGACTTTTGCTGAAAGTGCTTGTGTCTCTTTAATATAACTTGAGTTACCAGATCACAAATCGAGTTAGACTAAAAGAAGTATTGAATGGTTTTCAAGGCATTGTCTATAGACTCCATAAAGTTAAATTTCTCTGTACAGATAATTTAATTCATCTTCTGTTAAAATTTACTCACCAACCCGTTTGTCTATTGTGTATAGATTAGCAATGAAATCTTGTTTGTATTCAAAGTTCATTTGACTGTGGTATATTTTGATAAATAATCTCATCATTTGATTGTTTAAAAGATATGCGCTCTGAATCTCGAACCATATCTAAACATATTTGTGATATTATTTTCAATAGCCATGACGTGTGGTGATGGTCTTGGAGAAAGTGACAACATCAGCAAGTGCATTGATGATGTCACTTTCTCCAAGACCATCACCACACGCTCCAACCAGAAGCCGTGGATGACTGCGGAGGTGCGCAAGCTGCTGAGGACTCGAGACACTGCCTTCAGAGCAGGCGACAAGGCAGCCCTAAGAACAGCGAAGGCCATCAGAGAGGCAAAGTGCGCACATGCCTAGAGAATTCACAATCACTTCCAGGACAGCGGTGACACGCGGTGCATGTGGCAGGGCATCCAGGCCATCACCAACTACAGGACAACATCAGTTGCCTGTGACAAAGATGCCTCCCTTCCAGATGCGCTGAATGGCTTCTACGCTCGGTTTGAAGTGCAGAGCGATGTAGTGGCGAGGAAGACCACCCCTCCTCCCAATGACCAAGAGTCGACAGGTGTCTTACCATGGCTGATGTGAGGAAAACTCTACGTAGAGTCAACCCACAGAAGGCTGCTGGACCACACAACATTCCTGGCAGAGTGCTCAGAGGATGTGCAGACCAGCTGGCAGATGTTCTTACCGACATCTTCAACATCTCTCTGAGCAGCGCTGTCGTTCCAACGTGCTTCAAGGCCACCACCATCGTCCCCATGCCAAAGAAGTCTTCAGTGTCCTGCCTCAACTACTACCGTCCCGTCGCACTCACACCCATCATCATGAAGTGCTTCGAGAGGCTCGTCATGAGGCACATTAAGACCCAGCTGCCCCCCTCACTAGACCCACTGCAGTTCGCGTATCGTCCAAACTGCTCAACAGACGACGCCATCGCCACCACCCTCCATCTGGCACTCACCCACTTGGAAAAAAAGGACTCATATGTTTGAATGCTGTTCATAGACTTCAGCTCAGCATTTAACACAATCATTCCCCAGCACCTGATTGGAAAGCTGAACCTGCTGGGCCTGGACACCTCCCTCTGCAACTGGATCCTGGACTTTCTGACTGGGAGACCTCAGGCAGTCCGGATCTCCACCACCACCACACTGAGCACTGGACCCCAGGGCTGTGTGCTCAGTCCACTGCTGTTCACTCTGCTGACTCACGACTGTGCAGCAATGCACAGCTCGAACCACATCATCAAGTTCGCTGATGACACGACCGTGGTGGGTCTCATCAGCAAGAACGACGAGTCAGCATACAGAGAGGAGGTGCAGCGGCTAACAGACTGGTGTAGAACCAACAACCTGTCCCTGAATGTCGACAAAACAAAAGAGATGGTTGTTGACTTTAGGAGAGCACAGGGCGAACGCTCTCCGCTGAACATCGACGGCTCCTCTGTGGAGATCGTCAAGAGCACCAAATTCCTTGGTGTTCACCTGGTGGAGAGCCTCACCAGGTCCCTCAACACCAGCTCTGTTACCAAGAAAGCCCAGCAGCGTCTCTACTTTCTGTGAAGGCTGAGGAAAGCACATCTCCCACCCCCCGTCCTCACTACATTATATAGACGGACTATTGAGAGCATCCTGAGCAGCTGCATCACTGCCTGGTTTGGGACTTGCACCGTTTCGAACCGCAAAGCCCTGTAGAGGATAGTGAGGACAGCTGAGAACATCATCGGGGTCTCTCTTCCCTCCATCAAAGACATTTACGAAAAACACTGCATCCGCAAAGCCAACAGCATTGTGGACGACCCCACACACCCCTCACACAAACTCTTCACCCTCCTGCCATCTGGAAAGAGGTACCGAAGCATTCGGGCCCTCACGGCCAGACTGTGTAACAGCTTCTTCCCCCAAGCCAACAGACTCCTCAATATTCAGAGACTGGTTTGTCACACACACACATGTCCTGAGTTGCACTTTAATTACAGTCACTTTATAACTGTCTGCTACCTCAATAACTGCTATGTCCATAGAACACTATCTCATAGTATGTTATGTTTACATTACATTTTTAGGAACTGTCATCTTTTTGCATTACTGTGTACTGGTCGGCGCTGCACTGTCTCTCACTGTCTATTGTCCTGTTCATTGTTAGTAATTTATTGTACTGTCCTGTACTTTTTGCACACGTTTGCACGTGCACTTTATTTAGTTACTTTATTTAGTCTGTGTAGTCTCATGTGGTTCTGTGTTTGTCCTATGTTGTTTTATGTAGCACCATGGTTCTGGAGGAACGTTGTCTCGTTTCACTATGTACTGTACTAACTGTATATGGTTGAAACGACAATAAAAACCACTTGACTTGAGTATTACTCAATTAAGTAATTCCTTAATCCCTGAGTGGATACAAAGAGACCATTGTATTACATATTAATGGTGGAGAACTTTATTCAGATTTATTGTCTGATTATTTGTCATTTATTCTTCTTATAATGGTCGAATGTGGCTAATTCCATTATAAAATTTCCTACATATTATTGGTGAAGGTACACAGGCTTTTTAATCCATACAGTGTACATTTATACTACCAAATTTCCCTACATATAATGGCATGGACATGCAGACAGTTTAATTTAATTCCTTACACACATAAATGTCCTACATATTAATGGTGAATTACAGAATTAATGGTACACAATGGACTGTAATTTTCTTGTCATCTGCAAAAAAATAAAGACTTTTCATGTAAGCAAAAATCTTTCAAATTTGAAAGAGTGTTTATGTGTAATTAAAAACTTTATAAAGCATGACTTGCATAATGAGCAACAGCCATTCCAGGAACAGAATTTACAGGATGGTAGCAGGTTTATGTTTGTGGCTTCCTGGGTTGTGTCTCAGTTTCAATTTGTAGTATACATAATACACCTACCGTGTAATTGGTACTCTAAACCAGTTTGGCTGCACCAAAGCTTTGAAAGAAAAAAAATAAATTGAAAAATGTCATGGTTACTGTTGTTACCTCTGTTTCCCGAGGGAAGGAACGAGACGTTGTTTCAAATTAAGTGACACAAGGGGTCTTCCTGGGATTCTAAACGTACCTCTGAACCTGAGAATTTTCATGTCCCCCCCCCGGACATTCGGGTATAAAGGGAAGCGGGGCAGCAAGTGCCAGTCAGGATTTTGCCCTGAGGAGCCGAAAATAAGGTACGGCCATTTACAGTGGTAGGTCTAGTGTAGTGGCAGTGGGGACACAACGTCTCATTCCTTCCCTCAGGGAACGGAGGTTACAATAGTAATCATGACGTTCCCCTTCTGTCACTCACTTGACATTGTGTCGAATGAAGTGACACAAGGGGTCCCATCTTAAAACGGCACGCACTGACCGTGTTACATGAACTGTTGAGACAGGTGCAAGCAGGCTACTGCGTGCTGGAGGCAACTGTGTCGGCTGTATGTAGCCCTCAGCAACACCCCAAAGAGATGTCACATACAGACCTTAGGTTCCCCGCACCCCTGAGGGGAGGAACAGGTGCTATATGACTAGCATGGCAGCAAGCCCGGCAGCCATAGCCTTTTCTCTCACTATGTCTCATACATAGGACGTGAAGCAGCTGGGGCTATGTTAACACTATGAAATGCATTGGGGAAGGCGGTCTTTCCTGGTCCTATTCTTTCAGAGGAAAAATACCTTGCAGAGGCCACATCCTGCCCAGTCTAGGGGGAGGTTACACGTGGCAAATACGCCACGAGGGTTGTGAAGCCGCTACATGCATCTTCAAGGTGGAGGGGGCAGCCTCCCCTCCAGCATCTCCTGCAGGAATGGAAGCACTGACCGAACTGCTCACCTCTGCGGGTCTTCGGCTCGAGAAGAACACCAGTTCGTGAACAAGTGCCATTTTATGGTGTAAAGTTGCCTGGTGGAGGGAGCTCTGGCTTGCAAGGATTCTCCTTCTGGCCCTCCACCGGGGGACAGAGTGGTCTTGGTACCACCTCCGGAGCGAACGTCTGACTGACTGGGTCACCCGTCTCAGGAGCGCTTCTGAGCTTTTCTGGTCCTGGAAGGAGTCCTGGAGACGGGGGGCATACGCCGACTGCAAGGTGCTCGATACTGGGGGGGTGGAGGTTTCCAGTCCAGCCTTGCGCTCGCAGCTGCCCAGGAAAACATAGCGGACATCTGCACGTCAGCCTCAGACTGGGCGAGCAGACCCAAAGGTGACAGCCCAGATGAGTCATCAGCATCAGACACCGCTGTGACGCTCTCCGATGCAGCGGCGATGTTGTCATCCAATTCCGGGGAATAGAGCTCAAATGAGAATGCCGGCTGGCCGCGAGGCAAAACCGAGCCCATCGTCATACCCAAATCGCCTTCATCGCCAGCCGGGTCGTCCTCAATCCCGTGGGAAGAAGGAACGACATAGGGGGCGGCTGAAGTGGTTTTCAATACACTGCTGTGTATTGCTCTTTTATGAGTGGGAACTCAAACTCTTTTAGAGGAAATAAACTCTTTTAGGAGGAGAAACACTCTTTCAGGCAATGAAAGCGCTGTCAAGGCGCTTAGGGGCGTGGACTGCACAGCGTGCAGAGAGAGAAAACGGCAGCTGGAAATGCCCTGTAGATCCAACAGCAGTGCTTCTTGCCAACAGAGCAACAGAGGTGAGTGAAACAGTGGTGAACTCAGCTTTGCTGTTGCACAACCGTTTGGCTCCGAAGAAAAATTCTGACTGGCACTCGCTGCCTCGCTTCCCTTTATACCCGTATGTCTGGGGCGGGGTATGCAAATTCTGTCTGCCAACTTGACATTGGCCTTTTCTCAGGTTCAGAGGAACATTTAGCATCCCAGGAAGACCCCATGTGTCACTTCATTCGACACAACGTCGAGTGAGTGACAGAAGGGGAAAGACATATTATGCACATCAGGGAAACTGCGGAAATAGCATAACCTAAATAATCTTTAATGTACAAATGTAGTTGTGATGTTTTCTGGACCTCCCAGGAGCAAGCAAGACAATTTTGCATAAAAAATCCTTGGAGCAAAAAAATGCATTAATCAAATAAATAAATAAGGAGAATGAGTAATGGTATGTTGGTTTGGCTACTGTAGCTAACTTCAGGCATATAAAATGTTAAACAGAATAATCTAAAAATATTTTTGTGTGAAGGGCTTTGAAAATTATAGAATGTATGCAATGGTTAATGGTTAATTTGATAATTAACTGAGTATTTATTTTCATATGTTCACAAATAAATGTTATTATGTCTTTAATATAATATTATTGTGTACCACAATATTATATATGCAATGTGCTACTTTGATAGCATCATAATTCTGAATGTAGGCCTAATTTTGATGTGGAAATGTACAAACAAAAAAGGAGTCATATTATGGCTTCTGTGAATTCATCAACAGTAAGTTGAAAATCTCTTGCTAAAATTTGAATCCCTGCCCCAAGTAGCCAAAGTTAAAAGTGTTGTTGAATGTATAAGCAGGTATGAGCTCCAGTTTCCACCCCTCAGCACACTAGAGAAGAATGAAAAACAACATTGTTTTACTATATATCCAGCGCAGAAACTTTGCTTGGTGCAGAAAAATCTGGAACTATGTGGAACAGTATTATAGTCACATGAAATCCTCTTGGCAGCCTAAACTTCTTCAGAATGTCGAATCTTTGTGACACCCACTCAAAAAACAAGCAAGATGCAGTGCAACAAATAAAACAGAATGTAAGTGTCTCAAGATGCGTTTTTTAAACATGAAATTATTTTAAACTAGACATGGTGTTTAAAAAATGTGGCAGTTGTACACGAGATGCTGAAGAAACAGCAAGACAATGTGCAAAGATAGATGTCCATCCAGCATGTCTTTACATAGAAAAACAATGGAAAAACAGCACAGATGCATGTAAAAACATGCTTGTGAATGCCAAACCCAAAGTCATATTAGAACAACCTCTACCAATACCATGTGCTATCTTGTGTCAAATCACTAATAATTATGCTACTTCAAGGGCAAATATAAATAATAACTTTATTCTCTGTCTGTACACATTTTTCATGTATCAGCATGAAAGAAAGTCTCAGTTATAAACAAAGAACTAAAGCAAAAAAAGCACATTACTAATTTGCATTAACATTAACATTGAGGTTCACTTGATCCTCTTCCTAGGTATCAATTCAAATGAATGTGTTCTTCATTTTTGTGAGGTTTATATAAATATTAAATTACCAATGAACCCTTACACAATATTTATTATTTTTTTTTTTTAAACCCCAGCACCCCTCAGTTTGAACACTGCCTTTGTCCGAAAGTATAACTTGATTTGTATCCAGTATGTTTTAGCCGCCATATGTTGTGTTTTAATAACACATGCCAGTTGTGCCAGAGTCCAATTAATGTCTCAACTTGTTTAAAGTTGACAAAAGTCACAAAAATAATGTTTTTTTTTTTATTTAATTGTATTTGGTTTTGGTCAAGACTGGTTACATTTGGACTGAAATAAATAAAACAACAACAACAACAAAAATATAGGGGCAAAAAATGCTACTGTCATTTAATTTCTTATCATCTTCATCCACTAGAGCTAGATAATTTTTTTAGTCTTGTGGTTTATCTTATCTCTCCAATCAGCTGAGCTCATAAAGCACTGGGCACAGCCTACATTGTCCTTCTCCTCATCTGTGTTGCGAAAGTTGCCCTGCTGCAAAAAAGTCACACACAAACAAAAGGTGCACCTGGACAGCTCTGGCATTATTTACTCTGGATAAGAAGTTAAGTTTTGTATCAAATCCAGGTCACACCTGTGCTGGATGCCTGAGGGGCTCCATTGTTGGGTGGTACACATCTGAAACTGAATGTGATCTAACCCCTAACCCCACCCCACCCTCCTGTTATTTGTTTTTTCTTTTTCGCCATGACACAATGATGTCATCATTCGTGGCCTCTTCCAATTCACAGCCAGTGGAGATGTTTTTTTTTCACTGTTCTTTCTATGTAGTTTGAATTTCATGATGGCATTAAGTCATGCTTGTGCATCCTGGGTGATTCTGCTAAGTATGCAAGCTCATAATCATCCTGTTGATAGTGTGTGAACATGCTTTATAGATAATAATTTTAATACATTATTCCTTGTGTAGTTAGTTGTGCAGAGGAAATAGTTATCCTAGTCAAAACATTTTGTCTAGTAAGTTTTAAAGCTAAAGTTCTTGTTTTATTAAGATGTTTAGATTCTGATTCAGATCAGTCATCTTTAGGACTTATTTTAGTCCTACGAAATATTTTCTGAAATATTTTAGTTGTAACGAGAATAAAGACCAGGAAAGGGAACATAAAAGTAAATGTGATTCATTTAAGTAGGTAACAACTCCAAAAAAAAAACAAAAAAACACTTGATTAGAGAGAGTGAACTTGCACACTTGTTATGTGAATGTTATGTATATTTCCTCATTTTTAGACATACATTATATTTATAAAAAATGAATTATCATCTTTAGATTATCATCTCTTCTCCAAACATAGGTAAATGTATTTTTCAATCCAGTCATATGACAAGTCATTGTAATAGAATGAGATTGCAAAATCGGTCGAGTTTGCTCGTACAAAAACGTACAAAATTTTCGCCAATTTAAAAAGTGAACAAACAAACTAACAATGTTAATACAACTTTTCCTAACTTTAAACCCTAATCCAAAACTAAACCTAACCATAAAGTGTATTCGCATGACCAAACTCTAAACCTAACCATTACTGCAATAGGAAAATAGCATTTGTATACCAACGGAAGAAAGGGGTTTGCAACGAGAGGAGGGAAGTGTATTGCAGGTTCTTGGCATATATCAGCCATTTGTATTGCATTAAATATAGAATGAGTAGACAAATTGGTATTTTTAATTAGGATTTTTAAACAAATGTAGAAAACAGTTTTTGATATTACTTTTATCAGTTTAAACAGTTTGAACACTTAATAGGTAGCACTTAGGTAATGTACAACCATTGTGATTTTATCTTCAAATATACACTTTATCTGAGTCTATTTTCACCTCCTAATGAGTCTCTAATTACCTCTGAACAGACATTGTTTTCTTAAGTAAACATTGCTGGCATTGCTCGGGAGAGATAGGAGAATGTTTTCTCCTTTTGAAGACTGCTATTTCGTAAGATGAAAACATTGTTTCCAAATTCTTCTACTGATTTGTGTTCTATTGATCTTTGTGTTTTTTCTTGTACAAAGCAGGTGCTTGTCCTCTGTCGACAGACCCGGCAAGTTTTGCAATGATAAGTTGTGTTCATATACGTATAGAAGATAGTGTGGTCAGTCATGCCGTTCAAAGATCACATTAAGCATAGAAATTAGTCGATTTCCTAGCCATATTCCATTACAGTGAGTTTGTCCTTGTTATGGCCAGTAAAATAACTATAGCATGTTGGTTTCAAAGCACTTGACCAAACGTGGAGGTCCCTTAGAAAACAGTCATGCAGAGCTATCATGTGACCTCGCCTTGAAAGCCTCACAAAGATTTTCAAAAATGTAATGTTGGGGTATCTGACCCCCTTAAGTTTGGACTCATTGCTAGAATAAACAAAGAAGTCCCTTTGTAAAATGAATTTAGAGATGCTTGGTATTCTATTAAGGATTTTCTATTTTTATGCACTGCTATACACAAAATACACATAATGCAATTCATATGCAACAAAAACAAGAAAAATAGATTATATTTAAAGGGATAGTTCACCCAAAATGTTTAATTCTGACATCAATTACAAACCCATATGTCTTTCTTTCATGAAACACAAAAGTAGATTGTGTTGGGCTGTCAGTCCCAAAATTTCTGCCTAACACCTCCTTTTGCATTCCAGAGAGTCAGTCATACCAGTTTGGTATATGAATTAAATTAGTAAACTGAGTAAATATTAATTTTCGGCTGAAATATCCCTTTAAAATCTAAAATCACAGAACAGGCAGAATAATGTCAGTTTTGGTCTGTTACAAATGGCATGATGTCTTTTCTGCTAAATGGATGACTGGAAGAACCCTTACTTAATGGTTTTCTGTCGCCAGCCTCTCTAATGAACAGCTGCAAGGGCTTCTGACCATCTTCTCAAATATGTGCTAGAAGATTTTTAGAGGAGATGAAACGGGATACAGTTAATCTAATTTCTAAAGTTTCTGGGCTTTGATCCTCTGATTGATGCATTCACCAAAAAGACACTGACACAAGTGTAGTGTTTTTCATCTGGATTCACATTCTAGAAGATATACACTGGTGGCCAAAAGTTTGGAATAATGTACAGAGTTTGCTGTTTTGGAAGGAAATTGGTACTTTAATTCACCAAAGTAGCACTGAACTGACCACAAAGTATAGTCAGGACATTACTAATGTAAAAAATGCTAAATTGCTAATTTAATACTAGAAAATCACTTGTGATTACATTAAACACTGCTGAAAGCTATTTGGTTTGTTAAATGAAGCTTAACATGGTCTTTGTGTTTGGTTTTGAGTCAACACAGTATGCAATAGACAGTCATGTCTTAAGGTCAATATTAGATCACAAAATTGCAACAAAAAAAAAAGATACAGCTTTCTCTTCAAACTTGCTAAGTTTATACAATGCTTAAAATTGCCAAAAAGCTGAAGATTTCATTACATTACAGTACATTACAGTCTTCAAAGTCAAAGGATAACTGGCTCTAATAAGGATAGAAAGAGATGTGGAAGGCCAGATGTACAACTAAACAAGAGGGTATGTACATCAGAGTCTCTAGTTTGAAAAATAGACGCCTCAAATGTCCTCAGCTGACAGCTTCATTGAATTCTACCTGCTCAACCCCAGTTTCATATACAAAAGTAAAGGGAAGACTCAGGGGGGCAGGCCTTATGGGAAGCATTGCAAAGAAAAAAACACTTTTAAAACAGAAAAACAAAAAGAAAAGGTTAGAGTGGGCAAAGCAACACAGACATTGGACACAGATAATCGGTTACTGTTTTAACCTCCATTCCCTAAAGGAGGGAACGAGATGTTGTGTCATTGTAGTGACACTAGGGGGGACACAGCTCTGATCTTTGAGAAAAGGCCAATGGGATTTGGTGAGTTGAATTTGCATGCCACTCCCCTGAACATACAGGTATAAAAGGAGCTGGCTCGCAATCACTCATTCAGATTTTGTGCTGAGGAGCTGAGACAGGGTCCCGGACATTTCAGCGTGTAGTACAGCATTGTGGCAAGAGGGACACAATGTTTCGTTCCCTCCATCAGGGAACGGAGGTTACAACAGTAACCAAGACATTCTCTATCTGTCACTTACTCTATGTTGTGTCGATGTGCCACTACTAGCTGAACCTTGTTACGTGGATTGCCGGTGCAGGTGCAAGCAAGCATGTCTGCAAGTAGCATCCCCCAATGCCCCAAGAATGTTGCTTAGTTCCTCACACCCTGGGGACACCTGAGATGTATCTTCTATAGGAACAGGCCGCACCAGCCACGGCCTTTTCTCTTTTCTCCCTTTTTTCTCCCCACAGAGTAAAATGTCGACCGTACTCCTGTTCCTACGAAATCCATACTTCGATTCTGCTCTTATGGCCGATGGATTGGGCTGCTGCATCATAAAGTGCAGAGCTAATATAGGTCCACTGTTGTTCCATGGTGTTTTCTGGGTTGAGACAAGGTTCAAGCTCACTTAGTTTCTCAGCTAAGAGGTGTCGGAACTCACTTCTGGCTTCTTTGCTTCCCAAGTGGTTGCAGTTTAGCTTCTTTTTGTTAGGCTTTTGCAACCGCAGAGTGGAATGCACTTTCATATGGAGCTTGGCCACAATCATATGGTGGTCGGACCAGCACTCCTCATGGCACAGGTGATGTGAACGTCCTTGATGTCACTATGCCTCACAATGATGAAGTCAATCATGTGCCAATGTTTAGAGCGAGGGTGCATCCACAAAGTCTTATACTTGGCCATCTGCTGGAAGATGGTGTTGGTTATGGTAAGGTTATGCTCAGAACAAAGAGTATGTAGTCTCATGCCATTTGCATTCACACACACTCACACACTCACACACCTACCTTCCTCTCATGTGTTATAGGCTTATTTTGGTTACCATATCTAATCATGTCACTGTTTATTTTGTAGATATAAGTCAGAAGTTTATTGACAGCATTGTATTGATTATTAATTGATATTACTGCATCAATAAACTTTGTTATATTTCAAAGAGAAGTGTTTTGGTTTGTTTTGCATCCACATGTATCAAAGGCTGGCAGGGGATGTCAGTGTTTGGATTCAAACCTTCATTGTTTCCTTTTGAATATTGATGTTCTCCGGATGTCGATTTTCCTAAAAGAACAATCTAATATTGAGAATGTTATACTGTCTGTTATTAGTCCCTGATTCCAAGGCGGTGCTCCAGCAATGTTAATCCTTATTTATATTCTATTGATTTTGATGATTGTTTATTATCTTTGATGATTTTGAATTCAATAGGATCAATAAGCTAGTTAATTCTTTAATTCTGTTAATTCTAATACATTTTCTATTGATTTTAATAATTAATGGTTATCTTTGATAATAATTAATATCCTTTTTAATTTGATAATTGATGGTTATCTTTGATGATGGTTGATTTAAAGGATTAAAAACTAACATTGATTCTAATCAATGTTCTATTGATTTTAATAATTTATAATTATATTTGATCATTATTAATTATTACTAATAACAAACCCGCTCCTGAACGTAGTGCACTACAAGGGAGACGCGGATCTACCTACAGTAAAACCGTACCGCAGAAAATACATCACATGGGGTTACCACAGGTAACCAGCACATGTTGAGCACCTACCCCAGTACAGGGCATCCTAGCACACATACTGGGCCATCTGCCAAATTTGCCATCCACAGGACTAGGGATGAAGGACATGCGTGAACTCGCATGGGGGAAAAAGCGCACGTCTTCCCCTCCTGTAGGGGAATGGCACTGTTCACAAGCTGTACACCCAGCCAGCTGACCCTCATACTTACCTGTTGGTACCTAACAACACACAGGACTAAACTGGCTCAACCCGGAGATTCTAAAACCTTGCGAAGGTATTGGGTGTTGCCCAGCCCTCTGCCCTGCAGATGTCTACTAGAGAGGCGCCATTGGCTAGCGCACAAAAGGATGCCACACTTCTCGTGGAGTGTGCTCAGTATCCCAAAGGGGCGGGCACGCCCTGGACTTGGTATGCCAACGCAATGGCATCCACGATGCAGTGGGCAAAAAATCTGTGTACGATGCAAGTAGATGCGCAAAGCATGCACTGGACACAGCAATGGTAAGGCTGGGTCTGCATCTTCCAGGGGAAGCGATTGCAGGCTCACCACCTGATCTCTATAAGGGGTTGTGGGAACCTTGGGCACATAGCCCGGTCAGGGTTTCAAGACCACGTGAGAGTACTCCGGACTAAAATCCAGGCAAGTATTGCTGACAGATAACGCATGCAGGTCCCCAACCCTCTTGATGGACGTGAGCGCAGTCAGGAGTGCACCATTCAATGAGACCACCTTTAGCTCAACTGACATTAGGGGCTTCCAGCAGGAAGGAAAGCACTGACTCGACTGCGCATCTCTGGGGGTCTTCACCTCGGGAAGAACACCCATCAGCGAGCCGCCTTCCCCTGGACATCTGATGAGTTACGCCATGAAGCACACATATACACAGTTGTCATTCACTCTGCTGTGCATAATGGCACCAAAATAACAAAACAAAATCAAAAAGTATCATGAGTCGCGTTATGTTCACCTTGTGTGTTTGTGATGACATAAGATGAATGCAAATGGACCGGGGTTCGATGGAATCAAGTGAATGTGAAACCAGACCAACACTGCAGGGGGCACCGGGAACAGTCACACTCATAATTGGACTGCAGCAAACATGCCCAATGTGAAAGCCCCTTTAGAGTCATCATTGTGTAGTTTGATAAAATATGATTGTGAATTGTGTTTAAAAATAAGTAATTCATTAATAATTGTATTTATAACCCCAGTGAGCAGGCGACTGAGACAAGGAACACAAAACTCCATAAGATGTTGGTTAATGGAGAAAATTAACCTTGGGTGAAACCAGACTCACTGTGAGGGCCAGTTCCCCTCTGGCTAACATCATGAATATAATGCCAATATTAATTATGTATAGTGCAAATCATGGTTTAAAATGATTAAACTTAGTAAGTTTTAAGGACCAGTGTTTAAAAAAGATTTTGTATGAACTGTAAGATTAATGACTAATGTCTTTGAAGTCCATCCTGGATTAAATGCTGAAGTTCACATATATGCAATGGTCCTTGTTAGTTGGCTAAGGTTTTTGTTGACAATTAATTGATTGACTATGCATTCCATTTCAAGAGTGTAGTCCAGCATTAGACCAAGGTGATGCAGACAGAGATCAGTGAGGTGCATTGCAGTTCAACCCGGCCAGTAATTTCGGTGAGGTCTTTCCTAAATCCAAGTTTCATGCAATGGCATATAAAGTATCCCATGTCTTATGGTTGGAGTTGGCATCAGTTCATCCACTGAAGTCCATTGTAATAGACCAAAGTGATGTTTGGCTGGCACCAGCTGCTATTAGTCATCATCACACATCGACACATAGCAGTGGAGTCCAAATCAAAGCAGGAATGGAGCTGGATCCAGCCGGTTCTGGTGACCTCAGGATAGGATTCCCAAGGTTGAGACAGGGAAACATAGATGCCATACAATTTATTGTAGAGTTATATATTATCAAATATGAAAAGGATCTACCTCCTTTTGTGGATTTTAATATTCTAGGAACTATTAACAGGCCAGAATTTTGCGATCATAATGAACGTGATGGAAAATAGCATGGTAGAAGGTCACTTAAGTACTACGGAGCTAGACCATTCAAAGCTTTGTATGTAGTTAACAGAGTTTTAAAATGAATATGAAATTTAACAGTTAGCCAATGTAGAGATGATAAAATGGAGCTAATATGATCATATTTCTTGGTTTTCGTCAGCACTCTGGCTGCTGCATTTTGAACCAATTGAAGTTTATTCATTGATCTTGTGGACATCCTTCCAGTAATGCATTACAATAATCTAGTCTTGAGGTCATGAACGCATTAATTCGTTTTTCAGCATCAGCAACAGAGAGCATGTTTCGTAATTTAGCAATATTTCTGAGGTGGAATAATGCTGTTCTACAAACATTGGTAATTTGATTTTCAAAGGACAGATTAGTATAAAATATAACACCTAAGTTCTTTGCTGTTGAAGATAATGTAACAGTACATCCATCGAGAGTCAAATTATATTTTAGCACCTTAATTTTAGAGGTTTTTGGTCCAATAATTATTACCTCCGTTTTGTCGGAATTGAGTAGAAGGAAATTTCTGGCCATCCAATCTTTTATTTCATTGATACACTCCGCTATTTTTGGAGAATTGTGAAATCTCATCAGGTTTTGAAGAAATATAAAGTTGGTATCGTCGGCATAACAGTGGAAACTTATTCCATGATTCCTGATAAACCTCCCTAAATGTCCTAAAAGCCCTAAAACTGATCCCTGTGGCACTCCATACTTTTTTTTTTGTTTGGTTTGACAATTCCTCATTTACATAGACAAAGTGGTAGCTGTCTGCTAAATAGGACCTAAACCATGCTAATGCAACTCCACAAATGCCAATATAATTCTCTAGCCTATTCAAGAGATTATCATGATCTATAATGTCGAATGCAGCACTAAGATCTAAAAGCACTAGAAGTGAAATGCAGCCAAGATCAGATGACAAGAGCAAGTCATTTGTAACTCTGATAATTGCAGTCTCTGTACTGTGATGAGGCCTAAATCCTGACTGAAATTGTTCATATATACTATTTCTCTGTAGAAATTAACATATTTTGGAGGATACTAACTTTTCTAGTATTTTCGATATAAACGGGAGATTTTATATCAGTCTATAATTAGCCAGTTCTCCGGGATCAAGTTGTGGCTTCTTAATAAGCAGTTTGATGACTGCCATTTTACATTTTTTTGGGACATGTCCAAAGGATAGTGAGGAGACAATAATTTTAAGAAGAGGTTCTGAGATTACAGGGAAAACCTCTTTTAAGAGCTTAGATGATGTTGGATCTAACAAACTTGTTTTTGGCTTTTGATGTTTCAATAAGTTTTGTTAGCCCTTCATGACCTATGACAGTGAATGATTGATGTTGCACGTGAGGAAAATTATGAGACACTGTTTTCTGAGGTGCTATGGCAGATGATTGCATAATTCCAATGTTATTTCTGATTATTAAATTTTTATTAGTAAAGAAATTTATGAAGTCATTGCTCTTGTGCTTCTGCAGGGATGTATGAACCCGGATGGGTGCCTGGTGAACTGAATCGCATAGACGGCTGTCATGATGGTCCTGGCCAGCCATCGCAATGGGTTGTAGAGTGCCAGCCACGCCACCAGGCGAGGGGCACCAAGGGGATAATCGTGTCTGATGTACCTGCGGTGGTGCCTCATGGTGGGGCAGAGCAGGAGACACTACGTCGAGGAGCCTCGCATCCTGATCTTGTGGCTGTGCTGAGGGGAACCTTGAAGCACTTACCTCCCTCCGCATACCCACCATGGGACCGGTCAGCAATGGGGAGGAGGCAGACCATCACAACCACCTAGCCATGGGTGTGAGTGTGCCACGGCCGGGTGCTTGAAGGAGGGAGGCCTGCGTTAGTAGCAACCTGGCCGAGAGTGTTTGTTTTCCGGCTGTCATGATAACAACGACCATATATACCAGCTGTGTGACCCAGGGAGTGAAAATGTTTTTGAAAATGTGGGTACTGCAGCCCCTTGGATGTGCAGCGAAAACAAAAAAAAGAGATAACAGGATTCTCCTCTCGGCCCTCCACCAGGGGAAGGAGTGGTTTGGATACCAGCTTCAGGGTTCCAGCAGACCTCTTCCTCGCTGGGTCATCAGCTTCCTGCGGGGGGGCTCAACGCCAGGGCCGAGCGGTTGGCTCGGGCTGCGGCGGAGCTACCTGAGTTGCGTCGCAGGGGGGCACCTTCGGTGGCAAGCAGATAGGGTGTGGTACCATGAACCGCTCCGAGGCAGGATATGTTGGATGGCCTCCGTCTGCTTCTTCACCGCTGAGAACTGCTTGGCAAAGTCATCATTGGTGTCACCGAATAGGCCGAATTTGAGATAGGAGAATCGAGGAAGCAAATCTTGTCGGAATGTTGTCAAATCACCGGTAGAAGTGGCTGGAGTGGCTTTCCCCCGGAAGAAGGAAAGCCGCAACCGCAACATTGCCATAATCATGTTCTCGCAGTGAGAATGCGAACCATCCATGAACGCTGCCTCAACGTGACTACCATCCAGACACGTGAGGCAGCGCTCTTGGCTGTCAGAGGCAGAGAGATAGCTGCCGCATCCAGGAACTATATGCACACGGAAAGGCATCTTTAAAAAGTCTGTCAATGCGCACTCTTTTAGAGGAAATATACTTTTTTCTGCAAGAATAAATACTCTTCTAGCTGTCGAAGTGCCTAGGGGCATACTCTGCATCAATCGCGCAGCCATTGAAATGCGCCATACATCCAACAGCATATACTTCTCAATGAGGTGAATGGAACGGTAGTGGAACTCGCTGCTTGACACAACTCGGCTCAGAAGAAAAAATCTGAATGAGTGGTTGCGAGTCTGGTCCTTTTATGGCCATATGTCTGGGGGAGTGGCCTGCAAATTCCACTTGCCAATTCCCATTGGCCTTTTCACAAAGATCAGAGGTGTTTGGGGCTCCCAAGAGCGACTCCTAGTTTCACTACATCGACACAATGTTGAGTTCCCAGATAGGGAAAGAGTGGTATGGATCTTAATCCCATTGAGCATTTGTGGGATCAGCTAGACTGTAAGGTGTGTGAGAAGTGCCCGACAAGACAGCCACATTTATGGCAAGTGCTACAGGAAGTGAGGGGTTAAATGTCACCTGTGTATCTGGACAAACTGACAGCTAGAATGCCAAATGTCTGCAAAGCTGACATTGCTGCACATGGAGGATTTTTTGATGAGAATTCTTTCAAGTAGTTTAAGAAGTTCTGAAAAAAAAAATCCTAATTGTAATAGTAAATGTCCTTACTATACATTGTGATCAGTTGAATGCCACTTTGGTGAATAAAAGTACCAATTACTTTCAATAAGAGCAAAATCTGCACATTATTCCAAACTTTTGGCCACCAGTGTACATGACTGATAAGTCCTTCAAGATTTTACTAAAAGTGTTTAGGGTCTTGGCTCAGTTCACAATACACATTTCTATTCCACTAATCATAAAGATTTGACTTGTTTTACCCCATATTCTGCTTAAACCATCACAAATGGTTATCATAGGTTCACTAGATATGCTTCACTGATTTTAATGAAATGCAGCATCCTGCAGTTTTACTGTTTATGGCTGTATTGCCGTAACAGCGTGATCTAATTCCTACAGCATTATTCAGAAGACTCCTTAAGTGTTTAGCAGCATTATGGAAGACTCATGCCATTTTCAAAAGTTATTTCTATAATTTCCGAAATGCTCCTTTTCACATTCAACAAAGAGCCTCTCCTTGCACCTGTTCATCAGCCATGACAATGGAATTCTGTCTCATTCACTTTCTGACATTGTGATGTTGTTATTTCTGATACTCCTATCCACAGACATCATTTTTCAGCATGACACATGACATGTGCTCTCTTACTTGTAAGGAACCATTTAACCTCTTTGTGCTGAAGGGTTCTTGGCTCTTCTTTCCAAGGAATGTACACCTGCTCTATCAAGGCCTTCTTTTTCCTTTCCGGAACTTTATAATGTGCTTGCAACAAATATGAGCTCAACATAAGCTGGACATTGTTTCAGTGGTGAAGAATTCTGAACAATTAACATAATAGATGGCGTGTGGAATTACTTGGGTGAGAATACTTGGCAGTATTAGTAGTGACTTATTTCACGTTGAGAATTTTGAGAGTACAAGCACTTTCTCATGCTATCACATCCCAGTCATTAAATTTACATGCACTTTGAAAGTTTGATTTTAGCTAGACTTAAACAGTATTTCGTCTTTTTAAAATGTCATGTTTCATGTCAATGCTTTAGTCCGACTGCATTTGTAAAAGTCAGATCTATAAAAAATGTGATTGCATCTTGACTTCGTCCAGCATGTATACACGTTTATCAGACCGCAGTTGACCTCAGAGGTGACACATTACATAGATGAACATTCTTGGATACATGGACAGATGGAAAAAAGTTATAGAATTTTTTTTTTTTTAAAGTTACCAAAAACTAGAAGACTAGATCTGTGTATGTTGGATGCACCTCAAACAGATCTGTGGTAGGGTAAAGAAGATGGAAGGAGTGGAAACAATTCAGTCATGTGCCCACTCATGAAGATTTTGGAGGAGCTTTACTTCCTTAGCTGATGTTCTTCCTTCAAGTATTCAATTATGCATCATGTCATGTATATTTGGACAGACAGATGAAGACTGTAGCTTGTCTACACAAAAACCTGCTGCAGCTTGAATATAACTGTGCATGTAAATATTCTGTGGACGTGTGGCTGAGGCTTTGTGTGAAATTCGGTTGTTGGTAATGGCTGACCATCCAACTGGGAAATGCAATTACACTTGAGCAGGCTTAGGAGCTCACAAAGCACATTCTTTGGAATCGTCTTTGTTTTATCAATACATAGTGGCCTGCTTGGATGTGTATTATTCCACCTGAGAAAATACTGCACACCATTTCTCCCACAAAGCCCTTTCTCTCTCTCTCTCTCTCTCTCTCTCTCTCTCTCTCTCTCTCTCTCTCTCTCTCTCTCTCTCTCACTCCTTCTGTAACCATATGCTAATGTCACTAAATCTTCTAAATATATGCCATTTTATAGAAACTAAAGGAATGTTCTTGAAATGCATCTTTGCTGAGTTCTTTCCTTAAAAGGTATTTTGAACTTTGTGTGACGACCTCACAATGAAATATCAGCATAGTACATGTAAAGAGCGATGAATTTAGTTTATTGTAAGACATCTGACATGCCAAATTCTTCCCAAATTTTATTTTGTTGTACTATATATGAGCAGGTGCACCGATGGATTGCAAGCTTCAACTATGCTTTGATAAAGAGTTCTTTCACCTGCCAGAAAGCTGAAGGGTATTAAATTCATGTATTAAACATTATATTTTTTCCAGTGGAACATGGAATTTCTGTACATTAAAATACACCAGGCAGAGATCAGATGTGGATTTGTTCATGCAGTCATCACATAAATCATATATTGGATAGCTATAGCCCTGAATGTAGTCACAAATAACAAATCATGCTTACATTTAGGCACACAACTGTTTTGTTTTGTTTTTTCTGATTTATTTTGTACCTCTGTCTGGCTATTTACATTTTGACTAATCTAACATGTCTAAAAAAGGATCTGGTACTACCAGGGGATAATAAGTAAGTGATGAGTTCAATGTTTTTTAAAGATATATCATGTTGTGAGTAATTAATGTTTTGTCAGAGCAAAAATAGTGATTATGTTTGATGAAGTTGGCTTTCTTGTTAGTAAAATGTACACTTTGACACAACAATGTATTATGTTGACATGATAAGTCTCAGTTCACATATTTGGTTTGGGAAAGACACTCCAATTGTATGATTTCTACTGACCATACCCCCAAAAATTTTAATTAGACACTTTAGTGTCTACTGTAGTTGTTATTTCACAGTAGTATTTTCAAGTGTCATCAGCCATCTCCAAAACCTATGGCTTTTTTATTATTAATTTAAGGGGTGTTCTATAAGTCACTCACGTCTCCTGTATTCCCCAGATTTAAAATGTCATCGTCTTCTTGAATTTCACCTATCAACTTCCTACTTCCAGCCACCATCTGGCAATGTTGATATCAGCATGCATTCTTACTCTCATATATCTTCACTCTGTGACAAACTTAAATCTGTTCATCTTCTTCAGACAGTGGAAGACATGCAATCTTTTGTAGGTGACAGGCAGGCATTCTAAAGTAAACATATGCTCTCATATGCCTTCACTCTGTGGTGCTCACTCAACAAGAATGACAGCGCTGTGAGCACAAGGCTCTATAGGATCCCATTTCTTCAGCACCTTGCTCTCTGCCAAAGTACCTTTTGTTTGTTTGCTGTCTGTAAAGGTTTACTTTATTCAACTTGACTTGCAGTACGTAATGAGAATGATGTGGAAAAGAAAGAAAAGATAGAGAGAGTGACAGAGTAATGTCCAAACAAATGGTTATTTGTTGGTGAGGTGTTTTAGAATCATAGGCTGGACTATGTTTATGCCATGCAGAAATAAAAATTGATATTCTCACAAAAAATATAAATATTTGGAGGTGAAAGGTGCTAGGTGCAAGCGGTATACCTGGCCGGTCGGTCCGCACTTACCCGTTTGTTCCTGCTAAGACACGGAACAAGACCGGCTCAACCTGGAGATTGTAGAATCTCGCGAAGGTGTTGCCCAGCCTGCTGCTCTGCAAATGTCAGTTAGAGAGGCACCACTGGACAGAGCCCAGGAGGCCGCCATGCTCCTGGTGGAATGGGCTTGTAGCCCAGCAGGGGGGTGGCATGTGCTAGGCCAGGTAGGCAACAGCTATGGTATCGATGACCCAGTGGGCGATCCTCTGTTTGGAGACAGCGCTTCCTTTCCGCTGTCCACCAAGGCAGATAAAGAGCTGCTCAGAGATCCTAAAGCTCTGCGTGCGATCCAAATAGATGCGCAAAATGTGCACTGGACACAGCAACGCTAAGGCTGGGTCTGCCTCCTCCTGGGGCAGCACTTGCAGGTTCACCACCTGGTCCCTGAAAGGGGTCATGGGAACCTTGGGCACATAGCCCGGTCGGGATCTCAGGATTACGTGAGAGTAGCCTGGACCGAACTCCAGGCACATTTCACTGACAGAGAACGATTGCAGGTTCCCAACCCTCTTGATGGAGGTGAGCGCCGTCAGGAGGGCAGTCTTCAAGGAGAGTGCCTTAAGCTCTATTGAGTCTAGGGACTTGAAGGGAGACCCAAGCAGGCTTTGCAGGACTACAGAGAGGTCCCATGAGGGAACTAGGTGAGGTCTGGAGGGATTCAACCTTCTAGCACCTCTCTAGAACCTGATAATCAGGTCGTGATTTCCTAAGGACTTGCCATCTGTGTCGTGGTGCGCAGCTATAGCTGCTACTTACACCTTCAAGGTGGAGCGGGACAGCTGTCCCTCCATCCTCTCCTGCTGAAAGGAAGGACTGAGCTGACTGCGCATCTCTGGGTGTCTTCACTTTTCAGGAAGAACACCACTTAGCGAACAGACGCCACTTCAAGGCATACGGACGCCTCATAGAGGGGGCCCTAGCCTGAGTGATGGTGTCTACTACGGTAGGTGATAGGCCACTGAGGTCTTCCATGTCCCGTCCAATGGCCAGACATGGAGGTTCCAGAGGTCTGATCGTGGGTGCCAGGCGATAGCCCCATCCCTGAGAAAGAAGGTCCTTCCTCAGGGGGATTTGCCAGGGAGGGGCTGATGCCAGGAGCATGAGGTACGAGAACCAAGTCTGTATGGGCTAGTAGGGAGCCACTAGGGTGACCTGCTCCTCATCTGCCCTGACCTTGCACAGGATGTCTATGCTGAGGGGGGCCTCGGTCAGGGAGTACCAGAGCGGGCAATGGTAGGATTCCGGGGAGGCAAACAGGTCTACCTCTGCCTGCCTGTATCGACTCCAAATTAGCTGAACCACCTGAGGGTGGAGTCTCCACTCTCCCTTGTGGGTGACCTATCACAACAGTACATCTGCCGTGGTGTTGAGGTGCTGCTGACTCCAGAGGATGAGACGGCGGGTGAGTTGTGACATGCGAGGCGAGTGTAACCCACCTTGGCGTGTTGTCTGTTCGGAGCAACATGTGCTTGCCCTGGATCAACGGCCAGAACCTCCGCAGGGCGAGCAGTATTGCCAGCAACTCGAGGCAGTTGATGTGCCAATGTAGCCACGGGCCCATTGCATGTGGTGCCCCAGCCTGTCTTGGAGGCATCGGTTGCAACCACGATGCTACTGGAGACCTGCCCGTAGAACTAAATTGCGTAGCCGAGTCAGACAGTCTGGGTCAGACATCGTGACGGGTTGGAAAGGATGAGCCACGCATCCAAGCTTCAGGCGAGGGGGACCGGGAAACAATTTCCGGAGGGTGGAGCCAGGGAGGCCACAATGATGGGGTTTGAGCCCTGTGGCGGTGCTGAGTCGAAAGACATCAAAGCACATACCTGACTCCTGATACTCAACTGCATATACCCATAGGTAGGTGGACCAAGGGAGGGAGTCGCTGTGTTGCCATGGTCATGCCCTCGCAATGAGGGCATGACGCATCCACGAAAGATGTCTCGGCATGGGCAGCGCCCAGGAACGAAAGACAGCGATCATGGCCATCTGAAGGAGAGAGATATCGATTGCAACTAGGAATAACAACCGGAAAGTTAAAAAGAAGTTCTGATGTGTGCCGCTCTTTTAGAATATATTCTTTTTGTAAGGGAAAATGCTCTTTTTGAATATACTCTTTTAGGATCTTCTGAAGCACCCAGGGGCGATCTCTGCAGTGCACCCATGCAGAGAGGGGAGAAAGCCACTGTAATGCACCGTAAGGATCCAGCAGAGGTGATTGGAAGCCATGGGAATTCAGAGCAAATCTGAATGAGCGGTATGCACGCCCCCTCCTTTATACCCGTATGTCCGGGGGAGGGGCATGCAATTACATCTTGCCAATTCCCATTGGCCTTTTATCAAAGATCAGTGGCGTCTCGGGCTCCCAAGAGTGACACCTAGTGTCACTACATCGACACAATGTCGAGTGAGCGACAGATAGGGAACAAGTGATAAATATTGCTATATTTACTTATTACATTGTGCTCTGGAATGCTGTAATTGGTCAATTGTGGTACTCAGATTTGAAACCAAAATTTTAACTGACTGACTGCACATAATCTTTTACATTTATCACAGTTTTGAACTTAAAGAATTGTAAAATTATGTAATTGTGACCCAAATATCAATTGAATATTGCATCACCACAGTGATTCCCATAGGATTTTGTGAGACTCTTGTGAGTGTATCTCAGACCCTCTACCCCCCCGAAAATACTTTTCGCTTGTGAATTATAAAATTATGTGCTGTGGATTACTTTCAACAGCAGAATAAGAATATGAACTTCCTAATAAGTGACACAGGCTTAGGCTATCACTAATATAGCTGGCTATTTTTATTTAATTTTTTGTTATTGACTTAATATTTTACTGCTCAATATTTTTTGCAGAAGTGCTGAATATTTTATTTTGCCTCTGAATTATTCAACATAGGATCAGAAAGTGTAGAGAAAACACTAAACCCTCTTCCACATAGTATATCAGAAAAACTCCTATTGGGTCTCATGGGCAGTTTGGAGGGTGCTTCTTACCAGATTTCCTGGCCAGTGTAAACAGTGTCATGTTTGTACACCTATTTCCGCTGTGAGTAAGGGGAAAAGGCCTGCAGGACGTTAATCAGAATCTTAAAGCAGCCGGGCCTTTGATAACAGCCCTAGTCTTACATTTATCTTAGTAATGGCTTATGTCATCCACTTTGATCCTGCTTTAGAAACATGGTGTTGGAGTGCTGCTGCAAATAACAGTGGTCAGCTTGTGTTGAAAAGCTGGCTCAAAAATTGAAAGAGCCCTTACTCCTTGACTTCTCATCCAGCTGGTATAAGATAAAATGGGGAAACTAATTGGAATATCTTTTTGGACATTTGCCAGTGTGGGTGACTGCAGCGTGCCATTTATTCTCCAACCTCTTGTCATAATAGTCATAACCCCTCTGCTTAAAGAGGTGCAGGGATACAGCAAAGTCCTGCAAAGTGGTGGGGCAATAATGTTTATATTGGACAGGCTTCTTGCAATGAGGCCAAAAACAGCAAAAGGTCTCTTGACTGGTGTCATGGATGAGAGTTCTTAGAATAACACAGTTGTGGAGTTTTGCACTAGAGTAGGTAGAAGGAAATTAGAGAGTTTACCATGCAAAGTAAAATCCTGCTTACTTTGACATAAATTACAATTAAAGTGTAATGTAAGGATAATTAAACATGAGTGAAATATGTCTCAAGTAGTTAGCCTGCAAAACCTTTAACTGCTGTTTCAACAGAGTAATTAGCTAAATTAGACATTGCAAATCAGAGTTATGCATGATTTTGCTGTGTATTGAGCAAAATAGTCAAGTCAATTTTATTTGTATAGCGCCTTTCACAACACACATCGTTTCAAAGCAGCTTTACAGAAGTTCAGCATTAACAGACGATAAAAATGTAATGTCTATAAAGTCGATAAATCATCATCCTTGTGCAGGGCTCCAAACTGCGACTAAAAATGGTCGCATTTGTGACCAAATAAATTTATTTGCGAGTGTAATTTCTGTCAAGGTCGCCATTGGCGACAGTAAAAGTTTACTCCCTTTGATT
The DNA here is from genome assembly GCA_032164185.1 of Moxostoma hubbsi. Classification (NCBI taxonomy): domain Eukaryota; kingdom Metazoa; phylum Chordata; class Actinopteri; order Cypriniformes; family Catostomidae; genus Moxostoma; species Moxostoma hubbsi. The sequence goes on from JAVLUX010000008.1 coordinate 29,671,771, forward strand.
TTAAAATTTGCATTACATTTCCCGAGATACATTACAAAAGTTTATATCAAAGAAATAGCGGGGAAAACGGAGTTCATTGCAGGAACTAACCATTTCAAAAAAGAGACTGTTAGAAAACACGGTGACAGTAACAAGCATAAAAAATGCACGTGATCACAAAATTGCGAAGAGTGCTCCACAGACTACACTGTTAGCGAGCTGCGGGACGAAAAGGAATGGAAGGAGTTAAAAATGAAAAAAAAATAGGAGCCAATCACTCCTTAATTGATTTTTTTTTTTTTGTTTGGAGCCCTGTTGTGGAATTAGATAAGATATGATTCTTTATCGTGTTTAAAAATAATCAAATAATAATTGTATTAATAACCCCAGTGAGCAAGCCGAAGGCGACTGTGGCAAGGAACACAAAACTCCAAAAGATGATGGTTAATGGAGAAAAATAACCTTGGGAGAAACCAGACTCACTGTGGGGGCCAGTTCCCCTCTGGCTAACATCATGAATAATGTAAATAAGAATTATTTATAGTTAAAAAACATGATTTAAAAAATTATTAAACTTATTAAGTGCTAAGGGTCAGTATTTAGACAGTGATTGTGTTTGAACTGCAAGATTAGTGACCAGTGTCTTTGAAGTCCATCCTTGATTAAATTCCAGAAGTTCACTTAGATGCAATTGTCCTTGTTTGGCTGATGAAGGCTTTTGTTGGCAATAGTTAGTCTATGTATCCCATTTCAAGATCGTAGTCCATGGTGATGGGGCATCTGAAGTCTCCGTGAGAGGCTGGATACAAACTGGAGCTGACGAACGCTATTTACCTCGGGACTGGCGTCCCGAGATAACAGCAGAAAAGCAGATGGGAAATAATTAGCATAGCTGATGTTCATAATATTAATGCATTATAACTGATTCAGCAGTAGTATAAAAAGTAAGCATTATGTGAATGCTTGGTTAAAGAGATGCGTCTTTAATCTAGTTTTAAACTGGGACAGCGAGTCTGAGCCTCGAACAATATCAGGAAGGCTATTCCAGAGTTTAGGAGCTAAATGTGAGAACGCCCTCCCTCCATTAGTGGACTTAGATATCCTAGGTATGACCAGAAGCCTCGAATTTAGTGATCTTAAAGAGCGCGATGGATTGTATGGCGATAGAAGATCCGTTAAATACACCGGAGATAAACCATTTAGGGCTTTATAGGTCAGTAGTAATACTTTGTAATTGATACGGAACTTAATAGGTAGCCAGTGTAGAGATGTTAAAATCGGTGTTATATGATCATATTTTCTTGACCTAGTAAGAACTCTAGCGGCTGCATTTTGGACTAACTGTAGCTTGTTTATTGAGGATGCAGGGCAACCAGCTAATAAAGCATTACAGTAATCTAGTCTCGAGGTCATGAATGCATGAACTAACTTTTCTGCATCAGAAACAGATAGCATGTTACGTAGCTTAGCAATGTTTCTAAGGTGGAAAAAGGCTGTTCTCGTAACAGATGAAATATGATTTTCGAAAGTCAAGTTGCGGTCTAGTATAACACCCAGGTCTTTTACTGTAGTGGATAATGTAACAGGACATCCTTCTAAATTAAAGTTGTATTGTAAGGGATTTTGTGGGTAGTTTTTTGGACCAATAAGTAATACCTCCGTTTTATCGGAATTTAGTAACAGGAAATTACACGTCATCCAGCATTTTATATCTTTAAGACACTCTGTCAAGTTAGATAAGTTAGTGTTTTCATCTGGTCGTGATGAGATATATAATTGAGTGTCATCAGCATAACAGTGGAAATTAATTCCATGTTTTCTTATAATTTTACCAAGTGGCAGCATATATATTGAGAATAATAGAGGGCCTAACACAGATCCTTGTGGCACTCCATAGTCTACTGACGTTATTTTTGATTTTTCCCCATTTAAACAGACAAAATGGTAATGGTCTGATAAGTACGATCTAAACCAGCTTAATGCCTGTCCCTGAACACCAGTGTAGTTTTGTAGTCGATCCAAGAGTATTTTATGATCTATAGTGTCGAACGCAGCGCTAAGATCGAGTAGAACTAATATTGAGATGCAGCCTTGGTCAGAAGCCAAAAGTAAATCATTTGTAATTTTAACTAGCGCAGTTTCTGTGCTATGATGCGGTCTGAATCCTGACTGAAATTTTTCATAGATATCATTTTCTTGCAAGAAAGAGCACAATTGAGCGGACACAACTTTTTCTAATATTTTAGACATAAATGGAAGATTTGAGATGGGTCTGTAATTTGCTAGGTTATTTGGATCTAATTGTGGTTTCTTAACGAGAGGTTTTATAACTGCCAGCTTAAATATTCTTGGAACATGACCTAAAAATAAAGACGAGTTAATAATATTGAGAAGAGGCTCTTCCACTACATGTAACACATCTTTCAGTAGTTTAGTGGGTATTGGATCTAGTAAACATGTTGTTGGTTTAGATGCAATGATAAGTTTATTTAGCTCTTACTGTCCTATAGTTGTAAAGCGGTGTAGTTGTTCTTGAGGGGCGATAATTGAGGGTGAGTCATAAGACACCATAGAAGATTGTACATTAACAGTTGTGTTTACAATTGTGTTTCTGATGTTTTCTATTTTCTCAGTGAAGAAATTCATAAAATCATTACTACTAAACTGTAACGGAATATTTTGCTCAGGTGATCTCTGTTTATTTGTTAGTCTAGCCACGGTGTTAAATAAGAACCTTGGATTATTTTGGTTATTTTCTATTAGTTTGCGGAGGTGCTCAGCCCTGGCTGTTTTTAGAGCCTTTTTGTAACGTGACATACTGTCTTTCCACGCGATTCTAAAGACCTCTAAATTAGTTTGTTTCCATTTACGCTCTAAGTTACGAGTTTCTCTCTTGATAGCATGCGTAGCACTGTTGTACCATGGTGCTCTAGTTTTTTCTCGAAACTTTTTTAATCTAATTGGTGCAACAATATCTAATGTACCAGAGAAAATGGTGCTCAAACTGCTAGTCATTTCCTCTAGTTCATCTGTTTGTTTGGGTTCACTGAGCAGCTGAGATAGATCAGGTAGGCTATTTGAGAATCTATCTATTGTGGTTGGAAGGATTGTTCTGCTTGGTCGATAACGTGGCGCAATATGACAGATTTCAGTGGTACGTAGTATGCAAGTTACCATGTAATGATCAGTGACATCATCATTTTGCGGTATAATATCTATATCGGTTGGATTGGTTCCATATGATATAATTAAATCTAGCGTATGATTTAGGCGATGAGTGGGACCACTGACGTTTTGCGTGACCCCGAAGGAGTTTAACAAATCTGTAAACGCAGCCCCTAACGCATCATTTGTGTTATCTACGTGTATATTAAAATCTCCAACAATTATTGCTTTATCGACATTGACCAATAGATCTGATAGAAAATACTCAAAATACATACCCTGTAATCTGAAGATGCACCTTAATAAGCATACATGTACATATGTTCTTGTTTGAACAGTTATGTGTTCATTTAATGCTATCATACAGGGGAGACCGGGGCTAGTTGTCACTCTTATTACTCAAGTGAATATTTCTCAGTGTAGATATATGTATAAAAGTCAATTTCACGTCACCACACAATAACACCACAAAAACAAAATCTACAACACTCTTTAAATGTATGGCTGCTTTAATATTTTCAGTGAAATTTTTAAAATATTTAAGTTATAAAGCACAAAACTATTCATGAAACAAAACAAATGGAAAAGGTAACATACAAATATATCAAATTGTTGTAAGAATATTGTAACTGATAAATTTTATAAATTCATGACATTTAAAGCACATGACAACCTGCCCCAATAAAAATTTGACAATGTGTCCTGAACTGACATTTATGAAACCTATACCCTTGTCCTGAGAAAACAGTACCAACTTGAAAACATTACCACTGTTAGAGAAAACATTTGTGTAATTAGATTTTTTTTTTTAATTTATTTATCCCCTTTTCTCCCCAATTTGGAATGCCCAATTCCCACAACTTAGTAGGTCCCCGTTGGCAGCGTGGTTATGGGTTGTGGAGGACAAATCTCAGTTGCCTCCGCTTCTGAGTCCATCAACCTGCATCTTATCACGTGGCTCGTTGTGCATGACACCGTGGAGGCTCATGCTACTCTCCACGCACAACTTACCACGGCCCCATTGAGAGCGAGAACCACTAATCACATGAGGAGTTTATTGGATTCAAACTCGCAACCCCAGGGATGGTAGTCAGTGTCAACACTCGCTGAGCTACCCAGGCCCCCTTGTGTAATTGGACTTTTGACTTAAAACCTTATAGTTACTGAGACCATGTGACAAATTCCAGACCACTTAGCCCAGTTTCCATTTTAAACTGAAAAAAATTACATATTTAAAATATACATTTTTTTTAAATATTACAAATGTATACATGATCCCTGCTTAAAGAGCATGGGAGAGGACATTGAGAAGTGGCATTTTGATAGACAGGACAGGGGCTAGCAGCATTAAACTTCCCATTTCATGATCAGCACAAGGAAGCATGTTATATTTACATTGGAATTTACATGATTCTTGGTAAGGAAACTCACACAAGCAGACTACAGATCATATTTGCTTTGCCCTGTCATATTCAGCTGCTACTTATTCAGATTGAGTCCAGTACTTCATTAGGTCAGGCTCAAGATGAAAAAAAAAACTGATAATGAAAAAGTTATTACAAAGGGCAATTCATGCTAATAGGTTGTGAAATAGCTTACAAATGACACTTGTTAAAGGGTTACAGCTTTTCAGCCCTCAGAGGCTGCAGGTGCAATTTGTTTGGTAATATTTTCTGTGAAGCCTCACCCATAAACATATTTGGAATCTTACAAACTGTTTTGGTCTCAGTAATCAGTATGTTGCAATACAAATACAGGAAGAATAAAAAAGTGTGTGTGTGCATGCGTGTGTCTTTTTCAGTTACATATCATACAGATATTTGCTCAAGGATATTGTTACTCATTTGTGTTCCCGGAATGTGTTCTGGCAGCTACTTCATCTTGTATTTAAATTTCAGTCTCTGAATAAATTTGAAGCCAGCAACTAAATAACCAGAGGCTTAACATTATTTCTTAAGTGAAATCAGAAAGTCTGTCACTTTACTTTGAATACAGTCAGCTGCAAGTAGCAGCCCAGTGTGCTTTGATGCTTTTAGCAGCCATTATGGATGAGATGAACAAGATTAGCAATGGAACCATCATAACTTGTAGTTAAATTACCAAGGAAAAAGTTGTTTTGCAGCACCATATATCAGATTGGAACAAGTTATCAACAAATATACATTCTTTAAAGGGATGGTTGACCCAAAAATGAAAATCTGGTCATTATTTACTCAACTTTATGTTGTTCCAAACCCATATGACTTTATTTCTTCTGTGAAACGCAAAAGGAGATTTGAGGCAGAATGTTAGCTTCAGACAAATTCACTGTTATTGTATCTTTTATTCCGTACAACGAAAGTGAATGGTGACCAATGCTAACATTCTGCCTAACATCTCCATTTGTGTTCAGCGAAAGAAAGAAAGTCATACAAGTTTGGAGCAACTGGGGTTGAGTAAATGACAACAGAAGTTTCATTTCTGGATTAACTACTTTTAAAGATTCCATTTCTGCTCTTATTTTAAGTGATAGTTCACCCAAAAATGAAAATTATCTCACATTTGAAGAAAAATAGAAAAATATCTCAGCTCAGTAGGTGCTTAAATTACAAGTGGATGGTGATCCTATCTTTGAAGCTACAAAAATCACCCATCTATACGAATCCTGTGTTTATATTAATGTCTTCTAAAGCAACACGAATGGTCTAGGTGCAAAAAAAAGATCAATATTTAAGGACTTTTTAACAATAAACCATGCTTCATGAGAGTGCAAGAGTTCATGACAGTTCATGTGGTCTCTCGTGACAAATGCAGACTGGTATGTTACGGATGTAATCTAACATTCTCCTCTCGGATAAGACATCCTGGATGAACACATAAAAAGAAACATAACTACAGATCTAAACCAAAACCAACTAAGCTTCTGTACAGTTTTCCTCCTATTCACATATAAACAGCTCTATTCTTCCGGGTGTGTTGCACATGTGGCAATTCTCGCGTGTCTCAAATTCCAACGCAATAACATCACACACACACAGCTGCTGAACGGAAGCGATGGTTTATCTTTTTCACACCAAAAGCAATAATTTAGTTTTAGGAGACATTAATTTAACCGTTGGAGAAGTATCGATGACATTTATGCTGACTGTCTGTTCTTTTTGAATCTTCAAATGTCTGATCACCCTTCACTTGCATTTTAAGGACTACTGAGCTAAGATATTTTTCTTCAAATGTGTTCTGCTGAAGAAAGAAAGTCATACATGCTTGGTATATCATGAAGGTGAGTAAATAATGAGAGAATTTTCATTTTTGGGTGAACTATCACTTTAAATGTTTTCAACGAATGTGATCATGGGTCATCTAAATCAGGCTAATCCCACAGAAACCCAGTGTGTACATCTTGCCTGAATGTAACTAAACAAAAACTAATTGGAATTGTTCATAATACCAATTGGGGGCTTCAGAATACTTGCATAAGAGACTCTTACATAATAATTTTCCTGTGACATGTTTGTAGGGAGGGAAATTCTAACTTATATTTCCCCGTCTGTCGCTCACTCGACGTTGTGTCTAAGACACTAAGGGCCTTTCTTGAAGGCCTCGGTTACCTCTGAACTTGAGAAAAGTCCAATGAGAAATTGGCAGACAGCATGTCCCCCCTCCCCCGGACATATGGGTATAAAAGGAGGGAATCGTGCATCTGTCCATTCAGATTTTTAAAGATGCCCTTCTGCCTCTGTGTAGTTCCTGGATGCGGTCGATATCTCTCCGCTCCTGACGGTCATAGACGCTGCCTCATGTGTCTGGGCCGCGATCACACTGAGGCGGCATTTGTGGATGGTTCTTGTTCTCACTGCGCAATCTTAACCATGGCAACATTGCGGTGAATATGAACCCTAGTGGCGCTTCATTCGACACAACTTCGAGTGAGCGACAGGCGGGGAACGTCTAGGTTACTGTTGTAACCTCTGTTCCCTGATGGAAGGAACGAGACGTTGTGTCCCCCCAGAACCTTATTCTCGGCTCCTCAGTGCAAAACCTGATTGGACAGATGCATGATTCCCTCCTTTTATACCCGTATGTCCGGGGGAGGGACATGCAAATTCTGTCTGCCAATTTCTCATTGGCCTTTTCTCAAGTTCAGAGGTAACCGAGGCCTTCAAGAAAGACCCCTAGTGTTGCTTCATTCGACACAACATCTCGTACCCTCCTAATCATTGTGAATTGAAATTATGTTGTAAATCTTTCTTCTGAACAAAATAGCAATTGTAAATATTCTTTCTATAAACATACAGCATGCATATGCGTCATAAAGTTACTGATCTTAGTCTAGCTGTAGTCCAATATTACTATATGTACATATGTAGTCCTTTGCAGTGGGTGGTGGTGGTAAAACTCTGCTGTGGTTGTGGGGGTGAGGTTTGTCCTGGTTTACCCATTAGTTACGATGCTTATGAAGTTACGCATGTCATTGAGCTCATTTTCTGCCGTATGGCCCATTAGCCCAGTTGTTTCTTACAATTTACTATGTATATGTTTGAAAGTGATTTCATTCTACTCTGAGGAAGAAGCCAAGTTGAATGAAGTACTGGATTCTGTCTTAAAGCCTATCATGCTTTTCAAAGGTCTAATCATAACCTTGTCTCTCTACTGTTTATTTTTGTCTTCCCAACCTTTAATTACCAAGCTAAGAATCAATCTTAACAGGTCTTTAATTTGTTAAATTGTTTTTGACCACTGAAATTATTATCTGAATTTAGCCTCCAATATAATGTTACCACATTTGCAAGCACTTCTGCAGACAAATAGAGTTTATTTTGTTCAGTGAGTCACATGCTTTTGATTTAAATAGTTGCAGTATAGTAAATAACTGATAAAATAACAATGTTTAAATTGAAATAATGAATGGGGCCTCTGTAGCTCAGTTAGTATTGATGCTGACTACCACCCCTGGAGTCACGAGTTAGAGTGCTGAGTGACTCCAGCCAGGTCTCCTAAGCAACCAAATTAACCCGGTTGCTAGGGAGGGTAGAGTCACATGGCGTTTCCTCCTCGTGGTCGCTATAATTTGGTTCGCTCTTTGTGGGGTGCTTGGTGAGTTGATCGTGAATGCCGTGAAGAATAGTGTGAAGCCTCCATGCATGCTATGTCTCAGCGGTAACGCGCTCAACAAGCCATGTGATAAGATGAGCGGATTGATGGTCGCTACGCCACCACGAGGACTTAAAGTGCAGGAGAAAAGGGGGAGAAATTATTAACTTATACTTACATCATTAGTGCCTATGAAACCTGTTCAATATCTACACAGTAGGTGAAATAAATGTCTGCCAGTGTAATTCCTTTTTTGCGGGCAAAATCGGACAAAAAAATTTTAAGGTCCTAAAAGTGGTGGGAGTCACGTGACGCCATGCGAGGAACGGCGAGCTCTGCTCACTTTGCAAGTTTTAATACCTTTTAATGACATAAACCGGTGAGATTCGATACTCTCTACTCCATAACTGTTCTAGGAGGACAATATGTAAAATAATTCAAAATCCTTGGGCTTTGGAGACATTAAAAGACACCTATGTGCTCAGGCTGACACCCCTAAGCAGGCCGCGGACCAGGGAGTCGATTTGGTCGGAGAGATGCGGAAAATGCAGCGAGAGATGTTGAACATGTTGTCAATGCTGATGAAGGTCATTGCTGACTTGAAGGAACTTGTTGTGATATGTCGATCGATCACTGCTATGGAAGTGAAATTTATTGATGTGGTCACAAGAGTGGGGGCTGTCAAGAAATGGATCGATTATCTTGAGTCATCGGAGAGGGAATTATCTGTTAATCCGCTAGCAACCAAGGTGGATTTGGAGAGTGTCTGGGAGAAGTTGGAGGACATTGAAAACCATAGCCAGCAGAATAACGTCCGTATCGTGGGAGTCCCGGAGGGACTGGAGGGACAGAATATAGTGTAATTACTGGACGGGCTCTTTCCGAGTCTGCTCGACATATCAGGCCATAAGCAGGAAATTGAGCAAGCTCACAGGGTTCAGGCTTGGCGATCCGCTGAAGGAGACAGGCACCGATCAATTCTAGCTACATTTCTGAGGTCTTCCGGTATAAGTCTTGTGTTACGTGAGGTGAGGTGTAAAGGAAGGCTCTCTTGGAAGAACCACAGCATTTTCATTTTCCCAGACTTTACGAACTCGACAAGAGAGAAACTTGATCGATTCAAGTTTCTTGCACTTTTACATCAACAGAAGGTCTATTTTGCACTGATACTCCTGGCCAAATTGAGAATAGATGCTAAGGTTGGCCGTAAAACATTCACATACCCACAGCAAGCAATGTCCTTCATAAAGTCCATGGAGTGAGTGGGTCATGTTGTGATGCTCACATTACAGCCAAGTGGACCAGCACACTGAAAATATGCTTGACTGTAAGATTCTGCGCTCTCTTTTTGTGCTGGTTTTTGTGCTGGAGTTTTTTTGTAGAGCAACACACCTTCTGGGTGGCTTTGTGGATTAATCAACAAACTCTGTGCTATTTTGATGATTATTTCTGGCAAAGTCATTGGAGTAAGTAATTTGCTTACACTCATGTTGCAGCTGAATGGGCTGGCTCATTGAACATACGCTTGACAGTTTGAGGAACCTGCACATTTTTTTTTTGTGCTGGTGCCACCTATCGGCTGGAGTTTATTTTGTGGAGTATTTCTTTCAAAGTCATTGGAGTGAGTAAGTAATTTACTTGTACTCCTGTTGCATCCGAATGGACCAGCTCACTGAATATTCGTTTGACTGTCTGAAGAATCTGCACGTTATTTTGTGCTGGTTCCGCCTAGCGGCTGGAGTTTATTTAGTAGAATAACACTCCTGAATTCCAACAAATGCTAAAGGCTGAAATCAATGTCTGTATGGAGACCAACTGGTCCTCAGTATCATCTGTGAGCGTGGCTTGGGAGGCACTTAAGGCTGTTCTTAGGGGCCAGATTATACAGTATGCCACTTTCACCAAAATATCCAAAGCACAAGAACTCGTGGAATTGGAAGGGAATATTAAAAGTGCAAAGGCAGAGCTGAAGCTCTGAATGTCATCTAATGGCCTCAGAGAATTGACCCGATTGAAATACAGATATAATTTTGTCACAGAAGGTGGAGTTTTTGCTATTCAGGGCAAACAGAGAGAGTCTTTTTCTACCATTCCCTCAGTGAAATCTGCTAGTGGTGAAATATTTACCTCGACCACTGATTTTAATAGCCTTTTAAAGAATTCTATCTTGATCTTTAGAGTTCCACATCTTCATCTACTGAAGAGGATATTAGAAACTCTGTGTCATTTTAATATATTCGTCCCTGATTCCATGGCTATTTGTAATGTTTGTTTAAAGAAAGCATATCTTTTCTGCCCTTTCAGTGACGTGAAAACTCATAGAATAGTACAGAATAAAAGTAAGATGTAAGACAACTGCTACATACACACTATCTGCAAATGACGCTATTCATATCATGGGTTTGTACAGAGGGTTTGTGCCATACAAGTGGATATGGGCATTAGTCATCACGTGCTGCCCTGCCAGCCTTCACACTGTTATGCCACATGGTCTGTCACACCAAGTAAATATAAATAGCACAACTGACCCCATGCAGTCCAGTGAAATTAAATCTACTGCTTTTGAGTTTTATGACAAAAGTTTGCAGGTATGCTGCAAATATACTCAAGATAATTTAATTTTAGTGACAAATCATGCATGAGGAAATGTATTTTGTTATTTTCATTCTCCAGTACTTTCAAATAATGTTTTCTTTCCCTACAATGATAATTGGTATCTTGTTTTTAGGGTGTTTCAGGGTGATTTGGCATTTGTCTTTACAAATTTTTTTCAATGAAAAGAGGAGCCTATTCTGACTAAAAGGAAATTCTTGAAACAAACTTTTTCAGTTTGATAAAGGAGAGGTCTAATGAAAATAATTGATCACAAAACATCCCTGAGGTAATATTATTTCAGGCTGCATTTCAGATTTGGTCATTTGAGCTTCACACTGTTGTATTGGGAGATTAAGAAAATTAATTGTGGAGATTGATTTAGACATTAATATAAAATTAAATGAGAATAGGGGAGGGGGATAAATACAAGATTTAATTCAGTTGTAGCATGTTGCTAAGTGCAAAGTGTAGTGGATGTTGAGTAATAGCTCAGAGTTAATTGATATCTATGGAGAATGGCAGTAATGAAAATTAAAGGATGAAAAAGTAAAGGAAATGCATTTGTGCCTACAGTACTGTATATCTAGACACTATTTCATACTTTTTCTTTGCAGCAGTACCTGAACCAGTATAGAAAGTTGGCTTTTCTAGCAGTGAGGGAAGTTTGAAGCAGGGACTGAAAACGTTCCAAGGAACGAAAACCGAAAACAAATTTATTTTTTTTTGCAGAACGTAACCAAAGTCCCTTTCAATTGTTCCAAAGTGAAAACGTGATTTTGAAATGGCTGTAACCAGTTAAAAACATCCTGGTTAATTCCGTAACCTCCATTCCCTGATAGAGGGAACGAGAAGTTGTGTCGATGTAGTGACACTAGGGGTCTCTCTTGGGAGCCGGAGACACCTTCTGATCTTATATAAAAGGCCAATGGTAATTGGTGAATGATATTTGCATTCCATTCCCCCGGACATACAGGTATAAAGGAGGGGGTGTGCATACCGCTTATTCAGGTTTTGTGCTGAGGAGCCGAGAATAAGGTCCTGGCCATTTCAGCGGGTACTTCAGCATTGTGAAAGGAGGGACACAATGCCTTGTTCCCTCCATCAGGGAATGGAAGTTATGGAAGTAACAAGGAAGTTCCCTATCTGTCACTCACTCAACATGTGCCGATGTAGTGACACTAGGGGTCCCTACAAAAAAGGCACAACTAGCTGAATTGTGTTACATGGATCAGCATTGCAGGACAGGCAGTCTACTGTGTGCCGCACACCCAGCACACCGGGCCGGCACATAACCTCCCCTGACGCTAGTATGAGTGTCGAACAGCCCTTTGGGTGATGAGTCGACTACCCAAAGGATAGGGACAGGCTAGCCTAGTCATGGGTTCAAGTGGAGATATGTAGGATATTTGGTATGCAACATTTAGAAGGGAACTTTAAAGTGCCCTTATTCTCACACCATTATATGTAAGGATATTTATGGTCTTGAAATATGTGAGCTATTAACTAAATTAAACAGTCCATATTGTACACTATTGGGTAATGAAATGTAACATGGAATTAGTCACATTCGACAACCATTATAAATTAGATAAATGGCAAAAAAATAGAACTATTTACACCATTAAAATCGTGTAGTTGTAAGCTAATTTCTACTGTAAGGAATTAGCTTTTCTAAGTGAATTATGATTAATTCACTTATTGGAGTGATATTATTCTCATGGCTTATTGAAAATAATAATGTGTTCAAGGACGACGTTCAAGGACGACGTGACTGTGGTATATTCTGATAAATAATCTCATCCCTGTTTCTAAAAGATTTAGCTTCAAAGCTGTACCTAAATACTTGTGATATTATTTTCAATAAGCCATGAGAATAATATCACTCCAGTAAGTATATTAATCATAATTCATTTATTAAAGTTAATTGCTTAGAATAGAAATTGTGAGCTGATACAACTAGACGTTGTATTACGATACAAATGGTGGACAATCTATAAAGACAAATAATCAAGTTATTTGTCATTTATCTACTTTATAATGGTTGTCGAACGTGACAAATTATGTTATACATTTCATTACCTAATAAGGTACAATAAGGACAGTTTCATTTAGTTCCTAGCTCACATATTTCAAGACCCTAAATTCCCTTACCAAATATCCTTACATATAATGGTGGTAGAATGTGTGCAAATTGCCCTACATATAAGTGTGGTAGAATGCATGCAAAACACCCTACATAACTGATCCCGTCTTCATCTCTGAATTATATATGTAATACCCTACAATGCAGTGGAAATGAAATTTATGGAGTCTGTTGACAATGCCTTAAGAACCATTTATCCTTCTTTGAGTCAATATTGATTTGCTATCGGATTCCCCAAAATATTTAATTAATACTCCAGCACTTTGAGCACAATATTGGAGATGTACTTGCGTGTTGTGGTGTTTCTTTGCGTTATTTGTGTTGCTTGGTTCTTGGTCGAAAGTTCGTTCCATCGATGTTTTGGACCTCTGAAAGATCAGAGTTATTGTCTGTATGAATGATGAGGTTGGCTTTGAAGCTAGGCCTTCTCATGGGTGTGTGAACCATAGAGCGTGACCAGCTTTCTCTGGACGTCGATCCAGAGCTTCCTTGGACCTCACAAGGCATGGATATAGTTCTGACGAGATCCAGAGAGGACCACGAGTTTGGAAACATTTGAACTGAAATTGGCTGCATCCCCAAAGGTGTCCTGCGGCAATCAGAAGTGACTTTTCAGAGTCACATGGTCAAATGCATTGTCTTTTCCAACAGTTGATTTATGGTCCTTTGTTTCAGATTTGTACAAATCTCCCGCTCAAAAATAGTGCATATTTAATCATGAACTTTATATCTTGAGAATGGTACAAGAGACATGATATTCATTGTCATTGGCTTTCTCTGCATACGCCAGCGAATGCTTACATACTATACATTACATTTCTTTCATGGATATTATAAGTGTAGGTAATAAAACATGAAAATCCCTGGTTACAAATCATATGTTAATTCCTTGGCTATACCACATGGATAAAACATTACACACATTTTTAACACTAGAACTACCACGGCGGTCATTTTGACCGTTTTTAAATTTTGCAATGTGATAACTTTGTTGAAATAAAACCCATATAACCATAGGACCATGACTTTATATATATGTGTGTATATTTTATTCTAACATTGTTATTTTATTAAAATTTCAAACAAAAAAGAGTTCTGAGTATTTCTACCTCGAATGGCCATAACGGTCATTTTGACCGCACGCATTTCAGCGTTTGCTACGCAAAGGAACAAAGGGCGCCTTTCACCACGAAGGTGCTGAGAAATGACAATGCAAAGCTCACAGTCTATCAGTGCAAAAGAAGTAAAGCACTGTCCACACAGCTGTTGCCATCACAAGTGGCCAAAAGGCTAAACCAGAGACACATAATACAACAGAACCAAGTTCGGAGTAGATGTGCTAGATCAAATGGCGAGGAAATACTCTGTGAAAGCACCCACACGTAGATGGCTAGTGGCTGTGTTTTATAATATCCTTGACCTGGCTGCGATAAATGCTTCCATCATGTTCAAGATTCATAATGCGACTGGCAAATGAACTTCGCTACAGCCGTATGAGAGCAAAAGCCATACAGCTGATGGTGCAAGGAACCGGGTAGGAGCAGCTGCAGACGGAGAGGGGAAGGTAGTGCCAAGTGTGGAGAAACTGCAAGAAAAACAAAACTAAGGACACTTGTGACAAATGTCAAAAGGTTGTGTGTGGGAGCTGCACATGGAAGGTAGAGAGTACCTGTGTTGACTGTGAGTAATCGATCCACAAGCATCAGTGAATGATGTACGGTGTTTTCCCCAAAACAACCAAAAATTCGTTCATAATGAATTTACAGCATAATATTATCATTATAGTTTTACAGCATGATATGTTTTGCTCACTGTAAAACAAATATTGCTTTCTAAATCAGTTCGTTTTCCCACAGTTTAGCGAATGTTCATATTCTTTATTAACCGTTTTGGCCATTTTGGGTTAGGCCTGTACGTGTTTCATGCATGTCTAAGGTTTTTACTATGCCTCGAAACACACATTGGTGATGTTTTTACAAGCTATTGTATTGATTTGTTTTTATTTTACAAAGAAAATAATAGAATTATTATGTTCTGTGGTTGTTGATGAACTAATACATTTTCATTTAAATTTTGTGTCCTGTTGTTTATTATTAATATAACAGATTCATTTATTCATGGATTTTGATTCCAGTGGTGGCTGCATAGGATTGTTCCCAACATGTTTTGAAAAAAGGTAGATGTAATAATTTCCAAAATTCACAACATGTTTTTATCTAATGAAATATTCTGCCTCATTCCATGTATGTTGGCGTTTATACTTTCAAAAACATTTTCACTGTGGTGAAAAAACTTGGACACAAAGCGAGGCACGCACCTTCCTGGGCAGTCTAGCAGCTAATATATATATATATATATATATATATATATATATATATATATATATATATATATATATATATATATATATATATATATAGACTATTATATTTTTTTGTGTGTGGTCTAGTACTATTATATATTACAAAAAAGGCCATATTATGTAGGCCTATCTGCGTTCACTTGGCGCTCCGTGCTCCATTTAATCCATATTATTCTATTTTATTAAAATTGAGGATTTTGTTAGAGGATTTTTACATTTTCTAGGGTGATGACATCATAAAATATGATGGCAGACATTAGAAGCTTCATTCTAAAACCTCAATAGATGTTTTGAATGTAAATATGACATGAAAAAAATGACATTTGGTACAGTTTAGTATGAACGGTCAGAATGACCGCTATGGCCATTCTAGTAGTTATAGAATTCCGGTAGTTCTAGTGTTAAAGAGGTACATCAGGCTATAATCATTCATTTGTCAGTTACACAAGTTACCAAGTTCAAAGAAATTTTCAGAATTACCTAGCAAGACTAGGTACTGTGTGTGGATCCATACGGTCTTTTATATTTTATAGGATTGATTCAGCAAGATTACTTTGTGTGAGATGTTTCTGGATTAAGGAATGTCCTTTTAAGATGCTGTTTGCTGAACAATGATCACGAAGTCATGTGATCTGATGAGCCCAAGTGTAGCAAACTATTTTATATCGGAGGCCAGAATCTTGAGTGTCCCGTGTCTCTCGGGAACTCCAAGAGTGTGTGTTCTGTCTTTTTTGTTTTATTGACCAGATGTGAGACTTACTGACACCTGAAGTTTTTCATTTATAATGTTGTGGAATTCCAGGATTATGAATGGGTAAATCCTAGATTCAAATCATGTTGTTTCAATTCTTCTGCATGTATAGTCTAACAGATATGTCACATGCTCTTGCCGAGTCTAGTTGGAAGTATGTCATGTGGAGGAGTCCCATGGTAGGTCCTACCCAATGGGGGAGGAGGCTCTACGAGCATGTTGACTGAGGCAGAGGGGTCTCTGCCCAAGGAAGATGCAGTTTGCCAACAGGGAAATGTTCTCAGTGGAATATACGTTGCAAGGGGTTACTTACGGGGAACCAGTGCATGTGGAGCACCTGTCCCATTATGGGGCTACCAGGGAACACATTTGTGAACACTACTGGGAATTAAGAATGCACATCTTCAGCTCAAGGGATGTGAAAGTTGCTATATGCAAGCAATATACCCGGCTGGGCGACCCAGACTTACCTGTACATTCCTGCTTAGACACGGGATGAAACCGGCTCAACCTGGAGTTGTAGAATCTCACAATGGTGTTGGATGTAGCCCAGCTTGCTGCCCTGTAAATGTCTGTTAGAGAGGCACCACTGGTCAGAGCCCAGTCATCCCTACAATCTCTCCTGCAGAAAGGAAGGTACTGAGCCAACTGTGCATCTCTGTGGGTCTTCGTATCTGGAAGAACACCACTTAGCGAACAGACGCCACTTAGGAGCCTCTGAAATAGTTTCAGTGGAACCGCTGTCTTCTGTCTGAACGCCTTCAAAAAGGTCAGCACCAACTGGGTGCGCTCGTTCATGAGGCGTGCTGTCATCGAGACTGAGTCTAACTCCAGACCAGGAAAAGAGGTGCTCTGAAGCGTGAGGAGCTTGCTCTTTTCCCAGTTGACCCAAAGCCCAACCGGCTAAGGTTCGAGAGCACCAGATCCCTGTGCACACACAACGCATCTCGAGAGTGTGATAGCCAGATCTTGATTAGCCAGTCATCGAGGTAGATGAGAATGTGAATGCCCACTTCCCTTAACAGGGCAAGGGTGGCCTCTGCGACCTTCGTGAAGATGCAAGGAGACAAGGACAGGTCGAAAGGGAGGACTTTGTACTGGTACTCATGGCCCTCGAATGCAAATCGCAGGAAAGGTCTGTGTTGAGGTAGAATCAAGACGTGGAAGTACGCGTCCTTCAGGTCTACCGCCGCAAACTAATCTTGATGCTGGCTGTTCGCTAGAATGTGCCTTTGCGTCAGCGTCTTGAACAGGAGACTGTGTAAAGTCCGGTTCATTACCCGTAGGTCCAAGATTGGCCGTAAACCACCACCTTTATTGGTACAATGAAGTAGGGGCTGTAAAACCCCTTCTTCATTTAGGTTGGAGAGAGTGAGCCATGCGTCCAAGCTCCGGGCGAGGGGGACAAAGGGGACAATCTCGTCGGATGTACTGGCGGGTGGGGTCTCGCGGTGGAGTGGAGCCAGGGGGGCCACATTGATGGGGCTTGAGCCCTGTGGTGGTGTTGAGTCGAGAGACGTCGAAGCACTTACCAGACTCCTGATACTTACCAGCGGATCGGTCGAGGAGGGGGGAGGAGGTGTTTCGTTGAACCATACAGGGTTGAGCGTGTTTGTGCCACAGCTTGGTGCGCAGGGGTGGGGAAACTGCCGCCGGGGCAACCTGCCAAAAAGGAACGGTGGATGGTGGTCATAAAGAGAGCTCATCACCTACGTGGGCACTGAACAAAAGGTCAAACTCACTCTGGGACGAGCCGGCACACTCATCCGAGCGCCTAATCGGAGCAAATGAGCATGCTGGGGAATGGGATGCCCGTGGGGATTTACCCAGTCCCATTGTGGTCTCTGAATCGCCCCCAGTGCTCACCATGCTGGCTTCATAGATGTAGGTAGGAGGACCGAGGCAGGGAGCCACTGGGGTGGCTTGCATTCTTATGAAAGCGAGCCATGACTGCAATGTTGCCATGGTCATGTCCTCGCAATGAGGACATTACGCATCCATGAAAGATGTCTTGGCTTGGGCAGTGCCCAGGCACGAAAGACAGCAATCGTGCCCATCTGAAAGTGAAAGATGTCAAAGGCATCCAGTAATAAAACACACAATAGGAATGGCATCTTTAAAAAGACACATCTATAAAAAGACGTTCCCATGTGTGATGGTCTTTTAGAATATACTATTTTAGAAAGGAAAATACTCTTTTATAATACACTCTAAATGACCTGCCGAAGCGCCCAGGGGCGATTTCTGCAGTGCACCAGTGCAGAGAGGGGGTGAAGCTGCTGTAATGCGCCGTAAGGATCCAGCAGAGGTGAATGGAAGCCGTGGGAAATCAGCTTGCTTAATTCTCAATGAAATAGCAACCGCTTGGCTCCAAAGAGAAAATCTGAATGAGCAGTATGCACGCCCCCTCCTTTATACCCATATGTCTGGGGGTGTGGCATGCAAATACCACTCGCCAATTCACATTGGCCTTTTATAAAAGATCAGAAGGTGTCTCGGGCTCCCTAGTGTCACAACATCGAGTGAGTGACAGATAGGGAACTGGTTAATTTAGTTCCAGTTGTTTGTTTTTTTTTGTTTTTTTTTTTTGTTTTTTTTATGAAACTAAAGTATAAATGGTTTATCACAAATTTTCAGAATTACTGAGACTGGCAGAGATCAATAAGGTGCATCACAGTTCAACCTGGCCGGTAATTTCATCCAAAAAAATCCAAGGTTCAGGCAATGGCATATGAAGTATCCCATGTCTTATGGTTGGAGTTTTCATCAGTTCATCCTCTGAAGTCAAGTGAATCTGAAGTCTATT
Organism: Moxostoma hubbsi; assembly: GCA_032164185.1. Taxonomy (NCBI): domain Eukaryota; kingdom Metazoa; phylum Chordata; class Actinopteri; order Cypriniformes; family Catostomidae; genus Moxostoma; species Moxostoma hubbsi. Next base: position 29,690,642 of record JAVLUX010000008.1, read on the forward strand.
TCTCAGTTATTTCCAAGTCTTCGCTAAATTTTTGTTTGATATGATGCATTAATACAGATTTAGTGCTGCCAATTTTTGACCAAGAAGCAGAGCTGTAATTAAAACAAATAATTAAACAATTATTTAATGTTTAAAATGATATTATTTGGTCTGTATAAGATGACGTTTAATGTACGCCCAGTAAGTGTGTGCATGTATACAGAAGAGAGAGAGATTATGCTTTTAATTGATTTTAGATGGCCAGATTTGGAATAGTTTAAATCTTTTTGTTTTATTGTTAAGCATTCAGTCTCAGACATGTAGCTCATTGGTCGCTTCCACCTGAGAGAGCCCCTCCCTAGTTTTGTATTTAACAGGAAGTTCTTGCCCTTATTTCGACATTGCAAAGCCTTTCTATCAAACTAACCAGAGAAATATTTTTGCCAGTGTATTTAATATTAAGAATACATTTATTGAAAAGATATTTTTTTTATTTATGCTACAGTATATTTTGCTTGTTATGATTTCTATGCTGATAATTCACACATATGAAAAAAATATATAATTGCTTATTTTCACAGTCCCTAATTGTGAGCTTGTTTTTCCTTACCAGGTCCCTTTTTTTGAGAGAGATCTGATAACACAGCAACTGGTATATCACACAACCCTAGCACAAAGTACTGTCATTTAAAAATAAAATGGTATTAACCATTCTTTAATTTCATTCTAACCGGTAACCAATTGAAAAGGAGGCAGCGGAACACCGGAACGGACAAATGCCATTTCTGCCCAGAGTGACCCGAAATGAAAAACATTTAGTTTTTTAGTCCCTGGGTTGAAGAATAATAAATAGGAATGTGTTGATGACTTTTAAGTTGTAAGGGAAATTGTAATAATAAAGAGATTTAAAACGGGGGAAATGTTATCTCTCCTACATAGTTTTTAACACAAGTTTAGAGGAGCGTTTTATATACACTCACCTAAAGGATTATTAGGAACACCATACTAATACTGTGTTTGACCCCCTTTCGCCTTCAGAACTGCCTTAATTCTACTTGGCATTGATTCAACAAGGTGCTGAAAGCATTCTTTAGAAATGTTGGCCCATATTGATAGGATAGCATCTTGCAGTTGATGGAGATTTGTGGGATGCACATCCAGGGCACGAAGCTCCCGTTCCACCACATCCCAAAGATGCTCTATTGGGTTGAGATCTGGTGACTGTGGGGGCCATTTTAGTACAGTGAACTCATTGTCATGTTCAAGAAACCAATTTGAAATGATTCGAGCTTTGTGACATGGTGCATTATCCTGCTGGAAGTAGCCATCAGAGGATGGGTACATGGTGGCCATAAAGGGATGGACATGGTCAGAAACAATGCTCAGGTAGGCCGTGGCATTTAAACGATGCCCAATTGGCACTAAGGGGCCTAAAGTGTGCCAAGAAAACATCCCCCACACCATTACACCACCACCACCAGCCTGCACAGTGTTAACAAGGCATGATGGATCCATGTTCTCATTCTGTTTATGCCAAATTCTGACTCTACCATCTGAATATCTCAACAGAAATCGAGACTCATCAGACCAGGCAACATTTTTTTTATTCAATTTTGGTGAGCTCTTGCAAATTGTAGCCTCTTTTTCCTATTTGTAGTGGAGATGAGTGGTACCCGGTGGGGTCTTCTGCTGTTGTAGCCCATCTGCCTCAAGGTTGTGCGTGTTGTGGCTTCACAAATGCTTTGCTGCATACCTCGGTTTTAACGAGTGGTTATTTCAGTCAAAGTTGCTCTTCTATAAGCTTGAATCAGTTGGCCCATTCTCCTCTGACCTCTAGCATCAACAAGGCATTTTCGCCCACAGGACTGCCGCATACTGGATGTTTTTCCCTTTTCACACCATTCTTTGTAAACCCTAGAAATGGTTGTGCGTGAAAATCCCAGTAACTGAGCAGATTGTGATATACTCAGACTGGCCCGTCTGGCACCAACAACCATGCCACGCTCAAAATTGCTTAAATCACCTTTCTTTCCCATTCTGACATACAGTTTGGAGTTCAGGAGATTGTCTTGACCAGGACCACACCCCTAAATGCATTGAAGCAACTGCCATGTGATTGGTTGATTAGATAATTGCATTAATGAGAAATTGAACAGGTGTTCCTAATAATCCTTTAGGTGTGTGTATATATATATATACCATTATCAGATCTTCATGTCTTATCAAGATTTTTCAACATAATGGGTGATGATTGCAATGATATAAATATTTTAGGGTGGAAATTACACATTACACTCCACCTAGTGCTTTGAAGTCATGCATCATTTGTTTGCTTCAACACATTTTTCTTTCTTTCTTTCTTTTCTGACATACACAGTAGTCAAGTCATTTTTATTTGTATAGAGCCTTTCACAACAAACATCGTTTCGAAGCAGCTTTACAGAAGTTCAAGCATTAACAGAAAATAAAACTGTAATATCTATATTGTCTTAAAGTCAGCATTGTGTAGTTTGATATAATACGATTGTGAATTGTGTTAAATAATAATTAATTTAATAATAATTGTATTTATAACCCCAGTGTGCAAGCTGAAGGAGACTGTGGACCTCAAAACTCCATAAAATGTTGGTTAATGAGGAAATATAATCTTGGGAGAAACCAGACTCACTGTGGGGGCCAATTCCCCTCTGGCTAACATCATGAATATAATGCCAATATTACTTATGGATAGTGCAAGCCATGGTTTAAAATTATTAAAACTATTAAGTGTTAAGGGTCAGTGTTTAAACATCGATTTTGTATGATCTGTAAGATTATTGACTAATGTCTTTGTTAATCTGGATTAACTGCAGAAATTCACATAGATGCAATTGTCCTTGTTAGTTAGCTGATTAAGGGGTTTGTTGGCAATTAATTGATAGTCTGTGTATTCCCTTTCAAGAGTGTAGTCCATCAGTAGACCGAGGTGATGCTGGCAGTGATCAATAAGGTGCATCGCAGTTCAACCTGGCCGGTAATTTTGTCCAAAAAAGTCCAAGATTCAGACAGTGGCATATGAAGTATCCCATGTCTTATGGTTGGAGTTGGCATCAGTTCATTCTCTGAAGTCCATCGTAATAGACTGAAGTGATGTTTGGGTGGCACCGGCTGCTATTAGTCATCATCACACAGCAACATGTCGCAGTGGAGTCCAACTCGAAGCAGGAATGGAGCTGGATCCAGCCAGTTCTGGTGACCTCAGGATAGGAGTCCCAAGGTTGAGACAGGGAAACATAGATGCCATACAATTTATTGTAGAGTTATATATCATGACCACTGTTTCTGGTTCTGGCAGACCTAACTAAAGCAGCCTAATTGTGAGTTGATGTATAAATTAGGTGAATGCCTGGTTAAATAGATGAGTCTTTAGTCTAGACATAATCTGAGTGAGTGTGTCTGCATCTCGAACAGTGTTAGGGAGACTATTCCATAGTTTAGGAGCCAAATATGGAAAGGATCTACCTCCTTTTGTAGATTTTGATATACTAGGAACTATTAACAGGCCAGAATTTTGTGATCGTAATAAACGTGATGGAATATAGCGTGGTGGAAGGTCACTTAAGTACTGCAGAGCTAGACCATTCAAAGCTTTGTACATAGTTAACAGAATTTTTTAATTAATGCGAAATTGAACAGGTAGCCAATGTAACGATGATAAAAGGGGGCTATTATGATCATACTTCTCGTCAGCAATCTGGTTGTCAGTAGTGCGTGTTGTACTTCATAAGACATTTAATAATAAGATCTTTAGTGATATCTTTTATTTATACAGATCTTAAATAGACTGTACATTACTGTCATTGCTTGTGCCAAGAGTTGATGTGACAAACTTTATAGAAATTAGCTGTAATCATGGAAAATGGTTCCATTTAATTATATACTGCAAAGATCCCAGCACAGATGAATGACATTTTTTTACTGTAGATTGCCATACATTTTCCCTCTGGTCATAGTCTACGATTACCATAATCAGACAGAACAAACCATGCCATAGCTTGTAATAATCTTTGCTCACAGCCAAATTACTTGACCATTCTGAATGCAGTCTTAGCATTCCCCAAATGAATCCCCCAGGCCCAAATGGGCAGATGAAAAGCATTCCTTAACCTCTAAAATTACAGTAAATATCACAACACCTAACTTTATTTCATCACTATTGTGTAATTTGCAGTCAAGAACATCAAGTATGAGTTTAACCATGAATATGGTTAAACATGGATAAACTTGCATGTGTCTTATTTTCAAACTAGAATGACCATCCCAAAAATGACTTCACACTTTCCAAATTAAGGCTGATAGTTATGCACCATTAAGCTGGACAGTTCAGTGTTAAAAGAAGTTACCTGCAATTGTTACCTTAAGGAGATATTTCTACCTGATATAACCCATAGAAATTAGTTTTGTTAATGTAACCTTAATAGTCAGGTTGATTCAGACATGTTAATTAATATTATTGATTTGAATCAAACCAGTAATTTAGATGTTACCACATGAAGCTAATTGTTAAGGTTAACCTTTTTTCAATGTATGGTGTAAAATGTGGTAACCTGCATTTTTTACGTGAAGGTGCTATTTCTACTATCCATTCTTTCATTTTGATGATTTTTTTTATGCAACCTAATGTTGTCAGGTTAATTCAGTGTGGTTAAATAATATTCTTGATTTAAATCAACCCAGTTAATTTAGATGTTGCTACTATAAAATAGGCACATTTTTAAGTTCAATTTTTCAGTTACAAAGTTTACCAAGCCGTTTACAAAGCAGTTAACAAAGCAGCCTATTACAAAGACCTATCTATACAGTATATCTGTATTTGTTTCAGTTTGTATAAATTAACTCACTGTTTTGTTCATCAAAATACGTTAATAGCTATGAAATTCTGATGAAGTATAATGTCATGTTTTCTTAACCAGTCATTATTTCCATGTCCTTTTGTAGCCTTTTCCCCCTTCAACTTTGCTATGACTGAATATCTCTCAAAACCGATTCAAATACTCCAGTGGGTGGTTCTGAGCAGCCGTGAAGTCAGTTAAAATGTGGGAATTGGAGGAATATGTTAAACCCTATACACAGTGCTATAGTGCAAGGCACAAGCAAGGCATTTTCCAAGAAAAAGAAGGGAAAATAATTGCTTCTCTGGGGGGGTTTTTGTGTGTACTTACAGAGGTAGAGAAGACAACACCCTACTACCCCTTATTGTTTTTTCTTTCTTTCTCACCCTCTCTTCCCCTCACTCCTAGAAAAAAGCTGCCTGCACCTGTGTGGGCTCTTTTTTAACACCTCCCAATGTATTGCGTAATCACACTTCCCTCGGATCACAGTGTCCAAGAACTGTCATGAGCAGAGATATTAGATCTCACCTGTGATAGAGACAGTTGGTGTTTTCTTTAAGAATACATGAGAATAATAAACCAACCGCTGTTATGAGAGACAGATGAAGTGGCCAGGGGAAATTCAGTGTAAACATTATGTGTAGCTTCTGCCTAAATTCTCTCTCTCTCTCTCTCTCTCATTATTGCAAACGAACAGCAAACCCACCCAGATTGAGCCAGTTTTGCAGTTACTTATACAATGTGCCCTCACTGTCATTCCATGTGAATTGAGAATAGAGTCCAGTCTTCAGGGCAGAGGAGAAGACCGTCTTTTGCACACTGGCCAGACGAGAGATTCTAGTGTTCACAAGGCAGGAATGTTATCACGGTGCATTTGGGACTGGCCCTCCTAATTACAGGAGGATAAGTTTAGTTAGGCCAGAGGCACTATGTAATTACGATGATTGCAATGCCTTAGACCTTAGTCTATCTTGGCCCTGCTGTTTCTTTTGAAGAAGGGAAGAGAAGACATATTGTGTTTCAAGTATATTAAATGTGTACTTAGAATTGTTAAAGAGGACATGGGATGATGAAATGCAATGATCTTTTAATGGTGGTGATTGACAGTTGCCCCCAAAAAGACACCAAAGCTGTGTGCCAAACGACACACTATACACATAGCCATGTAGTGTGTGAATTTTCAAAGTGTTTTATCATCCCAAATGGAATACTTAATGTTTTTTTTACTACATGGATGTGTTCACCGTTTACCAGCTGACAGAAGTGAAGTTTCAAGTGTACGTAATGTGTTGCCACTAGCTTTAGTGCTTTAGCCAACCTAAGTTTAACATTTTTATCTTAAACAACATACATATTCATACAGCTTGGGGTGATGGTAAAGCATTCGACTTACATTTGTAAGGTGCTGTATCCACTAAAGTTTCGCTAGCTGCTACATTCTTCATTATTAAACCGTTTTGTCAGACCAGCAGCGCAGCTATGTAACTCCGCCCCTACCTCTATGTACGGCAAGCCACAAGCTCTGAGTTCATGAAGTGTTCAGCACTCCATTTAGACGGTTGAAAAATCATCCAGATACTTAAAATACACTTCTTTTTGCTACATTTTCAGTGTTAACATGCTACTCACACTATTTACACAACAAAATGAGTAGAATAGTGCAGATGTGTGCAGTTTTGGATGCACCTCAAGCCCCATAATCAACATTATTTAACCTGGATATGTTTCCAAGAGCTTTCTAATGTGTTATAAAACAGCTATGCATTACTGTGTCAAATGTACAAACAAATACAGTATTGACATAAGTAAAAATCAACTTGTGATAAGTAAACTGTACATTCCAGCATATCCCCCATCAGCCAGGCTTTCATACTTACTGTCATTGCACGGAAAGCTGTTCTAAATTGCTCTCTAAGCAAGTCACTTTACCTCATCTCCAGCTACATTAAATAGTTGACTGCACTCTGTAAGATAAAAATGTACAGATAAAATATTGAAATGTGCTCTTTAATGTACAATTTGCAAGCCTAAATTAGTTCATATAACACAATACATTCTTAGGCTATTTACAGTTGAAGTCTTAGTTGTACATAGTAGCCTACATAGTTGAAGTTTACATACGCCTTTGCCAAACACAGGTAAACTCAGATTTTACAGTTCCTAACATTTAATCGTAGAAAACATTCCCTGTCTTAGGTCGGTTAGGATCACTACTTTATTTTAAGAATGTGAAATGGCAGAATAATAATAGGGATAATTATTTATTTATTTATTATTTATTATTTTATTTTTTTCATCACATTCCCAGTGGGTCAGTAGTTTACATACACTTTATTAGTATTTGGTAGCCTTGCCTTTAAATTGTTTAACTTGGGTCAAATATTTTGGGTAGCCTTCCACAAACTTCTCACAATATTTTGCTGGAATTTTGGCCCATTCCTCCAGATAAAACTGGTGTAACTGAGTCAGGTTTTTAGGCCTCCTTGCTCGCACACACTTTTTCAGTTCTGCCCACAAAATTTCTATCAGATTGAGGTCAGGGCTTTGTTATGGCCTCTCCAATACCTTGACTTTGTTGTACTTAAGCCACACCGATTTTGCCACAAATTTGGAGGTATGCTTGGGGTCATTGTCCATTTGGAAGACCCATTTGTAACCCAGCTTTAACTTCCTGGCTGATGTCCTGAGATGTTGCTTCAATATATCCACATAATTTCTATTTTGTGAAGAGCACCAGTCCCTCCTGTAGTAAAGCACCCTTACAACATGATGCTGCCACACCCGTGCTTCACGGCTGGGATGGTGTTCTTCAGCTTGCAGGCCTCACTCTTTTTCCGCCAAACATAACGGTGGTATTATGGCTAAACAGTTGTGCACTTGCAAACTGTTGTCTGGCTTTTTTTTGCTGGTTTTGGAGCAGTGGCTTCTTCTTTGCTGAGTGGCTTCTTCTTTGTCTACCTGTTTCCTCCAGCATCTTCACAAGGTCCTTTGCTGTTGTTCTGGGATTGATTTGCACTTTTCGCACCAAACTACGTTCATCTCTAGGAAACAGACTGCGTCTCCCTCCTGAGCGGTATAATGGCTGCGTGGTCCCATAGTGTTTATACTTGCGTCCTATTGTTTGTACAGATGAACATGGTACCTTCATGCCTTTTGGAAATTGCTTCCAAGGATGAACCAAACTTGTGGAGGTCCACAATTTTTTCCGAGGTCTTGGTTTATTTCTTTTGATTTTCTCATTACGCCAAGCATAGAGGCACTGAGTTTAAAGGTAGTCCTTAAAATAATGTAATGTAAATAATATAAAGTAGACATTGAAGTGTTGTTATGGAGATGGTCAGATGCAGATGCAAACCACAGTGTGACATCACAATGTGGATGAAGTAGAGAATGAGTTATTTTGGCAGCTTGGTTTCAACAAATGCTCTTTTTGCACTGAGGAAGAAAGCTTGAGTTCCGAAACTTACTATATGTTTTTTTAAGTGCAAAACCTCTTCAGGGTTTTTCCTGGGTCAAAAATGGTCTTCATGGTAGATGACATGCACGTTCCTCATGATGTGTTTATTTATTTTTTACATAATTGCAATTAATATTTAAAGGCGCAGTAAGCAAGATTCAGAAACGCTTGTTATTAATGACACCTGTGGCCATTAAGTGAACTGCAGCTAGCTACTTGTTGCTCGTGCTCGTGCACACACTCCATAGCAGAGCTGGCTCATCCTAGCTCACTCTTGAGAGGCACTATGAGCTCACAGGGACCAGGTGCTCAGGTACCTCAGCCGTCTAGGGCTTCAGGTAAACTGGGAAAAGAGCAAGCTCTCCCTAGTTCAGTGCATCTCTTTTCTCGGCATGGAAATATATAGTGGCTACATACACCTTCAAGATGGAGAGGGACAGCCGCCCCTCCAACTTTCCCTGCAGAAATGAGAGCACTGCCTCGACTGTGTGCCTCTGGGGGTCTTCAGATCGGGAAGAGCACAATTTTGCGAACAGACGACACTTTATGGCATAAAGCTGTCTGGTAGAGGGAGCTCTGGCTTGATTGATTGTGTTCCGCATCCCGTCCAGGGGCCAAACGTGGAGGTTCCAGAGGTCTGGGTGTGGATGCCAGAAGGTGCCCCTTCCCTGAGAAAGGTCTTTCCTCAGGTGAATTAGCCAGGGAGGTGCTGCTGCGAGGAGCGTAAGATCCTAGAGCCAAGTCTGAGTAGGCCTGTAAGGGGCCACTAGAGTGACTTGTTCCTTGTCCTCCCTGACCTTGCAGAGCACACGTGCAAGTAGGCTCACTGGGGGAAATGCATACTTCCGCAGCCCCCGGGGCCAGCTGTGTGCCAGCGCATCTGTCCTGAGGGGACTTGCCCCCGACCTGAGGGAGTACCAGAGCGGAGTGTGGCATCCTCGTGGGCACTGGCCAACGGCACCTCTCTAGCAGACATCTGTAGAGCAGTGGGCTGGGCAACACCCAATACCTTTGCAAGATTCTACAATCTCTGGGTTGAGTCGGTTTTGTCGGGTATACTGCTTGCGCTAGTGCATTTCCCCTCCCCTGAGGCGAACACGTGTGCTATTACTCCCAGATGAGTCCTCAAACTCCCGCTCACTGAATGTTCTTCCTCCCCAGCCCTCTGGCTCACAAATTCCTTCACAAAACTGAGGAATTCCTGACCAGACTCACTGCAGGTACTAATTACTCTGTACTGGAATAGTTGCTCCATACGAGCCGTTTATCACAGTAACCCCCTGTGATGTATTTTCCACGGTACGGTCCCCCTGTCAATCGGACCTGCGTCTCCCTTGGGCAGTCCCTACTGCCCAGGTCGCTGTGTTTGTAGAACTCCTCCTCTACCAATGCACCATTTCCATATGTGGCGATGGGCCCATGTGACGTATTTGTCACATTTTCACCTTCCCAGCCTGGATAGGATGTGGTCTCTGTGGGGTCTTTTCCCCCTGAAAGAATAAGACTGGAAAAGAATGCCTTCCCCAATGCGTGTTATAGCTAGATAGCCCCAGCCGCATCTAACACTCTATGAGGAGAAACATAGAGAGAGAAAAGGCTGCGGCTGGCGAGACCTGCTCCCATGCTTGTCACGTCACTTGTTCCCACCCCTCATGGGAAAACCTTGGCCGGATGCCAGGAACCTAATAAAAACAATATGACTTCTTAGTGGGGCATCGGGGAAGGTTACTTGCAGTCTGATGCCCATGCTCCTTTGGCACGCTACAGCTTGCTGCACCATAACACGGTTCAGTGTAGGTGGCTCTATTGAATAGGGGCCCTATGAATGCAAATTCTGTTTGCCAATTTGGCATTGGCCTTTTTCATATTCAGAGGTATCCGAGGCTCTCAAAAGAAGCCCCTTGTGTCACTACAATCGACACAACTTCTCGTTCCCTCCAACAGGGAACAGGGGTTACACTAGTAACTACAAGAATTATTTGAGCGTGGAGGGGCAATTGTTGCCGCTCCACTCCACTTCTCTCACATGCTCTGCTCCATAGGGACCTGTCCGAGCATCCAAAACGATGACGTAACGTACAAAAAGACTGAACGTGATTCACTGGCATCATGCTGACAGATGAGGTAGCATAATTAAAATGACACAGTTATGATTGTTTTACTACAAACAAGACTAAACTAAAACTACTTATCAGCTAACATAGCTTACTGATACACACATACAGCTACATACTACCGAACTATACCAGACAGTTTACTGTTGCACTGCACTGTTATGTGGCACTATTGGATGTCTTTTATATAATTTATTGTACTATGATCAAGAAACCAGTGTATTTGCTTAAATTTATCCTGTATACCTGACTTATTGTATAAAGAGAAGATTGTTGAAATTATTTGAAAGTTACGAAGCAAGGTAGCTTGCAATTCGTCAGTGTTAGCAGTCAAGATCAAGTTAGTTAAATTACACAGCTCAATCCTTATGGCACTATATTTCACATGCTTTGCAGTTATGTAAGCTTTATGTATGTAAGCCTGTCCAATAAGATGAATGCCAATTCAGGGTCAGTTTTGGTCAGGGTTGTTCAATCCCCAAAACCAGTTTTGATCCTCAAAACACGTTTTGATCCCCAAAACTGAACAAAGATCAGTCCAGGAATCAAATGCCATGCTGATGTTCACTCTAGTTTTCACTCGACCATGATTAGGTTCTCGCTTAGTCAGACGGGATTCAGTAGATAAATGTTTTGTTTTTGTTTTGTGTTTTGGCTTACTCTGAGTTAGTGTAGGAGTCGGTGTTGTGCTGGGAGCTGGATGTTTTCTGGATTCTTTAAGATAAGGAAGTTAAACTTTAAGATATGTTGTTGTATTTTGTTTGTAATTAATATTATTTATTTTGGACCATCTGAGCATCTAGGAACCTTTTAATTCAACAGAGTTTTTTGTATTTCAAGGTGCTGGGGGAAATTAAACGAATCTATCACCTTATTTCTATAGGGCTCATTATAATGTTTATGAGTAAACCATTTTACTGATTTGGGACTGTGCTTCTATAGTAAATATGTTTGTTTCCTACTTCATAATAGATATTGTTTTTCTTTTATCAGACTTTTATGAATCATTGTGAACATCTGAAGCCAAGCCAGGCCAGTTTGTTTCCCAATATCAAACATCATTAGAAAAGAAAACATATTACAATAGTACACATCATTTTCTTCATAACTTATAAAGGTCCAGACTTTTATTCTACATTGTAGCCTACTTGCCGTTGTGTTTACCATAGTTGGCTGTTCAGTGATAGTCTTTCTTTAAAAAAATAAACTAGTTATTTGTTATAAAACAGCTTAAACACATTTAAAATACAGCTGCCACAGTTGTAAAGAAAAATTTACAGTTATTACAGTATACTGTGATAAATATTACTGGTACTGTTCAGAATGTCAGTTCTGTCTTTTGAAATGGTTGAATTTCTCCATAGCACTTCAAATCAAACGAGTCACATAAGTTTTGCTGTCTACATCACTATATCGAGGTAGGCCCAGTTTAATCATGCATGTGATCTACTGTGCACTATCTTGCAACCAGAGCTCACATATCAAGGGAAGCCCATTTGACACATGAGCGTACCTGCATGCTATTGTAACGGTAATAAGAAAAGAAGAGCACATCAATTGCTTGAGAGATTCTCAGTGGATTGCATTACACCCACGCAATACCAGTCTTCAATCATTTTGCGCACATCTGCGTACCACATGAGAAGCATATTTTGCACTTAAAAAGCGCCAAAAACAACATAAATGTCATAAAATATGCTTCGACGGCCTGAAATTTTGCTTTGGTGGCCAGCTAAAAATTTTCAATGCAGGTAAAAACCTTATATGTCAAAAAAGGTTAAGGAAAATGTGATTCCTCATTTCATAACTCCTTTAAGTTTGAAAACACGTTTTCAGTTTCCTAACATCAATGATCTTTCGAAGCAAATGACTATGGAGAGCGTTTTAGAAAGTCTATTTTTTTCAGTGGAAGAAAACTGCTATTCTGTATGGATGAGAGGCATTAATGTATCTAAATCAAAGTATTTGCTTTTTCCCCCTTTTTCCCCCAATTTGGAATGCCCAATTCCAATGCGCTTTTAAGTCCTCGTGGTCGCGTAGAGACTTGCCTCAATCCGGGTGTGGATGACGCACCAGCTGCCTCCAAGTTTGAGATCGCCAACCTGTGCATCTTATCACGTGGCTTGTTGAGCGCATTGCCATGGAGACAAAGTGCGTGTGGAGGCTTCACGCCACATTATAGTGACCACAAGGAGGTTACCCCATGTGACTCTACCCTCCTTTGCAGCCTGGCCAATTTGGTTGTTAAGGAGACCTGAGTGGAGTCACTCAGCATGCCCTGGGATACTAGGAAACTAGTGAACTCCAGGGGTGGTAGCCAGCGTCTTAACCACTGAGCTACTCAGTCCCCAATTCAATGTATTTTCAAACTAAAATGGATTTGTGTGGACGTGGCCTAACATTAAATTGTTCTTTATAGCATCATAAAGGGTTATATTGCTCCTTTCATTTTTGGAACTTATAAAACACTCTTAGAAGAACACTATCACTTGCTTCATATTTGGAACCCCTAAAAGGTTCTATATAGAACCCTTTTTTGCTTTGCCATACGCAACACATAATTTTAATAAAAATTAATTTAAACTGACTGATATTAGTTCAAAAGACTGTGCTGTCAGTAAAGTTTTAAACTTTTGGCAGACAGAGTCAAGTGACACTACACCATAGCACCAAACACAGCAGAGTTTGTCTTTAGGAGAAACATCAACAAAACTACATCTGGTAAGAAACCTAATTATGTTTTTACAATGAAACCTGATTGTGGCAGCAGGGGCGTGGCCAAGCGTTCGCCTGGAGAGAAAGCGGTAAGGGTGCACATACCTAAACGCTATAATGTCTAACACCTGTTTCTGATTGCAGTAATCACTGGGGAGAGTGATGAAAAGGGGACCACACCAGAGAAGAGGGAGAAAAAGAGAGCTTCCAGTCAGAAAGGCTATGTTCAGACTGCAGGCAAATCAGATTTTTTCTCAAATCAGATCTTTTCAGGCAGACTGTCTGCACTATTAATTGCAAGTGATCAAATCAGATTTGCGCATTCTGACATAACCAACCTTTCCCCGTCTGTCGCTCACTTCGACGTTGTGTCGAAGAAGTGACACTAGGGGTCTCTCTTGAAAGCCTTATGCATCTCTTCGACTTTGAGAAAAGGCCAATGAGAAATTGGCAGACAGAATTTGCATGTCCCGCCCCCGGACATATGGGTATAAAAGGAGGGAAATGCTTCTGTTCATTCAGAAATTTTCTTCAGAGCCAACCCTTTGTGTGAGCAGTGAACTGCGAGTCACAGTCTGTTCCCTCTCATCTCTAAGAGCGTATGCTGTTGGATCTACGGCGCATATCAGCGGCTTTCTCCTTCTCTGCATGGCAGTGCAGTTTTGCCCCTGGGCACTTTGACAGCGCTTCTAAAAGAGAAATATTCCTTAAAAGAGTATTTTTCTCTAAAAGAGCAATACGTGTTCCGTTGTCTGACACGGAAGACTCCATTGGGCTGCCACCTTTGGGTCAGCACGCCCAGATGGCCGGCATGCTTGCCTGGGCCGCCGTCAGTGTGGGGTTGGACTGGAATCCTCCGTCCTCCCCACAGCGTTCACGGCTGGATGATTGATTCCTCAGGTCTGTGTGCCGCTCACAGCCACGCCCCCCCCCCCCAACCCCCAGCACCCCCCCCCCCCAAGGTTCCTTTTTTCCCAGAAGTGCATGATGAGCTGATGAGGTCGTGGAGGGCACTTTTCACTGCCCGTAATCTTTCCTCTTGCTCATCCGCTCTCACTACCCTCGATGGCGGAGCGGTCCACGGGTACGCGACGATCCCCCAGGTGGACAGAGCGGTTTCGATCCACCTGTCTCCCGAAAAACGTCACTACCTGGTGGGATCACCTGGTGCTCCCCTCCAGGGCCTATAGGATGACGTCTTCACTGACCTCCAAAGCCTACAGTGCCACCAGACACGCCGCTTCAGCCTTGTATGCCATGGCGCTCTTGCAAGTCCACCAGGCCAAGGTACTTAAAGATCTGCACTTGGGTAGTCCTGAACCCGACGTGCTGCAGGAACTGCGCTCAGCAACCGACCTCACCCTCAGGGCCACGAAGGTCACAGCGCAGTCACTCGAGCAGGCGATGGCCACCCTCGTGGTTCAGGAACGTCATCTTTGGCTGAACTTTGTCGTGTTGCGAAAGTGGACAAAGCACGCTTTCTCAACGCGCCTGTTTCCCAGTTCGGCCTTTTCGGCGACACCGTCTAGGATTTCGCCCAGCAGTTCTCAGCGGTGAAGAAGCAGATGGAGGCCATCTCACACCACAACATTCCCGGCACATTGGACACAGACCGCACATGGAACCTCCTCCTCAGTCACTGACCTGAGTCTTTGAGTCTTCTCTCAGCACCAGAGCCTTGGGACGCGCCTTTGCCTCTTGACACCGTATTACCTGCTCCTCCGCGCTGCTCCGCCCTGCCGGGTATGTCAAAAGTAATTGTCCCCTTAGTGCCCCTAACACAGATCTTTGACACGTGGTTTTCACTTCCCAATCTGTAATGCTGGCTGGCCAGGAACATCCGACTCAGTTATGCAATTCAGTTTGCCAGGCCCCCCTTCAGGGGCGTCCGCTTTACCGCAGTGCTCGGCGAAGACGCCAGATCCCTGTGCGTGGAAATCGTGACTCTCTTACTAAAAGACGCAATAGAGCCTGTCCCTCCAGCCGAGATGAAGAAGGGTTTCTACTTACAACCCAAATAAGGCGGCGGCTTACGACCGATCTTGGACTTGCGATTTTTCAACCGGGCCTTGCACGAACTCCCATTCAAAATGCTCGCGAAAAGACACATCCCAACTTGCATCCGGCATCTAGTTTGGTTCGCAGCGGTAGACCTGAAGGACGCATACTTCCACATCTCGATCTTGCCTCGGCATCGACCTTTTCTACGGTTTGCATTCTACGGCCAGGCATATCAGTACAAAGTCCTCCCTTTCGGGATGTCCCTGTCCCCTTGCATCTTTATGAAGGTCGCAGAGCAGCCCTTGCCCTGCTTCGGGAAGCAGGCGTTCGCATACTCAACTACCTCGATGACCATCCTGGCCCACTCCCGAGAGCTACTATGTGCCCACAGGGACCAAGTGCTCAGGCACCTCAGCCGTTTAGGGCTTCAGGGTCAACTGGGAAAAGAGCAAGCTCACCCCGGTTCAGAGCATCTCTTTTCTCGGCATGATGAGATAGACCAATAGACTCGGTCTCAATATCAGCATGCCTCACCAATGAGTGCATGCAGTTAATGCTGAAATGCCTCACCTCGTTCAGGCCAGGCATGTGGGTCCCCGTAAAACATTTCCAAAAGCTCCTGGGGCATATGGCATCCTCTGCGGCAGTTGCGCTGCTGGGGTTAATGCAAATGAGACCGCTTCAGCACTGGCTCCAGACTCGAGTCCCAAGATGAGCATGGCGCCACGGCACGCACTGTGTGTTTATCACCCCCGCCTGCCGCCAAATAAAGAAAGAAAGAAAGAAAGAAACTTTATTGTCATTGTAGTTATACAACGAAATTTGTTTGGTAGCTCACAGAGGACAGCAGCCATAAAAAACAAGAAAGCAACACACATAACATACTAAATGTAATAAAAGTATAAAATATAAAGTATAAGTATAAAAATAAATAATTAAAAAGGCACTTAGTATAATAAATAAACAAGATAAATATGGTAATTTAATACCAACATTAATGTCCAATGAGTATTTTTGTGCATTAGCAGCAAACATGAGAAAGGGAAAAGAGAGGAAAGGTTAACTATTTATGTGTTGGGTGGGTGGCACAGGCTACAGCTCTGGGGAAAAAGCTGTTCTTAAGTCTGTTTGTACGGGTTCTGAGTGTTCTATATCTTTTCCCTGATGGAAGGGATACAAAAAGACTATGTCCTGGATGAGTTGAATCCTTGATGATATTGCTGGCTCGCTTTCGTAGGCGGCTATCGTAGATCATATCAAGGTTCGGGAGTTTGGTTCCAATTTTCATACCCTGGACAGACCTCTGTTTTTTACGGGCAGGAGTCCATTTGCAGCAGGTGTCCCGACGTGTCCTGATCCCCACAGATGCTTCCAAACAGGATTGGGCCACTGTGTGCAATGGGCACACAGCCACGGGCCGTTGGAAAGGGCCCGCACTGCGCTGGCACATCAATTGCCTAGAATTGTTGGCTGTACTTCTTGCCCTGTGGAGGTTTCTCCTGCTAGTTCGGGGCAAGCACGTCTTGATCGGATCAGACAGCACCACCACGGTAGCGTACATAATTCGCCAAGGCGGCATACGCTCCCGTCACATGTCACAACTTGCCCGAAGTCTCCACCTTTGAGCCAACTCAATTCGCTGCTTGCCACTCACATCCCGGGCAACGTCAACGTGACAGCGTTCGCCCAGCAGAGAGGGGAGGCTTCACCCCCAGTCAGTCCAGCTGATTTGGGAACAGTTCGGCAAGGCACAGGTAGACCTATTCACCTCCTGAGAGACCTCCCACTGCCCACTCTGGTACGCCCGAATGGAGGCTCCCCTCGGGACAAACGCGCTGGCACACAGCTGACCCACGGGCTGCGCAAGTATGCATTTCCCCCTGTGAGCCTTCTTGCACAGGTCCTATGCAAGGTCAGGTAGGACGAGGAACAAGTCACTCTGGTGGCCCCTTGTTGGCCCTCTTGGACTTAGTTCTCGGATCTCGTACTCCTCGCGACAGACCCTCCCTGGCAAAATGCGCAGTCAGGTCAGTGCTCTCATATCCCCTAGCCCCTTTGTTGCTGTGTCCGTTACGTGCTTTGCGTATCTATTTGGACCGCACACAGAGCTTTAGATGTTCTGAGCTGCTCTTTGCCTGCTTTGGTGGACAGCAGAAAGGGAACGCTGTCTCCAAACAGCGGCTTTCCCACTGGGTGGTTAACGCCATAGCATTGGCCTTTCACACCTAGGCCATGCCCGCCCCCTTGCAGGTTCGAACACACTCGACGAGAAGTGTGGCATCCTCGTGGACACTGGCCAAAGGCACCTCCTTAGCAGACATATGCAGAGTTGCGGGCTGGGCAACACCCAATACCTTTACGAGATTTTACAAAATCAGGGTTGAGTCAGTTTCACATACTCGGTAACGCTGTAACAACTGGCCGGGTGTACCTCTTGCACTTAGCACCCTTTCCCTCGACTGAGGCAATACTATGCGCTCTTATCCCAACAGATCCCACTAACACGGCTCCCTGGATGACTCCTCCCTAGCCCTCTGGTCCGCGTAATCAGTGGAGGAATTCGCCGACCAAACCCAATGCGTATACTGAATTTACCCTGTTATGGAATAGGTGCTCCACAGGTCGGGCCCCCATGTGGACTTATCCCACTGTGTGTATTTTCAGTGGTACGGTCCCCTTGCGAGCGGATCCGCTTCTCCCTCTGGCAGCCCTCACTGACCCCCGGTCACTGTATTTGAAGCAACTCTCTCTCCCAATGAAGTAGGATCTACCACCGCACCATTCTCCACATGTGACCTAAAAGCCCATGTGATGTATTTCACCGCTTTTTACCTCCCCCAGTCTGGGCAGGTGTGGATTCCACAGGGTCTTTCCCCCCTGAAAGAATAGGAACTGGGAAAGAACGCCTTCCCCGATGCGTGTGATAGCGTTAAGATTGCCCCAGCCGCTTTAACTCTATGCGAGAAACATAGAAAGAGAAAAGGCACGACTGGTGCGGCTTGCTCCCATGCTTGGCACATCGCCTTGTTTCT
Source organism: Moxostoma hubbsi (assembly GCA_032164185.1). Classification (NCBI taxonomy): domain Eukaryota; kingdom Metazoa; phylum Chordata; class Actinopteri; order Cypriniformes; family Catostomidae; genus Moxostoma; species Moxostoma hubbsi. The sequence goes on from JAVLUX010000008.1 coordinate 29,708,811, forward strand.
TTCATTTCGGGGTATAAGGAACCAGAAGTTTTTGCTAAGTATAGTTTTTTTAACATGGTTGGCAGTGATTGGATGAAGCTGGCCATTACATTAAATCAGAATGATTTTTGCTAATTTCAGATGTAATGTCTTTAACATCTCAAAAAACTTGAATAACCAACACTCCTGGAAACATAATAAACACTTTACATTATACTATATTTTATTTGGATTTTATGGATTTCACTTTTGTTTTATTGCCAGAAAATGTGAATTAAATAGTTCACATCAATGGATAATGTATCGATAGAAGAAATTTCATTGACCATAGCCATAACTCATTATTATGATTTGATAAGAGCATTTTGATAGCACTTATATAGTATTTAGAAACTCTTTTGTGCCTAAATGTTCTTTGTTTTAATATAGAACTTTGTGGCATAAAAGTTTCAGAAGTTGAGTAAAGAACCCTAGGTTTTTGTATAGAACCTGGTTTTCTAAGAGTATAAATGAGCTTAATTTCTTTGCTCTGCTCTCAGTTTAACAAATCCTTAAATAACAGGAAGGGAGTGCATTCCAAAATAAAGTTGTTTGCGGCCACCTTTTATGTCCAGCTGAAGAATTCAACAAGCTTAATTTTTACACAGAATTTCCTGCTACATCCAGGCAGGGGACAGATGGCTGCTGTCTGTGGTTTTAACCCAAGAACATTACACTTTAGTCACATGTGACTCATTTATCATTATACACCATTCATAGAAATCTCGAGGTCAGTTGCATCAGATTTTCCTCCAGTTCTTTGATTCTACAGAAGTGGAAACCTTGTAATACTGTAACAAGTTAAAACTTTAGCAACAGCCCTGCAGATATCTAAGACGGAAAGGTCAGATTTGAACTACTCTTCAGCTACTTGAACTAAACTCAACAAAAGTGAGTTTTTAAGGAAATGTTCAACAAAGGTCTGTTTACCACACAGCAATCCACTGAAAAAACAGAACACATTTAGCATCATGATCTGAAAAATCAAGAGGGAGTTTATATTGAAAGCAGGTCATGTGTCAGGTGTACGATTTTCATCTTGATAAAAGCCACATGACAAATCCCAGTGCTACAGCTGGTCACGTGCACCTGAACTAGTAAGGACAACATATGTTCAGTTTCCATTTTGCTGTTAATCTATCATGTAAGAAAGAGTCTCTGCTGTCACATCTGATAAGTCTGAACAAAAAACATAATTCTTTGCCATTTGTAACAAGAAGTATTTCCCATGTAACTTAACTGTAAAGTGCATTTGAGTGCTACCTCAAATGGTTATATTTGTTTGTCATTGCCATCATGCCAATTGCAAAATATGTTTTTTATTAACAAGACCCCAGGTAAAAAGCATGTTCTTGTGAAGTTTATCAGGCAATGAAGCTTAATATTTGTCAAGGTTTGAAGTTTAGCATATTTGCATGTGTTCGGTCACCTCTGGTTCACCTCTGCTTTGCTTTGCATTATGCACTTGTTCAGGTGGTGGCCTTCAGTGATAAAGACAGGCTTCACAACAATATTGTTTTCCTCTGAAGCCAAAAGATAATTATATATTAGTTTGCAAAAAAAAAGGATCCATATTTGCACAATAAAGGCTATCTGATTCTGGCCATTTGTTTGAAAAAATATAGAAAAATATGACATACCGTTGATATGAAGTTCTACAAACTCAAGGTGATGATCAGTGATCATACTGATGGCTATTTAATGCATCCCTTCTACAAGACCCTAAATTTCAACAAATGTTGAAGACAGAAGTCAATGTTTATGTAGAAACCAAATGATCCTCAGTGTCCTCTGTGGGCGTGGCATGGGAGGCACTTAAGGTGGTCCTTAGGGGGCGGATCATACAATATGCCTCATTCATTAGCACAGGAATTCACGGAATTAGAAAATAGTATTAAAAGTGCTGAAACAGAGCTGAAGCGCAGAATATTATCCAATGGTCTTAGAGAGTTGACTCTCTAAGGTACAATACTACATTGTCACAGAATGTAGAGTTTTGATTATTCAGGGCAAGACAGATAAACTTTGAGTCAGGGGACAAGGCAGGGAAACTTCTTGCCAGATATATACAACAAGAGTGAGTTTTCTTCCACCATTCCTTCAGTGAAGTCTTCTGGGTGCAGGATATTTACTTCTGCCACAGATATTAATAAGGCCTTTAAAGATTTATATTTCGATCTCTTTAGTTCCATGTTCTCTTCTAACAATAAGGATATTAGCAATTTCTTAGAGCCATTAGAACTTCCTAAATTGACGAATAATAAAAAACTCAATGTTCCCTTTACAAAAAGCTACACTATGATGCTGCGCTGCTAAGCACTTTGGGAACAATCTTGCATTGTGACCAGCTGTGAATATGTGTGTAACACGTCAATGTAACATTGACCGGAAATTTATAGCCTCGGTTGGTGAGATCATTGGACGCACCTGTGACCAGGCTATAAATAGAGGCGTCACCAGCGTGTTCGTCAGATCTCTTTTCTTCAGATCATACTGTGCTGTGTGTTTCACAAGACTGCAGATAAAAAAATAAAAAAAACTTTTCTTCCCTTTGTTAGGAGTTAGAAACTGTTAGGCAGTGCGCAGAAATTTCCTTCTTCCTTCTTTCTCTGTTCTTTTAAAAAAAAGAGAAGATATATATATATATATATACGGAAAGTGAAAGTATGTCAGAGAAACAAGGCAAACGCTGCGTGTTTCCTTGCCAGCGGTCTATGACTGACAAGGACACGCATGAGTTCTGCTTTGTTTGTTTGGGGGAACGCTGTTCTCGCGTTGGGGCAGGGCGGGTGCGCGCATTGTGACCTACTTACGGTCGGAATGCTTCGCGCTCGCCTCGCTTACTTTTGCGAGCCAGCACCCACACTTCACTCGTGGGGCTCTCGCATGGATCTGGCTGAGGAGCGAGAGACGGGTTCATCCCTTTCGCTCGCTCTCTCCCCAGACCCAGCTGGTCCTTCACGCGATCTCGAAGCATGCTCCGGCGCTTCTTCGGTTCACGGGGAGGACCTTATATCTCTTGGTTCGGAGTGTGAGTTATCCGCGTCAGAGCACTCCAAATGCGATTCTAAATTTTCTGAGGAGTTGCTCGACGTGTTCACTCGTGCAGTGGCCAGGCTTCAATTAGACTGGCCACGCGACCAAGAAACCCCCAAGCGCTCTAAATTAGAGGACAGATTTCTGTCTGGTGGCCAAGGGAAGGGAACGCCTCATCAGTCCCTTCCCTTCTTTGATGATCTCCACGACGAGCTCGCTCGTTCATGGAGAAAACCTTATACCTCGCACGTTCACGTGCCCTCGACGTCGTTATACTCGACTATCGTGGGCACTGACGCAAAAGGCTATTCAGTGTTGCCTGCTGGTTTGAAGAGACACTTGCGGGCTATCTCTCGCCTGCTTCGGCGTCATTATTAAAAATCCCCGCCCTCCCCTCTAAGCCATGCAGAACTACCTCCAAGCTAGTGGGAAGGGCTTATCAAGCGGCAGGTCAGGCTGGTGCAGCGCTGCACACCATGACTGTGTTACAGGCTTACCAGACTGACCTGAGTGCAGGTGAAACGCTCGATGAGGAAGCATTTTTAGAGCTTCGTCGAGCCACAGATCTGTCTCTCTGTGCGACCAAGGAGTCAGCCCGTGCCATTGGCCAGTCTATGTCTGCTTTGGTCAGCACAGAGAGACATTTATGGCTTAACCTTTCGGGCATCAGAGACAAGGACCGGGTGTTCCTGCTCGATGCCCCGGTCTCGCCTTCTGGTATCTTTGGAGACGCCATGAACACTGTTATCTCCAGATTTCAGGAGGCAAAAAGCCACGAGGAAGCCTTTGGGCAGTTTTTTCCTCGCCGCACTCAGGGGGCGGGGCCGTCGGCCACCCGGTCTCGCCCCGAGGCTGTTAGGAGGGAAGCTCAAAAACAGAGCGTGGCGAGTTGTGCTCCCCCTCGCAAAGACAGGGGACAGGCTCGTCGTCCTCAGCATCCCCCTAAGCAAGACCTCAGGGCTATAATTTCCAAAAGGAAAAAACCCTGATGGTCTTGTACCCAAACTTTTGTGGGTAGTTCCCTTCGGGAAGGGGCGTGTGTTTTATTCACTTCGGCCCTCCCGATACCCTCAAGAAAACCCTTCACTCCCACCACCCTTGGTGTTTCGGGTGACAGAGTTTTCCGACAAAAAGTTGGGTGTTCCGTTGCTTCCTGCCTTAGTCCAGGACACGGAACTCTCAACACCTCCTCAACAGGAAGTGCTGAAATTAGTTCCCATTTCAGAGAACCTGGCAGCGTGGAAACTTCTGCCCGCTGTTTCTATGTGGGTCCTAAAAACAGTAGAAAAGGCCTACAAAATTAAATTTTCCCGCCGCCCTCCACGTTTCAACGGCATGGTTCCCACTACCTCGAAACCGGGGCAGGCATGTCTACTGTGGAGAGAATTACAAAATCTCTTGGTCAAAGAGGCCATAGAACACGTTCCCCTTCCAGAGAAAAATTCAGGCTATTACAGAAGATACTTCCTGGTTCCCAAGAAGGGTGGGGGGTTGCGTCCCATTCTAGATCTTCGAACTTAGAACCACTCGATCAGGGCGTTCAAGTTCAAGATGCTAACGGTCAGGGCGATCATGTGTCAGATTCAACATGGCGATTGGCTGATCACGATCGACCTTATGGACGCATACTTCCATATCGGAATTCTGCCACAGCACAGGAAGTTCCTAAGGTTCGCTTTCGGGGACGAAGCCTTGCAATATCGGGTTCTTCCATTCGGCCTAGCCTTATCACCCCGCACATTCACAAAATGCATGGATGCAGCACTGGCTCCTTTGCGACTCCAGGGCATCCGCATTCTGAATTATCTAGATGACTGGCTGATACTAGCTCAGTCCCAGGAACTAGCAGTTCAGCACAGGGATATCATCTTGGCTCATCTGGTTTCTCTGGGTCTGAGACTCAACGCCGAAAAGAGCGTTCTCTCTCCGACCCAAGAGATTACCTATCTAGGGATTATATGGAACTCGATCACGATGCGGGCACGACTGACTCCCGCTCGTATCATGTCCATACAAAACTCCCTGAGCACTCTCAGGCTAGGTCAAGGTTGCACTGTTTACCAGTACCAACAAATACTAGGTCTCATGTTGTCTGCGTCCACGGTGATTCCTTTGGGCCTGCTCCATATGAGACCATTTCAGCTGTCGCTTCTAGCCAAGGGGTTTCATCCACGGGCCAATCCCCTAAGGCTAATAAGGGTTACGCGCCAAGCGCTTTGTTCCCTTTTTATGTGGTTCAGACCCCGGTTTCTTACCTTGGGTCCCACTCTTGGTGCGTCATGCCGTCGCAAAATGCTAATGACAGATGCCTCTCTGACGGGCTGGGGTGCGGTCTTAAGTGGTCGTCCAGCCCAAGGAGAATGGGAGGGTCACCAACTCGATTGGCACATCAATTGCCTTGAGTTGATGGCGGTATTTCTGGCCCTGAAATACTTCCTCCAGCATCTGGAAGGCTGCCATGTCCTTGTGCGGGTGGACAACACATCAGCAGTCTCCTACATAAATCGCCAAGGAGGTCTACGCTCTCGCCACCTGAATTTGCTGGCACGTCGGATTCTCCTTTGGGCCCAGGGCAAGCTCCTGTCACTCAGGGATATCTATATCACTGGACACCTAAACGTGGGAGCAGATTTTCTGTCCAGACACAACCTACCGACGGGCGAGTGGAAACTCCACCCCGAGGTAGTGGAACAAATTTGGGAGAAATTTTACAGTGCAGAAGTGGACCTCTTTGCCTCTCAAGAGACTGCGCAATGTCCCCTCTACTTCTTTCTGAGTCACCCAGCCCCCTGGGTCTGGACGCAATGGCACATACATGGCCCAGAATGCGCCTGTATGCGTTTCCCCCGGTTTCTCTGCTCCCGGGGGTCTTAGCCAGAGTTCACCAACAAGGGTCTTGCCTCTTGCTGATAGCGCCTTATTGGCCGAACAGGACTTGGTTCTCAGAACTGATGCTCCTCCTCGATGGCTCGCCTTGGGCGATTCCTATCAGGAAGGACCTTCTGTCTCAGGCACAGGGGATGATACTTCATCCCCGTCCCGAACTATGGAATCTTCATGCTTGGCCCCTGAACTTGGTACCAACTGAGGAACACAGGGCTGTCGCCTGAGATTATCGAGACCATTCTTAGTGCTAGGGCCCCTTCCACTAGAGAATTTACACCAATAAGTGGGGTGTCTTTGAAAAGTGGTGCAGTTCACATGATGCAGATCCAGTTAACTGCCAAATTGTTTCAGTTCTGGATTTTCTGCAAGAAAAACTGTCAGCAGGAATATGCCCCGCCACTCTCAGGGTCTATGTGGCCGCCATTTCGGCTTGCCACGCCTTGATCGATGGGGCACCTGTAGGGAGACATCCTCTGCTCGCTCGCTTCATTCGTGGAGCCATGCGGTTGAGGCCCCCTGTCAGGACTAGAACTCCTTCCTGGGACTTGGCAATACTCCTGGAAGGTCTAGTTGAGACCCCCTTTGAACCTCTAGAGTCAGCGTCTGACAGACTTCTGACTCTAAAGATGGTCTTTCTTATGGCGATTACCTCTCTTAAGAGGATTGGGGATCTACAGGCTCTGTCTGTTTTGCCGGCCTGTTTAGAGTTTGCCCCAGGTACGGCTAAAGCTATTCTATATCCGCATCCGGACTATCTCCCCAAGGTGCCTTTTTTGACAGTACATCCTTTCACTCTGGAAGCCTTCTGCTCCCCGCTGTTTTTAACGCCAGAGCAAGAAAGACTTCACCGACTCTGTCCTGTCCGTGCCCTTCAGACTTATGTCCACCGCACTAGCCAGTGGCGTAAGTCAGGGCAGTTGTTTGCCTGTTTTGGGGGCCACAACAAAGGGGCGGCCGCTACCAAACCGACTATGTCACATTGGGTGAGGGATGCTATTGCCCTGTCCTACGAGGCGCGCGGTCAAGCTTCGCCAGTAGGTATCAGGGCTCACTCCACCAGAGGTGTCGCTTCCTCTAAGGCCTTGGCTAGAGGTGTCCCTCTGCAGCAAGTTTGTGATGCGGCAGGCTGGTCCTCTCCGCACACATTCATCAAGTTCTATAGTTTAGATGTTCATGCTACTCCAGGCTCTTATGTCCTCGAGTTGACATCTCAACCCCATGCCTCTACAAGTTTGTGATGCGGCAGGCTGGCCCTCTCCGCACACATTCCTGTGTTCTCATGGTCTAGATGTTCAAGCTACCCCAGGCCCTTAGGTCCGGGGGTAGGAGTTTTAATTGTGTTTGTGTTGTGGCAGGCTAGTTCCTTTCCGCGCACAGTCTCAGATTTTATTGGCTAAACTCTTTTTATGCCTGAACAAGTTTGTGATGCGGCAGGCTGGTCCTTTCCGCACACATTCTTCAGGCCCTATGTCTGGGCTCCCATGCCCCTGAGTTCATTTATGATCTCAAGTCTAAGAAGGTTTGTGTACGGCAGGCGGGTCCTTTTAGTACACATTCCTAAATCTTACGATTAAGATCCTTATGCCTGAACAAGTTTGTGATGCGGCAGGTTACTCCTTTCCGCACGCATTCTTCAGGATCTATGGTTTGGATGTTTATGATACTCCGGGCCTATGCCCTTGAGTCGACATCTGAAGCCAAGTCTCAAGTAAGTCTGTGATGTGGCAGGCTAGTCCTTTCCGCTCACATTCTATGATTCTTATGAGTAGGATTTTTGCTACTCCGGGTCTTTCGCCCTTGAGTCAACATCTCGAGCTCATGTCTGAGACCTCTCGCGTCCTTGTGAACACACCTCACAACCGCGGGGGTCCGGACAGCCCCAGTGCGGATGCGTGGGTATTTCATTCCCAAAGCGCTTAGCAGCGCAGCATCAAAGTGTAGCTTTTTGTAAAGGGAACGTCTCGGGTTACGTATGTAACCCTTGTTCCTTGAAAAAAGCAGAACGAGATGCTGCGCTTATTTTCCGCAATGGGTCGTCCCAGGACTGCTCTTCAGCAAAGACAAGTAGTATCTGATGAACACGCTGGTGACGCCTCTATTTATAGCCTGGTCACAGGTGCGTCCAATGATCTCACCAACCGAGGCTATACATTTCCGGTCAATGTTACATTGACGTGTTACACACATATTCACAGCTGGTCACAATGCAAGATTGTTCCCAAAGCGCTTAGCAGCGCAGCATCTCGTTCCGCTTTTTTCAGGAAACAAGGGTTACATACGTAACCCGAGACGTTTTCCATGCTTGTTCAATGAACCATAAACAATTTATGAACATGCACCAGTGGAACGGTCATCAAGACACTAACAGCTTACAGATGGTAGGCAATTAATGTCACAGCTTTACAAATGTAGGACACTAAAGATACCTTTCTACTGACTCTGAAAAACATCAAAAGAAAGATTCCAAGAGTCCCTGCTCATCTGCGTGAATGTACCTTAGGCATGCTGCATGGAGGCATGAGGACTGCAGACAGGGGTGGACTGGGAATAGAAATTGGCCCGGATGTTATGTAGAAACAGTGATCAGACTGTCTGTAATAGGCTGAGAGAGGCTGGACTGAAGGCTTTTGAGGCTATTGTATGGCAGGTCCTTACTAGACATCACCGGAAACAATGTCGCCTATGGGCATAAACCCACCTTCACTGGACCCGACAGGACAAGCAAAAAGTGCTCTACACTGACAAGTCGTGGTTTTGTCTCACAAGGTGTGACGGTCGGACTCGCGTTACACGAGGCCTGTACTCTGGAGCGGGATCGATTTGGAGGTGGAGGATCCATCATGGCCTGGGTTGGTGTGTCACAGCATCATCGGACTGAGCTTGTTGTCATTGCAGAGGGAGGGGGTATATTGGGGGTTAAAAGGAGATAAATGTTTGATTCTGTTCATGTATATTGTAATTTATTTTATGTAATATGTTAAGAATCAATAAAAAAACAGGAGTCGCGTGGCGCCATCTGGGTTTCTCACATGTGAACGGCAAGCTCTGTACACTAGTTTTTAAATATTTTTATGTCATATACAAGTGAGATTCGATGCATCCTACTACATAACAGTTCTATGAAGTCAACATGTCAAAGAATTCTAAATCTTCAGGCTCTGGAGATATTAAAAGACACTTACATGCTCAAGCTGATACCCCTGACAGGGCCGCAGAGCAGGAAATCAATTTGGATGGTGAGGTGGGAGAAATTCAACATCAACTGTCCAGCATGTCTCTAATGCTGGCGAAAGTCATGGTGGACTTGGAGGATCTTGCCGTAATACATTGATCGATTACTGTGTTGGAGAGAAATTTCACTTAGTTGGTTACAAGAATCGTGGACGCCAAGAAACGGATCGATTATCTGACGTCATCGGAGTGGGAATTAGCTGCTAATCCACTAGCATCCAAAGCAGATTTGGAACACTTTTGGGAAAAGTTGGAAGACCTTGAGAATCGTAACCGCTGGACGTCGGTTGGTGCTTTTGTGCGCAGGGTTAATGTGCATATTTTTTTGTTTTTCTGTTTGTTTGGTTTGGGAGTTTGACTGATGCACTAATGTTGGAATATGGTTTTTATAATTACATTTTTGACACACAATCTGTTTTTCTAATATTACAAAAAATCAAATGTTAATATGAGTGGATTGTTTCTCTCCACGTGGAATGTGAATGTGTTAAGGCATCCCATAAAAAGAAAGAAGGTTATTTATTTTCTTAAACATAGGAAATATGATATAGTGTTCCTTCAATAAATGCATTTTTCCCTGCAGGAAGCTGAAAAATTTGGGAAGATATGGGGTGGGCATGTTTTCCTTAGTGCTGGTTCAAGTAAGAGCAGGGGAGTCATTACATTGATAAGTAAACATCTACAATTCAAATGTCTCAAACAGAGTAAAGATAAATTAGGAGAAATCATTAACAGAAATTCAGTGGCAAAGGTTGATTTTGGCTAATATCTACACACCTGATGCTGATGACCAGGGCTTTTTTATAGATCTTGAATGGATGTTGCAAGCTGCTGGCACGCCTCATGATATAATATTGGGAGGAGACTTTAATCTATTGATGGATTCAGTCCTTGATCATATTGAAGCAAAAGTGTGCAAGCCCCCTAGAGCAACACTTATGCTTCTCAGGATACAAATCTTGTCCTTACAGATAGTTTGAGACTTTTGAACCCATCTGGTAGGGACTATACATTTTTTCATCAGTCCATAAGATGTACTCTAGAGTAGATTTGTTTATATCTAAGTCCCTCATTTCATTTGTTGTTGATTGCTTAGTTGGAAACATTTTAGTCTCAGATCACACCATGGTGAGTTTAGAGGTGTTGCCACATACGGAGAATAATAAATCATATAGCTGGCATTTTAATCTATCCCTTTTGCAAAATCCTGAATTTCAACAAATATTGAAGGCTGAAATTAATGTTTATGGAGATCAACTGGTCCTCAGTGTCCTCTATAGGCGTGGCTTGGGAGTCACTTAAAGCAGTTCTCAGGGGCCAGATCATAAGATATGCTTCATTCACTAAAAAATCCAAATCACGAGAATTTGTGAAGTTGGAAGGGGATATTAAAGGTGCAGAGGCAGTGCTGAAGTGCCAAATTTCGTTTGATGCCTCAGAGAATTGACCTGATTGAAATACAGATATAATACAATTTTGTCACAGAAGGTGGAGTTTTGACTATTCAGGGCCAGGTAGTTATACTTTGAGGGGGACAAAGCAGGGAAGCTTTTGGCTAGATTTATAAAGCAGAGAGAGAGTATTTTTCTACCATTCCCTCAGTGAAATCTGCGGGTGGGGAAATATTTACCTCTGCCTTTGATATTAATAATGCTTTTAAAGAATTGTATCTTAATCTTTATAGTTCCACGTCTTTGTCTACTGATGAAGATATTAGGAACTTTGTGGAACCATTTGAACTCTCTAAACTGACTGAGCAAAAAAATTCTCTTGATTCTGAGATAACCTCAGAAGAGCTTGGCGAGTTAATTAAGGCCTTGCCTACAGGTAAGTCTCCAGGGCCAGATGGTTTTGCCACTGAATGTTTTAGATCTTATGCTACAGAATTGGATCTACATTTGTTAGAAGTTTATACGGAATCATAAAATTATGGAAAGCTTCAGCCAACCATGACACAAGCCTGGATCAGTCTAATCCTAAAAAAGGACAAAGATCCAAGTGAGTGTAAGAGTTATCATCCATTTTCCCTGATCCAGCTAGACTACTGGCTAACCGATTAATAAAGTTATGACATCTCTTATACATATAGATCAGGTGGGGTTTATTCTTGGCCACAGCTTTTCTGATAACATTAGGCATTTCAATATTATGTGGTCAGTGGCGAATGATCAGACTCCACTCGCTGCCATCTCACTTGACACCAAAAAGGCATTTGATATGATAGAATGGTATTATCTTTTTAAAATTTTAGAAATATATGGGTTCTGTAATACTTTTTTTGGATGGATTAAGTTACTTTATAGACACCCAGTAGCGGCAGTACAAACAAATGGATTCATTTCAGATAATTAATCTCTGGATTTGGGCACCCAGCAGCGTTGCCCTCTTTCTTCTTTACTGTTCTGTCTTGCATTGGAACCATTTAACCAAATTTGCTTAATGCAGATGATATTTTATTATTCATCTCTGATCCCATTAGATCTATGCCTTGTCTCCATATAATTATTAATTCCTTTTCCAAGTTCTCGGGATACAGAGTCAATTGGTCTAAATCCGAAGATTTGGCTCTGACAGCGTACTGCCCAGTAATGGCTTTCCAGCCGGGTGCCTTCCATTGGCCTAAACAGGGCATTAAGTATTTGTGCATTTTATTCCCAGCAAATTTGTCTGAGTTAATTTTGACCCCTTAATAAGGTTTTCGAGCGATGTGGGCAGGTGGGCTTCATTACATTTATCTATTATTGGGAAGGTTAATGTTATTAAAATAAATTGTATTCCAAAATTCAACTACCTGCTACAATCTCTCCCTGTAGATGTCCCCCTCTCTTATTTCAAGCAAGATGATAGCATAGCGAAGTCCTTCATTTGAAATGGTAAGCATCCTAGATTACATTTCAATAAATTACATGGGCCGATTGACAAAGGTGAGCTAGGCCTACCCAAGATTTAGTTTTTTTATTATTATGCATTCTGTGTCAGACATTTGGTCGCTTCCAATGGGCCCCAGAGAGCCCCAACCTGGTTTTATACTGAACAGGAAGTTCTTGCCCCTTTTTTGCCATTGCAAAGCCCTTCTATCAAACTAATCGGAGAAATTAAGTTACACCTCGTTATCTCGCATTTGCACTCGGTATGGACAAAAGTGTGTTTAATTGTGACATTTATTTAAATGCTGCTTCAAGCATATGGCTGAACTCTAAATGATATATTAATAAGTGCCATTCTGCTGGGACAGTGGATTGTGAGGGGGGGTTACTACTCTCGGTGACCTGTTTGAGAGTGGAATGTTGAGATCTTTTGAGAATTTGATTCAAAATTTTGGGATCTCCAGGTCTCAGTTTTATAGGTATTTACAGCTGCGCCACCTGCTCTGTATTGTTTTTGGTGGAACACACCCTCCTAAAGTGGCAGATACTTTTGGAGGGTCGATTATTGCTTTTGGAAAAGGTCACAAGGCATCAGTGTATTACTCCTTGCTAATTCAGAGTCTCTGGGACGGAGCTTCAACTTCTCTCAAGAGATTATGGGAGAAATACTTAAACTTAGTATTGGAGGAGGGAGTGTGGGCTAGGATTCTAAAAAATGTCAAGTCTGCAACTAGAAATGCAAAGGTTCGCCTTATGCAATTCAAGATTTTACATAGATTTTATTGGACCCCCTCTAAATTTTATAGGCTTGGTCTTAAAGACACACCCACCTGCTGGTGATGTCAATCAGAAATTGGAAACACAACCCATGTCTTTTGGGGGGGTGTTAAGATCCAAGATTTTTGGTTGAAGGTTCAGAGTTGTTTGTGTGACGTTTTGGGAACTCAAATTATACTTTTCCCCAGTCTATGTATTTTGGGTGATGGGGCAGTCATAAATTTGGGGGAAAAACATTGGGTTCTGACCAGTATTATGTTTGGCAGATCAATTATTTTAAGGGGTTGGAAGTCAGACTGAGCACCATCATTTCCAGAGTGGTGTGCGGTGATGGGGAGGGTGGCAGCTTTCGAGGAGGTGGCAAGCAGAAGGCTGGGGTTTGGGGACTTGTCACCATTTGTCAGAAAATGGGGTAATTATTTAGTGGTTTTTGGGGATTCTCAGGGAATTGATGTGGAGGAGAAGTCTAGTTTAATTATATATGTTTATTATATATTGCATTTTGTTTGTTTTTGTGTGAGTGTGTGTGTTATTTTATGTGACCACAGGGGTATTCGTTGGGGGTTAGCGTGTGGTTGGTGATTGGGAATGGATATTAGTGGTGGTTAAATGTTGATTTGGTGTGTTGTCTCAATAAAATAAAATGTTAATTACAAAAAAGAATCAAGAAAAAACTTTTGATCACAAAATGGTGATGATCCGTGTGAAAATAATCACACAAAAATATTATTATTCCTGTCCTTGTTTTGTACTACCCCACAACGTGTAAGAAGCATACAATTTTATGACTTTGACTTAAGAAAGTGTCTGATAAAATTGATGAGCTCTTAATCCATAAATGTTAGTCATTGGAATGGTTTCTCACAGCTTCACAAATATGGAAGTCCCTGAGTTCTGCGCTACTCTGCACGTGTTTCAGATAAACTTCCCAAAAGTATCTCGGAAAACAAAAGAATGTGGAAAATGGTGCACTGCTGGGAAAGCTGTCTGTGTGTAGTCACATTGGTGTAGCAAATCTCAAAAGAGACTTTAACTTGACTGATTTGTGTGCTGCCACTTTTGTTGACTTGAAGTGTTAAGTTTTTGAAGTTGTAATTCTACTCATAACTTTTCCCTTAACACTTCCTCTCATATTCATCTGCATGTTCCATTAAAATTTATTGCACTGTATCTAAAAAATGTCTCACCTGCTGCACGTACCTCATGCAAAATATGCATAAATTCTTTCTTTAAGAAATGCATGAGAGTTGGCATGTTCTCAGATTACTTTTAAGTATTGAATCAAAGTATTTTAAAATAGATTTGAAACTCTGTGTGTTACCTTTCCCATAGTTTCAGACTTTTCTCAAATAATACAAAAAATCCTCTGGCCAGTTAAATATGAACAAATATTTTGAAACTGTTATTCGCCAGATTATTGTTTCGTAATTGTGTTGAATACTGCTGTATATTTGTCATAAGCCTTTAACTGATATATCTATTAAGACCTCTGCCAAGTCCTCATGCTAAATAATACACAATTTTTCAAATAATCATCTTACAGGGCATGAATAGCAGAAACAGTCCTCCTAAAGTATTTTTCAAGATTACAAAGGACAACACAATCTCATAATTAATCATACAAGATGGTGAAATATTAAAATAATGTACAACTTTTATTCCAATGGGGACCAACCGATCAACAAAAGGATTTAAAATTGATACAAAACAGGCATCACATTTGATCTAGCCTCTTATCCAACACTTTATCCTAAATACAAAAAACTTTAGTAATTTACTAATTATTCCAATATTATTCTTTCAATACAATAATTGATGAATGTCGCTGACCTGTAACACACTTCCCTCGTCTTGTTCCAAACCCTTTTTTTTTTTCATTGGTACACAATGTTATTTTCCTATTAAAATAATAGTTAGGATTAGGGTTTGGTCAAAGGTTACACTTTATGTTTAGGTTTTGAGTTTGGGTTAGGGGATAAACTTTGGAAGAAACCTAATATCATTGTTCATTATTTCTCTATTGGAGTAAAAGTCAGACACATTTGTACAAGCCAACTTGATTTCACCATCTCATAGCATTATAACGTCTAGGTTACTATTGTAACCTCCGTTCACTGATGGAGGGAATGAGACATTGTGTCGAATGAAGCGACACTAGGGGTCTTTCTTGAAGGCCTTGGTTACCTCTGAACTTGAGAAAAGGCCAATGAGAAATTGGCAGACAGAATTTGCATGTCCCTCCCCCAGGCATATGGGTATAAAAGGAGGGAATCGTGCATTTGTCCATTCAGGTTTTTCACCGAGAATAAGGTTCGGCCTTTACAGTGGCTTGGTACAGCGTCGTGGCTGGGTGGACCCAATGTCTCGTTCTTTCCATCAGGGAACGGAGGTTACAATAGTGAGACTCAGGGTCCCTATTCAATCACGCCATGCGCCGTGTACTTGAACTGCTGACGAAGGTGCGGGCAGGCAGTTGCATGCCAAAGCAGCAGGCTGTGTCAGACTGCACATACCCTTTCCCAACGCCCATAAAAACATCATAAACTTTTTAGGTTCCCAGCATCCCCAAGGATTGGGGGGGGGGGGGGGGGGGGGGGGGTGCAAGCGACGTGTCCAGCATTGGAGCAGGCCACGCCAGCTTCGCCTTTTCTCTCTATATATTTCTTGCATAGTGTTAAAGCGGCTGGGGCCATTTAATGCTAAAACATGCATGGGGGAAGGCGTTCTTTTCCAACTCTTATTCTTTCAATGGGAAAAGACCCCGCTGAGACCACATCCTGCCCAGGCTGGGGATAAGTTAAATGTTGCGAATACGTCACATGGGTTTTCAGGCCACATGTGGAAGTTGCGCGGTGGTAGATCCTATCTAGCGAGGGAGGAGTTGCTACAAACACAGCGACCGGGGGGCAGAGGGGACTGCCCAAGGGAGACACGGGTCCACCAGCAGGGGGAACGTACCGCGGAAAATACACACAGGGGTATTAATCTGTGATGGCCAAACACTGTGGAGCACCTATTCCAGTACAGCGTAGTTAGTACTCGTAGTGGGTCTGGTTGGGAATTCTTCCACTGAATTGCAGACTAGAGGGCTAGGGAGGAAAGACATCCTGGGAGTGCAAGCCTAGTGGATTCTTCTGGGAGAAAGAGCGTATGTGATCGCCTCAGTGGAGGGGAAGGGCACTATGTGCAAGCGAAACACCCTGTCAGCCATTCCGCATTACCGAGTTCTACGTGCTTGGACCTGAGAAAATACGGGACAAGACCGACTCAACCCTGAGATTGTAGAATCTCGTAAAGGTATTGAGTGTTGCCCAGCCCGCCGCTCTGCAGATGTCTGCTAGGAGGTGTTGTTGGTCAGTGCCCACTAGAATGCCACACTGCTCTTAGAGTGTACACGAACCTGCAAGGGGGCGGACACAGCCTGGGTCAGATAGGCCAGCCATGGCATTGACGACCCAGTAGGCAGGGGTACAGGGACGATGTCGGCCATCAGACACGAGCCAGAGGAAGGGTCTGTGCCGAGGCAAAAGTGAAACATGAAAGTACACATCCTTCAGGTCTGCCACTGTGAACCAATCTAGATGCTAGACACACATTAGAATAAGTTTTCGCGTGAGCACCTTTGAATGGGTGCCTGTGTGAGGCCCGATACAGGAATCATAGGTCCAAGATTGCAGAGGGCACTAAGAGGATGATCACGTATGATGTACCCGGTGGGGCTTCGCAGCAGGGGGAGTAGGTAATATTATATTGGGAACAAAGTTGCATACCGAAACAGTTGTGCTGAGAAGAAAACTCAAAGCACTTACCTTGCTCCTCTTCCCTGACTGAGGGTGAGAAAGTGACTGAGGAGGAGGTCCTATGGAGGCGTTCTCTAGACCCGTCAGCAGTCTGTGGGTCCGTGACTGTAGGTGTTTGGCACCAGACCACCATGAGAATGGGGACACTGGTTAGGTGACCGAAGGAGTGAAGAAACCGCTCTCTTTTTCCTGGCAATGTGGGTACCATGCCCCGGGGGGGGGGGGGGGGGGGGGGGGTGCACCAAGACATTTCCCTCCCAGCCTTCCACCGGGGGATGGAGTGGTCCAGATGAGCACTGCCCTGACCAGAGGAACAAATCGTCTAGCCGTAAGGGGTGGGGGGGGGGGGGGGCGGAGGGTTACAGGGGCCTCTCACGGTGGCCTGGGTAAGCATAGCGGACATCTGTGCGTCAGGCTCAGACTGGACGAGCAGACCCGAAGGTAGCAGCCCGGTCGAGTCATCAGCATCAGATGCCGCTGTGACGCTCTCCAATGCAGTGGCGAAATCATCATCCAGGCGGGGTCCGAGGGTGACTGTAGTGGCATCTCGTTGATTCTAATTCTTCTGCCACCTTTTGAAGTCAGTCTAACTACAACCAGTATTTGAAACACGAGCAAACCAAACAGTCTTCTTTTTAAATGTTTACTTACTAAACGTAAAATTACATAGACATGCGAACCGCATGGTTAAAAAACTGTGTTGCTTCCACAATTTCTAACTTCAAACTAAACTAACTACATCCCATAATTACGCTATGACGTAGTACTATCTGATTAGAAGCTCAAATACTGAAATGTTATCATACCTACACAATACTAAATTATGCATTTTAAACCAATACATTTCCCTTTTTTACCACTTAACTGTTTTTAAATTAAACTATTACTTCAGATGAACTAGTTCCTATTTGGCTCTTACAGAGACATCAGACTGGCCGTTGGACAAGCCGGTCTTGTGTCAGATGGAAGCAAACAATCGTGCTGGGGAGGCGGGTGGTTTGTGGGGATTTACCTGGCAAAACCGAGCCCACTGCACCCAACATGGCAGGTGGTAGGCCATTGAGGTCTACCGCGTCCTGTCCAAGGGTCAGACATGGAGGTTCCAGAGGTCTGGTCGCGGGTGCCAGATGGTGCCCCATCCCTGAGAAAGAAGGTCCTTCCTCATGGGAATTCGCCAGGGAGAGGCTCATGCGAGGAGCGTGAGGTCCGAGAACCAAGTCCAGGTGGGCCAGTAGCGAGCTACTAGGATGACCTTCTCCTCATCCTCACTGACCTTGCACAGGGTCTGTGCAAGCAGGCTCACTGGGGGGAACGCAGTCACTGGGGGGAACTTGTGTAGTCCAGGCGGCCAGCTGTGTGCCAACGCGTCTATACCGGGGGGAGCCTCGGTCAGGGCATACCAGAGCTGGTAATGGGAGGATTCCGGGGAGGCGAACAGGTCTACTTGTGCCTTCCCGTATCGACTCCAGATTAGCTAAACCACTCTCCTTTGCTGATGACCTGTCATGACAGCACGTCTGCCATTGTTTTGAGGTCACCCGGGATGTGAGTGGCTCGCAGCGACTTGAGAAGTCGGGCGAGTTGTGACATGCGAGGGGAGTGTAACACACCTTGGTGGTTGATATATGCTAACGTCGCCATGTTGTCTGTTCGAACCAACACATGCTTGCCCTGGATCAGTGGCTGGAACCTCCACAGGGTAAGCAGTATTGCCAACAACTCGAGGCAGTTTATGAGCCAACGTAGCCGTGGGCCCATCCAGGAGCCGGTGGCTGCGTGCCCATTGCATACAGCGACCCAGCCCATCTTGGAAGCATCAGTTGTAACCACGATGTTCCTGGAGACCTGTTCTAGGGGAACCCCTGCCTGTAGAAATACGAGGTCGTTCCAAGGGCTGAATAGGTGTGACAGATCGGCATGATGACCTCGCGATGTATCCCATGGCACCATTTAACTGCTGATTTAATGCCGAGGACTGCTGGGCAAAGTCCCCGACGGTGTCACCGAATAGGTCAGCCTGGAAGATGGGGGTGTTCAAGAAGCGTGTCTTGTCGGCCTCATGCATCTCGACCAGGTTAAGCCACAGATGGCGCTCCTGGACCAACAAAGTGGACATCGTCCACCTGAGAGACCGCACAGTGACCTTCGTTGCCCAGAGGGCAAGGTCGGTCTCCGAGCATAGCTCCTGCATCAATCCTGGGGCAGTTATTTCAGTGCCTTTGCTTGGTGTACATGCAGGAGAGTCATGGCATGCCAAGGCTTGTCCAGAGGCACTGTAGGCTTTGGCTGTCAGGGACGACGTAAGCCTACAGACCTTGGACGGGAGCTTCACCTGCTCCAGCTGGTGGCACTTCACGGGGATAGGTGCAACTTATCCACTGGGGGCATCGCCGAGTAACCCCTGGACGCTCCGCCATCGAGGGTAGTGAGAGCGGGGAAGCCAAGAGATCAGGAACGGCAGTGAAAGGGGCCCCCCAAGAACTCGTCAGCTCTTCATGCACATATGGAAAGAAAGGCACCAGGGTGAGGCGTTGCTGTGAGCGACGCCGCGAGCACAGATGCCAGTGGTCAAGGCGCGAGGGTTCGGGGGAGAGTGGAGGGTGAAAAAAGCGGCAGAAAGCATGTCCATTATCTCAGTGTCTACCTGTGACTGGGTGACCACACCCGAGGGGGGAAGCCCAGCGGAGGTTTCTGCATCAGACAGCCCGCTCTCCCAATCCCAGTCGTCAGAAGCCACAACCAGGAATAACACACAGTCAGAAGTGCGTCTTGAAAAAGACGTTCCGATGTGTGCCGCTCTTTTAGAATATAATCTTTTAGGAGGGAAAACACTCTTTTAGAATATACTCTAAGTTATCTGCTGAATTGCCCAGGGGCAATCTCTGCAGTGCACCCCTGCAGAGAGGGGAGAAAACCGCTGTAATGCCCCATAAGTATACAGCAGAGGTGAGGGATGGCAATCGCTTGACTCAGCTTGAACCATCAACCGTTCGGCTCCGAAGAGAAAATCTGAATGAGTGGCATGCATGTCCCCCTCCTTTAAACATGCATGTCAGGGGGAGAGGCATGCAAATACCGCTTGCAAATTCCTCTTGGCCTTTTATCAAAGATCAGAGGTGTCTCGGGCTCTCAAGAGTGACCCCTAGTGTCACTACATCGACACAACGTCAAGTGAGTGACAGATTTTTGAGCCACTCATCAGAGTGGAACACCTCCTCACTTGTTTTGTAGATGGTTCAGAGGACACCTGCTAAAGCTTTATTTATTTTCTTGCACAAACACCCAAGTACTATGTTTATGACAGGAAAAGTCGAGCACATAGGTAAACATTTGCTTAAATCCCATCTCCCTGTCATCCTCCTCATAAATAAACGTTTTTTTCTTTTTTGGGCATTTTGAAGATATTCTTCTCACATCCACATAGCTGGATGTTATCCTATTTCCATTTTTCCAAAAAGTCCTGTTAGTTCCACCTCCTGCTTTAAATTTTTGTGTCTCAATGTTACATTTCTTGATTACTTTCTTTTCTTTTCTTACTTTAATTTTTTTACTGAATATATTTCAAACACTATTTTTTAAACTCATATGATCAGAGCACAGTAAATCCAGATTTGAATGTCCAGCTGACAAAATTAGCAACCAGTCTTTCATTATGTTTAAGTTGTACATTTTTTTTGTTCCTTGTGCCAGGACATCTGTCTTCTGACATACCCTGTGATTATAAGAAAAAGGAAGCAGCATCTTTTGATTTTTTTTTTACTTCATATTGCACACATTTTCACAGAAACGGTCTGCGCAAGAGATTAAAAAATATGTTGATAAATTTGATTGTTTGCTTTACTGGTCCTGTGGTTATATATCCTGCATTGAGATAATGGTCACAAACTGTGAGCCTTTTGAACACTGATTCTCTGGCAGCATAATTAGGTTAGAAATGGCCAAAAACTATAGCTTTGGCACATTAAAAAAAACTCATGTACTATATTCCAAGTCTTCTCAAGCCATATCATCACTTAGTGTGATAAACAGAATTAAAGTCTTTGTGGCACGGTGGAGGGCGGGGCCGGGTCGTGACTCGCCTGGACGCGGAGGAACGGCCGACGACCGCGAGGGGAGGAGGGGCTCCTGGCCGACCTCCTGGAGCGGTTAGGGCCGCTGCCAGGGGCGGGGGAGTCCCCTAGTATACGCTGGAACGCGGCGGGGTTGGAGACCGCCAACCGCGTGCAGGGGGAGGGCTCGCCGTCGACCGCTTAGAGTAGGAGAACCGCTTTTTATCTCTCTCTCCTCTTTCTCTCACTGCTGCTCTGCGTTGGCCTTTTCCCTATTTTTTTAAATTATGGTGTTTGTGGGAGGGGAGGTACTGCCCAGTGCAGAAAGGACCCCCCCCCTCCATTTTTTAATTGTTGTTGTTTTCCTCCCTTTGTCCCCTCCCTCGTCCAGGTTGATGGGGATGACCTGATGGCAGACCGCGCGGGAGGCGCCCCCCCCCCCAGGGGATGTACGTCAGGCCGGGGATCCCCAGCATGAAAGAACGGGGGAGGAATGTGGCACGGTGGAGGGCGGGGCCGGGTCGTGACTCAACACGCCTATATTAGGCTAATTAAGCCTCCGAGAGGGTTAAAGGCCGATTGCGGATGACGTTCGGGAGAGAGAGATCATTAACGGACATGTCCGTTGTCTTATGTGTTTATATTTTGAGTTCCTCATTAAACCTATTATTTTATATGTCAAGCCGGTTTCTCGCCTCTTCCTTGCCCGTGAAAATCAAAAATCTCAAATCAAATCATTGATAAAGCACTGAAATCAAGTATGGCAGCTACATCGATAACATCAAACCTCATTGGTTCTCATTGTGTCTCATGACCAAACGTCATGATGTCATGTCGCAAGAAACAATGACATTTGAATTTATTGCCATATTTACTTTTTTAATGATTTAATTTTGAAGGGGTTAACAAGTTAACTTCCAAATGCAAATACTGGCCAAATTTTTTTCCTTAGTGTGTATACAGTATGTGCATTTACAAATTGTGCATCCTTAGCCCTAGGATAATGGCAGATGGGTGGTTATGTGCATTCAGAAGCAAATGTTCTTACTGAATAGGGGGAAAAATTATGCATCATGGTGCCAGTTTAGAAGATGTTTGTTTGAAGTTCTATGACCCTATAAAGTACTTCCAGGCGCTCTAAGGGAGTTTTCTAGAGGCCATCCTGGGCAAATGCAATTTTGTCCGATCCCAGCAGAAGCAGAATACCTCAACACATCTGGACTCACCACTGCATCTATTGCACAAGCCCTATGTGAAGTCACTTCCAAGTCAAATAAGCACCCCCACCCCCCACCCCACTCCAAAAAACACTTAAAAAGAGACAAGAGTATGTCTGCTGCCAAAAAAGAACTCCGACCTCAAGCATTCCTCTCATCCAGGTCATGTTTTCATTACCCCAACAAATTTACACAGTTGTTAGTGATGGCCTGGGATTCCTCCTTAAGCACAGCCCACCAATAATAAACAGATGCCAGCTGACACCCTCAGACACCTGCAAGCCTCCCTGACAGTGCAGGATTGTTCTCATACTGGAGAGCAACAAGAGGCCCAGCTTTTCTCTGAAAGTGTTATTCATTTGATAGGGTGCCACAGTAGCACCCTGACACACACATCTGACCCCTGAAATGCATGCAGCAATGGTAAATCCTACCAGACTAAACTCCCTTGTGAATCAGGCAATTTTATGCTCTTCATTTAATTCCACACTGCTTACGTGTGTGAGGGTCTCTGCTTCAGCAAAGCCATTGGGTTCTTCTCAAGTCCTTCAAACCAGAACCTTTCAAAAGAGTACAGCCCACCTTGTGGCTCCCTGCTGAAAAGGAAAATAACAAACTTAAATCAACCTAATCTTGTCTTTAGCTGGTCAGCTGGCTGGATTTAGAGGGGGTTTGGATCCAGCTGGGTGTCCAGTTTGCCGATCAGCTGGACTCCCACTCTAGCACGATCATCTTTTAGATGTTGATTTTGCCAAATTTAGATTTTACAAAATGAATATTAAAAGTGACAGAGAACCAGATAATTACCTCTGTCCAGAGCGTGGTATGTTTTTATAATTGGTTGTGCTGTTAGCACAACTTTGGCCTCTTTTTTATTCATCAATATCAGTCCATAAGTAATGTTTGCTCATTTGAGATAGGCCCTAGATCAGATACAAGAGGCTACAGTAAAAGGGGGAACTTCCTGAGGGGAAAACACCTGTTCTGTGAAACTACAGGAAGCTGATAGAGATAGGCAGTTCCACAGATCTGTTTTTATCACTCCGCTTGCTGATGTATGAGTGCGAGAGGAAAGTTTTCCACCATAGTATCACTGTGGGCTAGAGGGTTTGATTCCTCTTGATGATTTCTTTTCCAGGCTGACAGGGGAGTGCATAAGCCACAGATAAGGTAGCTGGATCAGCCCCTGGCCAGCTGTGAACCTGATGACATCTGTTCCTTTTAAAGTCTGCCGTACTGGTTATCTAACTTTTTTTCTGCACATGTAAAGGAAATCCACAGATGGCCAGGGATCTGACAGAACTAAAAATGTGATATCAGTGACTGTGCTAAAAAAAGGAAGATTTCACAAAAGAAGTGTGACTCTATCTCTTGCAGGTAAACAGACAAGCCTAAACAAAGATCCACTTCACAGCAGATGTTGTTGGAATTCATTATTTTATCATTATCATCCAGACAAAACAAATGCTGATTGTGTTCTAAACATTACAGTGTTTGTATTCTGTCTTAAAATCTCTGCCTTTGTCAAAAGGACCCTTGCACACTTAGCAGACCTTTCTTCTTAATTTTTGTAATCTGATTCATGTTAGGGATTGTGTTACACATTTTTATTAATGGTTTATTCATAACAGAAAACTCCTATCTTCCTACATCTCCTATGTCTCCTTTGTCTAGTTCCTCAAGACAGCATATTCGGCACCAGATTATTTATACAGTATGTCCTCCTGTTTTTCTTGCAGTCCATAATTTTCATAAGAGGCGAAAATTCTTATGGACATGAAATATCTGGGTATATAGACTACACCTGCCGACTAAAATCTGAAGACTTTGAACCATATTTCAATGGAAACAGAAGGCTTCTGCCAAAACCAACTGACTTAAGGTTACATCCGGGTCTTACCCAGTTCCATAATGCAGGTAAGCCTACTTATATTATGACCCATCTAACATGATTTCCGCTGTTATTATACTGATATTGTCACAGTCCTGTCAACTGTCTGTCTAGGTTTTCGTCTGACTGAACTGTGGATTTATCGACCCATGTCTGTCTGGTGTTTTCTGTCAGTCTTGTTTCATGTCTGGAGCATGGTTTCTGGATCCTGACCCATCTGTCTGGTTAGGTTTTGGTGTCAGGATCCGAATACTTATGTTCCATGTCTTGTCCTGTGTTGTCATGAGGTCATTGCGCCTGTCATCTATGTGGCATGCACTAACGTCAATAGTCTCTTGCGACCGTGGAACCGCCTTGTGCTCCCTTTGCATGCCTGGGTTGCGAGTTGTCTTCATGTTGTTCTGAGGTTCGGTCACTTCGGTCTGAGGTGTCGGCTGTGTGTGTGGCCGAACTCTCGCACAAGTGTCCTGTCTTGTTTGTGTCACCTGTTGTGTTCGTCATGTGGCGTTTGCCTCGCATTGTGACTCAGGCTTCGTTTAGTGTGAGAATGCATGGCATTGCTTTGTTTAGTGTTGCAACGCATTCTCTCGTCTTGTTTGCTGGCTGACTCACTGAAGGAGGCGGGAGCCAACATAAGACACTTTATTGACAGCACATTTCAGTGTTACAAAGACATTCAATACCACTACTTTTCAGCTCCACATAAACACACATTAATAGGGTGCTTTTCAGCTCCACATGAACAAACAGCTTTATTGGTCTCTCTCTCTCCTGGAGTCTCTCCTTGACTGTCGCTTTAGTCAAAGCTTTATCTCTTCTCATTAAGGCTGCAATCACCCACAGCTGGGTGAGATAATCCGCTGCAGGTATCTAACCCGGCCTCACTCTGCACAGTTGCCACTCGGCCTGTCTCGCTCTCCACAAGCACTTTTCACCACACACATTGTTTCAAAGCAGCTTTACAGAAAATCATGATATAAAATTAAATAATTATATAATAATTGTATTTAGAACCCCTGTGAGCAAGCTGAAGGCGACTGTGGCAAGGAACACAAAACTCCATAAAATGTTGGTTAATGGAGAAAAATAACCTTGGGAGACACCAGGCTCACTGTAGGGGCGAGTTCCCCTCTGGCTAACCAGCATAAAGATAATGCCAACATTAGTTGTTTATATGCAGTGCAGGTCATGGTTTAAGATTAGTAAACTAAGTAAGTGTTAAGGTCCAGTGTTTAAAAAAAAAAGGTTCACATAGCTGCATTGTCCTTTGTTAGTTGGCTGATGAAGGCTTTTGTTGGCAATTAAATGACAGTCTATGTATTCAATTTCAATAGTGTAGTCCATCAATAGACAAAGGAGATGCAGGCAGAGATCAATGAGGTGCATCGCAGTTCAAACTGCAGGTCATTTCGATGAGGTTCTGTGGGGTCCATCCTAAATCAAAAGTTCAGGCAGTGGCATATGAAGTATCCAATGTCTTACAGTTGGAGTTGACATCAGTTCATCCTCTGAAGTCCATTGTAAAAGACTGGCTAGCACCAGCTGCATTTAGTCATCATCACGTAGAGACACATAGCAGTGGAGTCTGGCACCAAGCAGGAATGGAGCTGGATCTAGCCTGCTCTCATAACCTTGGGATATGAATCGCGAGGTTGAGACATAGAAATAAATAGAATAATGTTAGCGTAATGTTAGAGCAAATCATGATAGATGTTTCTGGTTCTGGTAGACCTAACTAAAGCAGCCTAATTGTGAGATGTTGGATAAATTAGGTGTATGTATGGCTAAATAGATGAGTCTTTAGTCTAGACTTAAACTGAGTATGTCTGTGTCCTGAACAGTGTAAGGGAGACTATTCCATAGTATAGGACCAAAGTGGAAAAGGATCTACCTCTTTTTGTGGATTTTGATATTCTAGGATTTATTAACAAGCCAGAATTTTGTGTTCGTAATGAATGTGATGGAATATAGTATATCAGAAGGTTAATAATCTAGTCTTGAGGTCATGAATGCATTAATTAGTTTTTTGGCATCAGTAACAGAGAGCATGTGTCATAACTTAGCAGTATTTCTGAGGTTTGCTCTTCTACAAACATTGGAAATGAGATTTTACAGATTGATATTAAATATAACAACCAAGTTCTTCGTTGTAGAAGACTACGTAACAGTACATCCATCGAGAGTCAAATTATATTTTAGCGGCTTATTTTTAGAGGTATTTAATCTAATAGTGTATCAATAAATCTAATAATAATAATAGTACTTTAGTAGATTTAGTAGAAGGAAATTTCTGGCCATCCATTCTTTGATTTAATTGATACACTCTGCTAATTTGGAAAATTGTGAAATTTCCTCAGGTTTAGAAGAAATATACAGTTGGGCATAGGCGGCATAACAGTGGACTTATTCTGTGACTCCCGATAATATCTCCCAGGGGAAGCATGTATAAGCAGAAAAGCAGAAGCCATAAACTGATCCCTGCGGCACTGCATACTTAACTTTTTTTATTTGACAATTCCTTGTTTACACATAAAATGTGGTAGCGGTCTGATAAATAGGACCTAAACCATGCTAATGCAAGTCCACTAATGCCAACATAATTCATAATTGTCTTGTTGACCTGTTGATTTCTCTCCTTATTTTAGTCTCCTCATGTGTGCTGTCCTGCGCCAGATTGTCTTATTTCCAGTCTTGTGTGTTCACCTCTGAAAGTAAGCTGTTGGAATATACGCAGCATGACAGCGGTTTCCTCCCCTCTTGCACCGGTGGTGTGCAGAGAAAGCCCCTGGGCACTTCAACAGCTGAAAGAATATATTCTTCCTAATAAAAAAGTATATTTTCCTACTAAAAGAGTTGCACTGACGTAGCATCTTTTTAAAGATGCCTTTCCGTCTGTGTATAATTCCTGGTTGCAGTCGCAATCTCTCCGCTACTGATGGCCTCAATCGCTGTCTCACGTGCTTGGTCGCTGCCCAAGCGGAGACGTCTTACGTGCATGATAAGCTCACAAGATTGTCCAGGCACCTTTAACTGCCCGGACCCGATTCATGTGCTCTTCCGCACTCACTACCCTCTATGGTGGGGCTGCCAGGGGGTACTCAGTGATTCCCCAGGTGGATAAGGCGGTTGTGGTGCACTTATGCCCGCAAAATGCCACCACCTGGGGTACCGTCCGACGCTCCCATCTGGGGCCTATAGGCTTACATCATCACTGGCAGCTAAGGCCTATGGTGTTGCTGAACAGGCTGCCTCCGCCCTGCATGCAATGGATCTTCAGCAGGTGCACTAAGCAAAGAACTGCACAAGGGTAGTCCTGGCCTGGGATTGATGCAGGAGCTGCACTCGGTGACCGCTCTCACCCTCCGGGGTGAAGAAGGTCACGGCGTATTCTCTCGGGCAGGCGATGTCCACCCTGGTGGTCAAGATGGAGACTGACAAGGTATGATTCCTTGATGCCCCCATCTCCCAGGTTGGCCTATTCGGCGACCCCATTGAGGACTTTACCAGCAGTTCTCGACGGTTAAGAAGCAGATGGAAGCTATCCAGCACATCCTGCCCCGGCGCAGCTCAAAATCCCACACCTTGTAGGGCGGTCATGTTGTGGAGCTACCCGTAGGAAGCAGATGCAATCCGTCTCATGGCCCACCGCTAAGAACCAGAGAAAAGCTTCAAAGCACCCCTGAGACGGATGACCCAGTGAGACGGAGACCCGCTACAGACCTGGAGCTGGAAAGCAGACCACTCCATCCCCCAGTGGAGAGCCGGGAGAAGAATCCTTCTTTTCCTTTTCTTTTAATTTCGCCGCACGCCCAAGGGGCTGCGGTACACACATTTTCAAGAAAAGAACGGTTTCCTCACTTCCTTGGTCACACATTCAGTTCCAACAGCTGTTGTTATCATGACCGTCAGGCACCATTCCTTTATGGAAGTTATGGCGCTATGGAGGCGGGCCCCGCGCACCCAGCTGTGGCACAATTGTACCCATGCCAGCACAGTTGCAACAGGCCGCAATGACGATTTCCTTCCTACCCCGTCCCGGACCGCTCCTATGTTAGGTAAGGGTCAGGGAAAATGTGAAGCAGGTAGTTCTAGTAGCACCCTACTGGCACACCCAGACCTGATTCTCGGACCTCACGCTCCCCCCTGGCGAATTCCCCTGAGGAAGAATATTCTTTCTCAGGGACGGGGCATGATCACTCAGGCTAGGGCTCCCTCTACAAGGCGCCTGTATGCCTTGAAGTGGCGTCTGTTCACTAAGTGGTGTTTTCACAACTCCCAGAGATGCGCAGTCAGGTCAGTGCTTTTCTTCCTGCAGGAGAGGCTGTAGGGGCGTCTGTCCCCCTCGACCTTGAAGGTGTACATGCCCGCTATAGCAGCGCACTGTGATGCAGTTAATTGTAAGTCTCTTTGGAAGCACAACCTGGTCATCATGTTCCTTAGAGGCGTGAGGAGGTTGAATCCTCCCAGACCGCATCTCATCCCCTCATGGGAAATCTCCATTGTCCTTTTGGGCCTACGGGGAGCTCCATTTGAGCCCCTGGATTCGGTCGAGCTAAAGGCACTCTCCTTGAAGACTGCCCTCCTGACTGAGCTCACTTCAATCAAGAGGGTTGGGGGCCTGCAGGCGTTCTCTGTTAACGACACATTCCTGGAGTTTTGTCTGGGATACGTGGTTCTGAGACCCTGACCGGGCTATGTGCCCAAGGCTCCCACGGCCCCATTTCGGAATCAGGTGGTGAACCTGCAAGCACTGCCCCAGGAGGAGGCAGACCCAGCCTTGGCATTGTTGTTTGTCTGCTTTGGAGGACAGCGGAAAGGGATCACTGTCTCCAAACAGAGGATCACCCACTACGTCATTGATGCCATTGATTTGACATATCATGCCCAGGGCACACCGCCCCCATTGGGGCTACGAGTACACTCTACTAGGAGTGTGGCGGCCTCCTGGGCTCTGACCAATGGCGGCTCTTACTCAAACATCTGCAGAGCAGAAGGCTGGGCAACACCTTTACAAGGTTCTACAACCTCCGGGTATTGTCAGTCTCTTCCCGTATGTTGTCAAGTACAAGTAGGTAAGTTGCAGGACAGCTGGCCGGGTGTACCGCTTGCATATAGTGCCTTTCCTCTGCTGGAGGTGAAGACATGTTTACGAAGTCATGGACCCTGGATGTCCTTCCTCAGCCCTGTGGCAGGCGAGTTTATGGAGAAACTCGCTGCCGGCCCAGTACATGTGCTAACTTGGCCCTGTACTGGGGTAGGTGCTCCACATGTGCTGGTTGCCTGTATGTAACCCTTTGTGATGTTTCTCCCGTGAGACGGTTTCCCCATTGGTAAACCCATATGTTCCTTGGGCAGAGACCCCTCTTCCCCCAGTCACCATGTTTGTAGAGCTCCTCCCCCCTCTGGGTAGGACCTACCATGGGGACTTCTCCACATGAGACACTGCTGACAAGACACTGTAAGAACATGTGATGTATTTCCACACAATTTCCTCCCCTTCGGGCAGGGTGTGGTCTCAGTGGTGTCCTCCCCTTTAATTTATTCTGCGCTTGGGTCCTGAGCCTCATTCCCAACAGTCGTGACAGATGTAGTTTATGTGCTACTGATCTTAAAGGTTAGATGTTCTCGTATGAATGTACATGTAAGCAACAGTCTTTTTATTCCTGAGCAAATACAATTTTGTTAAAAAGCAGTTTGACAACAGAATGATATCGACTACAAAAAAATAAATGGACATTGAATACTTGGGGAACAAAACAGACACCCTGTTCATAACTTAGAGCAGACATTTCTGGTTTTTGCTCTTATTAATGCATTAAAGGTGGGTGTGAATGTATATTCTGAATTACATTTTTTTTACTGCAGTAGCAATTTGTTCTTAATTTTAATCAAATGGTGATCCTCTGTAAACCAAGTTGGGAAATCATAGCCATCCAAAAGTCGATCCTGCTGATCTATGGTTTAACATATTGGTTTTCTTATTTGTATTGAATTGTGTTGTATTGTTTATTGCCAAGGATTTGTTTGTTTGATTTCTTTTGTGTGACAATAATCTATTTATATAATCAAAATCGAGAAAAAAAGCATTTGATATTTTAAAGGACTATTCTCGGTTAAAAATGATTCAAGCACATTACTGTATGTTCGTTCATTTTTACAAACTGAGGTATGGCCAAAATGTATTTCTGTGGATATCAGCAGACCCTGTCAATATAGCTTAAGTTGTACTTAACATCTTGTTTCAATTCATCTATACTGAAAAAGGCCATCAGAAAGTAATGAGTGAACATGAAAATCGAATTTATTTATGACTCCAGACACTAAAGGTCAAAATCTCAATTATATACAATCCACCAACAAAGCAGGTAAGCTGCACAAATGCAGAATACAAAACACAACCCCCCAAACAAGCAGATATACCACCAAAACTTGTGTTCTATTGCTGCTCCAAAGAGCCATGGGCATACATGATAAGTTTGCCTGGCTAGCATGAAAACATTGTGTAACGCTAATGAACTTAATGTTAGTGTTATATAATCTTGTGTTTGATATGAGAAACAAAATGCATTCAATTAACTGGACTTTTAATATGTATAAAGCTGGTATACACAGTTTATGTTTATGTTTGTATGTCCATATCTAAACTGCCCCAGCACTTGATGTCACTTAAGATTGCTCTAATCAGAGTAAGCAAAGGAAGTATTGTACACTACAACATAAGCATTCTCATTTCCTCTGTACTCTCAACTTCCCTCATCCCTCTTTTTCTCCTATTTCTCTTTCAGTCCCTTTCTCTCTCCCTCTTGACTCTATTCTCTCTTTCCTCCACCACCGTCCTTCTCACAGAAACAATAACAGGCAGTGCTTGTGGTTGCCACTAAGGTGGAGCAGATGCTGTGTTCTTCCTGTACAGATGCAAGAGTCCACACCACAGCTGACAGACTGTGACCGCCTCACCACAAAAATAAAGAGTAAAAATGTCATGGCCACCAGCTGAGGACACACATTCTTGTCAATATGGAGAGTTCTGAAAAAACTGTCCAAAGATATGAGGGAAATTCAACTAACATTGACTTAACCTTTTATTCTCTGGTTGTAATGAAATCGATTGCCAAACATTAAGAAATACAGAATAAATATCCAAGACACTGTTCTTTTAGAATGTGACTCTTAGACAACAATAAAAAATGGATAGATGGATTAATGAATGGATGATAAATGGATAAAATACCAAAAATGCAAGACTTATGCTGCGCAGGACAAATTTGCAATGCTCCCGTTAGTTTAGTATAGTTCGACTGTCAGCAGAGACGTCGCCTAGCAACCCAACTGATGACAATGCTGCAACGCTAGCAGCACATTGTGCTACATGTGTACAATTATGAAAGGATAGTATAATTTATCATGTTTTATACACCTGTTTCTGCACACATTTTTAAAACAAGTTTTAAATTCCATATAATGTTGTAATATTGTAATAACGTATAAATATTATTTACTAAAAATGAATGTTTATCTCTTACTTTGTATACCGTAGCTCCCTTGGTGCCGTCATGCACCCGGGAATGCACCCATTATTTGGAATTGTGTGACGTTTCACACCTGCATTTCGCCAAAATCAGAGTTTAACATTTTCACACGAGTTTCCAAGTTGGAATTCCATTCCATTGCACTTTTCCTAGTAGGTAAAAATCTAACTTTCCGAGTTGAATGGAATGCAGCATTAGTAAGACAAGATGTAATACTGACATAGATCTATTTGTAATGACATAAATATTTTGTCCCATGCCATTTTGATGGTTTTGTGTGCTTGTTGATACTCAAAGTAGGTTCTCAGTAGGCTTTCTGGTTTCTCAACATGTCTGGGACTCTCTGTCTGGGCTTTCAACCTAACCTTTGTCGTTGGATGAATTGGCTAAAAATGCACTTTGAGATAGACTTTTCTCATTAATCTTATTCTAGTTTACTAACCAGACTATTTACTTCAAGCTGGTTGTATGTCAAGTTACAACAGGTGGCTTTTTCCCTTAAAGCATTCTTTGGATTTAGTATGGTAACCAATGAGCACTGAAGTACTCAAACATTCTTTTCTCTGTCAGTGTTATACAGTATATTGTAATTGTGAAGACACAGACCTATTATTAACTAGGTAATTGATTCCTCAAAACCAAGGTTTTTCACACGTTTGTAAGTTAAGAGTGGCTGTTGTGTCATCCAGCTGCACAATAACTGTTAAGCATTTTATGTTGCTGGGTGACATCTCTTTAAGGACAATGTGGGGCCAAATGTGCCAATGAACGTGTCCGAATGACACATGTTTTGCCTTGTGTGTTTTCAGTCAAAAGCCCAAAAAAGCCCTGTCGGTATCCCGGCGTCCTCCTACTTTAACATTTAAAGGCTCTGGAGCATTTTTCTTCCCATCTTTTCATGTTCTCTGTTAAAATATCTCACATCTGTCTTGTTTCTTCGACCAAAAGTAAGCGGTTTACCATTGCATAAAAGTGGTCAACCCAAAAATGCTAATTGCTATATGGCATTTCAGTATAAATAGACATAGAAAATGCTGTCAAACTTTATTTTAAATAGGAGGAAGTGAATATGCATCCTTGGTTCTAAGTCCCTAACAAAATGTTACATTTTGTATATGTTAGAAATCATATGGAAAGAAGAGAATACTTACAGGCTATTTATTTATTTATTTATTTATTTATGTGAAGGGCTGTCCATTTAGGACTAGACATTTTAATCCATTAGGAAAACAGAACATGGACAAAACTTGTCTGAACAAAACGTGATTTCATGTCTCACTGTATTCCCCCAAAGAATCTGGCTCTTTGTGAAGGTTTGCCATGTTTACTGCAGGCACTCCAATGGCAACGGAAGGATCCTGCGATACAAAATGGCAGGCAGAGACCCTCCAAGGATGTTTAATACAGACCATTACTTTTTGTTTATGTCTTATTACCCGGTCTTTTCATTTCAAGCACTATTATTTGCTTTGGTGACCAGCACCATGGTTTCTGGTCACCTTCACAGGAAATGGTGGACAGGGAAGTTTGAGGTGTCTTTCCATTTCTTTCTTACACAAAGAGCCATGTGTAATAAATTATGATAATTTGGAGTTATTTCAAGATGTTTCAGTCATAGGACGAGGCCTACTGCGCAATGGAAAAATGGACTATCCTCTCTGTTTGATTTTTTTTTACATTTGGTGTGCAAAGAAGAGAGGATCCAGGACAAGCATTGCGGGCATATCAGTGGCAAACACTGTCATTTCTGTCTTCCTGTAATTTTGAAGACTCAAGAGTGTGAAGTAATGAACCTTGAACATATGTTCAAATTTTAGCCCCAATTACATTTTTCCCTGATCTAGCCAGTAGTTTTATTTATAATTTTTTAGATGGCTTAATGTCCTGGAATCCACAAAATATTTTTAAGACAATCATTCAAAAATGTCTTTATACTACACTAGAGATTGCTACTGAACCAAAACCTCCTTAGCTAGAAATCAGTCAAATGAGAATAATCTATCAAAGTTTTTTTGTATTTAGGATTTCTCAGTGATTTCTATCCACAAGGTCAAGGTCATTAACATTTTGCAGTCTGTTAAGTCACATAGCAGTATGTATTGAGTGCTGGCTCATGTCCAGAGTTTTCTCACTATGGAGAATAATGTGGTTAATATTCCATAGCACTTGCGTCCACATGCTTGTTCCATTTGAAGTCCAACTTTGTTCTTGGACTGCACACTACTGCTTGGGAATAGCTGAGGTCCATTTGAGCAACCATCACTGCCTCAGAGTGTGACATTTGGAGTTGTGTTTCTGCAAAGCAGCTGTCTCCCAACAGTTGAGCTTGTGATGAGAACCACTAACATGGGCCTGACAGTCAATCTTTTGGACCAGGCAGTTCCTATGGCCCCAGGTATTTCATTATTGCTCGTTGTGTACATCAATTACATTTAAATCTATTCTCACTTCCATTTTGAGTGGCCTGCTGGGTCTCTATCTTAACACTGATCAGTGCAGACAGAGGAATTTTTGAGGAGATTTGTCTTGGCTGTAGCTGTGAGAAAGTGTTTTTTTTTTTTGTTTTGTTTTTTTAAACATGTCTTGAAACATTTGCAAAAGCTCACGTGTGAACACATTTTTAAGTACATTTTGAATTCAAATGTATATCTACTGTAAGTGTATATTTAATTTTGGGAAAGTTATGCCTAAGTGAAACTTCTGTCGACCAAGCACATCAAATGCTAAAATACTCAAATGGGTACTTTCAAAGTAACAAACATGGAAAATGGTTGCATTTTGTTCAGATCTGCCCAAGCAAAGAAATTGTTAAAATATACAAACGGTTAACATTTTTAGATCTACAACACTATTTAAAAATAAAATCCTATTTGCATTTTCATTGTTCAGGTGACACTGATGTCCTGATGTGCTGTGATATCACTCTTCAGATTTGTGCTAAGTAAAGATTTAATAGTTGCCATCACCAGTGACACTTTGCCCTACTGTTAGTTTTGTTTTCCTATGTCCCCGCTAATGTAGTGTTTTTTTCTGGTTGTGTTTTTTTTTTTTTAATTGAAGATGCCCAGCAGCCATTAAGCTAACATTATTTCATTAAATTGGCATCTTTGAATTTCTTTTACATTGTAATTTCTCTCTCTTTACTGTATACAAAAAATATTATAATCCATTCAAGACATGTTCCAAAAATGTGTAAATGGTGCAGCTGAAAGGCTCTGTTTACATGAAATGTGTACAAATGTACACATTCTTCTGAATTACATTGAATATATCAAGCATATGGAATTGAGACTCTCTAAATGCAATAGTGCTTTTTTTGAATGTCAAGAGCAGAATTGTTTTCCTTTCTTCCACTTGTGTCAATAGCAATAAATAGAACAAGACCCAAAATGAATTCCATTGAGTAATTGACTATTTATTTTGGAATCCAAAACTATGAATAGATTGAAATCCCTCAAGTTTTAACACTCTGGCATTTTGTCTGTGCATTTGTTTTTTACCTTGTAGCTTATGCACTTGTAAATTATTTAAACATTCCATTTATCTAAACTGCAGTGTTTATGATAAAGCATTCTTGTATTAGTCAGAACTATTATTTGAGAAACATTTTAATTTCTCTATGAACAAAAGAACTTATTCAACCCCATAGCTATATTTTAACTTTTTAACTTTTTCTTCAACTGGGAAACACAGGTGGCTAAAATACAATGCCAGCTCAAACTATGAGGTGATCAAAGAGAATTAAAGTAGTTTGCTTTTCAAGAACAATCACAACAGAAAAATCTTGAATGTTGATCCAGAGGTGAGCATGTTTGATATGAATAGGACTGGTGAGGCACAGGTAAACAGAGAGTGGAGACCTCTACAGTTTATGTCGTTTTAGATCTCATTTAACATCCATGAGTAAATAAATACCTTAAAACTTTGTTAGAGTATTTGTTAAAAGAAAAAGATAAAAAAAAACAAAAAAACAACTACAATCCATTAGGGCCTCAAGACTGTAAATATACTAGAACAATGTAATGTCCCTGTACTAATATTAAATACATTGACGGTACTGCTATAGTTGCTAAGTACTGGAGGTGTGTATGAGGTTAAGGCAATCATACTACAGACATAAAAACATAAAAGCAATGTTCAAGCTTTTAGCAATTCCCATTGTAATGTCATTTTAAACATACTATAATGTGCAATATTATCAAATATCCCCTATGTGAAGAGGATTCTTGTATTCTTGTTGCACCTGGGCAGCAATTGTGTCCCAGTATCTTGAAATATCCATCAAAGCGGGTTAGAATGAACCACAAATTCAGTGCTAGAACCTGTGTGCCCAGGGGCTATGAGTGCATGCTATTTTGGAAAAGAGGCAACGCTGCAGACCGGCCTCTTTGAACACAAACTCGCCCATACTGCCTCGTTGAGGGTGAGATGGCAGAGGCGAGTATTGCCTGTGGTCGAGCACACCCCGACCAGCCTGGCTATTAAAAAACAAGGGGAGGCTAAGGAACCCAGACACTGAAACCACCCATGCACCCAGAATCCAACCTCAGGCCCCCACCAGGCATGACCTCATTGCCCATGTGGATGCATTCCTTCAGATAAGCTGGCAAAATTATGTCCAGTTATATTAAACATTGGGTTTGATTTGTTTGCTTGTTCTCTTAAAAAAAAAAAAGAAGAAAAAAAAAAGTTGGAAACATTTCAAAATTATAAACCCAAATTTTTGGAGGTTTTGTTCCCCTTTGATGGAAATATGCTGGCTATCCCTCCAAAGTAGCAGTTGGTGGTTTAGTTTGATAACCAATCTGTATAAATCAACAGCTAATGCTTTCTGCTGGCTTCATTTCACATTTCTGGGGATGTTCAACACGTCTTTGTCCTTGCTGTACTGTTAAAAAATTAGAATGTATGACTTAAATGCTCAGACAAGTTGTAAATGTATAATATGAATGGAAAAGTCAAGTTAACTTCAGCCCACCTAAATCTTTTGACACTGTTACCCTTTAATAATGGATCACAGCTGGCTTAAGATCTTATTTATTCTTGGTGGAGACACCATATACAGTAGAGTCCATATTTTAAAGTCACACCCAGACTGATGTTTGAACACCAAATCACACTTCAGATTACAAGATATTCTTTTCCTATAGTAACTTTAGTATATGCAATCAAATGCATCCAAAAACAGTTTTTTTTTTAACTAAATGAACTGCATTGCTGAACTATATTTAATTAAATATCAAAGTATCACAATATCTGTAAATACTGTGGAAATACTGTTAAAAGACAGTGTTATCAGTATTTTGGAACAATGTTTGTCTCCTAAGTATAAATGTCATGGTTGATAGTCTGTTTCTATAGGAAAGGAGAACATTATATCCGTGATGCAATTGTAAATGAAGTTAGAAAAACATCTGGCACAAGTTTGATATGCATTTAAACCTACTACACTTATGAAACATTTTAGAAAACATTCTTCCGCTGCAATAGATATGATTTTACAAAAACTAAACTATTATTTTATAAATATATTGGCTCACAGTCAATTTAATAAATCAGCCTAATTACTGTTTTACTAATGAATTCAGCCTTAAATATTTATTTAATTAAGCCTCTAATTTCATCTGTTTTTGTGGTCTATCCTTTTAACTTCATATTGTGCACAAAATCTGGAAGTGTAGATTGGCAGAGCTACATGCTTTCTAGCGTTTAGTGAACACAAGACAGATTTAAAAAGAAAGTTGCTGTATTGATACAATTATTTAGTCATTCTATAAGTTTAAATGTATTTAGTAACATTTGAATGAGAATATCTTGTTTTCTGTTGTATTGTGTTGTATTATGAATTTCTTATTATTCATTGTTTACATTTTTTTAAGTTAATTTTAACTTTTGTTGATCTCCAATTGTCCATATATTGTAGGGTATTCGGCTCTGAGAATGTCTGATGATGCAGCAACTTACATTGTAAGCTTTGTATTGTACTCTTATCTAAAACAACTTCTCTGTTTGTCTGTACAGATCAAAGATAAAGGGGTTAAACTAGTTATAACATTGTTCGTTAGTAGCTTTTTTGTACGGGCCAAAATGTATAATACGATTTCTTAAGATCTCGTATTAATCTTGTTATGAGACTAGACTGGAAATTTCATTGTTTAAAACAAATAAAAGTTTATATTGACCCCAAAAAAATCCAAAAGCAGTAACTACACTAACACTGAGACAGAGAACAATTGCATTAATTTTTTTAATAATATTATAAAATTGCCTTACTCTGTTTTCTCTGAATGTGAGCATAGTTGAGCCAAATCTGTCTGCCATAGGGCAGATAGGAGACCTGATTTCGGTTATGACTCATTTTTGTCAAAATGTGTAAGTACTGCGTTTTGGCTTTGTAGGGCAGTATAGTACAGTAACAGATTTTGTTCTGGCCAATGAACAGAAGTCTCTTTAATGCCTGTGATTCAAAAGCAAATTAATCTGACAGAACAAATGGATTTACAGTGTACATACCTACAGAAAGTTTCTGTTTAATCACCAGGTGATTCACCCACACTCATAACTGTTTAACCTAACAGGCCACAGTCCTCATTCATGTGGTGGAATGACAGTGAAGAAACCGTCCACTCCAAGTCCCTAACAACGCCACAGCTCATTCAAACACCTACAAACCAAAATAGCAGATGGGCTTGCGTAAAGCAGTGAGACAAACATTGGTTCCTATCCTAAAGTGGGCTAAGAGAGTTAAGTGTGAGGGAAATGACACATGATAAATATAAGCTATTGAGAGAAGGCCACTCATTGGAGCAACTAACAAACCATGGACAGATCTCATAGAAAAATAAAAATAAACATACTATATCTTGAAAATAACTCCAGTGGCATCAGATGTCTAGGGGGATGGGGAGAGAGGGGTCAATCACTTCCTCCTCAATGATCCTGAAAGAGAGACTGTGACAGAGGATATTGAGCAGTACACACGGGTCTGGTATACTGAGGGGACGAGGTGCAGCATCCGGATCTGACTCTGCTGTGCAGGATGTGTCTGCTCATCGCCATGGAACTCAACTAAATGGGACAGAGAGCCTTTAATGCTCCACATAAGCCATGTCATTCAGCGCTCCATCCCAGACACACAGCTTTGCTGAGAGATGTTACACACTTCTCACTATGGAGCAATACAAAACAGACCCAAATGAGTCATACAGTCACTCACAGGGGCAGCTGAGAGTGACAGTGTGTGTAGTGTACGTTGATGACGTAAAACTTTGTTGTGTTTGTTATGACGCCCTTAATGCGTTTTAAATGACGAAGACCGGATTTTTAATGTCGTTTTGTATTTTTACACGAGTTTATTTTTATCCCTGTTTTATTATTCGATATTAAGGCATAATGTATTGCAAAATAGCAATATATTTCACGAAAAGTACTTGTACTCCAGCTCTCTCGCGCACTCTCTCTCTATTTCTCAAACACATGCACGCACGCTTTCCTCTTCCACTCCTCCTCTCCGCTTGTCGTGCAGAGTATCGGACTGCTCCCATAAGCCCTATATATTACTAGCGCAGCAAGCTTTACCTTCAATGAAAGCAGAGAAGAGGAGCGATTGGCTGCGAACAGCATCGCCTAGACACAAAACAGAGAATCAAGCCTGACCCCCATACCCGCGGAACATTTATCCCCCACAAGGAGTGATTTGCTGCATGAACGTCGATCTTTGGAAACGTGCATTTGGACCACCAAACTGGCACCTTGTTTGAGTTCTCTCTGCTTGTTTTTTGGAGGGTAACTGCGTCCATGTGATGCTATCCCTCTCGAGAGACAAGAGTTTGGAAACGCTTTTAGCAATAATAATATACTACTACAGATAGATCACCTTTACCAGTCCTGAACCTCCAGTATGGATCGCTGTCAAAGACTAGTTATCCTCCTGTTGGGATGGGGTTATCTGTGCTGTGGATACAGTGCTATGCTCAAATCACCCTTCATGGCATTCTCAAAAGATGTGGAATTTGGACACAAATTGGGCGCGCAAGATAAGCAGCATGTGAAGAAAACCGAGCAGGACACACTGTCAGAGCACATGCAGATGCTCTACACCAAATACAACAATGCGGGATTCCCTCTCAAAGATGGAAACACTGTGCGCAGCTTTAAAGGACATTTGGGTAGGTGTTAAATGCATTTCCCACTCTAGACAAAATGTCGTTAATATAGACTGTTTTGCTCAAAGGGACAGAACGCGTTCTTGCGCTAGAAAAGCTAGACGCAGCGCAACTCATTCAGAACGCAGGTATCTCGAGACGCTCATTTGACAATTGATATCCTTTTTTACTTGACACGACGTCAAAAAAAAAAAAAAAAAAAAAAAAAAAAGATCAAAGACGTCCGTGCAGCGCATGTTTACACAGATAAACAATGGAAAATAGCGCAGACGCACAAAAACGCATTTGGTGTGAACGGCCCTTAACTCTGTCACGCTAGCTTTGGCGGTAGTTGGTGCACCTGTTGAAGAATTCGCACGCGGTAGTCAATTTTCTTCAGACAACTGCTCGAGATAAACGCTGCGACCTTTTATGCGTTATTTTGTCAACGTTTTTGGCCAATTGTATGTTTTACGAAGGTGTTGTTGGTTTGTTTTCAAGCTGCCGAGCGTTCTTCGATACTCGTGGTTTGAGGATTCAACGATACTCGATACTTGTTCGTGTCCAAATTAGTTCTTTAGATTATGTGTCTAAACTACTCGTTTAATAAACTTGAATGCCTATATTAATAAAAAATCATCTCAAATGGTTTCGCTTACGTTGAGAAATGCGCTTCTTGCCCGCTTTCAGAAATTCCGATAGTCGTACTATATACACTTATACCTCCCCCTTGTGTTCAATCTGGACCTTACTGTGATTTATTACAGCGTGTCAATGAGAAAAAAAAATGGTCAAAGCTTGAGCTGTCGTGTTCAGTTGAAAATATTATATGAAATTAGAAAAGAACCAATAATTTGCTAATTTATTATGTTTTTCTTGAATATTTTTTTCTCCTGTTAGGCAAGGTCAACAACAAGCAGCTACAAATTTTCAACCTCACTTCCCTCACCAAGTCAGAGGATGTTGTCTCGGTGACCCTGCACTATTACATTGGTGACCTGAGGAACAGCAGCAACAGATGCACGAGATTTAAGAGCTGTGCTCACCATAACCTCAGAAGACAAGGGCACATACACCTGAATATCTGGAGCTTCAGCTTTGTGGAGAACATAACCAGAACAATTGGCCATTTCTCCATTAACATTTCCACAATGTACCAGGACTTCATATCGTGGCAGTGGAAAGACATTACTCGTGTGGTCAATCAAGCCAAGCATTATGACCAGCTTCTAATAGGCATTGACATTGAAGGACGCCAACCTTGGAAGAAGCTCTTGTCAGATAGGTCTCCTTATATTCTGGTCCAAGCCAATGACTCGGCTATCTCAGAACCTGAGAGTGTTGTATCCACTCTGCAGAGAAACAAGAGTATACTGGTGCCAAATCTTCATTTGCTTGAAATGCATAATCGCAGTACCTCCATGCAACATCGGACCAGGCGGTCAGCCAACATCCTACTACCACTGCAGAACAATGAGCTTCCAGGTCCTGAGTACCCTTATGAGATTGAGACTTGGGATGAGACCAGCCCTTATGATCCAATGGAGAGCAAGCCAGTCAAGCGCCCTCGTAAGAAGCCTCGCAAAAACCCACGGCATAAAAATCCACTGCTGCAATTTGATGAGCAGACCATAAAGAAAGCACGTAAGAAGCAATGGAACGAGCCCAGGAACTGTGCTCGCAGATATTTAAAAGTCGATTTTGCAGATATTGGCTGGAGTGAGTGGATTATCTCCCCCAAGGCGTTTGATGCATACTACTGTTCAGGGTCTTGTCAGTTCCCCATTCCAAAGGTATGTTATTTACTTATGGTTGGTGACTTAAAATTTTAGATACAAACACAAGCTTTTCTCTAATTCCAGAATGTCTTTACATCCCAATTATTATTATTATTTTTTTAAATATGGAAGCTGGACTGGTTTTATTTTCTAGAAAAAAGTCTAAAATGAAACATCCATTTTTGTGCACTCTCACAACATTTGCCTAATTTGATTTGATGCAATCGACCCAAGATGCAAATCAGTACAATGGGTAAAAGAACAGAGGTCAGGTGTATAGAGTAATCATGAAATGTAAGCACCACCCAGTGTCATTTAAGAGAAAAATTGGTCTGTAAATCTGTAAAGCACTCCATTCTGCAATATGGACTGCACAGCAGTTCCTTCAGGTTCCATTAACTATCCATGAACACTGACATTGCTCATCATTAAACCTGCTAGTCACTCCTCCAAAACACCTGAAAGAGATGCCACTGAAATATTTTGTTACATAAAATATTAAAATAAAGTGACATATGTTGAGTTATTAGGGATTTTCCTTTGTGGTATTTGTATGCTGTAATGCAAAGTTATAAAGACGGTCTAAAAAATATA
Organism: Moxostoma hubbsi; assembly: GCA_032164185.1. Classification (NCBI taxonomy): domain Eukaryota; kingdom Metazoa; phylum Chordata; class Actinopteri; order Cypriniformes; family Catostomidae; genus Moxostoma; species Moxostoma hubbsi. The sequence goes on from JAVLUX010000008.1 coordinate 29,750,628, forward strand.
GTCTGATTCAGAAAATCTTTGTCTTTGAAATGACAGTTTAAGGTCTCTGTGGTAAAGTTAATCATAGAAAACCAAGATCCACTTGCTTGGTTTTAGAAAATATTCTTAATATTAATATTAATATTCTTTTTAGGAGTTGTTATGGTGGACTCATTCCAGTCCCTCCAGTTAAACTGACTTTAGAATTTGTCTTGTCTTTGCAGTAACATCATGCTTGTCTTTTGTTTTTATAAATTTTTGTGAATAGTTTGTCTTTTAATGTTTCATTTTTTAATGCCTCAGAGACCTCCAGCGCATTTCATATTTACGCTTTTATGTGGATGCAGTAGATGTACTGTCCTAACTGGAGAATTCTCCACCTGTATCTAGTAATAGTTTAGGTGGTCCCAGACTGTTCTGGAAGACTTTGCTAACCACCACTTCATCTTTTCACCTCTTACAGTCTTTGAAACCTTCAAACCACGCCACCATTCAGAGCATTGTGCGGGCGGTCGGTGTCGTCCCTGGCATCCCTGAGCCCTGCTGTGTACCGGAGAAGATGTCTTCCCTCAGTATCCTCTTCTTTGATGAAGACAAGAATGTGGTCCTCAAGGTCTACCCCAATATGACAGTGGACTCCTGTGCCTGCCGGTAAAAAGTTTCGGTCTTTTCCACCAGCTTCCCACCCCTTAACCCAATTTTTGCACTGGAAGAAAGACTACATCCCAGTAGCTGACTGAATATCTAAATGTTATAACCCTTGAAGAACTATCTTTAGCGTTGAGGATTGTGAAGTCCTAAGTGCTTATCCAGAAGGAACTCATTACTCTTAGCAGGAGGCTTCATTTTAACAGGCTGTCTCAAACAAGCAGCTTCTTCATCAGGATGTTCTCACAAATGATAACCTCAAGCTTAATCAGCAATTAAGCATCAAGGGGATGAACATTAGCTGTCATTCATTATGAATCTGATTCTGTACAGTTTGTATTATCTGACATTATAATAGCTATATTTTTGCTACATTGGCATTGATTGACTCTCAATGTCCACATTCAATGGCTGCTATAAAGAGGTATACTTTACTCCAGAGACCAGGTGTGATGAAAAGTGTTTTTTTAATTTTTTGGAAAGAAAGAAGAGGATCTAGTTTAGTTACTTTTTTCAAAATTTCAAATGATAATATAACTACAATACCTATTCAGTTTTCCACATTATGCTAAAGATGGTGTTTGATATCTGAGTGACCATGTTTTGAATGTCTTCAACTTTTATAAAACAAATGTTTATTTTCTCAGTCAAAAAATTTGCAGATTGTAAGTCTGTATCTCATACTGTAAGTCTGTATCTCATACATTTTACATATAAAAATGAATCAGACTTTTTTTTTTTTTACGGATATCTTGCATTTGTAAATATATTTTCAATGTAGTATGCATATGTTTCCCTCTGACCTGTTAAAAAAAGTTGCAATAAAAATAATAATAATAATAATAATAATAATAATAATAAAATCTGATCTAAACTGATCAGCCACAACATTAAAACCACTGACAGGTGAAGTTGAATAACATTGATTATCTCGTTACAATGGCACCTGTCAAGGGGTGGGAACAGTCAGTTCTTGAATTTCATGTGTTGGAAGCAGGAAACTGGACAAGCATAAGAATCTGAGTGACTTTGACAAGGGCCAAATTGTGATGGATAGATGAATGGGTCAGAGAATCTCCAAAACGGCAGGTCTTGTGGGGTGTTCCCGGAATGCAGTGGTTAGTACCTACCAAAAGTGGTCCAAGTAAGGACAAATGGTGAACTGGTGACAGGGTCATGGGCCCAAGGCTCAATTCTGCATGTGGGGAGCGAAGGCTAGCCCATCTGGTCCAAACCCATAAAAGAGCTACATATAGCACAAATTGCTGAAAAACTTAATGCCACGATAGAAAGGTGTTAGAACACACAGAGCATCACAGCTTGCTGTGTATGGGGCTGGGTAGCCACAAACTGGTCTGAGTGCCCATGCTGACCCCTGTCCATAACTGGACCATGGAGCAATGGAAGGAGGTGGACTGGCCAGATTAATCACATTTTCTTTTAGATCATGTGGATGGCCATTCGTGTGGATGTTACTTTGACACATACCACCTACCTAAAGATTGTTGCAGACCACATACACCCCTTCATGGCAATGGTATTCCCTGATAGTGGCCTCTTTCAGTAGGATAATGTGCCCTGCCACACTGCAAAAATTGTTCAGGAATGGTTTGAGGAACGTAACAAACGTTCAAGGTGTTGACCTCCAAATTCCCCAGATCTCAATTTGATTGAGCATATATTGGATGTGCTGGACCAACAAGTACAATCCATGGAAGCCCCACCTCACCACGTACAGGACTTAAAGGATCTGCGGCTAATGTCTTGGTGCCAGATTGCACAGGACACCTTCAGAGGTCTTGTGGAGTCCATGCCTCGATGGGTCAGAGCTGTTATGGCGGCACAAGGGGGGCCTACACAATATTAGGCAGATGGTTTTAATGTTGTGGCTGATCGGTGTATATGTTGGTATTCTGCCACAAATGTGTTTCATGTAATTTCCTGTCATTCATCCACAACATGTTACATACTGCAACAATGGCTGTTAAAAACCCACTATTTTAACCAGGTTTCAGGTTTTTTAGTGTAAATATCAAGAAAATTCTTAAAGACTTTAGTTATTCCTTGAAAATAAATGCAGGGATAGGATGTGAATTTGGATTATTGTTTGGGATATTTAAAAAAAAAAATTGGGTTTTTACTATCTGTGTTATTCTCATTTGAAAATATGCAAACCAAAAATGCTAAAATCTTAAACTTATGAGCAACATTTCAAATAATAACATGTTAAGAAAGAAGTTTTTATGTAAATTGTATTTAGCCATTATTTCTTTAAACAACAGTGCCTTTATAAAGTGCCTTACCACATTAAAAAAAAAAGTTGTTTGATAATAAAGGTATTCCATAAACAAGCAGGTATATTCAATAAAGTAACATTATAATATTTACATTTCACAAAGATGAGTGATACATATGAAGTCATAAGGGAATGAAATAGCAGTGCCATATTGTCTTTTTTGGTGAATTTTGTTATTTTATTTTACTGAATTGATTTATTTTGATATAAATGTGATATTTTGAGAACAATGTTTTGTGTAAACATTTTGTACTGTTTTTACTTTTACTTTGAAATTAGCATAGAGCTAAGGCAATGGCATATTAAGCTGCATGTTCATAAATGGGGTGTGTTCCAGTTGGATTTTCCTTGTTAATCTTAATGTATGTTAAACCTATGAACAATAGAAAAAAATGTATACATATATGTAAAAGTGGCTATAATCTTAATATATAACACATCAATTCCAAAAAAAGACACACAGTATGTAAAGCACACCTTTAGAATTTGTGTAATATATATTTTTTGGAATTCTTCCATCACACTGTGTTTTGTAAATGTTATGATGTAGGTGAAAGGATGTGCTTGTACGATAAGCTTTATAAGAAATTATATTTGTATATGGAAATGACCTTTAAAAGCATTTATTTATTTTCTTTATGATGCATTCTGTAACTTGTTATATTGTGAGGCAAGGGGTCCATCATTAAATATTGATTCAGAGCTTTGCTGCAGAAAGGTTAGACATGTGTACAAAAGGAAGCAATCACATGACTTGAGTCAAATTAGTTAGAATGCTTATTTTTTTAACCAGATCTCCCTAGTTACAGGACTCCTTATTGACAGACCAAAGAAAACTCAATAAAGTTGGATAATTTGAAGAATTATATAGCCATGTGTTCATTTGCCATGTGCTAATGTGGTAAAGGATTGAACACACAGCCCTCTGGCCATAAAGCAAAACATTGCTGTACATTGATTGCATTGTGTAATCAAAAATAATGTTGAAACTGAGTTGGAACATGATGTCATTTTCTTAATGGGTCAAAAAGTCAGTCCACAGCCAAAAATGAGTTCATTATTTAATAGATATTCTCATTTACAAATCACTAGTGTGTGCAAACCTCTAAACTAAATAAATTATAAGTGCTGAAAAAATTACAATGTTGACACAAAAGTTTAAGATGTATTTTCTCCTAGACAAGTAATGTGACTTATCATAAAATATAGATACAAAATTTCAACTTGACTTAAACGAAAATTATTCTCCATGAAATATTAACATTTTTATTCAAAAAAGAAGAATAAAAATAACCAAGCACTGAACATTACATCAGCAAAAAAAATATTTCCCAGTTGCAGAGGTGAGGGTAACCTGAAAATGCACTTCACAGGCTCTAGGAAAAGTCACTAAAAATTCTACTTTACACATACCTGCTTGAATTACACAAGCTGCAGTGCAAGTCACCCTCTGAGGTTAACATTTGAAACCTCATCAGTGGCATTCACACTCACAGTTGGTTACTAGCCTCAAAAGTTCAAATACATTACATCATCAACACATCTAAAACAAGGCACATCTCACCTACTTGCCAGACCACAAAATGTTCTGCTTGTCTGAAGGTAAATATTACCAATGGTTTCACACCATTCTCTATGATGCCCCAGCTACATAATTCTCACATACTGAATCCTCTTGGGGGGGGGGGCATAGTGATAAAAACATTCCTTTCTTATGCCTCTCCTCCTCTGCTGTGCCTACGACTCCACCACAATAGCAGCCTCCAGTCAAGGAGTCCTTTGTTGCAGCACACACACTGATTCTGTTGGCTTCATTATCTGAGGTTCCTCGCAAGAAAGGCTGGCATGTTGGAGATGTGAAATGGCAGAAGAGTTTTGTTTGACTCACACTGTTTGACACACAAGGGTGCATAGAGGGGTCACTTAGAAGTCTGTGTCCCAACCAGACATTTCATCGGGAGGAATTTCTTCATCGGGAGGATAACTGTCAAAGTAACTGTGGTCAGTGGGACCCTTCACCTGCAGAGAGAAAGAAAAAGAGAGAACATTGAAAAGATCAAAGGCAATCAGATCAGATTTTTGAGAACATATTGTATTATGATACATGATCCCATAAGGTTAAATTTAAGAAAATAATTAGCTGTTTTGTTGTTGTTGTCTTACCTCTCTTTTAAGTGGTGATATCAGACTTCTGGATTTCAAACCACCCCAGCTAAAACCGGTAAACCATCTACAAAACAAATAAAAAGCCAAAGAAAAATATCATGAATTATTCAACTTTTAATTTATAGAATCTTAGTATCTTTCTAAGTTGAGTGTAAAGTTAGTGTTTATGGATTCCAACTCTAAAAGTGTTACATACAAATGTTATTTTTTTTTTTTTTTTTTTTTTCAAAATCAAATAAATTTGTCTGAGAAATTCTTTAAAGGAATGAAAGCACCTATCTCCTGAAAATGAACCAAACCAGGTTGGACCCTTACCCAAACTAAAAGCATTTCAACAATAACCCAAAAGGTCAATGTTCATCTGTCCATCTGCTCAAGTTTACTGATTAATTCAATTAGACATCCTCAGAGTGGCATGTGTTATGGTGGAACAATAAATAAAGAGATTAACCAGGAAGGAAACCTCTAACTTAGTTGACCCCAATAACCAAGCATACTGTGTTAGCAGAGCTGAAACTTTCTGAAATCTTTCTGTAATGAATTGCAAGAGTTGCATTTTTTTTTTTTATTAATTCTTACTTTCCCATGGATATGGGATCACTATTTCAAATTAGACTGTCAAATGTATTGATAACATAGGATACTCTTTAGCAAAACAACCTCTGGTTTGAAATATTATTATGAAAGAAAATATTCAGATTAAGGTTTTTAAAAACACTCTCAAAGGCTCTCACATCCTGACTCTCAACAGAACTGAAGTTCAGAGACACCGATATAACACTTCAACATCTTTGAAACTACAATGGAATTTCAGTTCAACCAAGACATGTTAATTTTTTGTTTTCTCACCTGTGTTTTTTAATATCTGTTATTCCATTCTTCAGATTGCCCAGTCGCTCTGAAGGGTTTTGCCTTCATATTACAAAGTGAACAGAAAAATACTTTATCATATTATGATCAATGGTAGTGGGATTTGAACAGTTTGAGAAATAAGGTAAAAGACATAAAGTACTCAGTGATGTCTTGACCATTCTCTTGTCTAATACATAGAAAAAGAACAATGGATGATCATACCTGCACAGCTTGCGAATAAGGTCGCCTGGCCTTTTGCTGATTTTTTTAGGGAAGTCCATCTTCTCAATTCCTTTCAGAATGAATGTGTATATAATCATCTGATCTGAGCCAATAAAAGGAGGGCTTGGGGAAACAATCAAATCAAATAGGTTTTCATAAGATACTCAAGAGTCAGTCATTCACCTGAAGATCAAATGTATCTATGCTCCTTTTTCATCTCTATAAAGAAATAAGTGAATTCTGCCATATATGGTTTAAAATGAGAACTGAATTGATACAAACCTTCCTGTGAGGAGTTCAAAGATCAGGATTCCAAGAGACCAGAAGTCCACACTGAGGCCATGGCCTCTATTGAGAATGATCTCTGGCGCAACATACTCTGGAGTCCCGCAGAACGTCCAAGTTCTCTGACCACATTTGAGCTTCTTAGCAAAGCCAAAATCCACCTGAGAATATATATATTGCATTGCTATGCTACAACCAAATACACAGGCTTCTTGAGTTTACTAAATTAATTCCCTTAAGTGTGCTGACTTTGCTGAAGAGCTCACCAATTTGACATATCCATCTGCATCTAGCATCAGATTCTCAGGCTTCAGGTCCCTGTATATGATTCCATTGTTGTGGAGATAGTCAAAGGCCTCTGTGACACAGCCCACACAGAACTTGGCTGTGTACTCATCAAAACTCCCCCTGTATTTAAACATTCACTTACTGAGAATGAGATAATCTATTGCTGCAAAAATCTACTTTGTATAGAACTGTACATAACAAACAGTAAAGCAGACAGCCTGACATTTTAATAAATGTTTTTAAGCATCAAAAGCAGAAAAACTTTCTGGCTGAAAAAGCTGTACTGGCCGCTTGTTCTGCAAGCTAACCTGTCTCGCAGAAGGCTCCAGATCTCTCCACCGAGGCACGCCTCCAACAGCATGTACACATACTTGTTGTCTTTGAAGGTACGATACATTCTAGTAGCAAGAAAATAAAGCCAGAAACAAAAATAAAAGGTAGGTTTTAAAATAGGGGTTTAGAATACAATTTCCATTCTCTATATCACATTCACTTTGGTCTAGCTGTTCTCTTAAATATTTAGTTACCAGAAATGTATATTTTTAGTTTAAAAATGTAAGCATTGAGGGGATTCATGGATCATTTCTTCAGAAAGCAAAGTGAAGTAAAATTCAATAAAGACTTTCATTGGGGTGTCTTGATATATACGTAAATCACATTTGCTTGTCTTCAGGATTCACTTTTGATAAACAGGTACACTCATTACTGGCTACTTTTACTTAGAAATGTTCCACTGAAACTGAATAGATTAAATAAATGCTGTATAAAATGAGTACTTTGGTAGATACATTTTCAAATATGTCCAATATATGTGGCTATTGAATACAAAGTTGAACATACTTAACAATGAAAGGAGAATGTGTCTCAAGCAAAATCCTCCTCTCTGAGTAAATGTGCTCTTCCTGTCTATTATCCACGATGTGGCGCTTCTTGATACATTTCAGAGCGAATGTCACATTTTCATTCTTTACTTTCACCTAGAAGAAAGCTGGCATCATTATTGCTCATATAAGGCCATCATCTTGTGGACATGATTTATGTTTGCAATTTATTATATCATAAAGAGGAAATGTCATTAGGGAAAATAATACTAACCAATTCAACTCTCCCAAAGCCTCCAACTCCAAGTGTGGCAATAACCTCTAGGCTGCTGAAAGGTATAGCAGAAGCAAAGCTGCTTTCTCTCTCTTTCAACTCTATCATATCATGTGACAATGGTGGGCCGGGTGGGGTGCTGCTTCCTGACCTCCTAAAAAATAAGTGAGGATTTACAGAACACTGATCACTGTTACATACTGTATGTGACAGGGGCAAATATCACTATTTGGTTCATTGTGGTTTAAATAGCCATTGAGGCCAAAATTGCAATTATACTAAAATGATCATTCCTGCTGGGTGGCAACTTCAGCTGTTTTTGCACATAACTGGCTTGCATTAATTAAATATATAAGGCCTGCATTGGGGATCCAAATGCTCAAATATTAAAAGTACAGTCTGTAATTTTCAAAGCAGCTATTGACAAGTATTGTAACATTCTATATGTTAACCAAAATATGTACGTGTTATAAATTATGGTGATTGTTCAATCCATGATATCATGATATCTACCTTTTTGTTTATTATTGGAAAAAAAATTATATTGTGCCTTTAAAATACATTTTAGGCTGTTTCAGACAATAGACAATAGAGTGATAACTAGTCAAGAAGTCAATAGGCAAAGAGTTTGCACTTACTTTGCATTTCTTTTTTTATCATCACGTGCTAAATTATCAACATAGCTTTGGAGGTACTTCTTCAGCTCGTCAAAAGTTCCAACAGTCTGACTGAAAGTTCTGAGAGAATTTTTATTGTCAGTCAGAACAAAAATCTAAATCATTTGAATGATGATGAATGCTGAAGTGTGAACTCACTCTCGATCAATGACAAGGCATTCCACTCCATCCTCATCTGCGATTATATTTGCTGATCTAACATCATCACTGTGAAATGAAAAAGGAGGAATCCATTAAGTGTATTAATCATGAACTGAGCTATAAATTGGTTCCTAAAATAACATGTGTTTTAGGCAAGAATGGAATACATCATAATATACATTTTTGTGTATTAATATCCTATACGTAAACAGAAAATGGACAGTTTCTGGACATTCTCTGTTATTGGTTATACTACAATACCCCTGTACTGAAAGGTTATCACACGTGAGATTAAATGGAGAAAATGAGAATTGATGCTAGGGACTTCACCTGATGAGAGCCTTCTCTCCAAAATAATCCCCCTTCTCCAATGTGTTGATGATCTGAGGCTCTTCATGATCCTGTGTGCTTTGAGTGACTTTAATCTGGGCAACATAGAAACACAGAGATTATATTTAAAATGCTTATGAATCATATCTGATCACAAAGCCTTAATAAGCCTTCTTATTCTTTGACCTAAACATACATATACATATATATATATATATATATATATATATATATATATATATATATATATAAAAGTTTAAACTAATTTCATGCTTTATGTCTATTGGAACAATACATTACATATGGAATGTTTTATATTTTTCAAAGACCACTGCCGATACCTTTGGTCCCTATAATGCAGTTATATTAACTTATACATTTTAATTACAGCAAATTATATGTACATACTACATTAAAATGAAACAAACAGCTCTTATGCAACATTTATACAATTTATTAAAAATATTTGAAAAATAAAAATATGAATAGAAAACGGAAATTGTTTAATGAAGTTTGGTTTCTTCCCTCTCCATTAACTAACATCTTGTGTAGTTTTGGGTTCCTTGCCATAGTCCCCTTTGGCTTGCTCACTGGGGGGTCTAAAAACAGCAAAATATTCTGTAAAACTGCTTTGAAACCACGCATGTTGTGAAAAACACTATACAAATAAAAATTACTTTACTTGCATTATCTATTGACAAGGCTGTTGGTTAATTATCGAGAATTAACACTTCTATTAATCTGCTAAATGGGCACGGTTATTGGCTAATGCCAATAATCCCAAAATTGACAAATATCGGCCTGTTATATTAGGACTGGCTAATATGTTTGTTTTTTTATCTATCACTAGTCTATAGAGCAATTTAATGCAACGTATCTATGCAATCAATAATAATGATCTTGCAGAAATTGAAATATTTCATAGACTTGGATTCAACCTTGTGTAAAATGATCCACTAAAGTATGTTGACACTATTGACCTTCCTGTTAGCCAGTTTTTGGTGACTAATGGCCTTTCCCAACACGCTATCGGACACAGTGGCGACAGGCAGATGTGAACCATAATTTCCGGTAATTAAATTCAAACCTCTTCCCTCCCCCCACACTACAGCGCAGCAGGAACCAACAGGGGATCCAAGGCTGTTGCTTCCCAGTGGAGAGTCCTGTCTCTTAACCACTTCAGTGTCAAATTACTGATTTATCTCAGCACACTCAACCTCCCACAGCCCCACATCAGTGTCTCCAGTGAAGTCCACGAGGATTACTGGTGTGGAGCAATGTGTGTTATATCAAGTGGGTTATATCACTTTTGTTTTGAGTATTGGAGTACACAGGTAAACCTATATACCAAATAAATAGAGGCCTTAGAAATGTTCCTAAAATGTAAAAAAAAAAAAAACTGAATTATGTAAGTACATTAAAAACTGTGAATATACAAAATTTTGCCAAAATAAATTGATGATAATGTATTGTAAATTACCTTCCCATTGGCAATTATGTAGAAGGTGTTTCCTTCCTCTCCCTCCCTGATGATGTAGTCTCCTTTATTATAATACTCCTGGCAAAGAAACATAAGAAAAACTAATTTAGCTATTGATTTTGCATCAAGCCACTGCTGTCATGTTCCCAGAGGGATGAGCCTGAGGGAAACAACAGGAAGACTGCAATATTTGACTCCATACTGTTCTATGAGGTTATGTCTTCATGCACTGTATTGAAAGCACAGTATTACTGCTTACTTATTTCATTTAATACAATGTTTTATAAGGTGGACATGAAGTTCTGACGTATTTATTGCCAGCTTTCTCAACAGAGGCAGTTAAATCTGACTGTTGACACCAATGTTCCCTTTAAGCTGCGTGATTCAGCTGAACAGAACTGAAACAGAATTCCTGTTTCCTGTATTTCACTGTAAGCCACTTTTGAAAACAAGCCAAAGTCCCTTTCAAGGCAAGTCAGTCCACTTGGCGGCCATCTTGGGAATGCTATTTTCTATGGATGCAAGTGGCATGAATGTACAGCTCCTGTCTACTTGAATGGGGAAAGACCTAAATTTCCAAAATGGTTGGTCAAGATTACGATCAAAGAACATGTTTCAAATCAGCAGTAAAATCTGATGACAGAGGTATCATTAATTGTGTTTAAAAAAAATTGCATTCTCAAGTTGACTGACAGGTGATGTCTGACTCTAAATGTCATTGACACTTTGACCTGTTAGGTGTGATTTCCTGTTCTTCATCAGCCATTTATAAGGTTCCAATCTCTCATATTCATTTTAATCCAAGTGCTCCTGCTCGGGCTAAAAGTATCTGACAAAAGTGTCTGCCAATTGTACTCATCTAAAGGTTTTCAGAAAAGATAATTTCAAAACATTGCTAACCATGCTATCGCTTTATGCTGACTATCTGAAATCTCAGTTACAGCCCACTCTGAAGGAGCTCCATTTCTCTGGTCCATGTTCTCAACAGATCTCCATCCCCAACTAAGAGCTCTGCTGTTTCATTAAAGAAGCTCTTTAAATATGCCAAGTTCCTCTCTAGGTCTCAAAAACATTTGTCTGCTCCTAGCATTACACTCTGCATTCCATTCACCACTGTTTAATGATAGAGTTCCACATTATCTGCATGTTTCAGGCTGAAACATCTGGGCCACTATTGGGTTCCATTGCTTCCTAATCCCTAGAGAGGAGAATATAATCAACTCCATCGCAGTGATTCAACCCCAGGGGCCGACAATTGAGAGGAATGTCCTTGATGTTTTTTCAGCATAGAGGAACACAAGGAGGGTTATTTGACATTGAGTTGACAAAGCCCACACTCTTAGAAAAACTATCTTTGGCCCCTCGTAGAGACGTGGAATAAATTAGTCAGCAGCCTACATTGGGTACAAATAACTTCAACAAATCCCCTCGATTAGAGTGAACACTTAGCCTTTGTCAAATAACTATGGTAATAATATACTAGGACAAGTGATGACAGATGCAATATCGTCACTTTTTGTCCAAAATTGTCACCTTCAGTTTGGACGTCTGAAGGCAAGTATTAACAACAGATGCTTGGACAGGTTTGAATTGGCAAATGTTTTATAGTATATTGAATCAGACTGGGCTGCCTAGTTTCTTTTGAATCACCAGAAGAAAAGCTTTTACTTACCACCTCTAAGCAGTCAACAATCTTGGTTAGTTTATCCCCAGGCAGACTGGCAAGAAGTGAAACACTAAAACAAAATAAGATCAAATACAAAAAGTCAGGTCAACTGCAAGGGGCATCAGTCATCATTTGACTTTTTAAACTGGATTTATGCTTTTGGAATTTATGCATTTCTTAAACTCAGTAAATTGTCTTAAGTTATATAATCAAGCGAGCAACTCTACCCCTTTATCTCTGATTGAATTGATGGTTGCTTTTATTTAAGCAAGTTATTTATATTTTTGCTGAATGTTATGGAGAACAGTTGTGTTTATATTTCATCTTACATAAGATAATAACTCTCATTTATATTTTCTTATTAGAATGTCTTCAAGAGCTCTAAAATTTAATTATATTATTTAGTTCCTTTCATGTTTTCTATTTAAACTAACATTTATGTAAGCTATGAGGTCACGGAGGTCACTTCAACCAGACCATGAAGGCAACAAAATTGAACTTAATTATCAATAGCTAGGCTAATGTCACAGAAAAACTCCTAGCTATGCTTTATTGGTTTCTTTGATCTTCACAATATTTCATGAAAAAACATATTTTGATGCAAACAGTGTTGGTAAGACACCACAGTAAACATCAGGAGGGATGAGCAGCTTGGATTACCTCCTCAGGAAGTTGCGGTACTGCTCGTGCCGAGCCTCAGCAGTCATACGCATGATGTTGTGAAAGACTTCTCTATCAAGGGCCCATGTCTTCACATTGCTGGCAGCTGCAATCATAACAAAACAGCATTTTAGGGTTCTAGTGTTTGTTGACATTGCATCGTCATGGTAATGAAGTTGTAAAATTGGATATAGCTTTACACAGAAAAGGTTTGTAAGTAATTTTATCACACTAAAATCATGTTTATACACATATCCTTTGCATCATGTGGCTGTAATTTTAAAACAGTGAGTATTTTAATGTTCACAAATTGGCCCCATTCACTTCCATTGTAAGTGTCTTACTGTAACACAGATTTTTGCTTTTTTTTTAAAGAAAAGGAGGTACAAGTCAAAATTAAGTTTTGTGTTAATCAGCATGTCACAAATACTTTCAACTGAGCTTAACTTGTATTGAACCTGGAACATTTCTTTAATATGAACTAACAATGAATAATAATTTTACAGCATATATTAATCTTGGTTAATGTTAATTTCAACATTCGTTAACATTAATGCACTATGAATTAACATGAACTAACAATCAACAATTGTATTTTTATTAACTAACATTAACAACGTTTTATAAATGCTGTAAAAAATATATATTGTTCATTGTTCATGATACCTAATGCTTTAACTAATGTTGACGAATAGAAACTTTTTGTAAAGTATTACCAAAATCACTGACAAGTCAATGAGATTAATACTACAAAACCAAAACAATGTCCAAACTATTGCTGTAGGGTTTGTTTGTTTGTTTTTTGTCTTCAGTTCTGTTTGATAGCCTGTTGTCAATGTGGCCA